>CM062817.1:1992664411-1993864411 GCA_031772625.1 Pinus tabuliformis
CTTCCAACACAATAGGATCTATATCAGGTCTTTTGTTCAGGAATTGGTTGCCTAATTAACTTGCTAAGCTGGATTTGTTTCTTCAACTTGTCCTGACGATGAACCACACTAGTTGGTTCGAAACGCGTCAACAAATGGTATCCCATGTGATTTTCGCCGAAAAATCTCTCACAAACTTGATATGGATCACAGAAGCCTGAACTCTATAATTGGTTGCCTCTTAGCCAAAGGTTGTATTGGACATAGACTAGATCCTTTAACCGTTTTTGTTCCAAATTGTTTCTCTTCTTCATGTGAATCCTCTCAAAGACAGAGCAATTGCGCTCACACCCAGTAGCAGTGAATCCATAAAACTATATGACATTTCGCGGCAATGTCCCAGTCGATTAACTATTTCACTCTAATTTTTCTCCATGTTTAATTTCTGGATTCACACAGTAAGCGACATGTATATATGGACATACAACAGAAGAGAATTCACAGGATTTCCAGCAGTTGCAATGGCGAGGGAACTAGAAACCTTTGAATCTTTGTAGGGGCAAAAATGGGTAAAGGTGTTGTAATGCTTCTGTGGTTTGTCATGGCAACAATAATAGTGCTAGGCACTATAACTGTAACCGCAGCCAACTCCGATGATAGAATACGTGAATGACATGATCATAGCGGTGATAAAGAGCCACCATATTTGCTGCATTTTCCAATATAAATAACATTGCGTATTAACCTCCTATTCCTCAACGCTGCCAAGGTCTGTGAATATTCATCAATGCATAATAATAACGCTCTAATCAATAGACTGTCCATGCAAATATCAATGTAACCAACATATAGCAAATCCTATGACTTAAATTTTCAAAGCTCCATTCAGGTCAAGGTCAAGCTCAAGTAATAATGTTGCCAATATATATAATATGTCGCTCCATATATTGGAACGGTGGCAAGCCCAATGTTAATGTCAACCTGTCCCAAATCATTGAATAGCACTACATATAGAGCAATACTATGAGTGTTTGCAGAGCTACTACCCACAGAAGGCAGTTACATCCTGCGGATCGCGAATGAAGTCTTAGCTTGGCAGGTGGTGGATCGAGTTTATTTTTCATATAGATTTTGAGCATATGAATGACTTCAATGGCTCGGATGCTCGAAATAGTGGCTCGATACATCGTAATATATAGATATATATCCATATTGGGGAGATTATATTATGGCTTGCACTTCGTTTGAAATATGCATTCAGAAGTCTATCGTGGCCTACACAAAGATATAACTATGGTGACTACAGTGAAATTGGTTATGGTATCCGCATAAGTCAACGTATCTTTATGATTGTATTGTACGTGACCATTGGTTCTTTTTACTCGTACACAATGTGTGACTGTGATTTAGTGATCTCACTCCACACAGTGATTCACGGTTCCCTTTATGTTTACAATAGAAAATTGACATGACAAAGGTTTGGATAATCAAATTTATGGCTCAAACTTGAATTATTCCAAATGATAAAGATATGAATATCGTGACTACGGTGAAATTTGTTATGGTATCCGCATAAGTCAATGTATCTTTATGATTGTATTGTACGTGACCATTGGTTCTTTTTACTCGTACACAATGTGTGACTATGATTTAGTGATCTCACTCCACACAGTGATTCACGGTTCCCTTTATGTTCACAACAGAAAATTGACATGACAAAGGCTTGGATAATCAAATTTATGGCTCGAACTTGAATTATTCCAAATGATAATGATCTGTCAACCACATAATCGTTGAACCAATAACGCACAACAAATGCAACCCAATAATAATAGCGCTAGAAATGATATTATATATCGACTAGAAAAAAACGCTCCCATATCAATGTTATTGCATCAAATCGTATGTTTAATGCATTATCTAATGGAGAAATCCCTGATGGAATATAATTTTAGTCTTTAAAATGAGTTACATTCGTTCCTGACGTGCTTTTATATATCAGCGAGCATTGCAGCAAGAATCTCTGTATAATACCACCAATTAAACGCACTGTCATCACTGTATGCATCAAAATTTAACATCGTTGCCTTGGAATATAATATTGTTGCATATAGTTATTCCTCTGCACATCATTATTACACTCTATCAGGGGATTTCTTGATATCTCAGAGAATTATGGCACTGCTCCATAATAAAGTTGCATTAATGATAACAATAATTATAAGAATAATGCTTCCATACATTAACTCCATGCACACTCCAACCTCAAAAGCTACATAAAAAAGTTCAAAACAACTGTCACACTCGCCAACAATACAATTATAATTCTGCTTCTGTTACAGGTCTTATTGAAACAGATGGTGTTCCTTATTTAGCCAGACTCTTCAATCAACATCTATAACGTTCCCATATGCAAAGGAAAAATCAAATTATCTCTTTATTGTGATAATTGCCCAGTCCATTGATTCACTGCACTACTTCGGCCTTTCTCAATTTTGATAATGGATGGTTTGCTAAAGCATTCTCAAACCATGCTACAAAAGGTTTTGCTCCCAGAAACTTACTATAGAATCGCAAGCATTGTCTCCATTGTATGTGTATCATTTTTTTTATAGTCATTGTTTCATTTTGGTGGCCATTATTGAAGTAGGGATAAGTTTGAAGATTGTGCTGCAAAGATCCCTTTTCATTTGAAATGGAGCGCATCCAAATATGGCGCATATCCCCAAAATTCCATAACTCATCACAGAGATAACACAGTTTCATATGCTTGGAGAGGGCTGCAGTGGAATCATTTCTTATTACTCTCATTGAAATTGAAGTTTTTGCTTCATGTTTTGTATAAAACTCTCCTGCTTTATACATTCTTTGAGAGGCACTTTGAAATTTTATAATTATCATTTGTGGTCTCTTCTTTGCTTCTCCTTTCTTGCGAGTTGATGCAACCAATTCTAAAGTATAGAAGGATTTTAATCTTTTCATAATAGATCCAACATATAATTGAGGTGGTGCCAGAGTTTCTAGATTCTAGTCATTTGTTTTCCTCTCTTCTTGTATTTATATTTCTTTGATGGTCATTTACAGACATCTTTCTTTGTTGCAATGTTTTAGACCCTGCATATATGCATCCCATATTGGTATCCCATCCTTCAAAATACACAATGTACCCATATATCGATTCCAAGGAAAATTTTGATATCCAGTCTTGCCAATATTTTGAAGTTTATCAATTGTTGTAACTATCCCAGCAACATTGTTCTTTCCTTTTTTTTCAATATGCTACAGTGTATGGTTGTAGGTGACCTTGTAATCAAATCTCGGCAAAGCCTTTGTCCATATGCATTAAGTAAGAAGTCCATATGCAGCAACAACCACCAAACCCAAAATAGATCTCTAAAAATCTCTGCATTTCTACAGTCCTTGACCTCATTCATTGTCAAATCAACATGCCTTTGAATCATACTTCGATGATCATATGACTTGATTGTGCGCAGATTTGTTGAAGTTGTGAGCAATGTCATTTTTGTATTTTCAAGACAGTTGTTTGGGGCTACTCCCTTATGGCCTTTGAAGTTAGAAGAGAATTTGCAAACAAACTTTGATTTTTAATGCCAACATCCCAACCAAGGCTACTATAAAATGCATAATGCAGCAAGATTGATCTTATTAGGTTACCACCCCCCTAGGATGTTGCTGCTCTTTTAATACTGACTTGCTACTGACTGAATGACTATCTTTCTTCTTAGAGCAACTCCCCTGAAACCATGATGAATTCATTATGTCATTGAAGTAACAAGTTGTTCCTTTCTCTTCCTCTTCCATACTTTCGTATACTGCTTTCTCTTGTTTGCATTTCTTTCATAGTTTTCTCTTCTTGGAGTTGCTTCCAGCTTCTGTCTAGTGCTCTTTAGAATATATGGCGACTTACAATCCTTGGCTTTGTGGCCATTATTATTACACACAAAACATCTTGTGTGGCCAAAATATAGAAAATGATGTGTTTCTTTTTGAGTTGATGTTTTCTTCATATACACTTTGCATTCAACTACTTTATGTCCAAATTCATGACACATATAACAATAACCATAGAAAGAGTTTATGTACCTGGTTGCTGGTGTTCTCCTTTGTTTGCTTGTTGGATAGTACCTTCTTGTTTGTTGCATGTTTTGCTGAATAGTCTTGATCTTCTTGTTCTTACAATCTGCTGCCACATGTCCATGTTCATGGCAAGAAAAACATGTGATGTTTTTCCTAGAAGCAAAGAATCTCCTTTGAGATCTTCCGAACTTGTTCAAATCATTCATTGGCTTTTGATATTGTTGCTTGTTTTTGTTTTCTTTACAAAGCATGTTGTTGTTAGACTTTTCTTCTATAGGTCCTTTTAGAGTTGCTTCATTATCATCTTTAATGGATGCCTTTACTGAGTTCTTCATGGAGGCAAGGTCCTCTTCTAGCTGCTTACACAACCTATTATTTTCTTCTAACTTACTTTTAGTTGAATCAACCTCAACTTCTAATCTTTTACACTGTAGGTCTCTCTCCTTGAATTTACTACTCATCACTTCTTCTAGTCTCCTTGCTTCTTCAAGTTGTGTCTTCAGGCTGACAATTTCCTCCTTGTACTCATGCTCTTTCTCATCACATATCTGCACCAGTTTCTTCAAATCTTTGTTTTCATTCTTCAATCTTTCTATACTAGCCAATGATAAGTCAAGCCTAGCTTGATTTTCATCTGTTTTTTCTTCATGAGAGTCAGGCATATTCACACAAGTAGAGGTTTCATTTATTTGAACACTTTCCTTTTGACAAGGACTTTTCTTCTTCCTCTTTCCCTTTTCATTTTCTGCATTGTTGCTGCTAATCTCTCCTTCATGCATGAACTCCAATCTTTCCCAAATTTCTTTTGCAGATTTTAGGTCTATTATTGTATTAAGATCCTTATTATGAAGATTGTTATATATAACACATTTTGCCTTAGCATTCCATTGCTTTTCTTGCACAGAGGGAGAGTCTTTACAATAACCTTCGCATACAAGCTTCCATACACTAGGTCCATAAGCTATCAATTCAATTTTAATCTTATCTCTCCATTCATGAAAGTTTGATGTACTAAGAATAGGTACAATTTGACAGTCCATGACTCAACCAAAACTACCTTCAATCTGTTAGGCTTACACCGAACGAACTTGCTTTGATACCAATTGATGAAAATTTGACTAAACTAAGAAGGGGGGTGAATCAGTTTAGTATATTCATGGACATTAAATTATTTTCATTGATCTCACTAACTGAACCATTACATGAGCAAAACATGAGCAGCTTAGCAAATGATGACCAGCAGATAGAATATGTGAACAAAAATTAATAAGCAAACCAAAACATCATATCAGCGCATAATAATAACACATATTAACACCAGATATATGTGGAAACCCATAAAGGGAGAAAACCACGATTTTATTATTGGTTTGATGCAAAGGCAAGCTCCTACTCTTTATTACATCTGATTTTCTGTAGGCCCCAACCTACAGGATGTTGCTACCTCAATTTTCTGCAAGTTGCAACATGCAAGGAAGCTCCAACTCCCATATGTTTTCTGTAGGCTACAACCCACAGGAGGCTCCTACCTCAACTAGCTTCAACTAGATATTTATCAAGCTTCAACTTGAAAGGAGACTACCATCCCCTGATGCAAACAAGAAATAACAATGTGCTAGTTTACCTAGTCATAAATTCTGCATATCTCCATCTTCGTTTCTACATCTTCTTCCCTTCAGATCTGCTTCACATTAGCTTCATAAGTATCAGGTAACTAATGCATAATCGCTCAATCAACTCCCTCACATTCTCCCATTCTCTAACATTTTTCTACTTTCCAAAATCACATCTTTTATAAAGATAGTTTGTTGGTTGTTTGTATCCCACATAGGAATATGAAGTGAATAGGGTTGACTCTTTATCTTCCACTCATTCGTTTCCAAACTCTTCATATCTTGAATATTAAAACACAAAAATAAATAATCCATCCAATATTAATTTCAGCCACATACAATCATTAAATGCATTAACCTAATGTCAACATCAAATACCAATATTTATCATTAATGCATCACAACAATCTTTGCCTTGGAGTCTTGCCTTTGCATCAAAATAATTCAGCTCAATCAACAATTTCATATCACAACAAATTCTTTAATATAGCATTCTTTGCAACAATATCCAAGCATATCACAATTCCTTCGTGTTGCTCCCTTGCTCACTTCTCTTGTGCTACTCCTTTGTTTTATTTGCCTTGTTGTTGCTCTTGCCTTTGCCTTGCTGCTCTTTTGCCTTGTTGTTGTTCCTTGCCTTGGTGGTCTTGCGTTGCTCCTATGCCTTTGTTGGTATTGTGATTCTCTTTTGCTTGCTTATCCTTTGCTTTGCTCCTGCATACCTTGCTGCTCCTGCCTTGTTGCCTTTGCTCCTTGCTTGTTGCTCATTTGCTTGCTTCTCTTGTGTTGTTCCTTTGCCATTAACGACAACAATGCCAATAGAACCGAATGTTGACCACAAGAGGTTGCACCTAAAATTTTTGAAGACTCTATGCCCAAAGCTATGCTAGAGGCTTCATGTACCATCAGAGTTCAGATATCATCAGAGTGTTTTAACTCTACAGTAGAGGAAATTTCAGCCTAAAAGTGGTCATTTAAGGAAAAATAATAAAATAAGAGTTATGAATTTTTTAGGGAAAACAAGAAAACTACTTTTTTTACTTGTATTTGTGGCTTATCTCCTTATACGTTTACTCAAATTTCAAGTGTAGACACTCGTTGGATGTGGAATTAAATTCCACATTCAACGAATACCCATTATGCATACTTTTGAGAAGAGCCACATTGATAAAAATTGAAGATAAATTAAAAAAAAATGTTCAATTTCGCATCCAACGAATACCCATATGAACACATTCTTTTACTGTATCTTCATTTTTTATCAATGTGGCTCTTCTCAAAAGTATGCATAATGGTTACTCGTTAGATGTGGAATTTAATTTTTGCATCCAACGAGTGTCTACACTTGAAATCTAAGTAAACCTATAAGGAGATAGCCACAAATACAATTAAAGAAAGTAGCTTTTCTTCTTTTCCCTCTAAAATATTTACATGTACATTTTTTAAATTTAAAGGATTTTGATTGATTTCCATATTATGACATGGAAATTAGATGAAAATTTCATGGGTACTTTTAAGCTAAAATTTCCTCTAATGGCTTCTTCTTCTCATCTTCTTCTATATTATACTCAGTTTCCGCAAACCCTACAGAGATTATGTAAAGTGATGCTAGTGTAATGAATTGAGTCATATAATAGGCCTAGGTAACGCGAGACATTGTCATCAAGTGAGTTTACTCTGGGAGGTTTTCTTTACTTAGTTAATTATTAGATACTTTCGAGCACTTAATAATTTTTTGATTTTATTCCTCCAAGCATAACCCTTGGGTGAGTACTAGTGTCTAAAGTCATTGTATATGGATCACTCGTAAAATTTCGCAAAATTTTATTAGGTCTAAGGGTCAGTTTATTAATTTCTAAAATTTCCGCCGAATGAAAATTTTAATAAATTATGGTTATAAAATGTAATAAATGATGTCTGGAGAAGTTGTAGGGGGTATGTGTGCTCAAACTCACACCTCTCACCCTCAACTTTCTATTAAGACACACTTTGAAGGGTAAAATATGAGTTCTAGACCTTCAAAACCCATTTTTCCTAAGTTTAGTGGAAAATGTGACAATAAATTAGCCCAGCTATTTAATTAAATTGGAGAAAATAAATATCCACACATGTAATAAATGATGTCTAGAGAAGTTGTAAGGGATATGTGTGCTCAAATTCACACCTCTCACCTTCAACTTTCTATTAAGACACACTTTGAGGGGTAAAAAATGAGTTCTAGACCCTCAAAACCCATTTTTCCTAAGTTCAATGGAAAATGTGGCAATAAATTAGCCCAGCCATTTAATTAAATTGGAGAATTTAAAAAACCACATATGCTAAATGATGTGGAAATGAGGTGGAAAATCGTCAAAGAGTTAAAAAGTGATGTGGACTCCACCATGAACCAAAAATCAAGGAGAAACATGTGACACAAAGGGATATTGAATTTTTTGGAGAGGGACCACGAGTTCTCAAGGACAATTCCCACGAATTGTGGAGGATAGTTCAAGTTCCAAGTCGAGTTGAGTATTTCATTGAGGATTTGGTTGAGTTTACTTGAGATGAAGTGGAGAGTGGTCTCCTACCACTCCACTTCACTCACCCACATGTCCCTCTCTCATCCCAATGAGTTCTCCTCAAGGATTTGTGTGGAGCCCATTGGAAGAATTCGAATTGCATGGATAGGCATTGGAATTATCACCCATTTGCCTTGGGATTCTCACCACTTTGACTTGGGATTGTTTCCCACACTCTTATTTATATGAGCTTTATGCTCTCATTATGTATTTTTGATATGACCTATTGGGCTTGAGGAGACTCTATTGGATTTGTACTTAGTTTTCAAAAACAATACAAAAGACTTTGGTGTATCATGGATGGTGTTTTCCTTCTTTCTTGAGGTGATATCTTTCTAGTTGATGTGCTTAATTTTTTATGCAATTTGGACTATATTAGTATGATTTTGTCATTCATTGAAGATTAATATGTGCAAGCTATTTTGTATGTATTTTTTATTTAGAGAAATATTCTAGGAGTTACTATGTGATTTTAGGAGGAAACTCTAGTTTCTTTTATCCATTGTATTTCTTTAATTCATTTATAAACATTAATTATGCTTTCCAAGTGTGTAGAAACTCTTTTGAAATTTGGTGAAGGATTATTTGGACATGGGAAAAATCTCAAATAGATCAACTCACTCTCAAATTCAAGAATTGAAGAACCCATCGATTTTGACTCCAAGGACTTCATCCAATGAAAAGCAAAGACGAAAGTTTCTTTTTCCTCTACTCTAATAGTATCATATAAAATTTAAATTTCATTTTTCTCTTGATCAAAATTAGAGTTTTCAATGATTATATGAGCTACTTAGAGCACTATTTTAGACTAGACAAGTATGGAGTTCTACTCCCATAACTTGATCTAGCTCTTGTACATTCGTTGTGGACTATTGTTTCTCTTCTTGCATGCTCTCTCCACTTACTTTCAAATTTGTTTTGCAGCCTCTTGAGCAGAATTCAAAGTCCATTTTGGCAGAAAATTTGAGGGTGAATTCTTCTAAAACTACTAACATATCTTTTGCAGAACCTCTTGCATTCTTTTGGGCAGCTTTCCAACAAGACCATGACCTTCTTTGGGACTCCTCTTTGGCTAGGCCGAGTTCTCTTTGAGGGCTTCATTTTTTCCCTAGGCCATGGGCTTTAGGGAGGCTTAGCCTCTCTTGCCTTGTGCAAATTTTCTTTTTTTTCAAAATACATATTTTGTACATAAAGCAAACCTCTTAATTTTTAGACTTTATAGGTCATTCTTGGGTCTCATTTGTATCAATTGTTCATCAAGGAAATTCTATGGTCAAAAACTTTCATTGTAAAGACTTCCTTGAGCTTGCTTGAGGCCTTTAAAGGCTTTCATTTCCTTGTAACTAATCTAATAAAGAGGCTAATTTCTTTTGTGGGAGCTTGGGAATTTTTCCCATGATATCCCTTCTCTCCATTTAGAGGGAGAAATTTAATTTGTGGATTGACTAACCTTTTAGATAGTTGCTCAAATTTTCTGCACTTACTAATTTCATTTCATGTATGATTAACATAGCATTTAAGCTCTTCCTATTCTAGCACATGCTTGATGTCAGTTTAAATTGTCATTTCCATTTACTTGTGCAATTCACTCACAATACATGCAAGTTTTATTTGAGCAAGCAAGTATTTTATTTTGACAAATTTAAACTATTTCACTTTGTTTTACAAGTTCATGAGTATTGTTTCAATATCTTTGCCATTCATGTTCATATGGTACTTTGGTCATTGATAGTTATTTCTTGAAACATTTTCTTATGTCATTCCATTTTAAGCAAATCTACTCCCTTGCAAGCAACACATCTTAGACTTGTGATTTTACATTTTCACATCAAGCTAATTATTTCACATTTTATTTCCATTGAAGGATATTGGTGACATCTACTTGAGGATTTTTCTCCTTACACTTTCTTTGGAAACATTAATGTTCACATGCATCTCATTTAGGTATCCTTAGTGCTAATTTGCATCCCTAATTAATTTACCTTCAAGCATAAGCTTAGTTGAAAGACTTTAGGATCCCCTCTCTCACCCAAACTTGAGGAACATAGATCCTCTCTTGTGGTTAACATGGTGACCTTGCAGTCGTCAAAGCCACAGTCTCTACAGCACCAGAGGCATCAAGTTGTTGAATATTCCAAGGGAGGTATCATTAATAGAGCCTTAGTTGTCTTTTCATAAGTATCCATCCACAACTCACATTAGAGACTTGTTTCAAAATAGTTCAGAGAAAAGTTACATCTAGATAGGCATCTAACTTAAAGTTTATCAAGATAATTGTACTCTACATTAAAAAGATTTGAATTTTATGCTAATTAAATCATCTTGGAGCACATTTAGATTTACTTGCAATATTATTTGTTTCATGTATTTGTTATGATTAATGGTTTCATGTTTACTTCATGTCAATATCTCTTGTCATTTGAGCATTTCATTTAACAAGTGCAATATCTATTTACATTTTGCAAGTAATACTTTATTGGATCTTTTGAATCTCATTTTCAAGTAATCTTTCTTTCAAAGTAGCAATTTGCAAATAGTGTGGATCTCTATATCAGCAATCTTTACTTGCTAAGTCGTTATCTCATATATCTTTTTGGGCTTATGATTATCGAATGATATTATCTATATTTTCTTTTTACTTGAGCATTTCTTTACAAATACAACATTTGAATATTTCCATCTTGCAAATGATATTTCATTATTGATCTAACATTGTTTCTTTTGCAGGATTGTTTGTCATCATTTTTATTTGAGCAAGTACATGTTTACTTTGAGCAATTAATTGTTTAAGCATTGGTCTATGATGGCATATTTTTCTTGAATGAATTATTGAAAGTTGTTCATATATCTCCTTACTTGTTCATATTGTGGGATCAATTTACTATTGTTGATAAGTTTTCCATTTAAGTTAATCTCCTAGAAACTCACATTTCATTCACTAACCTTCCTTCGGAACCACCCCCCCTTAATTTAAACTAGGAGAGAGCTTTAACATAGAGAGTTGGGAATAGGTTATGGCCCCGTCTCTTAGTTTCCCACCAAGTCACACCTTGTGGGGTGGAGGATTTTTCCCACATTAATTAGGTGTGCAAGCGAGGCGGAAACAGTACCCATAATTTTATTCATTCTAAGATAGCCAAGGAATTGAATTGCTTTCTGTATCCAAAACCAGAGTGTCATGTGATGGTTGCAAATGGAGGAACCATAAATTGTTCAAGGAAGTGCCATAATATCAAGCTAACCATGGAGGAATATATATTGAATATTCCAATGCTTCCCATTCCAATGGGTGGTGTTGTTGTGGTATTAGGAGTCCAAAGTTTACAATCTTTGGGGACGATAGTTTTAATTTTCAAGAACTTTTCATGAAATTTTTCTGGGAAGGAAAGGAAACTCAATTAAGGGGTATCACAGGGAAACTAGGGAAGATAATTAGCTCTAATGGCATGACAAAGCTTATGAAGAAAGAACAACAAGGCACAATTGCACAATTATGTTCGCTAAATGTTCAAACATCGAAATCATCCATTTCTCCAGATCTCCAAAGAGTCATGGACAATCATTCCAAGGTATTTGAGACACCCAAAGGTCTCCCACCTATTCGTGATCATGATCATGCTATTCACTTGATTCCAGGAAGTGTTTATCCAAACATCAGGCCTTACAAATATCCTTATGCCCAAAAGAGTGAATTTAAAAGTATGGTTGCGAAAATGCTAGAGGCAGGTATAATTCAACCTAGCCAAAGTTCTTTCTCTTCTCCAGTAGTATTGGTGCACAAGAAGGATAGATCATGGTGTATGTGTCCAAATTATAGAGAGCTCAATAAGCTCACTATTAAAGACAAATTTCCCATTCCTTTCATTGGTGAATTATAATATGAATTACAAGGAGCAATTTACTTCACCAAGTTGGATCTTCATTCTGAATATCATCAAATTAGAATGAAGACAAAAGACATTCCAAAAACAACATTCAGAACTCATGAAGGTCATTATGAATTTTTGGTCATGCCTTTTGGCCTTACCAATGCACCTTCCACATTTCAAGGTTTGATCAATTCCACTTTCAAACTCTTTCTTAGAAAATTTGTGCTAGTATTTTTCAACATACTAATCTACAAGAAGTCTTGGAAAGATCATGTTCAACATGTTGACAAGGTGCTTAAACTATTGGAGGAGAAGAAATTGTATGCAAAACCCTCCGAATGTTACTTTGGGGTATATCAGGTGGGATATTTAGGTCATATTGTATCTCGTGGTGGTGTTATGGTAGATACTAACAAAATTAAAACCATCAAGGAACTGAAAATCCCCACAACCCTAAAGCATCTTCGAGGATTTCTTAAGTTGACAAGATATCATCGCAATTTTGTGAAGAATTATGGGAAAATAGCAACACCTCTAACAACATTATTGAAGAAAGATGCATATTTTTGGACTCCAGAAGCAATCAATGTCTTTGAACATATTAAAGAAATAATGTGCCAAGCTCTAGTCTTAGCTACACCATACTTCACAAAAATCTTTAACATGGAATGTGATGCCTCGGGAAATGGAATTGGTGTTGTTTTAATGCAAGAAGGAAAACCTATTGTTTGTGAAAGTCGTCAAATCAAGAGAAAGTATTTACACAAATCTATTTATGAGAAGGAAATGTTGGCAATACTACATGCCCTGAAATAATGGCGCCCTTACTAATGGGAAGACATTTCAAGGTAAAAAAATCATGACAGCCTTAAATACTTTTTGGAACAAAGATTATCTTCAGAATAGCAACAAAAATTGGTCACAGAGATGTTGGGTTATGATTTTGAAATTATCTACAAAAAGGGAAGCAAAATGTTGTTGCAAATGCACTCTCAAGAAGGGATGAGGATGTGGAAGCATTGCTCTTTGCCATTTCTATTATCCAACCGGATTGGATAACTAAAGCAAGGCATGAATGGAAGAATGACAAAGAGGTGTGGACACTCATTCAAAAATTGCAGCGAGATCCCAATACATCTAATACATTTATCTGGGAAAATGATTCATTATGGTACAAAGATCGCAATATCTATGTAATGTTGAAAATGATACGACATTTCTCCTTTTGAACTAAAGAGACACATAAAGCACGTTTTGTTTAAGTGATATTATGAGTTTATTAATATCAAGGTGGGTAATGTACTTTTTATGTGGAAATGTACTATGTACTTTAAGTTATTAAAGTCACATGTGTTTTAAAAGTCACTTTATGTGAAAAAGTACTAAGTACACTTTATATTATTAAAGTGATTTCTATATTCTAAAGTGACTTTATGAGAAAAAGTGACCAAGGTCCTAAAACATCAAAAAGTAATGGGGAGGCTCATTAATAGAAAGGGGAACCACATGAGGAGGGGTCAAGTAGGGGACAAATCTCCACCCTTGATCTAAATGGTTTGAGATTAAATCTCAACCATTAGATCTTAGGATAGGGTTCCTATCTTATTGGAAAGACAAAAAGGGAGAAAAGGAGGCAGAGTGTTGAAATTTGGTACCGGAGGACAGGTGGTTCCCTAAGGCTTTGATCTTTGGCCTAGGGAAAAGTGTCCAAAAAGAATTTAATTTTTCTCCTAAAGTGACTTTATAATTTTTATAAAGTCAAATCTAATTTAAAAGTGACTTTAAGTGATAAAGTTACTAAAGTCTAATTTTAAAGTGACTTTATTAAAGTCAATGTAAAATTAGAAAGGAAAAGTGACTTTGGAAATAAATGACTAAATGGGTCTTTATTAAAGTGGGGTGAATTAAAAAATAGAAAGTGAGATTTAAATGAGCATTTAATCTCAGCCCTAGATCTCAATCTATTTCAGCCATTGGATTTAGGGATCACCCAAAAGTCACTTAGGGTTAGATTAAGGGAGGAAAATGAGGAAAAGGTCATTCATTCTTTCATGAGCAGATTGAGAGAAGGAGAGCAAGAGAGCAAAGGAGATTTCTGGACAGGGAAGAGAAGGAAACAGCAGCTTGGCACACATTCCAAGGTAGCAGTTTAGCAAATCCGTATAGCTGAGTGAGCACACAGTGAAAGGCAAATATTTGGCATGATTTTCTAGAAATCCGTACAACAGTTTATTTGTGGAGGTCGTACAGCAGTTGGGCACGATTTTCTAGGAAAACTGTACAACAAGTTGGGCACGATTTTCTAGGAAAACCGTACAGCAGTTGGGCACAAAAATCGAGGAGGCCGTACAGCAAATTTGGCACGAAAATCGAGGAGGTCGTACAACATTTATTGCTGTTTTATTTTGCTGTTGCTAGTTTTTCCAGTTGGCTGTGAGGCACGGAAAACGAGATAAGTTGTAAAATTTGCTTGCTGATTTTTTTGTTGAATATTTCTCACTGTAAAAAGCATTTTCCAGAAATAAGAAAGAGCTCTCGAACTGGTTTTCCCCAAGAGTTGTAGGGGGTTTTTCCAGGATCACATTGACCAAAAATCACTGTGTTCAAATGTGTTAAATGGTTGTTTGTACCTGCCGATTTTTATTTCTGCATTTTCCAGCATTCTGTAAAATTTCCAGAATTTGTGTTTTCAGCAAAAATTTATTTTTCAGTTGTTGAATGTATGGATATGGGAAAGGGCATTTAACTATATGGGAGAAATAAGGTGAAACTAAAAACCGGGGTGGGAAATGAGAAATTTTTACATGGTATCAGAGCTTGAGTGTTGAAGTGCAGTTTAGGACAGCAAGGAAGAAAATTACAGCCTGCTGATTTTTCACTCAGAAAATTCCAGCAAGCTGATTTTTCACAAACAGTAGTTTTATCTTTACTACAGCAGTGCTATTTTTCAGTTTTAAGACAGCAAGATGTCATTGGGATTGAGGGTGGAGGATAGGTTGGATGGGCATAGCAATTACAGCATTTGGAAGGAGAGAATGCAGAGTATCTTTGAGGAGGCAGAAGTCTGGGACATCATGGTGCATACCACACAGAACCCTGTTGTTATGCTTACTGATGCCACTCAGTTCGCTGAGTATAATAAAAAGAACAACAAGGGTAAGAGACTGATTCTAGACGGAGTCAAAGACCATTGCATTCCTCATGTGAGAGGAAAGAGAAATGCCCATGAGATGTGGACAGCATTGTCCAATCTCTACCAGAGTACCAATGAGAACTGGAAAATGGTCCTGAAGGAGAAGCTGAAGACTATTAAGATGGGTAATGATAGTGCAGCGGGATATCTCACAAAGATTGCTATTGTGAGAGATAAGTTGGCAGCAGTTGGAGAGGACATTCCACCCACTGAGTTGGTGCGGATTGCAGTGAATGGCCTTCCCCGTTCATGGATGAACTTTGCTGATGGGGTTTGTGCACGTGAGACCCTTCCCACATGGGAGAGGTTTTGGGATGATTGCATTCAGACAGAGATCAGGAAAGGTCAGCTTGGGGCAGCCAAGCCAGTTGAGCAAGATGAGGATGTAACACTGTCGGCAGGAGGCAAGAAAGGCAAAGGGAAGAAGCAGGCTTTCACAAGCAATGGTGGGGGCAAAGACAAAGGTAAAGGTAAACAAGGTAACACACAGAAGGAGTATTCCAAGGTGAAGTGTTGGAATTGTCAAAAGATGGGACACTATGCAGTTGTGTGTCCGGAGAAGAAGAAGAAGAAGGGGAAGAACCAGAACGTGGCAGCTTCAGCGGAGGTTGAGGACTTTGCAGTTCGTTTTGACCAAGAGTTTGGGTTCACTGCGTATGAGTCCTCTAGTGCAGGATCACCTGCCACACAGGTTCAGAGGGAGCATGCTTTTCCCTCAATTAGCGGAGCATCTTCGGGTATCTGGTATGTGGACAGTGGGGCTTCACGTCACATGATAGGAGTCCGTGAGTACTTCTCTGAGCTTTCAGAGAGTTGCACTAATATAGAGGTAGTACTCGGTGATGACAGAGTTGTTAGAGCAGTCGGGGTGGGGACACTGACATTTCAGAGGGAGTCCAAACCTCCCTTGAAGGTGTCAGATGTTCATGTGCCAGGGATGAGGAAGAACCTCATATCCATCTCAGCTTTGGAGGACAAAGGATATGAGGTACTGTTTAGGGGAGGACAGGTGTTGATGTATCCCAGAGGCACTCCAGCTGATTCAGCTAGAGTGATAGGTGTACGCCATGCAAAGGTGTACAAGTTTGCATTCCAGTCCCTTGTGGCATTGAGCAGTAGTACCGACAGCAGAGCTATGAGTTCTGAGCTGTGTGAAATTTGGCACCGCAGGATGGGACATATGTATCATGGAGCCTTGAGGACATTGCGGGAGATCACTACAGGTGTGCCAGATTTCAGTACTGATCACTTTGATACTTGCAGAGGATGTGCGATGGGCAAGTTTGCCAAATCCCCTTTTCCCAACAATGACAGCAGAGCGACTGGGATACTTGATTTGATTCATTTCGATGAGAGCGGTCGGATGTCTCATGTTTCCTTGAGTGGATATGAGTACTATGTTTTATTCATTGATTATCACTCCAGGAGGACCTGGATTTATTTCTTGAAGACCAAGAGTGAGGTCTTCAAGCGGTTTCAGGAGTTTAGAGCTCTTGTGGAGACACAGACAGGTCGGAAGATTAAGTCCCTGAGGTCGGACAATGGGGGAGAGTACACCCTTGGAGAGTTTGTTGACTATTGTGCGAAGGCAGGCATTAGGAGGGAGTTCACTGTTCCTTACAACCCCCAGCAGAACGGGGTTGAGGAGAGGAAGAACAGATCGATCGTAGGGGCTACCAAAGCCATGTTACATGATCAGGGGTTGCCATTGTTCTTGTGGGCAGAGGCCTGCAACACAGTAGTTTATTTGCAGAACAGGAGTCCGCATCGTGCCTTGGGGCACATGACTCCGGAGGAGGCTTTTTCTGGGAAGAAGCCTGATATTGGTCATCTTCGTATCTTTGGATGCATTACATACTCCTACATACCCAAGGAGAAGAGGACCAAACTAGAGGCCACCGCAAAGAAGGGTATCTTTGTGGGCTACAATGAGACCTCAAAGGCCTTTCGGATTTACATTCCTGCACAGAGGAAAGTTGTTGTCAGGCGGGATGTGAAGTTCGAGGAGGACAGAGCCTTTATAGGGAGTTAGAGTATCTGGATCAGCCAAACCCTCAGCAGCAGTTGAGTCAGTCGCAGGGATCCAGTGGGCAGGGATCAGGAGGATCAGGAGGTACATCTATGAGGATGTCAGGTTCGTCAGTGAGCAGTGGCTCACCGAGCCAAAGGGGTGGTGCTTCGGGCAGCATGCAGAGCAGTTCACAGAGCAATTCACTAGGGAGTCCACCAATGGATAGTTCACACGGTACCTTAGCTTCTACAGGTTCAGGTGCAGGCAGGAGGACAGCAGACAGACAGTCAGGAGTTCAGGCTCCTGATGATGATGGGGAGGAGGAGTTTCATTCTCCTATGGGAGAAGTGCACTCAGGGAAGAGGAAGCCCAAGTGGCTTCAGGACACCCTGAGATATGCCACATCTGTTGCTGAGCCTAAGAGGCCCGTCAGAGAGAGTAGACCACCTGAGAGATTTTGTAGCTATATGGCAATGGTTACCAGCATCCTTGACTCTGAGCCTTCTAGCTATGAGGAGGCAGTTAGCCAACAGGTCTGGAGAGAGGCCATGCAGGAGGAGTATTCTTCTATCATGAAGAATGATGTTTGGGAGGTGGTGCCGAGGCCTGAGGGCAAATCCGTGGTTACTTCCAGATGGCTTTACAAGGTAAAGCATGTTGCAGATGGCAGCGTTGAGAAATTCAAAGCGAGGTTTGTGGCTAGAGGGTTCTCCCAGGTAGAGGGAGTTGATTATGAGGAGACCTTCGCTCCCGTGGCTCGATATACTTCAATCCGCTCCATTATATCGATAGCAGCAGAGATGGGTTGGAAGATCCACCAAATGGATGTGAAGACTACATTTCTCAATGGCTTCATACAGGAGGAGGTGTACATTGAGCAACCACAGGGCTTTGAAGTGCATGGGAAGGAGTCCCATGTGTGCAGACTGAAGAAGGCCCTTTATGGCCTGAAGCAAGCTCCCAAAGCTTGGTACTCCAGGATAGATACATACTTGCAGGGGATGGGTTTCACAAAGAGTGAGGCAGATCCGAACCTTTACTTTATTGTGATAGGTGAGGAGCCTCTCATTCTGGTGTTGTATGTGGATGACTTGGTCATTACAGGTGCAGAGAGACTCATAGAGCACTGCAAGAGAGATCTTGCGGCGAAGTTTGAGATGAAGGACATCGGCTTGATGCATTACTTTTTGGGTTTGGAGGTGTGGCAGGAGGAGGGGCATTTCTTCCTGGGGCAGGGGAAGTATATTGTGGACATCCTTAGCAGATTCCACATGGAGGATTGTAGACCCATGTCGACACCGATAATCACCAACTGGAAGAAGCTTCATGCTTCGGATTCCGAGTTGGTGGATCCCACATTGTACAAGCAGCTGATTGGTTCCTTGATGTATTTAGTCAACACTAAACTAGATATTTGTTTTGCAGTCAACACGATGAGTCAGTTTGTGTGAGCCTAGGAAGGTTCACTAGGTGGCTGCAAAACACATTTTGCGGTACTTGCAGGGGGCAGTGGATTATGGTCTGGACTACAAGCAGGGGGTGGAGTGAGATTGGCAGGTTATACTGATTCTGATTGGGCAGGTTGTGCTTCGAATAGGAAGAGCACTTCAGGGTGTTGTTTTGGGTCGGGTTCGGCAGTAGTGTCATGGTTCAGCCGGAAGTAGCAGTCAGTAGCATTGAGTTCAGCGGAAGCAGAGAATATGGCAGCCAGTCTAGCTAGTTGTGAGGCCATCTGGCTTCGCAAGATGTTGTTTGGCTTATTTGGTCAGCCGTTGAGACCTTCAGTGATTTACTGTGATAATCAGAGTTGCATTAAACTCACGGAGAATCCAGTATTTCATGACAAGTCAAAGCATATCGGGATCAAATATCATTTCATCAGAGACTGTGTTCAGAAAGGAGTTGTGAAGCTTGAGTATATTCCCACTGATGAGCAGGTTGCAGATATTCTTACCAAAGCCTTACCACGGGGCAAGCATGACTACTTCAGAGACAAGATGGGTGTGGTGAAGAACACCTTCCTCGGTAAGAGGAAATGTTGAAATTTGGTACCGGAGGACAGGTGGTTCCCTAAGGCTTTGATCTTTGGCCTAGGGAAAAGTGTCCAAAAAGAATTTAATTTTTCTCCTAAAGTGACTTTATAATTTTTATAAAGTCAAATCTAATTTAAAAGTGACTTTAAGTGATAAAGTTACTAAAGTCTAATTTTAAAGTGACTTTATTAAAGTCAATGTAAAATTAGAAAGGAAAAGTGATTTTGGAAATAAATGACTAAGTGGGTCTTTATTAAAGTGGGGTGAATTAAAAAATAGAAAGTGAGATTTAAATGAACATTTGATCTCAGCCCTAGATCTCAATCTATTTCAGCCATTGGATTTAGGGATCACCCAAAAGTCACTTAGGGTTAGATTAAAAGAGGAAAAGGAGGAAAAGGTCATTCATTCTTTCATGAGCAGAGTGAGAGAAGGAGAGCAAGAGAGCAAGGGAGATTTCTGGACAGGGAGGAGAAGGAGACAGCAGCTTGGCACACATTCTAAGGCAGCAGTTTAGCAAATCCGTACAGCTAAGTGAGCACACAGTGAAAGGCAGATATTTGGCACGATTTTCTAGAAATCCGTACAGCATTTTATTTGTGGAGGCCGTACAGCAGTTGGGCACGATTTTCTAGGAAAACCGTACAGCAGTTGGGCACAAAAATCGAGGAGGTCGTACAGCAAATTTGGCACAAAATCGAGGCGGCCATACAGCATTTATTGTTGTTCTGTTTTGCTGTTGCTAGTTTTTCCAGTTGGCTATGAGGCACGAAAAATGAGATAAGTTGTAAAATTTGCTTGCTGATTTTTTTGTTGAATATTTCTCACTGTAAAAAGCATTTTTCAGAAATAAGAAAGAGCTCTCGAACTGGTTTTCCCCAAGAGTTGTAGGGGGTTTTTCCAGGGTCACATTGACCAAAAATCACTGTGTTCAAATGTGTTAAATGGCTTTTTGTACCTGCTGATTTTTATTTCTGCATTTTCCAGCATTCTGTAAAATTTTCAGAATTTGTGTTTTCAGCAAAAATTTATTTTTCAGTTGTTGAATGTATGGATATGGGAAAGGGCATTTAACTATATGGGAGAAATAAGGTGAAACTGAAAACTGGGGTGGGAAATGAAATTTTTACACACAGCTCATTCATTATTCTCGTGAGTACATTGAGAAGAGGAGAGGAGAGTGACTTGAGAAAGGAAGAGATTTTTGTGAAGAAATCTTATAGCAAGGGCTAAGGAACTAACGCTACAGTAGTTTGAACTTCTAGGAGCCTGAGTTGAAGACATAAGGGGGGAACGAATTTTACTGTAGCTGCTACTGTCATCTGCACACAAGTTGAAGTGAGTTCACATCTATTTTTTTTCTCAGAGGTTAGAGTTCAAGCAACTCGTATCTTCCTACAACCAACATACTAAATCCGAAATTCTCGGCCCTACTTTTTCAGCCTTGTTCTGTGTGGGTAAATAGCAATATTTTCAAGCCAAGGATCAAAGTATGTTATAGCTAGTTGTTACGGAAGAAAACACTTATTTCAGGTGGGTGTAATAATTATTGTTTAGACTAAGTTGCAAGGCAGAGATAGTACATGTTCAAAGATTCTAATCCCTGTGCAAAAGGAGCAGTTTCTAGTTCGAGTTTTTCGCTGACAGGAGAGAAAAGACCTGTGAGATTATCAATTCAAGAATTCCAATGTAAAAGGGACTGAAATGGCCTCTTCATGGGAGAGATAAGTAGAATCTTCTATGTAATTTTGTTGCAATAAAATCTCTATACAAACAAATAAAATCCTCCTTTCAGAACAGGGTTTCCCCAAGAGGTAGTGGGGTTTTTCCAAGGTCGTCTTGACCAAAAATCAGTGTTAAAATTGTGTGTGCTTGTTATTTGTATCTAATATTAGTTGTGCAAAATTAATGTTTCAAATGAATGCATGAAAATTTTATATTAGCATGCCAAAACATGTGGGTTGGGCTTGATAAACACTTGCAAAATTTGTAAACTGGGTAAGGGTGCAGATCATTTAAATTTTCTACATGGCATCAGAGCCAAAGAGGGGTCAGACCAAAGACTTTTGTCACAGCTGATACAAGGACCAACAAGCATTAAACTTATGCTAACAGTGAACAAAACTGATAAAACTTTGCCAGAAACCCAAAAACTTCAGTAGTTGAGAGGGACGAAAGTTCTAGTTCACAGATTTGCTCCATTTGTTGGTTCGGAAGGTCATGGCAACAGGGTTGAGGGTAGAGGACAAAGTGGTAGGGGCTAATAATTTTGGCCCTTGGAAGGAGAGAATGATGCCTTTACTGGAGGAAGTTGAAGTATGGGACATTGTAGAGGCCCCTGTACAACCACCTATTGATGCTACTCAGTTGACAGAATTCAAAAAGAAGAATGTGAAGGCTAAGAGGATCCTTCTAGATGCCATCAAGGACCACTTATTCCCTCATGTGACCGGGATGATATTTGCCTACCAGATGTGGGAGTCCTTGGTCACATTACACCAGAGTTCCAATGAGAACAGGAAGATGGTGTTGAGGCAAAAGCTAAGAAACACCAAGATGACCAAAACCGACAATGTGACCTCATACTTCACCAGGATCTCTCAGGTGAAGGATGAGTTGGTTGTCGTGGGAGAGGTTATCTTAGAGAACTAGTTGGTCAAGATTGCATTGGATGGATTCAACGAGAAATGGGGTGGATTCATACATGGCATTATGGCTAGACAATGCTTTCAAGATTGGAGGAGGATGTGGGACGATTTCATCCAGGAGGAGATCAAGAGGAGTGCTACGGTGGGTGGCAAGAGTGGTGGGGCAAGTGAGGAGAATGTCGCCCTTGCAGTGAAGGGAAAGAAGAAGGCCAAGAAGGGGTCTTCTAGTGGAGCAAAGAAGTAGAAGGGGAAACAGAAGGCGAAGGAAAAGGACATGAGCAAAGTAAAATGCTTTGCTTGTGGGAAGATGGGTCACTATGTTGTTCAATGTCCCAACAAGAAGAATAAAAAGAAGCGAGGAGTTGCAGCTTCAGCAAAGGTGGACAATTTCGCTTCCAGATTTGAAACTAAGTTTGCCTTATCAACAGAGGTTGATGAGTTTGCCTTGGTGGTGAGTTTAGCCACTCATGTTACATCTTCTCGTGTATGGTTTGTTGATAGTGGAGCATCCTGCCATATGATTGGAGTGAGAGAGCACTACACGAGTCTCTTAGAGGATGATATTGACTTGGAGGTTGTGCTTGGAGATAACTCCAAGGTCAGGGCAGTGGTAGTGAGCACAATATCATTTCAGAGGGAGTCTTTACCTCCTCCAAAAGTGACAGATGTTCTTTATGTTCTGGTGCTAAAGAAGAGCTTAAGATCAATCTCTTATTTAGAGGACAGGGGTTATGAGGTGTTGTTCCGAAAGGGACAAGTATTGATATATACCAGAGGATCCAGTATCGAGTTTGCTCGTGTGATTGGATTCCATTGTGGGAGACTTTACAGGCTTACATTTTAACCTATTAGAGCCTTGGTGGGGAAAACCAATAGTAGTGAGTTATGTGAGCTATGGCACAATAGGGTTGCCCATTTGCACCATGGAGCTTTCAGGATGTTGAGGGAGATGGTTACAAGCTTACTGGAGTTCAGCACTGATCATCATGATGCATGCAGGGGGTGTGCTTTGGAAAAGTACACCAAGTCACCTTTCGTGAGCAATGGCAACAGAGCTCTAGGTATCTTAGACCTGGTACACTTTGATGTTTGTTGTCCTCTGTCTCATGTATCATTGACTAGAGGTGAGTACTATGTGACCTTCAATGATAACCACTCCAGGAAGACCTGAATTTTCTTTCTGAAGACCAAGGATGAGGCCTTCAAGAGGTTACCAAAGTTTAAAGCTCTTGTGGAGAACCAGACAGGGAGGAAGATCAAGGTGTTGAGATTAGATAATGGGGGCGAGTATACCTCCACGAAGATGAAGGAGTTTTGTAGGAGTGTGAGCATCAAGAGGGAGTATATAGTGCGTTATAACCCCCAGCAGAATGGGGTGGTAGAGAGGAAGAACAGGGTCATAGTGGGTGCAACTAGATCGATGTTGCATGATTAGAGTTTACCTTTCTTCTTGTGGGTTGAGGCGTCTAACACTATTGTATATTTGCAGAACAAGAGCCCACACAGAGTCTTGGGGAGCAAGACTCCTGAGGAGGTGTTTACCGGAAAGAAGCCAGAAGTTGGGCACATTAGGATCTTTGGGTGCCTTACATATTCACATGTCAGTGGGGAGAAGAGGACGAAGTTGGAACCCACTGCAGAGAAGGGTATTCTTGTGGGTTACAGTGAGACCAGCAAGGCCTACCATATATACATTCTTGCACAGAGGAAGGTTGTCCAGAGGCGGGATGTGAGATTTAAGGAGGAGAGGGCCTTGTGGAGATCTCGGGAGGTTGATCATGTAGAGCAGCAGGCTCTTCAACAGGGGGCCACACCACAGGTTTCGGAAGCATCAAGTAGTACACCAGGATCAAGAGGACCATCTACTTCAGTTGTGACTAGGTCTCAAACTTCAGTATCACCGAGTGCAGGAACACCTGGTGCAGGATCTCAGAGTCCAAGATCTCCATTGATCATAGGAGACCCTTCTTCATTAGAAGGAGAGGCTCTAGTTGATGATTTTCCCATACCACCATAGGAGGCTACTACAGGGAAGAGGAAGCCAAGATGGCTTCGGGAGACCCTGAAGAAAGCCCAGGAGGCAATAGGGAAACCCCAATGGTCAGTGAGGGAGAGTATACCACTAGAGAGGTTGGGTGGCTTTGTGGCAAATGTTGTGGAGACATAGCCAACTGGTTTTGAGGAGGTTGCCAATCAGCAAATCTGGAGGGATGCCATGGTGGAGTATGCCTCCATCATGAAGAATGATGTCTGGGAAGTAGTACTAAGACATGGAGGAAAGTCAATGGCGACTTCTAGGTGGCCTTACAAGATCAAATGTGTTGTGGATGGCAGTGTGGAGAAGTTCAAAGCTCGTTTTGTGGCACGGGGGTTCTCACAGGCAAAGGGAATTAACTATGAGGAAACCTTCACACTAATTGCTCGTTACACTTCCACTAGACCAGTCATATCTATAGTAGCTGAGATGGGTTGGAGGATTCACCAGATGGGCGTGAAGACTGCCTTTCTCAATCGTTTTATATAGAAGGAGGTGTACATTGAGCAGCCACAAGGCTTTGAGGTGCATGGGAGGGAGTCTCATGTGTGTAGGCTTAAGAAAGCCTTATATGGACTGAAGCAGGCGCCGAGGGCATGGTACGAGAGGATAGATGTCTACTTGCAGTAGATGGGTTTCAAGAAGTGATGAAAATCTGAACCTCTATTTCATTATGGTTGGTGACGATCCACTCATTCTGGTTCTGTATGTGGATGACTTGTTTATGACAGGAGAGGTCAGACTCATCCAGCACTGCAAGAGAGCTTTTGCTTTAGAGTTTGATATGACCGATATGGGCTTGATGCATTACTTTCTGGGGATGGAGGTTTAGCAAGAGGATGGGCATATCTTCATTAGTCAAGACAGGTATGCAAGTGATATCTTGAGGAGATTATGTATGGAGGGTTGCAGGCCTATTGCTACTCCTATGATCACCAACTAGAAGAAGCTACATGCTTCAAATTCCAAGTGTGAAAATTCTGAAAACTGGAATCATATTGCAGCAATTGGAAATTATTCACCTAATTGTTATTTTTAATTGACAATTTATTTATTGTTTCCTACAGCAAACACTGAATAACTCACACTGCAACCTACACAAATAAAACTGCGGAAGAATTAACGCTGGAAGAAATGCGAGCACACACATAATTTTACATAGTTATTTTTGGACTAATGTCCACGGAAAAACCCAACTTGGGAAAATCGGTGAAACAGCTGAAGGTTTTAATATTAAGTAACAGTGAAATAATCTGAGTACAACTGGACGCCGAAACTGGCAATCCTACAGAGAAATATTGGCAAGGAAAATCTAGTGAGGAAATCTCCTCACTCAACAAGCAAATCCGGGCTCTGACCTTAACTCAAATTGAGTCGTGCAAACTAGCTTTGCGCAACTACTGCATCACCCTAGCGCAGTCACTTCCACACTCAGTTCTAACCAGCTTCTCCTCAAGCTGTCTGGTTTGTTGTTATCTGGGAAAATGTCTCTCCTGGCCTCCGAAACCTCTCTCCAACTTTTGGCACTGAAACTCGTCTTTCCTCAGCAAAATCGAAACTCCCTCTAGAGGCTACTGCGTTGTCCTAGCGTCAGCCTCTTTGTGGCTCTTCTGCCTCTCTGCAAATGCACTCCCCGAATTTGGAAATCTTCCTCTGGCTTCACTGTCTTTGCCCCTCTCTCACTGCTTCGATCTCACTAGCTCTCTCTCCGACAACTAACTCCTACTACTCTGGAAATCGATCGGCTCATGAAATCAGACTCCTCAGGTGTATTCTCTAAGTTCCCATCAACTTCTTCTTATAATCCTCCATTGGAACTCCAACGGCCAAGATTAGATCTTAATCGATGGCTAGGATTAACTTGAAATCGATCTATGTGAATTTCTAGAACATTCACACCTTGACTTAATTAATTCTGATTAATTAGCCATATTCCCTAAGTTTAGACTTAGGAAATATTTAAAAATCGACTAATAATATAATTAAGCCATCTCTACGAGGAATTTCGATAAACGATTTATGGGTTTTGGAGATCTCTTGTATGCTAGCCTCACCACAAAATTTTGTGGCTAGAACACATTCAATGCTACAAAAAATAACACTCCCTCTTAGCGAGGAAAGTGCTCTAGTGCTCTATTGCTCATCCTGTAGCAGCACCCTATCTCTGCATCATTTCCTATCACGCTACTAATGTCTGGCTCTTGCTGCCCACCAACCGCTGCGCAACTCTGATATATGTTGCATTTATGCTGCTACTAACCTTGTTGAACTGTTGTCAACACTGCATCCGCATTAGAACTCCCTCTTCATTTGTTGCTACTGGAATTGCAACATCTACAACTGAAAAGCACCCTAAATATTGAATCAATTGTGATCAGTATGATGCATCTGTTTCCCGAGTCCTGACTGCTACTAGCTACTGCTCTGTCTACTGAAGACTATGCGCTACTGCTGACTCTGCACTGTGTCAACTACACTGTTGTTAACTCTGCATTACACTCCCCAACATCTGACTGCTACTAGTTTGCAATTGTCACTCGGCCTCTGACTGCATCTACTACCACTGATCCATCCTGCTACTGAATATTGTGGGCCCCCGTACCAAGTTACTGATCCAATAGGTGGACTCATCAAGGATCCTGCCTATCTATAGCGCTCTGGGGCTACAAAACCAAGTCACTCCACCTCACTCCAGGAGGTATGTCAACAAACATGGCGAAGTCTGATCTACTCATATTGTTGTTGCTACTGCTATGTTGATGCTTTTGCACTGTTGCTGCAACCACTACAATAATGATTCTAATATCCTCAGATCCTGAAGTACTAGTTTCCATAGGGTTGCTCCCTCTGAAACTAGACTACCCCTAAGTCTCGATCTCCCTATGGGAAATCTCTCTGCTCCCTCTTGGCAACTCGCACTGTCCTCCTGTACTAGAAACTGGACTGCGTAGCTCTGCACTGGGAATCTTATGACTGGAACTGCACTTGTATCCTACAACTGGGGAATTTGCACTACCTGTGTCACTGCATCTAGCTCTGCAACTATCTCCCGGATACTGATTGCAACTAGATTTGCAACTATCTAATGATAGCTTGCGTCTGCTGACACTGAACTTGCTACTATGATATTGTGGGCTCCAATAGCAAAGATGATGGTCTCGTTGCAACAATTTGGAACTGATCTAGTTGATCTGCTTGTTGCAACTGCGTTGGACCCTACCCATATAGCACACCAGAGTCTCATACTCCTCCTCCACCTGGATCAGGTGCCCCACTATCTCCTTTCGAGCCTAGTCCCTGGCTAGCTCTACAACTCACACTAGACAACTCACACTTCCTCTGACATCTTCCTTTGGCCATTGGAAGTTGATCTGCTGCCCAGATCTGCATTCAGGCTAACTCACATGGCCTCCTCTGGCAATCCCATACAGTCATCCCTGTAGAGTTGTAAAATCTGAAAAACTCAAAATTGGAGAAAATAAACTTGAAAATCTCCCTCTTTCCCGTTGTTCACTTGCTGGATCTGCTACTCGCACTCCCTTTTGAAGTGAGAAGATCTGCCCACAACTACTGCCAATCTGCAACTGGAAAAAAAATTAGATCTCTAAATCTCGAGATCCCCTGAGAGAAATTTTTCCTCTGTTGTGTGTGCTTCTTCTTCCACCCGACGCTAGCTCTGCTCTAGCAAACTACTACAAAAACTACTGCGTCCAACTAGAGATCTGCTCTACGAAAATACTGGGCTGCTCCCTCCGCCTCTGGAATCCCTCAATCTAGAGAGATCGAATTTTTCTGTCCCTCTCTTAGAAAAATCAAATCTCCTCAAGAAATTCGGCCTCTTGGAAAAGTGATTGTGTTGCCCTTACTGAATAACGAAATTCCTTATTTCTTCGCTACTGAGCTCTCTGACTGATCATCTGCTCTCTGATACCATGTGAAAATTTCAAAAACCGAAATCCTATTGCAGCAACTGGAAATTATTCACCTAATTGTTATTTTTAATTAACAATTTATTTTATGTTTCGTACAGGAAATACTAAATAACTCACATTGCAACATACACAAATAAAACTGTGGAAGAATAAACATTGGAAGAAATGCTAACACACACGCACATAAATTTACATAGTTATTTTTTGACTAATGTCCCCAGAAAAACCCAAGTTGGGAAAACCGGTGCAGCAGCTGAGGGTTTTAATATTAAGCAACAGTGAAATAATCTGAGTACAACTGGATGCTGAAACTGGCAAATTGGCAATACTACAGAGAAATATTGGCAAGAAAAATCTAACAAGGAAATTTCCTCACTCCACAGGCAAATCTGGGCTCTGACCTCAGCTCAAATTGAGCCATCCAAACTGGCTTTGTGCAGCTACTGTGTCACCCTAGCATAGTCACTTTTGCACTCAGTTTGAACCAGCTTCTCCTCAAGTTATCTGGTCTGTTGATGTCTGGGAAAATGTCTCTCCTGGCCTTTGGAATCTTTGTCCAGCTTCTGGCACTAAAACTCGTCTTTCCCTAGCTGAATCGAAACTACCTCTAGAGGCTACTGCATTGCCCTAGCATCAGCCTCCCTCTGACTCTTCTACCTCTCTGCAAATGCACTCACCGGATTTGGAAATCTTCCTCCGGCTTCACTGTCTCTACCCCTCTCATTGCTTCGATCTCACTAGCTCTCTCTCCGGCAACTAACTGTTGCTTCTCTGGAAATCGATTTGCTCATGAAATCAAATTCCTCAAAGTGTATTCTCCAAGTGCCCATCAACTTCTTCTTATAATCCTCTTTTGGGACTCCAACGGCCAAGATTAAATCTTAATCGATGGTTAGGATTAACTTGAAGTCGATCCGTGTGAGTTTCTAAAACATTCACACCTTGACTTAATTAATTCTGATTAATTAGCCATATTCCCTAAGTTTAGACTTAGGAAATATTTAAAAATCGGCCAAAAATCTAATTAAGCCATCTCTAGGTGGAATTTCCAGAAACGATTTATGGGTTTTGGAGATCTCCTGTATTCTAGCCTCTCCACAAAATTTGGTATCTAGAACAGATCTAATGCTACAAAAACTAGCACCGAGTTGGTGAACCCCACCTTGTATCGTCAGCTCATCAGTTCATTGATGTATCTAGTCAACACTAGACCAAATATTTGTTTAGCAATCAACACATTGAGTCAGGTTAGGATGGAGCCCAAGAGAGTGCACTGGGTAGCTGTGAAACATGTGTTGAGGTTCCTACAGGGCACAGTGGATTATGGTCTGGACTATGTCAGGGGTGATGGAGTTAGATTGATTGGCTGCACGGACTCAGATTGGGTTGGCAGTGCTAGTGACAAGAAGAGTACTTTCGGGTGGTGTTTCTTGTTGGGTTCAACAGTTATGTCATGGTTCAGCAGGAAAGAGAGGTCAGTAGCATTGAGCAACACAAAGGCAGAGTATAAGGCAGCTAGTCATGCAGGTTGCGAGGCACTTTGGCTTCGCAAGATGCTATTTGGGTTATTTGATCAGAGACTGAGACCGACTATGATTTACAATGATAACTAGAGTTGTATTAAACTCTATGAGAATCTAGTATTTCATGACCAATCAAAGCATATAGAGATCAGATACCACTTCATCAGAGACTGGGTTCAAAGGGGAGCTATGAAGCTTGAGTATATATCCACTAATGAACAGGTAGCAGACATCGTCACCAAGTCATTGCCAAGGGGCAAGCATGTATTCCTTAGAGACAGAATGGGAGTGGTGAGAAACACCTTCCTCGATAAGAGGGAGTGTTGAAAATGATACCAAGGTGGTGTTCCCTTGGCATTTCTTCTTTCGGCCTAGGGAGACACATAAATCACCTTTTGTCTAAGTGATATGAGTCTATTAATATCAAGGGGGCTAATGTACTTTTTATGTGGAGATGTACTAGGTACTTTAAGTTATTAAAATAACGTGTATTTTAATAGTCACTTTATGTGAAAAAGTACTAAGTACACTTTATATTATTAAAGTGATTTCTATATTCTAAAGTGACTTTATGAGAAAAAGTGCCCAAGTTACTAAAACATCAAAAAGTACTAGGGAGGCTCATTAATAGAAAGGGGGACCACGTGAGGAGGGGTCAAGTAGGGGACAAATCTCCACCCTTGATCTAAATGGTTTGAGATTAAATCTCAACCATTAGATCTTAGGGATAGGGTTCCTATCTTATTGAGAGACAAAAAGGGAGAAAAAGGAGGCAGAGCTCATTCATTATTCTCATGAGTACATTGAGAAGAGGAGAGGAGAGCAGCTTGAGAAAAGAGAGTTTTGTTAAGAAATCTTACAGAAGAGGCTAAGAAACAAAGGCTACAATAGTTCGAACTTCTAGGAGCCTGAGCTGAAGACTTAAAGAGGGCACGAATTTTATTGTAGCTGCTACTGTCATCTGCACACAGGTTGAAGTGAGTTCAGATCTGTTTATTTTGTCAGAGGTTAGAGTCCAAGAAACTCGTATCTTCCTACAGCCAACATAATAAATCCGAAATTCTCGACCCTGCTTTTTCGAGCCTGTTCTGTGGGTAAACAGCGAGATTTTCGAGCCAGGGATCAGAGTATGCTACAGCCAGTTGTTAAGGAAGAAAACATTTATTTTTGGTGGGAGTAATAACTGCTTTTCAGACCGAGTTGCAAGACAGAGATAGTACCAATTCAGAGATTCGAAACCCTGTGCAAAAGGAGCAGCTTCTAGTCCTAGTTTTTCACTGGGAGAAGAGAAAAGACCTGTGAGATTATCAGTTTAGTATACTTAAAGAAGGTTCTTAAATGATAAAAAATGCTATGAGTTGAGAATCAAAATACTTTGGGGGAACAGACAGTTATTAAGTACAACCCTAGGCTGTCACCTGTGGAATAGAGGTTGGACATGTACTCTGTCACTGAATGAAACAGACTGTCTCACTCAGATTCGAATTTCAGCAGTGAGTGAATGAGTCCAGACTCAGGACTGCAGGGCCAGATGGAAGGAAGGATACCATACACAGGAGGAAATCAGTGTGGTGGCCATCTGGTTTTCAATAACGTTTAAACCTCCAATCCAAGCTGCAATTCAAATTGAAAAACAAATCTTAACAAATTCCATCAAAACTCACAACAATTCTATGCCAAAACTAAATGATTTGATTCAATTTGTCTTGAATTCACCAAATTTCGAACTTCACCCTGAAGTTCACCAAATCCGGTGGCTTAGCCCATAGCAGCCTCATCACAATCATCCATTTCAGAACAGATTTTATTGACAGACTTGTTCCTTAGCTCTAATTCAGGCTAGGAATCACTCCTTCCAGTTAAAACTTGTGTCCATCTATTGTAGACTGGTGTTCGTGTTTATGTTCCCAATACCTTAATGAATTTTCCACATGAAATACTGCTACCACTGTACAGGGGTCTTAGTGGGTGATTTGAATTGATACTATATGATAGCATTACTTCACTATTGTGAAACTTCTAAAACGAGTTTGATTTCTCTCCATATCAATCGTTGACATGAGCATCTAATCATGCTTTTGTGACAACTGCTGAGATGAACATTAACATTTGCAAAATCTTCTAAATTTTTTAGTGAAGACGTAACATAAATTAAATGAATAATAAATTTATTGTAGTTTATGGAATTGTGATTTTTGTCAAAGGAAATGTTGCATATAATCATGTTTTTATGACACCTGCTGAGATTAAAATTAAACTTGCAAATCTTCTAATTTTTTTAGTGAAGTAACATCAATTAAATGTAATAATTTAATTGTAGTCTACAAAAGTTTGATCTTTGTCAAAGGAAATTTTGTTTTCCAAATTTTCATCAAACAATTCTGCCCAATCACCATGAAGAAAACTATAGGCCCTCACTGTTACCTGGCTCTCTGTAGTAGCTCCCAATGAAGTGGACCAGTAGTCATGTTGAAAGCTCCAGGATAGCATATTAAGTGTGCACCTGATATTCCAAGGACACGTCACTTATTCTAATACAAACAAACAAATATCTTAGAATCTTAGGTCATGCGTATACAGTCAATGAATAAATGATAATAAATAAGTCATTCAGTATGAGACAACAATCAAAATCAAACTTTAATATAAACACAGGTAACGTTCCAGATTTGATAACTTAAAAAGCTATCCTAAAAGAAACATCCACATTGGAAATCTACTCAGTTGAAAATGTGTAGTTAATATGTGATAGAATTTACATAAACCACTAAGACAAGCAGGCTTTAAATGAATGAACAATCTACACCCCAATCTGCAACCATCCTCTTAGCTCTCTTTTACCTAGTTTTTCAGATATTCGAAAGCCTTTTAGAGAAGATCTTGGTTGGACCTCAACCATTACTACCTTTAAGTTTCTTTGTTTCTATTCAATGCATCATCTAAATCTCCGAAAGAAGTATTCTACACAGTCCCCAGATGAAAACTATGCTGTTTTTAACACTACTTTTTTGAAGTATCATGTTGATATTAATGCAGCTCTGAACCATTACTTGTTATCAACTTGGATGTAAGCTATGCTGATCTTTACAGTACAGTACAAAAAGAAGTAAATAACAAAAAAAATAAGACAATAACATGCATCTTTGGAAGTATTATGTAGGTCGTAGCTAAGAATTGCATACAAAGGCATTAAACCTATAAGTGTCCTTTGTGGCTAAGATTTACACACAGGATCAAGAAAAAAGTTAAATATGTAACTCATGGAGAGGATGCCTAGTCAAGTCCAGAGTTGCACACAAAGACATTAACGGTTAAACCCATTAGTGTCCTTTGTAGCCAAGGCTTCTATGCAGGAATGCCTAGCTCTTGATAGCTAGATGAACGAAGATTTAAGACCTGTGCATTCTTACTTGATTTTGAGGGTCATCACATGACGTTTTCCCCTTCCCCTTTGATTTCCATCACTTCACCTATATTTTGCTAAGAGACCTATAAAACACGTTTTGTCCTAGAACTTGACACACCTATAAGGGTTAATGTTGTTCCCCCATGGTAAACTTGGGAAAATAATAAAACTGACCTTTGTTATGTTGTGTTTGAAGAAATCACCAAGGGTATACCACCTAATGGCACATCAAGTAGTTGGACTCTGTTAGCCTCCTGTTGCAACAGGTGTTCATATTTCATGATTGACATTTTTACATGCCAAATATGTCGTCTTTCATGCTGCAAGGTTCCATATTTTCAGAAGAGGCCAAAGAAAAGGCCATGAAAGTGTGCCAGTCCAAGTGCCACTGTTGTATTCCAATTTTGATGAGTTTTTCAGTTAAGGGAAGGCCAAACAGTTTAATCTTGGCCTCCCTAGGTTTCAATTTCTTGTTTTAGAATATAGAGAATTGATATCTGACCAAACAGCTTAATCTTGGCAGATTTGTAGATAGGTAGAGAATCAAAAGAGCCCAACTGCTTAATCTGGGCCCTTGGCAGAAATAAGGGTAGACTTAGATAGGAGGGCAGTCAAAAGAAAAATTGTAAAGCAGGGTCTGCAAGTCTAAGTGCACCCAATCCAAAAAGAAGAAAAAGTGTTAGGTAAGTAGGTTGGGTAGGTAGTTTTTGAGGTTGCAGAATGTTGATATGTGATCAATTTTGTGTTTCAAAGTGTTATATCTTTTCAGATCACAAGAATGAGGCAGTTTTCATCTGGAGGAGCTCAAGCTGGATATCTCTAACTTCCCCATTCTCCCTTATCCCCAAATCACTCACTAACTTCCCCGAAGAGGTCAAGATCTGCTTGATTCCTCTTAGGTTCATCATTCTCCATATCAGTTGCCTTGGTGAAGATCTGATTCACTCAAGGATTGTTCATTCCTCCTCTATAAGTCACTTTTCCCCCTTAAAATAGCCTAAGATTCACACACTTAGCGCTTTCTAGTCACCTCCATATTAACTACTAATTCTATTATATAGCTCCCTATCTATCTCCCCTCCCCCTACAAAAACTATATAAATCCCAAAAAATATTATAAAATTCCCCTCCCTGGCACTATAGCCATATTTTCTTAAAGTCCGGGAAAAAGCAGTCCATCTGGGGCTGTTTTTAGCCCATCCGTGTCCTAGCTAGAGTTAGTTTGACCTCTGGTCAAACTAATAACCTTTTCCCTTAACCCCAAAACCTAAAAAACCCATGTTTTCCATTTATCCTAAGGTCTTGTCCGCAACACATTTGCCCTGCTCACTTTTAAAACCCCCAAAAACCCACATTTCCTAAGTTATTAAACCCCCGCGGCGCTATATCAATATTTGAATATGCGCGCGGGCCCCGTCCCTTATCCCTCCGCCGCCTGGCCTATCCCGCCAACCGCCCGAGCGCCCGCGCCCCAGATCAACAGCGGGTGGGCCTTTTCATCCCCGAAGTCGCCGATGGTTAGCGTCCGGGAGATGGGCGGTTTTCCCGCTGTACTCCCGCCACGCGTCGCCCTCCCGGCTGTGGCGGAGCCCCCTCTTCCAAAACCACCTCTGCTCAAAGGCGGTGTGCCATGAAACCGCTTACCACCTCTGCCCAGTGACGTCATCCTGCTGCGTCATCTGCCTGTGTCAGGCCTCCTGCCACCGTGTACCGCCACGTCACTGCCATAGTGTAAATGCCACGTCACCCGCCGTACATGCTAACGTCACCCTGCTGACGTCACCACCGTACTGGGTCCCACCCGCTAACGTCATCAGCAAAAAAGGGCGCGAAGGCGAAAATCGTGCTTAGGAAGCCCGGATTCAAATTCTGAGGCAGTTTTTCATGCGCGATTAGCTGCCTAGCGCTAATCGCGCATGGCTACAGGAAATGGGCCAAAGTGGAAAGACCCTCATCGTGCAGCCCCCAGCAAGCCCGAAAGGCACAGAATGACCCGTTTTTCTTCGCGAAGCATTCAGAAAGAGGCAAACGCAGTTTTTAAAGCAACAGAGGGCCGAACAGAGGCCATGAAAGATCGATGGGACAGTCTAAAGCACTCAGAAGACATTAAACGGCCCGATTCAACTGCGAAAGAGTATCAGAGGAAAGATGGAGCGGCAAAGAGTATCAGTTGAATATTTTAATCGAAATCTTCATTTCCCAAGGCAGCTTAACATTGAATGGCCTCCAACAAAGTCAAATAAAGCGGTGTAAGCCCATTAAAGCTCTCAAATCACAGCCAAAGCATTTAAAGCCGCCGAACAGCAATGGATCAAAGCCCAAAGCACAGTTATTGCAGAAACACTGCACCAAGCCACCGAGGACAACACATTAACTCAGTTTTGATACGGCTGCCCTCAGCGCAACTCAAAGATATTTTCTTGCATTTATTTCTGGATAGGATTAGGTTAAAGTAATCATTTTCTTTTAGACCTGTTTAGGTCAAACTGTAATAGACAATTTTGGACATTTTTCCCTATATATACCGCCCTCTATATTGTCTTAAGGGTTGGTTGGTTGATAATCTTCATTAGAGACTCGCACTGGATATCTGAGATGTTTTACTTAATCAAAGATTGTTGAAAAGCTTTGGAGGAATGATTGTCTGCTCTGTGTCTAATGGTCTGAGGAATTGAATGTGGAACTCTTGTGCTGCAGCATGAATCAATAAGTGTTTCTTACCTCTGTTATTCAAATTTCACATATGCTTAAGTTACAAAACAAAGGATTGGTTTAGAATTTGCTTAGCCGCACTCTATGCTCAGTTTCTGTGGCTTCTTAATGTTTTTTACTTGAAATAGGCATAAATATGAATTCTGCTATGGCTCATGTTTGACCTTTTTCACATATGAATGACTGTTATCTAAGAATTCTTAACTGCTCTTAAATAGGGCTCATTTATCTTCTTTCTGCTAACCTGAATGAGAGATTCTTAATTGCCCCTCATTCCTTAGCCTTTAATCCGTCCTTTTACCCTGAGTGATTGTTTCATATGCAGCTAACTTGCTCCATATTCCTTGTGACCAAGAAAACGCACCAGCAGTCCTACTCCTTGACTCCATGCCCAATGGTTCTAAAACTTTCAGGCTATCCCTGCCTCTTTACCTGAAAGTATCATCCTTCCCACCAAAACTTAAACAAAACCCCCTTGAACTCAATAGCTAGCCTAAAATCATCTTCAACAAAGCTAAATCAAAAAGAGAGAGCCCTCTCTGATTGCAGGTGAGCTAGAACCTGCAGTCCAAAGATTGGTCTGTGGTTACTTCGACCGTATCCTTTTGTGCTAATCAAAAGGACAACCTGAGTGATAACATAATGGCGACTCCGTTGGGGACAAATCCATTTTCTAATTGCTGTATATTCCTTAAAACTACAGATGAAGCCTGAATAGCGGCCAGGAAGCCTTTGAAACTGTTTTTGCTTTGCATTAACAGAAGTAAATAAAAGTTGTTCCAGTCAATCTTCATGCTAGTTTTAGGCTATAGACAGCTATTCCAAAATCGGATCGGTTCCTTGCTAATTCTACAAAAGTTCGCACAAAAGTACCAAAAAAAACAAATTCGGAAGCTGGCTCCCAAGAAGAATTCTCGTTACACAAGGTCAAATCCAGACCCAAATCCCCCAGCTGCTTTTGAAAATCTGAATCTAATCCCAAAGATCCTTAGGAAGCAAGATAGACAAGAAGATTTTGCTGATAGTACTCCTGAAACAGTTCACCCTAGCTGTGTTCCAACTCCAGTCAAAGTTTTATTTCGTTCAAACCCTGTTTCCCCTTATTCATCATCTACATCTCAAAGCACTCCTTCCACACCCCCATTCACTGCACATACTCCTATTACCACTACTGTTGTTCCAGTTGTTCCAGTTGTCCCTGTTGTTCCACTTATCCCTGTGAATATGGCCAATAGATATGCACCCCTGCAATTACCTGCTAATCCTGGGGCTTTGCCTCAAGATTACCAAACTAAAATCACATATTTTGATAGTACCGGTCCTTGCACAGCCCTACAGCATACCAAGAAAATGCAAGACTATTTTGAGAACTATGAGATAGATGATGACAGCGTAAGAATGAAAATTTTTGTTCAAAGTTTAACAGGTGATGTAAGAACCTGGTTCAAATCACTTGTTGCAAATTCTATAACCACTCCGGATGAGCTTTACCAATCCTTTACCAACAGATGGGAGAAAAAGAAAGACCCCTTGCACATACTAGTTGAAAACTTGAATATGATACAATTAAAAGAGGTCCTCAACAGATTGTTTTGGAGTACTGTGCAAGGTTCAATAATGTCTATAATGCAATACCACAGAACTTAAGACCACCCCCTGACCTTGCCTTGTATAAATTCCCTGATGGATTCGACCCAGATATGGCATATCAATTAAAGGAAAGAACCCCTCAAACCCTTGCAGACATGCAAAATGTTGTTGTTAGCGTAGAGGCCAACCTAATTGCCAAAAGAAACAAAGCTAGAATGGAAAGAAGAACCACCTTTAAGGAAGAACCCTCAGCCTTAGAGCAAAAGCTTGATGCTATTATCGGTGGCATGCAAAGGCTGGGAGACAGAGTAGAGAATGTTGAGAGGAAATCATCTTGGGAAGGACAACATTCCAATACCATAAGGAACCCAAATTTTAGGAAAACGCAGAACACGAATGCTGGTAGGTCAAGCCCAGACCATGACATAAGACCCCCTTTCCAAGAAAACTATGCTGAGGCATCCACTTCTAGTGAACCCATAGAAGACACTCACATGAATCTGATGGATCTAAAAGGCGAGCACTAAACTTTCCTATCCCAAGAAGACCAAGATGAGCATGATTGTAGTCAATTTCGGACTAAGTCTAGTGAGTCTTTTGATTTTAAACAAGGTTATGATACTGCTGTGTATGAGGTCCACATACAATATAAACTGAGAACTAGGACCATTGATATTTCTGAACCTAGCAAACCAAAGGATGGCAAACAGCCCAACAAGACTAAAGGCAAGGTTGTCATAACAGAACCAGCGGATATACCTGTCCCAAACCCGCATCAAGTGACTGTAGAGGACATAACACAAATGAAGCCTTCTATTGACCAGCCTCTGCCACTTTCTTCCTCGAAAGAAAATTTGAACAACATTCCAAAAAGCCCTCCTAAAACTGAAAAACCGCAAGCAATTACTTCCCTTAGCACTGACAAACAGGAGGAAATCTCTGATACTCCACTGGAAAAAGGAAAGCCTGCCTCTCACAATGCTAAAACCCAATATGAAAAATCATTTAACTTAGAAGCAGAGATTGGAAAACTTAAGATATCCATCCCCCTCTCAGAACTTGCCAAACATGATGTGTATATGCAACAAATTCAAAGATCACTTCAAAACCCAGAGAATAAAGATGATGTAAATGTTTTAGATGATACCCCTGAATTGTTGTTTGGTCCAGAAGTTAATGGAAAATCAACATATGGACCTATTCCACCCTTTTATGTCAGTTTTCATATACATGACAAAGTTTTACACAACGCTATGTTTGATTCAGGAGCATCGCACAATCTTATGCCCAAAGCAGTTATGGAGAAACTAAATCTTGATATCACAAGGCCCTACAAAGATTTATTCTCATTTGACTCAAGTCAAGTCAAGTGTTTAGGCGTCATCAAAGACTTGTGTGTCTCCTTAGTCCAATATCCTAACAAGACCATCCTCATGGATGTGGTGGTGACTGACATCCCACCAAAGTACGGTATGCTCCTATCAAGATCATGGGGAGCAAAGTTCCAAGGATCCCTTCAATTAGACCTCTCCTATGCCACTATTTCAGTCTTTGGGCAACCAAAGAGATTGTACAGAGAAACATTGATGAAATATGTGGTAAGTAGTGAGAGCAAGCCTGAAAATTTTCCCATTTACTCAATCCATTCCGATATGGATTCTTTTATTTTGTTTAATGATGAAACAGGTCCTCCCACTGATGATGAGCCGCTGGCTCTAGAACAAGACACACACATCAATCAAGAATCAGTTGCCCATACTGATGAAACTGTCAAAACAGTTAATGCAACCAGCATACAAGAAGAACCTTCCCAAACAGTAGGTTCAAATCTGACCACTGCAAGAATGACTGAAACTCTTGATACTAACCACAAGCAAGAATTCACATGGTATTTAGAGTTTGATGGCTCCGTTAACAAGTTAGGAGTAGGGGCAGGTGTCTGGATTCACAACACACATAACAGCCATGCAGAAGGCCATGCCTACAGACTAAATTTCAAATGCACAAATAACATGGCAGAGTATGAGGCTCTGCTTTTAGGCCTCAAACTGCTCAAAGCTCTAGGAGCTGCAAAAGTGTCTATTCTAGGTGACTCTGATTTAATCATACAACAGATGAAAGGTAACTTTGTTACCAATGACAATAGAATGAGAGCCTATAGGACTGCTGCCACTAATATACTCAATGCATTCACTGAATCCAAGCTTGCCAAAATCTCAAGAGATCATAACATTCATGCACACAGCCTAGCCACTTTTGCTAGTACATGCAAGCTTCCCTTTGAGCCAAATCACCACTTTACTACTGAGATAAAACATAGGCCTGCTATCCCAAATAATGTTAAAGATTGGCAAGTGTTCGAGAATGATGCCCAGATTAACAATTTCCTTACTCTTGAGCATGAGTTTTCAAATATTAACATTGACATGGATGCTATGATGGATGAACAACAGCGAACAAATGAAAATCAGCAGGTTGTAACAGCTGTAACAGCCAAACGAATCCTAAACCCAACTGTTTTTGACAATACAAACATAGAAGAGCTGAAACAGATGCATTTGGAGGAAATTGCCAAAACAGAGGCAGAGATCATTGACTTAAAAGATAACTTTTTGCCTGCTGGCCTAACTCCGTTAGAAGACATGTTTGATGCAAATGATGTTCCCAAAAAACCAAAAATACAACCATTGAATTCTGATATAGAGGAACACAACATGGGACAGTAGAAAATCCAAAAATGATCAAACTGTCCAAAAATTTGCCACCTGATCAAAAGCCCAAGGAAATTGATTTATTTAAAGAATTCCAAGATGTATTTGCTTGGAGTCATGAGGACTTGAAGTCCTATGACACCTCAGTAATTCAACACACCATTCCTTTAAAACCAAACCAGAAACCCTTCAAACAGAAACTGAGGAGGATCAATCCCATGCTTCTCCCTTTGATTGAAAAGGAAGTGAAAAGAATGTTTGAAGCAGGTATCATAGCACCCATCAGATTTTCTGAATGGGTATCCAATCTTGTTCCTACAAGAAAGAAGACAGGTGAAATTAGACTTTGTGTAGATCTGAGAAATTTAAACCAAGTCTCCCTAAAAGACCACTACCCATTGCCCAAAATGGATCATATCCTACAAAGAGTAGTGGGGTCATTTAGAATCTCTTTGCTAGATGGCTTCTCAGGTTTCAATCAAATACTTGTTCACCCAGATGACCAAGACAAAACAGCCTTTACTACACCGTGGGGAACATTTAAGTATGTGAAGATGCCATTCGGACTTAAAAACGTTGGTGCAACCTTTCAAAGGGCAATGGATATTGCATTTGCCAAAGAAATACATGATTTCCTAGTTGTATATCTTGATGATTTAACCCCTTTCTCTAAATCTGATCAAGAGCACCTAAAACATTTGAGGCAAATATTCATGACATGTAGGAAATATGGCATTTCCTTGAATCCCAAGAAGTCTCTTTTTGGCCTTGAAGAAAGCAAATTACTTGGCCACATCATATCAAAGGATGGGATTAGAATTGATCCTGAAAGAATCCAAGCCATCCTCCAAATCCCATATCCAAAAAACATCAAAGAACTGCAAGCTTTCCTTGGAAAGATCAATTTCCTAAGGAGATTTATCCCAAATCTAGCCGAGCTGATAAGACTGTTAAGCAACATGTTAAAAAAGGACGCCAAGGTAAAATGGTCTCTTGAAACCAAGCAGGCCTTTGAGAGTATAAAATTTGCCTTAACCCAAACCCCTGTCCTCACCAGCCCACAGTTTGACAAAGATTTTATCATATTTTCTTTTGCATCTGATCATACTATAGCTACTGTCCTTTTGCAAAAGGATGAACAGGGAGCTGAAAAGCCAATTGCATTTTTCAGCCGAGCCTTAAGAGATGCCCCTTTGAAATACCCAATTATGGAAAAGCAGGCCTACGCCCTTGTCAAGGCCATCAAGGATTTCAGAGTGTACATTTTATATTCACATGTGATTGCCTATGTCCCAAATGCTGTTGTAAAAGACATACTAACCCAAGAGGGATTAGAAGGCAAAAGAGGCAAGTGGATTGCAAACATCCTTGAATATGACATAGAAATAAAACCAACCAAGCTGATAAAGGGACAAGGTTTAGCCAAACTGATGTCCGAAACAAACTTTCAAGCCTTAGACATTAACCAGTTGGACAATGAACAGGAGCTGGCGACTCCACAGATCAGTGACACCTTTTTGCAATCTCCATGGTATGCTGATATATGTTTTGTACTGTTAAACCTGTTTGCTCCCCCAGGATTGTCCAGAACCAAGAAAAGATTTTTGAAAATGAAGGCTTTAAAGTTTTGTGTTATAGATGGTGCATTATTTTGGAGAAATCATGAAGGCATATTGCTTAACTGTTTAACCATGAATGAAACTAACAATGTCATGAAAGAATTCCATGCAGGTGATTGTGGAGGACATCTATATTGGAAGTCCACTGCTGATAAAATTTTAAGGGCTGGTTTCTATTGGCCCTCTCTTTTTGCAGATGTAAAGAAGTTTGCCATGTCATGTCACAAATGCCAAATCTTTGAGGGCAACAGAAAGCGGTTGCCCTTGCCCCTTAAACCGATCTCGACCGAAAAACCTTTTCAACAATGGGGTCTTGACTTCATTGGAGAAATCCACCCCTCTTCCTCAGGCCAGCAGAAGTGGATCTTAACAGCCACTGACTATTTCACCAAGTGGGTTGAAGCCATCCCATGTAGGCAAGCCAATGACACCATCATTATCCAATTCCTTGAGTGCAATATCCTTTCTAGATTTGGCTGCCCTGAGAAGATCATTACTGACAATGCCGCTGCCTTCAAATCCAAAAAGATGATCAATTTTTGCCACCAATTTCATATTACCTTGGGCCACTCTACAGCCTATTACCCTCAAGGTAATGGCTTGGCCGAGTCATCCAACAAAAGCCTCATCAACATCATAAAGAAAGTGCTAGAAGAAAACAAGAAGAACTGGCACAAAAAGCTGGTAAATGCCCTATGGGCAGACAGACTTTCAACGAAGAGATCCATTGGGATGAGCCCTTATGAGCTAGTATATGGCATGGAGGCCAGATTTCCTTCATCCTTGGGCATCCCTACTCTCAGACTGTTACAGGAGATTCAGGCTGAACCAAATGACATCCAACGAAGAATCAATCAGACCATTCATCTTCAGCAAACCAGAGAACAGGTCTATGACAGAGCTCAAACTTTGCAAGAGAAGCTCAAAAAGATGTTTGACAAGAGAGTTAAGGCTGAGGATTTCTACATTGGTGACAAAGTTCTAAGGTGGGACTCACGAAGAGAAGACAAGGGCAAACATGCCAAGTTTGATTTTTTATGGAAAGGGCCATTCGTTGCTTCTGCTGTTCAGGGAAATAACACATATTTTCTCAAATCTATAGAGGGCAGCACTGCTGAAAAAGGCCCTGTTAATGGCTGTATGCTGAAACATTATCATGATCCCTTTTAAGGGATTCAATGCAGCTTTGTATATATCTTTTGTACAGTGATATTTGTATATATCAACACTTTGTTTTTATTTTTGAATAAGCAGTCCGAATATTAGAGGAGCAGCAGCAAAATTTTGAAGACTCAGACAAAGCGAGCCCTCCATTTCAGATCTCTGTCATTGCATTAACCCCAGCAAAAGTTTGCAGCTTGCAGTCTTCAGTCAAACAGTAGCAAAAGAAAGAAGGATTTTCAGTTCATATCAGCAATTGTTTCAAGACCAAGGCTAAAGGAAATACATCAATTTTGGTCTATGTTTTTCAAAGGCAATGCTCAGGCAACATTCTATATAATATCAAGCACGCAAAAGAAAGCAGGCGATGCTATACAGTTCATAAAAATTTAGTTGAGGGAAAGTGTTGTTCTTATTCCAAAGTTTCAAGTATCTGACAGTCAGCACAAAGAAGTGTTCCCAGTCTACAGCAACAACAGAAGGTCAAGGCAGTCTGACCTGCTGTTCTTGGCTTTTCACAAGGAAAAGCCATCCCCAAGTGGAGCCACTGTTAGCCTCCTGTTGCAACAGGTGTTCATATTTCAAGATTGACATTTTTACATGCCAAATATGTCATCTTTCATGCTGCAGGGTTCCATATTTCCAGAAGAGGCCAAAGAAAAGGCCATGAAAGTGTGCCAGTCCAAGTGCCACTGTTGTATTCCAATTTTGATGAGTTTTTCAGTTAAGGGAAGGCCAAACAGTTTAATCTTGGCCTCCCTAGGTTTCAATTTCTTGTTTTAGAATATAGAGAATTGATATCTGACCAAACAGCTTAATCTTGGCAGATTTGTAGATAGGTAGAGAATCAAAGGAGCCCAACTGCTTAATCTGGGCCCTTGGCAGAAATAAGGGTAGACTTAGATAGGAGGGCAGTCAAAAGAAAAATTGTAAAGCAGAGTCTGCAAGTCTCAGTGCACCCAATCCAAAAAGAAGAAAAAATGCTAGGTAAGTAGGTTGGGTAGGTAGTTTTTGAGGTTGCAGAATGTTGATATGTGATCAATTTTGTGTTTCAAAGTGTTATATCTTTTCAGATCACAAGTTGGAGGCAGTTTTCATCTGGAGGAGCTCAAGCTGGATATCTCTAACTTCCCCATTCTCCCTTATCCCCAAATCACTCACTAACTTCCCCGAAGAGGTCAAGATCTGCTTGATTCCTCTTAGTTTCATCATTCTCCATATCAGTTGCCTTGGTGAAGATCTGATTCACTCAAGGATTGTTCATTCCTCCTCTATAAGTCACTTTTCCCCCTTAAAATAGCCTAAGATTCACACACTTAGCGCTTTTTAGTCACCTCCATATTAACTACTAATTCTATTATATAGCTCCCTATCTATCTCCCCTTCCCCTACAAAAACTATATAAATCACAAAAAATATTATAAAATTCCCCTCCCTGGCACTATAGCCATATTTTCTTAAAGTCCGGGAAAAAGCAGTCCATCTGGGGCTGGTTTTAGCCCATCTGTGTCCTAGCTGGAGTTAGTTTGACCTCTGGTCAAACTAATAACCTTTTCCCTTAACCCCAAAACCTGAAAAACCCATGTTTCCCCTTTATCCTAAGGTCTTGCCCGCAACACATTTGCCCCGCTCACTTTTAAAACCCCCAAAAACCCACATTTCCTAAGTTATTAAACCCCCGCGGCGCTATATCAATATTTGAATATGCACGCGGGCCCCGTCTCTTATCCCTCCGCCGCCTGGCCTATCTCGCCAACCGCCCGATCGCCCGCGCCCCAGATCAACGGCTGGCGGGCCTTTTCATCCCCTAAGTCGCCGATGGTTAGCGTCCGGGAGATGGGCGGTTTTCCCGCTGTACTCCCGCCACGCGTCGCCCTCCCGGTTGTGGCAGAACCCCCTCTTCTGAAACCACCTCTGCTCAAAGGCGGTGCGCCATGAAACCGCTTACCACCTCTGCCCAGTGACGTCATCCTGCTGCGTCATCTGCCTACGTCAGGCCTCCTGCCACCGTGTACCGCCACGTCACTGCCACCGTGTAAATGCCACGTCACCCGCCGTACATGCTGACGTCACCCCGCCACGTCACCGCCGTACTGCGTCCCACCCGCTGACGTCATCAGCAAAAAAGAGCGCGAAGGCGAAAATCGTGCTTAGGAAGCCCGGATTCAAATTCTGAGGCAGTTTTTCATGCGCGATTAGCGGCCTAATCGCGCTAGGCTACAGGAAATGGGCCAAAGTGGAAAGACCCTCATCGCGCAGCCCCCAGCAAGCCCGAAAGGCACAGAATGACCCGTTTTTCTTCACCAAGCATTCAGAAAGAGGCAAACGTAGTTTTTAAAGCAACAGAGGGCCGAACAGAGGCCATGAAATATCGATGGGACAGTCTAAAGCACTCAGAAGACATTAAACAGCCCGATTCAATTGCGAAAGAGTATCAGAGGAAAGATGGAGCGGCAAAGAGTATCAGTTGAATATTTTAATCGAAATCTTCATTTCCCAAGGCAGCTTAACATTGAATGGCCTCCAACAAAGTCAAATAAAGCCGTGTAAGCCCATTAAAGCTCTCAAATCACAGCCAAAGCATTTAAAGCCACCGAACAGCAATGGATCGAAGCCCAAAGCACAGTTATTGCAGAAACACTACACCAAGCCACCGAGAACAACACATTAACTCAGTTTTGATACGGTTGCCCTCAGCGCAGCTCAAAGATATTTTCTTGCATTTATTTCTGGATAGGATTAGGTTAAAGTAATCATTTTCTTTTAGACCTGTTTAGGTCAAACTGTAATAGACAATTTTGGACATTTTTCCCTATATATACCACCCTCTGCATTGTTTTAAGGGTTGGTTGGTTGATAATCTTCATTAGAGACTCGCACTGGATATCTGAAATGTTTTACTTAATCAAAGATTGTTGAAAAGCTTTGGAGGAATGACTGTCTGCTCTGTGTCTAATGATCTGAGGAATTGAATGTGGAACTCTTGTGCTGCAGCATGAATCAATAAGTGTTTCTTACCTCTGTTATTCAAATTTCACATATGCTTAAGTTACAGAACAAAGGATTGGTTAAGAATTTGCTTAGCCGCACTCTATGCTCAGTTTCTGTGGCTTCTTAATGTTTTCTTCTTGAAATAGGCATAAATATGAATTCTGCTATGGCTCATGTTTGACCTTTTTCACATATGAATGACTGTTATCTAGGAATTCTTAACTGCTCTTAAATAGGGCTCATTTATCTTCTTTCTGCTAACCTGAATGAGAGATTCTTAATTGCCCCTCATTCCTTAGCCTTTAATCCGTCTTTTTACCCTGAGTGATTTTTTCATATGCAGCTAGCTTGCTCCATATTCCTTCTTGTGACCAAGAAAACGCACCAGCAGTCCTACTCCTTGACTCCACGCCCAATGGTTCTAAAACTTTTAGGCTATCCCTGCCTCTTTACATGAAAGTATCATCCTTCCCACCAAAACTTAAACAAAATCCCCTTGAACTCAATAGCTAGCCTAAAATCATCTTCAACAAAGCTAAATCAAAAAGAGAGAGCCCTCTCTGATTGCAGGTGGGCTAGAACCTGCAGTCCAAAGATTGGTCTGTGGTTACCTCGACCGTATCCTTTTGCGCTGATCAAAAGGACAACCTGAGTGATAACAGACTCTATCAAATTTCCTTGAACCCTAGCACTTGGCAATAAATCTCAGACATACCCTTACACAATTTTTGAATTTATGCACAGCTAAGTTCTTAATGAAAAATGCACAGTAGAAACACACAAAAATAATCATCACACATTGGACATGTGATATACCCTAGAAAACCCACAAAGGGGAAAAATCAACGACTTTGTTCTACTAAGAACTTCGACTCCCGTACCAGGGATAAGGACCCATCAAAGGAAATATGCAAAGAGTTGAGCAGCCTCATTACTACTCCCTAACTGCCCCTTGCCCCTTTCCTCAGGCCCTTAATCGACCTGGCCACTAGAGTACCACAGTCCTCCTGAGGCTAGTGTCATTGTATGGTATCTTCACCTCTCCCTCAGATCTCCTTTTATAACATATTAATGACTAAAGCCCTAACTCTAGATCTCAATGATCAAGATCAGATCTTGCCATCTCATGATCAATGGTTGTGCCTTAATCTCTCATTGAGATCACTTAAGTGACTCAACATTATAGTAAAGTCACTTTTAATCATTAAATAGAAAAGGTACTTTATAAAATTATTTTACAAAGTTTATCTAGAGATGTAATCTTCCACATGCTAAGACACCAAGAAATTGTGAATGTCCTACCGAACTACACAATCCAACACTCCTCTTAGCGAGGAAGGTACTGTTGACCCTGCCACCTACAGCTACCTACAAGTTAGTGAGAAAAGCCTTCAACCCCACAAGGTGTGGTTGGTAGCAGGGAACTCAGAGAAGGGGTTGTCACACTAATCCCAACTCTCTCCATTTGAGCTATCTCCTAGGTTAGCTAAGGGGGGTGGTCCCTAATGAAAAGTTAAGTTAAAAGATGTGAGTTTCTAGGAGAGTGTTATAGTGAAAATGGATTACTTTTAAGGATTTATGAGCAAATATGAAGTGAGCAACTTGAAATAACAATGTCAATCATTAATATGATTAAAAACCATAAAACTAGTGCCTTATAAGGAATTTTCTCAACAATGTAAAGATATATTTGCTCAAAGTGAAATGCAATGCTCTCAAAAGAGAAAGAAAAGTAACCCTGAAATGTAAATACGAATTGTTTTTTTAAACAGAAACAGATAGAGAGATGTATTACTTTCTGGCCAAAATGTCGTAATTCTGATTACAATATGCAGAGCAAAATCCAGAAAGCTCTTTGTCCAGGTCCGAGGTCTCTTTTTCTATGCTACACCAGAGATTTTTACAAGTTATTTTCCGGGCAACCGCCTCTATTTTTCCCAAATTAAAAATGCAAACGAACTGCTTCAATAAAAGACAATAAAACATAGTCACCAGGAGGTTAAGGAATGGGATCCCAACCTTCTTCTCCATCTCTGAGAATGACTCCGAGGGGGAGAAGAGCTGCTTTATTAGCTTCAGCGTCAGCCTCTTTGTTATTATCTCTCTTGACATGATAGAATTTCAAACTCTGGAAGGAGTTTGATAGGATTCTTGTTCTGGTGATCAATCTGGACAGTCTTAGATCTGTTGGGGTAGAGTTGTCTATGAAAGTTTTTATGATAGTCTGAGAGTCTCCCATCACTATTGCATCATTGATTCCGAGGGATTTAAGTTGTTTCAGTCCTTGGAAAAGGGCCAGAGCTTCAGCTTGCATACTGGTGTTGAAGCCCACTCCCCAGGCAAATCTAAGAGCAGTTCTGCCATCCGCTCTCTTAACAACTCCTCCAGCACCGGATCTGCCCGGGTTGCCTTTGGCAGCCCCATCGAAGAAAAGGATAATGTGATCCTGCTTTGAACAAAGAGCCAAGAAATCTGAGGCGTTAAGGCGAATTTGCCAGTCTTTAGGGAGAACGGGAGGCCTGACAATTTCATTGAAGCGGAGGTCCAGGGAGTCACTCCAAGCTGCATCGAGGTCACTCAGTCCTGCCCCATCCAGCTGTTCACCAACACATTCCTTTAGCTGAGTTTTTATTTTAACCCAGACAGTATTATGATCTCTCTTCTTATCTCTGAAAATCCTCTGATTTCTTTCCAGCCAGGTGAACCAACAGATTAATTTGGGAAGAATACACCAGGCGGCTTTGAGGTGAACATTTTGGGGAGAGCCTCCAGGATACGACGTCTTCCAGTTCGAGAACAGCTCTGGAATATTATTGGGGAGGATGATATCCGCCCTCCAAGAGCCTAAGGCCGCATTCCAGAGATTGGCCACGAAATTACAGTTCAGCATCAGATGCGCAGCAGTTTCTGAATGTTCACCACACAAGGAACAGCGAGAGGGGCCATGGTAACCTCTTTTGTGGAGTCTATCATCCGTCAAAATACGTTGGTGACAGAGAAGCCAACAAAAATAGTCGATTTTTGGAAGCGAGCTTTGGAACCAGACTCCTTTCCATGGTTTCGGGTCTGAGGGAACATGAGGGTGCGCTAACTTGCTAAGAGCTGCCTGTATCCCTGAGCGACGGAGTAGCGCCCAGGCGACGAGCCCCAACCACGAGTGTCTGGCTTTCTACTGCTCAAAGGAGCCTTACCATTTAGGAAGTCTGAGAAAATTGCCAGTTCTTTGGATAGGGACTGGGGAACCTCAAAATTTATCCAACTGAGCCAGTGTCCATTCTCCCATTTAGATATATCCCACAGTGTAATGAACCCCGAACTATGCATCCAGTCTTTCAGCGCTGACAGGGATCTATCATCAGACAGAGGGTCGCAGCCAGGGTTGCAGGAATCGCCCCCCCCCCCCCCGGATCCTAACCCGGAACCGCGACCCGTGCGGAAGCGTTCCGGAATCGACAGAGGAATCGCGATTCCGATTTTTAGGTTGCGCGCTTCCGCATTTTTGAAACGACTCCTGCCAAATGAGGTTGCGGCCCCCCGGAATCGCGCTTCGACATGCGGTTCGGGCATGAGGTGGCGCCACGCAACCTGCCCGGAAAGCGCACGCCACCCGGGCGCAACCCGCACGCAACCCGCGGATATCAAATTTTTTTTTTAATTTCATTTAAAATCTAACTTAACTAAGCATGAGGGGGTGGGTTAGGGGTGGGTTAGGGTCACTTTAGGGTGAGTTTAGAAAAGAATAAAGCCCCCATTCTCTTCTCATTTTCTCACTTTGAGTTTATGAGAGTTGGAGAAGAGAAGAGAGGAGAGGAGAAGAGAAGAGAGGAAAGGAGAGGAGAAGAGAGGAGAGCTTGGAGGAGTGAAGAAGGAGGAGCTAGGAGAAGGAGGAGGAGCTTGGAGCAAGAGCTTGGAGGACTTCATCTACAAGAGCTAAAGAGGTAAGTTCAAACCCCAAACTCCCTTGTTTTTTGAAAAAAAAATTGTATTTTTCTCCTCCCTCTCCTACTCTTTCCCATTGTTTCTACTTGCTCCTTTATTTACAGGTTGTCCACCACCTATATCCATATTCCAAGATGGTGTTCTTTTGGCTTCTATGTATCATTCCACTCTTGGTTTTAATGATGGCAAGGGTGAGGAATAGAGGGGAAGAGGAAGGGGATGAACTTGGTGACCCAATGTATGATGAGGAGGAATGGTTTGAAGAGGAAGGGGATGAACTTGAAGGGGACACTGAAGCACAAGATGGGAAAGGTACATCAAATCCCTTGTGGAACTATGTGACCAAACTTGAAGGGGGAAAGGGTGGTGGATCTTACAAATTTTTGTGCCCTCATGGTTGTCATGGAGGAAAACCATATACGGGTTCATATACCCGTCTGAGGAGGCATCTTTGTGGGGTGCTGGACAGTGATGAAAAAAAGGGTTCTGTGGGGGTAACCATTTGCCCAAACATTTCAAGTGAACAAAGAGAAAAATACATCCAAATTGAGATGGCTGCACAACGAAAAAACAAGAAACAAAAAACTCATTCTGAATCAAGTGCAACCTCTAAATTTGGTAGTTGCCCATCTCCTCATGGTACTTTTGCAACCTCTGGAGGTAGAAAAACAATAGGGGATTTCCTTAATGTTGCTGGGAGGGATGATGTGGATGGAAAGATAGTCCGTTTTCTTTGTGCTTGCGGTGTACCATTCAATGTGCTTCGCTCTCCCTATTGGCATGAAATGGTAAAGGCCATCAATGAAGCCCCAAAAGGATACAAGGCCCCCAACTATGAGAAAGCTAGAACAGTGTTATTAGAAAGAGAAAAAGCTAAGGTTCAAAGAGCTTTGACACGTTTTACACATGAGTGGGTGGATTCTGGGGTATCCATTGTATCAGATGGGTGGACAAATATTAGAAACCAACATTTGATAAATGTTCTTGGTGTTTCTTCTAGTGGTGCAGTATTTATTGCATCTCATGACTCCTCCTCCATCAGTGCAACTGCACCAAACATTGCAGATCTCCTATTGAAATCAATCAAAGATGTTGGTCCGAATAATGTAGTTCAAGTGATCACAGATAATGCAGCAAATTGTAAGTTAGCAGGAAAAATTATTGAGCGTACTCATCCACACATCTTTTGGTCTGGGTGCCTGGTTCACACATTGAACCTTTTGATGCATGATATTGTGAAACACAAAGATTGTGGGTGGATTGCTGAGGTTTACAGGAAAGGGAAGCAGCTCATTAAATTCATCACAGGGCATACAAGGGTAAACTACTTCTATGGCACTTACTCCAAGTTGCAATTGCTTAAAATTGCAAAGACAAGATTTGCTAGTTATTACCTCACCTTTAGGCGGCTAGTGAGGGTGAGACAAGCTTTAACTAATCTGGTGTGTGCTGAAACATGGGATGAAATTAACACTGACACAGATGGTGCTAATGAAGTCAAGGACACTGTTCTTGACAGTTACTTTTGGTCACAGGTTAAATATGTTTTGCAATTCACCAAACCAATTTATTACATGATCAAGTTTGCAGATTCAGATCGACCAGTAATTGGGGAGGTGTATGAGCAAATGGATAGCATGTTGGGGCAGATTAAAGACATTGTTGAGCCTAGAGATACCACCTTGTACAATTATATTCGTGAAGAGGTGGAAAAACGATGGGATATGCTAAATGTTCCATTGCATGCATTAGCATATGTTTTGACACCTAAATACTATCATCCATCATGGCTTTCAAAACCAGCACCTGGGGGGGGAGTCAGGATAAAACCACACCAAGATAAAGAGGTTCACGAAAAATATATGGCTGCATTGAGTAGATTAATCCCTGATAATGAGGAGGCTGCATTGGTACGGAGACAGGTGAGCAACTATACGAGCAACACTGGTCCATTTGGGAGCATGCATGCAATTGAAGATCGAGAGCATTTTTCTGCTCTTGAGTGGTGGAACATGCATGGAGGGCCTACTCCACTTCTACAGAGTTTGGCATTGCGGGTGCTATCACAGGTGGTAAACACTTCTTCTGCAGAGAGGTGTTGGAGCTCTTATTCTTTCATCCACAGTGTTAAAAGGAACAGGTTGAATTTAGACCGGGCAGAGAGCTTGGTTTATGTTCATTACAACTTGCGATTGTTGTCCCATTACTGTGAAGATGCAAAGTCTAATAAAGACTTGTTGACTTGGGACAAGAATCCAGAGGAGCCCAATTTGGAGGATGGAGTGTTGCGACTAGAGCAATTAGAGGATTCTCTTATCCAGGTATGTCCATTGTGGTATGAATTTTCCAATTTTCCCTTATAAAGCATTTCTCTAATTCATGTTTTTAATTTTTTTGTTAACTAGTGTTTTTTTTTTTGCATGAATTTTTTGAGCGATTCTAGGATGATGACACGGGTGTTGATATGCCACAACCCCCACCCCCATCTGGTCCCTTGGTTTCTAGGTTCCATGGTTCAACACCAACGGCAGGGGGTTCTTCTTCATCAGTTCCAGTGCCACGACTTACACAGGGACCATCTTCTTCATTGCCACCACGTGGAGGCCCGCCATCACGTTCTATTCGTGGTGGAAGGAGGAGAGATTAGTAGATATATTCACAATCTACTTCTTTTTGTCATAGATTACTCATTAGACTTGTAGACTTGTGAATTTGAATTTTGAACCTTTTTGGCTTGGCGGTGACCAAGTGACATATTTTGTAAACATTATTATTTGAATTTTGGACATGACAAATGTTGACAGTTGCTCACTTGCTAGATAAATCATAATATGCTCTATGTTTTATGTTTTATAATATGCTTAAATGTTTTATGTTTTATAATATGCTTAAAAATTTGATGTATGTTTGTAATAGCTAGAATATAGATGATTGTTGTACATACTAGTAACTACAATGGAATCATGGATGCCATATCTATCTTGATTTATGCAAAAATATGCATGTTTTCATGTCTTCTACAATTAATTTGGTATTTGGGATGTTTGTTTTAAGTATAAATGCAAAAAAATATAAAAATATATATATATATAGCAGACGCTTCCGCGGACGCTTCGCTTCCTAGATTTTTGGAAAATGACGCTTCCGCGCTCCGCGCTTCCGCTTCGCTCGCTCCCGCTTCGTGCAACATTGGGACTCGCAGCCCATAATACGATCCTCCCAAATTCTGATTTGCTTGCCATTGCCAGGGATCCAATGAGCGTGATCATTGATTAGGGAGGAGGATTTTGCACAGAGCTTTTGAATAGGAGAGCCAGTGTTTGCTCTAGGATGATCAAGACACCTTTTCCTCTGCCCACGAAAGAACTTTTTTCATAGGGCGATCTGAGCCCACCCCGGCTTTGGGGCAATAATCCTCCAGATCAGTTTTGCACCCAACGCCATGTTTTGCATGCTGATGTTCTTAAAGTTCAGTCCGCCTTCCAATCTGGGCATGGAGATTTTAGTCCAGCTTAATAGAGGAATTTTCTTTTCGTTGGCTTTCCCACCTTTCCAAAAGAATTTTCTGATATGGTCCTCCATTTTCTTCATAATTCCAACAGGGGCCAGCATCACTGCAAATTGGTATATGGGGAGGCTGTTGAGGACAGCTTTAATTAGAACTGACTTACCTGCCAGATTAAGCCAGTTAAAACCCCAGGAATGGATCTTAGACTCGAACTTTTCCAGCAGGGGCAACCAATCTCTGTTGGCAACGCGGTGTAAAAAGATAGGGAGACCCAGATACTTGAAGGAGGACCAAGACGAGGAAGCCGCGAAACCGAAGCAACTGGAGATGGCCTGCAATGTGGAGGCAGGGGTATTCCAGCAGTAGATATGGCATTTTCCTTTATTCAACTTACTTCCTGAGTCTTCACAGTATTCTTCAACCACTTCTTTGAAACTTTTAGCTGAGGACACAGAGGCAACGCCCAGCAAGAGGGAATCATCCGCAAATAAAGCGTGATTTATGTTGTTAACACCTCTCGCAATGTTCAGACCCATTAGTTCTTGATCCTGTTGCTTTTTGTTCAAAAGGAAGCTGAGGACGGAAGCTTGAAGGACAAAGAGCAGGGGGGATAAAGGACACCCTTGCCTCAAACCACGAGAGGCTTTGAAGAAATCTGAGGCCCTCCCATTCACCAGAGGGGCTATCCAGGGCTCGCTGATACAGGCCTTAATCCAGTTGACAAATTTGGATCCAAACCCGAATTTGTGCAGGACCTCGAATAGAAAGCTGTGTCTCACTCTGTCAAAGGCGCTTTCAAGATCTAGCTTGACAGCCATACCTTTCTCTTTGCGGACCATACTGGAGTGGATTGCCTCTTGGACCAGGACAAAGTTGTCCACAATCTGTCTTCCCTGAATAAATCCTCCCTGGTTCGCAGGGATGATGTTCGGAAGGATGGTTTTTAATCTGTTGGCAATAACTTTCGTGATCAGCTTATAACCTATATTACATAGAGATATAGGGCGAAACCGATTGAAGGAATTGGCTCCTTTCTCCTTGGGAATGAGGGCCAGGAAGGCCGAATTGGTGCTTCCCCCAATTTTCTGGCACTCTTTGGATTTCCTTATCATTCTGCATAGGTCTTTCTCCACTATCTGCCAACAGGTCTAAATGAATCCGGCAGTGAAACCGTCAGGGCCCGGGGCCTTGTCCGGTTCCATAGCGAAGAGAGAGGCTTTTATTTCATTGTTAGTGATCTCAGCATCCAGGAATTGATTATTTCTTTCGGTTATCAAGGAGGGCACCTCATTCACGATGGAAGGAGCATGATCGGCGGCCTCTTCTTCGCTGTAGAGATTTTTGAAGTGAGTGAAGGCAGCGTTCTTTATGCATCTGATGTCTCTATGAATGGTGGTCTCAACTTTAATTTCAGAGATGGAATTGAAACATTTTCGGGCCTGAGCTTGCTTATGGAAGAAAGAAGAGTTTCTATCTCCCGCCTTGAGCCAGAGACTGCAGGATTTTTGTCTCCAAAACTCTTCCTCTGCCAAGCTAGCCTTAAGGAACATGCGCTGAAGGTTAGCCTCCTTGTCAAGTAATTCTTTAGTGATCTCAGCTTTTTCCGAAGCCAAGTGATGCGATTCAAGACGCTCCTGGATCATTTTCCTTTCCACAGCAGGATTTGGTAATGATTTTACCCAGGACTTTAGAGCAGCTTTGACTCTCCTAAGTTTCTCTTCCCAAACAAAGAATGCGGAGCCTTTGACAGGGAGCTTCCAGGTTTCTTTTATCAGAGGTAAGAAGGACGGCTCCTTGGCCCAGTGAGAGTTGAATTTGAAAGGAATGGGACCTTGATCCGAATGAGCCAGCAGCTCGAGTTTAATGGAGCGATGATCGAAAACACTGCAAGGAAGGATATGCATTCTAGATTCTAAGCCAAGAAGAAGAAAAGAGCTTTGGACGAGAAATCTATCTAACCTTGCAGCAATGTGGCCAGGACCGATTCTTTTGTTAGTCCATGTGTACTTCCCAGTCGAAGGCTTGATGTCGATCATATCCCAGTCGAGAAGCAAGTCCTCAACCCATTCCCGCGCCAGGTCCCTGACGATGCTTCCTCCGCGTTTTTCAGACACTGATAGTGTTAGGTTAAGATCCCCTGCTATGATAATATTGGCTAAGTCTTCAGTATCTGCCAGATTCCTAATGGAATCCCAACAGTGCTTTTTCTCTGCTGAGCTGACGGGAGCATACACATTGAAGAGGGAGAGAGTCGTATCTATTTCTATGTGATGGATTTTTGAGAACAACCAATGGGTGTTTTTAACTTCTCTGATCTTTATAAATTTGTTTGCATTCCAGATAGAACCCAGTCCACCAGAAGCACCTCGAGCTGATACTGCTAGTCCTTCGCTTTGTTTCCACAACTTCTTGTCGATCTGGAGGAAGGCATAGTCCTCCATTTTAGTCTCCTGGATGAGGAGTAGGTCGAGAGATTCTGTTCTTATCAGGATTCTTATAGCTTCTTCTTTTGTTCTGCTCCCCATACCCCTGCAGTTCCAGGAAACGATCTTCATCACTTGCATTTTGAAGGATGAGCTCCCCTAGAGCTCTGAGGCTGATTTTTGTTCTTCTTCGGAGTATTTGCCAAAAGCTTCTCAAGGGTTGGTTGACTTCCCTGGAGCTTGTCTTTGTAGGTCCCTTGTTCTCTTTTTTCCCGCGCAAATGTAAATACGAATTGTTAGCACAAGATATGTAAGATAAAAAATGTTTTTGAGATAATCAACTTTATAAATCAAAACATGTGAAACATATCTTGCCAAAACCCAAAAATTAGTAATTAACTTGGAAATGTAAAAGAAAGGAAGTGCTAAACCAAGCAATCAATATGAAATTAGACTTGAAGCAAGAAAGAAAGCACGTGTTTGAAATGATTACAATACTTGCTTTTGGAATAGACTTTGCATATGAAAACTCAAACCATCAAGAGAAAAGCAAAGTAAATGTAATGGAAAGTGCTTTTGGTTAATTTTATTAATTATCTCTGCAACAAAATTACAATTTAACTCTTCAATCCTCAGACCTCACCCTCGCTCAAAGATATGGATCTCACAGTGAAGAGTCAATAGAGGAGTAGAGCATCCTTAAGATGTCTACTTCAACCAACTTATGTTGGAGGTAAAATTTTAATGAGGCTGAGGGCCTTCCTACACTAAAATGCCTAGATGAAGTGCAAATTGTATTAATTCCCCAAATTAAAATAATTATACATGCAAATGCTTTAAAGAAATTGATTTGCAATGCTTGAAAATGAAATAGTGTTCAACATAAGTTGCAATTATAACTTCAATTGGAAGAATAAAATTAGCTTACAAGTGTTGCATGTGTTTCATCAATGAATTAAAATGATACAAGTAATTTGCTTGAAAGTAAAATTTGTTTCAAATAGACAATGACAATATATTGCTCCAATATTCAAGATAACAATGTAGCATAAAATTGAAGCATGTATTCAAGTGCTCATGAAACAATTTACCAAGGTAAATGGAAACGAATCAAAGTTTGTTAAGAATATAAAATGCTTGCATGTAAAGGATGAATTGCCCAAACTAAAGTGTAAGCTTGTAGCTTCAAGCAACAATGAGATAGAGAATGCAAAGCTCAAATGAAATTGTAACAAACTTTAACTTAATGAAATGTGATAGTGAGGTTGTGTTAATTCCCAATTAAAGCATGCATGTAAGTGAATGAAATATGAAAGTTTAAACCATACAAATCCACCCAAGAGAAGCCTCCCTCTAAATGGGGAGATGGGATACCATGGGAGAAATCCCAAGCTCCCACAAACAAATTAGATCTTTTATTAATATTACAATGAGAAGAGGGCCCTTCAAAGTACTCAACTAAACTTCAAGGAGAGTCCTCACAATAATTGCTTGAAACTTGGACACTAGACCTCCTTTCTTGAGAAAGTAGTGACAAGATCTCACATAACTTATGCAAGGGAAACAAGGCGTGAGTTTCCTCCAAATGCCCACCGCTTAGAGAGGAAAATGGGCAACCCTCTAGTGAACTCGACTTTGGCCAAAATAAGCCTCAAAAGGGCTCATGGCATCCTTGGAAATCGAAACCCCAACACTTGCCAAAGGTCTTGCAAACACTTGTTAGATGTTGCGGGAAGTTTCTCTTCAAAATCTGCCACACAAGAGTTAGAAAACAATCCAAACAATGGCTGCAAAAAAAGTTAAGTGTTAATGAAAAAAATCAACAAGATAAAATGTATATATACAATTATAATTTACAAAAGACTAGGCTAAAGAGTGAGAGTAAACTCTCGTCTTTGCCTAGCCATCTTCAAGATCTTAGATAGCAAATGAAAGAAATGAAGTACAATGTTTTTTAAAAGAGATTTAAATTTAGAAGTGTTTGGCTTGTGTACAAGCTATGTGCCAAAACCCTTGCAAAACCACTTTGTAAGATAAGACTATGAAGGCTCAAAGAACAAATGAGAACTCATTTAAGAATGTATCAAGGGTGGGTTGGTTTCTCCAAAGACTTCCCCTCAAGCTTGATTCTGTGATCCCAACAAAATGTTCCCTCAATGATCAACAATTCATCACACTCCCAAAGGAGAAACACCTCATGAATGAAACCCCAAAGTCTTTATTGATATTTTTGAAAGTGTACAAGGCATCAGCGCTTCCGCAAGCACAATAGCTAGTAACAATATATGCAAATGAGAGCTCAAGGCTCTATTATATAGAACTATGGGAGCCAATCCCAATGTAGGAGTGATTAAACAAGTGGCATGAGGTGACAATCCCAAAGAGAAATTCAAATTTGTTGAATGAAGCTCCAATGTCAAGTGTAAAAATCGAATTCTGGCAAGTGGACATCATTTTCTTCTTCCCTTATGTGCCAAATTTGAATTTTATGATAGAATGACAAGTGTATATGGGTGGTAATCCATGTGGGGACAATTTCCCACAAAAATCTCCACCAAATATTCTCCCAAATCCTCCCAAATGTGCATTAACTTCACAAATTCGAATTTCCAAGTAAGTAGCTTTCTCCTTTAATGCCAAAAATTCGATTTTATTTGAGCACATGTTCTTTCCTTGATTTTAGGAGTCCACATCACCTTGGGACTTCACTTTAACTCCCCCATAATTTTCCACCTCATTTCCACAACATTTAGCATGTGTGGATATTTATTTTTCTCCATTTATTTAATTTATGGCTTAGTTAATTGTCAGATTTCCCACTAAACTTAGAAAAAGTGGATTTTGAAGGTTCAAAACACATTTTTAATCCCTCAAAGTGTGTCATAGTAGAAAGTTGAAGGTGAGAGGTGCAAATTTCATTACTCATACTCCATACAAATTCTCTAGATATCACTTATTACATTACAAATACAACTTTATTAGCAATTTCCGCAGTGTGGCAAATTTAAAAATTTTAAAAATGACTACCTAGACCTAACCAAATTCCACGAAATTTTTTGTGTAATCTAGTATGGTAATATACATCGACTGTAGACATTAATATCTGTTAGGGGCTCAACCTTCAAACTGTCACCCTGGCTTTGGAGTAAAAAGAGAGTGAAAAAACCCAGAAAATTATCCGCCTCTGAAAAATAAAAGATAATTAACCAAATAAAAAAAACACTTCAAGGTGTACTCATTTGCTAATCGAGTCCCAACATCCTAGGCCTGTTATAGACTCAAAACTCATCATTACTAGTATCACTTATTACAATTCCCCGCAGGGTGTGGAATCTGGGTACAAGAAAGATGATGAGAAAATAGAAGTAGAGTTTAAAAAACTTTGTTGGCTAATGATTACTAATGATACAAGTGTCCTCTGGATCATCCTTAGGCATGGAGTCTTCATATAATCATCAAGTGCCACTCCAGCGGTCAACAGGTACTTTCATAACTTGGATTTGTCTCCAAGCCCATCACATCCACTATAGTTGCTCCCTCTGACATAGAAGCCTGTCCTACTACTAAACATGAAACTTGCATTGAGAACCATGTTCCTAGAAGCCTCTTGCTCCTAAGCATCCTACATGTCTATCCCGAACCATGACTTCCCTGAGGGTGCTGACTCTCCCTCTAAGTCTGAGGCTTTCTCGACCCTCTACTTCTCGTTGCCCAGGCCCACTACCCGAGCCTGTTACCTTCTGCCCAAAACTTCCAACCATTGCCAGAACCTTCTTGCACACTTTCCGAGGCTACCCGAAGCCTCTGGTCGCTGCCCAGGAATTGCATGTGGAGCCTCTTGCTCCCTGTCCAAACACTCCAGAAGTTTGATTTATAGCAGCAAAATTTTACTTTTTTTCTTTTTCCTTTGCCTTTGTGCAGCCCTATCTCACACTCATTTGTGATTAGATCTAGTGCAACTCCAACACCTAATCTCTAGAGATGACATCGCAGCAGTAGCCTCTCAACAGTCCTCAACAACGTTGCAGTCACCCTTGTGCACAATGTGTTGGTCAATAATTGTCAATGATGAAATATATACTTGATTAGCTCTCCTAATGGATGTTACACTATCACTGCACTAGTACGTGAATCCTATGACGAAGCCATGTTGTCCAAGAGAAGCCATCATTCTGCACTAAACAATTCAAGGCAAGCCACAAAGAAAAATATTTTTGACCACCTTAAAGGCATCCTTCTACAATGATTCTTATACCATATGCAAGATGATTTTTTCCTATTTCTAACAAGCCCTTACTCGCCTCCAAACTCCCTGTGGTTAGTAAGAACTTGAATTTTTAAGTTGGAAGACATATAATTACTTATGAGTCGACCTTACTTTGGCCTACTCATGTTGGCCTATTCCAGAGACATGTATCTTCATCTCCCTAGCAAAAACACTCTATATATATATATATACATTTCGGTGTCCATTTCTCAATCACTTAGTCATCAAGCGCAGTACAGAAAAGGATAAGTTCACAGCTCGTGAACTCTAAGGAAGAACGTAAAACCTAAAGAAAAGGAGCTCAAAACTTGAACAGGGAATATTTTTCTAAACTCGGACAAGGGTCATACACCTAGCTTGGAGACAGGAAGCTCAAACTCACTTACGGTAAATCTTCAAGGCCTGGTCTCTCATTTTGGACAGTGAACAGTGGTGAAAAATCTCGGTGACTGTGGCTCTTGTGATCTTCGAACTATGCCTTCAAACTTTGGACTCTAATGGCTCCTTTGATCTTCGAACTGTGCAACAGTTTGGTGATACACCTTCAAACAGGTGCTACAGGACTATAATACTTGACTGCATTTCGATTTACTCTCTTGATTGGGCTTGGACCTCAACAGTGCTCAGATTTTAGTGACTAGCTTGAACTATAACACCTTGACTACAGTCCTCAGATTCCCTTTCCTGTACCTCGGATCACTATGTTGTTGGATCGAACTAAAGCTCAAAAGTTGGAAAGAACTGTAGAGAGTGGTGTAAGATACTTAACTCAAACAATGACTACCTAACTCGGATTATAGGGGCATTCATTAACTATGATAAAGTGCAGTACAATGGCTTAAAACTTGTGATATAGCTAGACCTTGATGTCACTCCAGGGCTATGAACTAAGATTGCAACAGTTTCAAAAGTGAAGTCTATGGTGGACAAAGTACAGTGAAGATTAAGTGATGTCAAAATCAAGTAGTTTTGGAGTTGATTGAACAGTGTAGAATTTGTCAAGGACATTCAAGTAAGTAAATCACAAATTCTTTATTAAAGTAATACAAAAGGATTGGTGTCCTAGAGGTTTGTGCCTCTAAAGTCTAAACACAAGGTTGGAGCCTTGAGAAGGATAGGGTCAAAGCCCTAGAGGTTGGAGCCTCACTAAAGTCAAAGTTGGTGCTTGGCAATAGGTTGGTGCTTGCAAAATTGAAGGGTTGGTGCCCTCAAATTATTATTGTACTCAATTATTTGAAAATTGAAGTCCTCCCTTGTTCTTAATAAAATTATTATTATTCATTTTTCTGATTATAATTGTGAAGAACCTAACTAGTAAAAATAGCAATTGAAAAGAAACACTGATTCACCCCCCACTCAGTATTTCCAACACAGTGTCTATAGACCCAAACCTACAGCTCACCACAACCCACGCTCATCCACCTACATTAGACAATCTTTTTCATCGCTACGACGACTATTATGAGGGTTACATCTACTTTCACCATAAACTCTCTCAACTAATTGTTGGAAATACTGAGAGGGGGGTGAATCAGTATTTCATTTACAATCAGTTATTTCTTACATACAACATTCAGAGCAATAGGACAAAACAAAAACCAACATCACATGGTACACAAAAATTGGATTTAACTAAAGCTCTGTTATGTATGAATGTACATACAACAATTTACCAGATGAATCTGGAAGGAAGTGCAATACTCCCAAGGGGTTTTTCCAGCAATCTAGAAGGAAGGAAATGCTCCCTGAAGGTTGGGCTCTTGTACCAAGGACAATGGCCCAATTACAATAAGTTGTACTCAAGTCACTCTCACTGCCACTGCTGCCGCTATACTACTTGACAATAATTTGACACTTAGATGTTTGACAATAATATGACAATTTGACTTTGACTTGACAAAACTACGATGAATGTGATTTGACATATTCACACACTACCTTGATCTACTAGATCTGACCTTTACACTACAGTAATATTACATTCGACACACACTCGTAACTGTGATGATCTGGGAATTTGTATTAGGTGTCTTGTAGTGATGACCTAGAGAGTGTATTGTCTTATTGACATAACCATGACCTTGCAAGGTAGCAAGTTTTAAGGGCAATATCACCTTGATGTACAGCTTATTGACGTGAAGACAGATAGCATTGTATGAGCTAGTGATCAGCAGTGAAAGATATATGTTGGTATCTCTTCATGGGCAGAGATTGAGAGCATTGGTAGCAGGCCATATGGATGACCAAAGCATCTTGGAGTATGCCATTATCATACATTTGGTTTCATCATTTGCAGCAGTACAGGGTGTTTTTTTTAGTGGAATTGGTAGCCAATGTTGCGAGTAGTGAGTTATGTGCAGTGACAGTGATGTGTAGTGGTAGTGATGTGCAGTGACAGTGATGTGTAGTTGAGCAATGATAGTGATGTGTAGTTGAGCAGTGAGTTTGATGTACAGTATTGTGCAGTGATCAGTTTGGGCAAAGCAGTATTATACAGTTGTCAGTGGCTGACAGGATTTGACAATGTATAGCAGTATCTTCTTTATAGCATTCTTCTATTGATTCAAAGCACCGGGGAGATCCAATGTGAAAATTGTGAAACGTGGTCCGCCGGCTTTTTAGGGTGATTGGAGTCACCTTCAGGTTGTGCCCTCGAAACACATCAGGGCCGCAGGGTGATGCTAGGGCAGGTCGTAGCTTGCACAGGGCGTTGTGAATTCCTTCACGATTTTAGCATAATTGGGCACAAACCTTCTCAAGGAATTTATCCTACCTAAGAAAATTTGTATCTCCTTTTTATTCCTTGGCAAAGGGATGCTACTAATTGCTTCTACCCTTTTAGGGTCAATTTTCACTCCTCTTGAGATCATGTTCCCTAATAGTTTGCCTTCTCTAAGGGCAAATTAGGACTTCTTTGGATTCAGTGACAACCCATATTTCTTGCACTTTTCAAAGGTATATTGTAAGTGTTGCAAGTGTTGCAAGTGTTGCAAGTGTTGCAAGTTTTGCAAGTGTTCCTCATTAGACTTTGAGAATATTGTTATATCATCTAGGTAAATGACCAAAAATTTATCCTTCTCCCCCATGAAAGCTATATCTATTTCCCTTTGGAAGGTGGCACCAATGTTTATGAGACCAAATGGAATTCTGGCATACATGAATGTTCCCCAAGGCGTGGTGAAAGTTGTTTTTTTTTAATCCAGAGAACCCATTGATCGCGGACAATCTCGATGACCCACCACTTTCTATAAAATATAAACCATCTTGGGCAAAGGATAATTATCTTTTAGAGAAGCCCTATTCAAGTTTCTAAATTCCACATACAATCTGATCTCTCCATTTTTCTTCCTGACAGGGACCAGATTAGCCACCCAACCTAAGTATCTCAATGGTATAATGATCTTAGCTTGGAGCATTTTCATGACTTCTTTCTCTATTAAGGGGAGAAGCAAGGGATTTATTTGCTTAAGCTTCTACTTGTGAGGTTTAATTCCTGATTTCAAAGGAATCTTATGTTGACCCATAGGTTTTTAAATCATCATACAACCAAGCAAAAATATCAACATACTCTTTGAACAAGTCAAGATACCTTTGTCTGTACTCTTTTGGGATCCCCTTGGCCAATCTAACCAGTTTGGGTTGTTGTTCTGTAGCAATGTTAGAGTCTTTTGTATCCTCCTCATGCTCCTTCTTGGTTGTTTACTGCCACATCATTAACATCAAACAATCTTTCCAATGGATTCAGCCCTTTTGGGATTATATTTCCCTTCAACTGCAAAATTTTTTGCCCAGCCATAGACACTTCCCAAGGCAAACGTTGCTCAGCTACTGCAATTCCCTCAATATCTTCATCTTCCTGGTCAATTTCAGAATTGGAAAATTCCCCAATCACCTCCAAAAATCGTTTAATCTGATCTTCATCCTCGAACACCTGCCAATATGTCACATTGTCTGGTAGTGAAGGTATGTGCCTAATCTCAAATTCATATCTGAGCAGGGGGTTTTGTGGTGGGTTGAAGGTGTTGCCTGTTGTTGCTAAGGAATCAACCATTCTGTTCTACTCTCTAGGCACAAACTGGATGTTAAATGCCGAAAATAAATTCTAAACCAAGTCCCACACTTCATTCCTGTAAGATTTCAACTTGGGATTTTTGGTTTGGCATTGACTCCTAATTTGCTTCGCAACTAGTTTAGAATTTCCAAAAACTGTTAAACATTAAATTTTCAAATTTCTGGCAGCTTGTAAGCCCAACACCAATGCTTCATATTCGGTAGTATTGTTTGCAGTATCAAATTCCAGTTTATACGAGAGAGGGATGAGGTTACCTTCGGGGGATACCAACAACACACCTGCTCCATTTCCTTCCTTAGAGTAGGCCCCATCAAAAAATAACCAAGTTTCATTTCCTGCTTACTCGCCTATGTGGGAATTTCTACTTGAGTATCCTCCATAATTTGATCATCCATTTCTAACAAGAGACATGAAAGATCCTTCTCCTAGCCATGTACTGGAGAATTATTGGAACAATCTGCTCTAGTGACAGTTTTCACAAATCTAGATTCATTGTACAATCTACGTCCTTCTCCACCAAACACTGGAATAATAGCATATGTAAGGTCAAGTTTGATGGATCCTCCAAGATTCATTCCCCATGATCTGGAAAGAAGCATGCCAAATCTCACAAGAATGACTACAACCACAATGTCCATTACCACACTTTTCACAGGGATTTGAACCAATTAACCACCAAGTCCTTGATCATCCTATTACCGCTCAAACTAGTACGAGTCATAGGAGGGAATCCTCAAAGGGCAACTATTAGGTCAAGGGCAACAATGGAGTGATATCCCACTCACCTCAGCTAAGGCTCCCTTCCCTTTACAAACTTTCACCAATGGGAAGAGACCCAGTATAAAGGGAATCACTAGATGAATGAGTCAATAAAGGATAAGGAGTGATTCTTAAGGCCTATTCACAAGAGAGACTCAATGGTTTGCTTGCTTGAGAAGCAAGGTGTAAGGCTCTATAGGAAGGTCCAAGGGGATTTCAAGGGCTAGGGTTTGTGGATAAAACTTGTAAAGGAGATCCCTAGTCCTAGAAATACTTGGGGAAACTTGGTTTGTCAGTGGTCTTTGTGAAATTAGCTTCAATAAGTTGTGGGACCACATGAGACCAAGTGGACCCAAAATTAGGTCAAGGGGGTGGAGTTGATCAGTCAGGGGTGTGCTTGACCTAATTGAGGGGGAGAAGGGGATCAAAGGGGAAATTTTCAATAATTTTGATGCAATGATCCCAATGAGGTCACTAGCCAAGGGAAACCAAGGGCAAGAATCGATCTCGGAGCTAGGGCCTGAAATATCTCAAGATCCCACCATCGGAATTGCTTCAAATTTGGAGGGCCTCTAGAAGACACAACAACGCAGTAGAGGGCAAGAGATCGAACTTTTTGGATGGGTGAATCGTGAGAAAATTGATGCCCTAGGTCACCTATGGAGGCTAGGCCTAGAAAGAAAGAGAGAAAGGTGAGAAGAATATGCTTTTGAGTGATCACCAATGGAGGATCAGTGCCTAATCCTTTGGGGAATATGGAGTCAAGATGAAATTTGTGTTTTAGAATAACTTCACCCAATCAAGGAGCCTCCTAGACAACTTCGCATGGCAATAAGGGCATGAGAGCAGTTGCTAGAAGAGTTTATACTTCAATGTACAATAACAAATGACTTATCAATATATGTTCAATAGAAACAATCTCTAGGAACATTCACCCCTTTACACATGCTAGGGCAAAGAGTGTCCGGATGGTAGCCCATTTTGTTGTGGGGGCAAAAGTCTCCTCATAATCGACCCCTTCCTTCTGTGCAAAACCTTTTGCCACAAGCCTAGCTTTGTGCTTGTCAAGTGAACCATCAGCTTTATACTTGTTCTTGTAGACCCACTTGCAGCCAATTGGTTTGGTTCCTAATGGAGGATCAACCAGCTTCCAAGTGTCGTTCTTTATGAGGGCATCATACTCCTTTTGCATCGCTTCTTTCCATTCATCATGAGAAGCAGCTTCTTTGAAGGAAGTTGGTTCAAAATCTGTAGACAAGTTCAATTCACAATCATAAGAAACATCCATATCAATAGGTGAATTAGAGTCATCCACGTCACCTCCATTTTGCTGGTTTGAATTTCTAGTTCTTGTCTTTCCAAACTCATAAGGATGAACACTTTCAAGTGTCTTTGTCAGCCACTTTGGGGGACCTTTCTTAGATGGTCCAAGCTGCTCCGTTGATTGAGTTGGGACTGAATCAAGATTGAGTCTCCCAATTCTATCAATCACATCACTTAAAGCATCATCTGTTGTTGGAGTTTCATGCGGGGGAGAGTGTTCTTCAGAAGAAGATTCCACATGTTGATCTAGTATAGGAATCCCCCCTTCAAGATGTGGAATCTGATTATCAAATTTTTGAAATGTTTTTGCTTTTGCGAATCTATCCAAGTGATCAATTTGCCGCTCAACGACATTGTCAGTTTTGGATGATTCAAGAAAAATTACATCTCTAGATACAACAAACTTTTTATTTACTTCATCATAGAGACGGTATGCTTTGGAGGTGTTTGAATACCCCAGGAAGATACACTTATGAATTCTAGCACCAAGTTTGTTTCTATGTACCTTTGGTATCAAGGCATAACAGGTGGAACCAAAGACCCTGAGATGCTTTACCGAAGGAACATGTCCATAACACATTTCATAAGGAGTTTTGTTTCTAATAGCATTAGATGGACATCTATTCTTTATATATGCAGCACATAGAACAGCATCAGCCCAAAACATTATCTTTACATTTTTGAAGAAGAGCATGGATCATACCATATTTAAGATTGTCCTATTCATTCTTTCAGCTACACCATTCTGTTGTGGATTATAAGGTACAGTTGTTTGATGTTTGATCCCATGTTGGCGAAGATAGTTTTCAAATTCATTTGATGTGTATTCTTTTCCATTATCAGTGCGAACAGACCCAATATGAGATTGTGCATCATTTTCAATCCATTTATGAAAATTTTTGAACGTTTTAAAAGCATCAAAATTGTTCTTCAATAAATAAACCCAACACATTCTGGTGTAGTCATCAATAAATGTCATCATATATTTATTTTCATTTGCAGAAGGAACAGGCATTGGACCACATAAATCTGAATGAATGAGTTCAAGTTTTCTATGTGCTCTTGTATGTGAATCATGAAAACACTGTTTGCTATGCTTTCCTAGAATACAAGCATCACATTGCTTAAATTTCCTAGGAATTGTAGGCAAACCAGCAACACCATTTTTCTTCAACAAGCGGAGGCTTTCATAGTTCAAATGTCCAAATCTAGCATGCCATAATAAACTTGATGGAAATGTACCTTCTTCATGATGAGAATTGTATGAGAAATGTTGTGCACGAGCAGAGGTTCCTTGCAGCTTGAGAAGCCTTTCTTCTTCTATTCCCCTCATGACAAGTGAGTGGTCAGATGCTTTTCTCACCTCAAGCTTTCCATCAAACATATGAATGGAGTGACCTTGCTGGCGAATGTGAACCAAGGACAGCAAGTTTCTCTTCAGCCGTGGGAGACATAGAACATGGTGCAGAAGAAAGTCTGGCAGACCAGGCAATTTAAGCCTGATTGTGCCAAGCCCTGATGGCTTGATTTTTGATTGGTCTACAAAGTATACTGCTCCATCAACATTGTCAGTAAATTCTTCAAAAAAATCTTTTCTATGTGTCATGTGGCAGGTTGCTCCTGAATCAAACAACCAATCAATTTTTCTAAGAAGCAAGTGAAGCATTAAATAAATCTTCATTTACTCCAATATTACATTGTGCCACAACATAGTGAGCGGATTTAGGTGCTTTACCTTTGTCTGTATCATCAATTTTACCTTTCTGTTGGTTTCTTTTCTGCTCAATTTTGTCCCATGGTAGCTTGCATGTAGAGGCATCATGTGATCCATTTCTTTTGCAGCGAATGCGGTGCAAATTTGCCTTTTCTCCTTGAGAATGTCTGCCCCCCTGCCTCTAAAATATCTTCCTCTTCCTCTTCGACCACCTCTTCCTCTTGAAGAATATTGAGCAGGATGCTTTTCTTTATGAGCAAGGCACACAGCCTCATCAGAAGATATAGGGGCTGTCTTCTTTCCAAAAGCTTTCTCTCTTTCAGCAAACTTTTTCACAAGAGAGTCAAAGGTGATATCTTTGAGATTTCCATTTGCTTGCAATGACTCAAGATAATTGGAATGTTAAAATTGGCAACCAAGGCAAAACTTCATGTGGGTCATCTTATTCATGGCTAATAATATTTTTATTAGATTCCTCTCGTCGAGAGGTGTAGGATTGATATAAAGATCATCCAATTCCGATAAGTATTCATGGAGATATGGATTTATTTTGATTATGGAATTATTATCAAGCCGACCTACAACTCATGTAGGCTCAGAAGCCCAACAGTCGCATCTATTCACCCACCAACGTTGTGTATAAATATAAGAGGACTTTTCCTCATTTGGACTCATTCATCTCATCACATCTCTCTCTCTCTCTACTACGCAGAAATGAGTCTCTTCTCTACTGCGCTGAAATGGGTCTCTCTCACACATGTGAAGCAGGAAGTTGTTGAATTTGAAGCTGCAACTGCAGAAGTAAAGATTGACTTGCGTGGCCTAGAAGATCTCCTCTTTGGAACTGTGTTGTAGGTTCATCTGAACCTCCTCTGAAAGCCGCAACTTTTGGTGGTGGAATGAAGTCAATCCGATGAACGGTTTGCAAGATATCGACTGCCCTAGTTTGAAGCCGGAAACTGCTGAAACTGAAGCTGCAACTGCAAAAGTAAAGATTGACTTGTGTGGCCTAGAAGATCTCCTCATTTGAACTGCGATGTAGGTTCATCTGAACCTCCTCTGGAAGCCGCAACTTTTGGTAGTGGAATGAAGTCAATCCGACTGTCGGTTTGTGAGATATGGTCTGCCCTAGTTTGATAGTAAGCCGCTAATGCTGATGCTACTGATCTAGGGTTTGCTACTGCTGATATGAATCAGATTTATTGTACTATTTCTCTCTGCTGAATTATTGAAGATAAAAGAAGATTTGATCAAAGGGTTTCCCCACACATTGTGGGGTTTGTCCCTGGCTAGCCGCCACATCTTGTGTCTCTTGTCTTGGCTTGTTTTCTGTCGATCGTTTAATGTTCTATCTGCACTTTACTTTATGTACATGTGATTGCTAATCGGTGGAATATAATAAGAAAAAGAAGTAAACTATTATAAGCATAGAACATACCATAACTTAACATGGTATCAGAGCTGAGGTGAAGACAAAGCCCAAGCAAGAGCAAGAACAATCATTGAAGAGAAGATTGGCAAGGCTATCCTAAAAGAACTATGGGGTCCTCAACACTCTTTCCTGCCGAAGACAAGCTCCGTGAGAAAGCTGACTATCGCGGATGGAAGATGTATATCGATCTAACCCTTGAAGATCAAGGAGTGCTGGACCATGTAAGAGGTAATATTGTTGAGCCTTCATCAAATGCATCTGTTGCTGCCTGGAACAAATGGAAAAATGGAGAAGTCAAAACAAAGAAGATCATCCCGGACTCTATCGACAAGCACTTGGTGGCCTACATCTCTGAACTAGACACCTCCAAGGAAATCTACGATAGACTGGTGAGTTTATTTAAAGTTAATGATGCAAATCAAGTTTTGTTTCTTAGAAATAAGCTGAGGGAAATCAAGAAGGGTAAAGAAGAAAGTATGCAAGCATACTTCTTGAGAATCACCGAGATCAAGAACGATCTCCTATCTATTGGGGAAACTATTACTGACAGAGAAATGGCACTCACAACTCTTGGAGGATTTCCATTTGAATGGTATGTGTTCAGGACTACTCTTTTGAACTATAATGTAATTCCTGGTTTCGAGGAATTAATGGCTAGATGCATTCAAGAGGAAACAAGGGAAGAAGTGCAATAAATGCCCATGCCTAAAGGTCCTCCTGTTGCCTTTTCTTCTCATCCAAAGAAAAGAAATAATTCCGAGACTAAATCAAAAGGAAAGGCTGGACCTAAGGCTAGAAGAAAATGACGATGTTACATTTGTGATAAAGCAAGTCACTATGTATGAGATCATGAGCATCATGATGAATGAGATCATGGACATAAAGGGCAACATGAGATCATGGACATATAGGACAGCATGATGATGAGGCACACTAGTTTGAGCAGCATTATGATGGATAAAATCATGGACATGGGCAGCATGATGATAATCATGATTAGAGAAGCATGGTACAGTATGCAGTGGTGCAACTCGAAATCCCTCAGATGGCAATCAAAGGAATGACAAATTCAACAGCAAAGGTAAGAGGAGAGTTGGGAATCAAGGAAGAGGACAAGCATTCAAGAAGGCTAGAAATTCTAGGATGTATTAAATGCACCTAACCTCAAAAGGAACCTAGTGTCCATATTGGCAATGGAAGACAGAGGCTACAAGGTAACCTTCAGCAATGGCAAGGTATGTATATGGAAAAATAATGTTAAAGATGCCTTTACTCTTGGGTTTAGTGTTGATTCATTATATCAGGTCGATGGAAATCCGCTAGGTGTCATGTCTTGTGACACAACTCTTTAGTCCGAACTTTGGCATCGGAGGTTTGCCCACCTTCATTACAAATCTCTACCCGATGTAAGACAGATGGTAACAGGGATGCCCGAATTCCAAGTAGAGAAAGAAGGTGTATGTCCGGGATGTGCCAAAGGAAAGCTCAAAAGGGGACCATTCCCCTCAAGCCAAAGCAAGACCTCCGATATATTACAATTGGTTTACTCAGGCATACCTGAGGTTGGCATTAAGAGGGAGACTACTACACCACATACTCCTGAGCAGAATGGTGTGGTGGGAAGGAAGAACCACACGATGATGGAAGCTGTCTGGGCCATGCTACATGATCAAAGACTTCCAAAGTTTCTATGGGCTGAAACTACAATCACCGTCGTATATGTACAAAATCGATGCCCTCATCAAGCATTGGGTTCCTAAACTCCTGAAGAAATGTTCACCACCGGTCAAAGGGAAGTCGTGATTAGTCATGATGTCACCTTTGACAAAGATATGGCTCTCAGCAAGATGGACAATCTGCTGACTTTGAGTAGCTCTCAAGAAGCCGACACCAGGGAACCGAAAGAAAAGGATGATGAATCAATGCCTGATGTAGAAGAACCCATGGATCCGATTGATCCTCATCCACATGAGCCTTCCTCTTCTAGGAAGAGGCCTTCATGGCTTAGGGGGATACTTGATGATGCTGAAGGACATGCTGCACCCTGAGGAACCTTCCATCAAAGTAAGAAACTTAACAGGTATCAAGGATACCTGACCATCATGAGCACGATCATACAAAATGAGCCTTCGTCATTCTCAGATGCCGTCAAGCATCAAGTATGGAAGGATAATATGACCGAAGAATATGAGTCTATCATAAAGAATGATGTTTGGGAAGTAGTTCCCAGACCCCAGGACAAGACTGTTGTTACTTCCAAATGGCTTTACAAGATAAAGCATGCAGCAGATGGAAGCACGGAAAAGTATAAGGCTCGAGGTTTCTCCCAAAAGGAAGGTATAGACTATGATGAGATATTTGCACCTGTTGCCAGATATACGACCATCCGCTTGATCATAGCCCTTGCCGCTTCACAAGGATGGAACCTACATCAGATGGATGTCAAGACTGCGTTCTTGCATGGCTCGATCAAAGAAGAGGTCTACGTGGAGCAACCCGAAGGATTTGAGATTTATGATCGAAAATCTCATGTATGCAGGTTGAAGAAAGCTCTCTATGGGCTGAAGCAAGCACCCCGAGCATGGTATGAGAGGATCGATAGCTACTTGATGAAGCTGGGATTCACTAGGAGTGAAGCTGATCATAACCTTTACTTTAAGGTTGAAGATGACAAGCCTCTCATACTGGTGTTGTATGTGGATGACCTCTTTCTAACAGGTGCAAACCCTCTCATTCACAAATGTAAGAGGGAGATGGCTTCTGAATTTGAAATGAAGGACCAAGGACTTGAAGTGTGGCAAAAGCCAAGGGAAATTTTCCTATCTCAAGGAAAATATGTAGTAAATATATTGGAAAGATTCGGTATGATGGACTCCAAGCCTGTGACTACCTCGAGGATCTTAACTTTTAGAAGTTATATGGTAGTGATGTCGGACCAGACTTGGGAAATGCCTCTGAGTTTCAAAAACTCATTCGCATTGATGTTCTTGGTGAACCCCCGTCCGAACATATGTTTTGCAGTTAGCATTGTGAGCTCATATTTGGTTGAGCCTCACTGGATTGATGCCAGGAATCTTCTGAGATGTCTTCAGGACACAATCTCTCATGGATTAAGATACACTGCCGGAGATGTGAGACTACTTGGATATAATGATGTTGATTGGGCAGGCAGTGTGGTGGACCATAAGAGCACTTCCGGGTACTGTTTCACCTTGGGATCTGCTTCGATATCCTGGATGAGCAGGAAGCAGAAGTCGGTGGCTTTGAGCACCGCCGAAGCAGGATATATTGTTGCTAGCATAACCTCATGTGAGGCAGTCTGGTTGCGAAATCTCTTCAGTGAACTGTTTGGATTTACATTGGATACCACTGTGATTCTCTGTAACAACCAGAGGTGGGATTCGATTATTGAGGAATCCCGTATTCGTCAATTGCTCCAGTTGATAGACATCATCTGGGATATGGTAAGTTGATGAGCAAGGAGGCTCCATCGCATTAAGATGATGTACAGGTTGATACACCTTGTCAAAGCCCTGGGGAAACATCTAATCTATGATTTTCCCAAACGACTTGGAGTCGGCAAGAAACCCTTGTACAAGGGTCCTGCATGTTGCATACATTGAGCTCTGGGAGCTCTCAGGGCTTGCGGTTATTACTGGAGCAACATACGACCACAGGGTGACTCACCTTCCCCTGGTGGTGCACACTGGAACAAGATGATTCGCTCTCTTGTGGGACAAGATGATTCGCTCTCTTGTGGAACAGGATGATGCGCTCTCCTGTGTAGCAGGATGATTAGTTCTCCTGTGAGGACTGGATTGATGTGTTCTCCATGGCGATTGTAGCAGGATTGATGTGTTCTCCTGTGAGGCCTGGATTGATGTGTTCTCCATGGCGGCCTGGATTGATGTGTTCTCCATGGCAATTGTAGCAGGATTGATGTGTTCTCCTGTGAGGACAGGATTGATTAGTTCTCCTGTCGAGGCATCCTACCCATGTAGTCTGGGACTCATGGGAAGTACCTCTCATCTGATCAATGAGCAGGGAAATGAAGTTAGGGACCATAGTAGTACCGATGGACGCGTCGTTGTAACTACCGTACTCCTTACGCTAGGATGACCTCCATTGATCTGGGATCAATGATACTGGTCTGGGACCAGTGGTAGGAGTTGTACCATACTATGACGCTGACTTCGGGTCGGTTGAGAATGGTCTGGGATCAGTGGTACATACTCTGAGACTGACTTTGAGTCAGTGGAGGATGATATTGGTCTGGGACCATTGGAGTTGTACTCACTATGACGCTGACTTTGGGTTGGTTGAGACTGGTCTGGGACCAGTGGTACATACTTTGAGACTGACTTTGAGTCAGTATGATACATCCTCGATCATTTCTTCTTCTTCATAATTCGGACAAAAGCAGAGTAGAACAGAACAATGCAAGAGCAGAGCAGAACAAAACAAAACAGTACAGATCAGTGCAGGGCAGAACAAGACAAAGCAGAACAAGCAAAATAGAGCAGAGCAGGGCAAGGGTCAGGCTGTACAAGGCAGTGCATTTGATAGATGAATAGTAACAACCGATAGACAAATTGCAGATGAAGTTCTCCATGGTTGAGAGGGAGTGTTAAAATTGGCAACCAAGGCAAAACTTCATGTGGGTCATCTTATTCATGGCTAATAATATTTTTATTAGATTCCTCTCGTCGAGAGGTGTAGGATTGATATAAAGATCATCCAATTCCGATAAGTATTCATAGAGATATGAATTTATTTTGATTATGGAATTATTATCAAGCCGACCTCCAACTCATGTAGGCTCAGAAGCCCAACAGTCGCATCTATTCACCCACCAACGTTGTGTATAAATATAAGAGGACTTTTCCTCATTTGGACTCACTCATCTCATCACATCTCTCTCTCTCTACTACGCAGAAATGAGTCTCTTCTCTACTGCGCTGAAATGGGTCTCTCTCACACATGTGAAGCCGAACGCTGTTGAATTTGAAGCTGCAACTGCAGAAGTAAAGATTGACTTGCGTGGCCTAGAAGATCTCCTCTTTGGAACTGTGTTGTAGGTTCATCTGAACCTCCTCTGAAAGCCGCAACTTTTGGTGGTGGAATGAAGTCAATCCGATGAACGGTTTGCAAGATATCGACTGCCCTAGTTTGAAGTCGGAAACTGCTGAAACTGAAGCTGCAACTGCAGAAGTAAAGATTGACTTGCGTGGCCTAGAAGATCTCATCATCTGAACTGCGCTGTAGGTTCATCTGAACCTCCTCTGGAAGCCGCAACTTTTGGTGGTGGAATGAAGTCAATCCGACTGTCGGTTTGTGAGATATGGTCTGCCCTAGTTTGATAATGAAGCCGCTAATGCTGATGCTACTGATCTAGGGTTTGCTACTGCTGATATGAATCAGATTTATTGTACTATTTCTCTCTGCTGAATTATTGAAGATAAAAGAATATTTGATCAAAGGGTTTCCCCACACATTGTGGGGTTTGTCCCTGGCTAGCCGCCACATCTTGTGTCTCTTGTCTTGGCTTGTTTTCTGTCGATCGTTTAATGTTCTATCTGCACTTTACTTTATGTACATGTGATTGCTAATCGGTGGAATATAATAAGAAAAATAAGTAAACTGTTATAAGCATAGAACATACCATAACTTAACATGGAGTAAGTAGGATAAAGTGCCATGAGAAAAGCGATAAGAAGAATATCCAATTCAACCTTAGTGGATTTGATATCATGCATTATAGACTTTACTTCAGATGCAAGAGCAAAAGGATCATTATTTTGTAGTTCAAGAGTGAAGAGTTCAATCATGAGTTGAACAACTTCAAGTGCAGAATGTGAGTCATAGAGTTCGTTCAGCGTTTGTAAGGCTTCAAAGGCAGTTGAAAATGACGAAATATGGCGACTCACCTCTTCATTTACAGAGGTTGCAATTAATGCATAAGCTTTGTTGTTCTTGTTTTCCCAAATGACAAGCTCTTTATCTGAGGTAGGCTGTTCTGGTTCATTGTCTCTGTCTCTGACACACACTCCTTTCCACAACTCATTGAAAATGAGGGTGTGTTTTATCATCCGGGACCATTCAGGATAGTTCTCCTTGCCAGTGAGAACTATTCCCACCATGGATATGATTGAATGCATTCTGTAAAAAATTACTTCTGCTGATAGAAAAATACTTCTGCCAATATATAGTAAAATTGTACTTCTGGTGGTAATTTTTTTTTTTTTAAATTACAATTCAAAAGGGCATTCTCTCCATATAGGGCTTTGTACTGTCTTTGTCTTTAATGAAAATATAAAACATAGATCAGCTATGCATTCTCAAAAGATTTCAAATCTCTTCCTCATATACCAATATGGACGCCAATACCATGCAGTCAGCGTACCAAAAAAAAGGCTCAATACAATTCCATGTGTTAAACAGCGTTAGGAGTACATTCAACAGCGTTGAAAGTACATTCAACGCATGGCTTTTAACACATTTTACATGCCAAAAAGTCTTCAACGTATATACCAGAAACTTCAAAGTATATGCCAACATTATGTGAAAAACTTCAACGTATATACCAGCATCATTCACCCAGCGTTAAAAAATACCAGGAGCAGCGTATATGTGACATATATGAAACAGCGTTTATATGGAGGGAGCAGCGTAAATCATATTACAGGCAACATTCAACATATGGGTGGACAAAACTGTGGTAAATAGTGGTAAAGGCGGTTTTACATATTACAACCCAGCAATATAAACAAAACACCGTTTCCTCCTGCACAAAGCGTATTCATACCAGATACCAAAGCTTGGATAAGTCAGCAACAGCGCCACAACTTTGCAACATATTGCTTGAACAGTTCGCCAAGCGTGGTATGAAACAAGTGGTCCTCTAGGCAGCCACAGGTATGGTGGGCTTATTGGAGTGTTTCACGCACCATTCACTCAGGCAGTGTTCCACTCACGCAGGTATGCCATTCACTCAGCAGCACTCCCTCAAACTTCAACAGCACACTCTTCGCATCTGCGTTCCTCCACGCTCATACCTAGACTATGGCACGAGTTTGAAAATTCAAGGGCGGTAGACTGTACAGAGATGGGCGCAGGATTTCAGCCGAGGACGTTCAATCATGTGGAGAACGCCTTTTTTTCAAAAACGCCCTCTGCACTGGAACGTTGTTGCCAGGTCAGAGGTGGCAGTTCTGAAATATGGACAAAACAGGAAAATAGGCAGAAAATGGAGTTATAAGGGCAGGAGTACTAAAATTAGCACTGGCTCTGATGCCATGTCAGACCAGGCAGTAACTCCTCTACCAAAAATTGATTCATGTTTATTCCTTCAGGTAGGTCTTCATTATATACATGAGGGAGAGACTGTTCACTTCATCTCTCGATGACTGTTCATATTACTTATTTATCTATTTACATTATATTCACCCAATCATAAGGATTAGGTGTCAACAGATTTGATTGTTTGAAATTGGGTTGCTGGATGAGGGTTAGGTCAAAGAAGCTAGGTCAGGGCAAATAAGATATGATTGCAAACATTCAAAGGGGCAAGGTAGGTAGGTAGGCTAGCACATTAGGGTTTCTTGGGATGAGATGATTTTAGATAGGTGAGAAGCTAGGAAGAGCATGAAAGATGTATTCTTCCTAAACTGAAGAAATATGAACAAACTATGAAAACTTTCCCAAAACAGAGCATATGAGATGACTTTTGTTTATTAACTTGAAAGAGATCATAAAATAGACATGAAATGGAATATGGAGCAACAATGCATTTACACAAATGAAACTGAAGAAAAAACAATGCTAGACAACCATACCACAGGTATCCCAAGGAAATAGTTGCAACTCATCTATTAAAAGTTAAAACTGGCCAAAGTTTGATACAATAGTGTCTCTGATCAATCTAACAACATCCAACTGAGTCCAACCTCTTCCAAGAGTGAAGGGAATGATATAGACATCAAAACAACCTTCTCTCATCCTCAGGGGTCGAATCCCTGAGTTGAGGAAGAGATCCACAAAAATCTGAACTAATACCTAGCGTATAGGGAGCTCTAAGTGACTCCTCCCTAATTACATTGAAACTAATTCATTTGACTTGATGACAACTTTTACCTGATGAATCTACCCTTAGGTAACTTACCCACATCATTATTACATTTACCATTCTCAATTACATAGGTGAAAACATCATTTTCTGAGATGAAAGTCAAAATTACAGTGAAAATTCAAAAATATCAGCAAATGGTCAAGTGCGCCATTTTTCTGCCAAGTGCGCCCTCACAGTGTCAAGTGCGCCCTCCCTATTGTAGGCTAATTTTGACTAAGTTGTAGGTGTCCAAATTAGGCTCAAGATGGCTTGTTGGAAAGCCCTTCAAGTCTACTTTCTGAATATGCCTCCAGTTTGCAAAATGAAGCTGATTTGACCCCTCAAAACTTCATTCTCCCAAGATTGCTCAGTGCGCAACACCTAGGCCAAAATTGAGGCAGAAACATGATTTTTTGCTGGCTTTTTGCCCTTTTGACGTGCTAGTTTTGAAAACTAAGGCTGGCAAAGTGGTTTTCTTAGATGTATTGGTCATTTGGCATCCACTGGTGGTCTTCATTTGCTCAAAAAGTGGCTCAAAAAAGTGCGCAGCACTAAGGGCGCTGCGCATTTGACCATTTTGCTGCCAGGTGCGCCCTCACAGTGTCAAGTGTGCCCTCCATCTTGCAGCCTGATTTTGAGTGCCTTCCTGATGTCCAAATTGAACCCAGGATAGCTCATTGGAAAGCTTATCCTGTCTAATTTCAGGTATACCTTTAGTTTCTAAAAAGGACTTGATTTGACCCCTCAAAAAGTGTTTCTCCCAAGACTAGTCAAAAAGTGCAGAATGAGGGTGCAAAAATGAAGTGTGCTCTTGCAGGCAACTTTTTGAGGCCTTCCTCAACTCCAAATTGAGCTCATGATAGCTCATTGGAAAGCTCTTTCTGTCTAGTTATCATTTGACTCATCAAGCAAGTCATTTGGACACTCCAGCTAGGAGAAATTTTGATTTTCTCAAGGTCACTCCAGAAGTGCAGCAACTCTCTTGTAGCAACTGTATTTTTGACATTTCTCCAAACCCATGACACCTGTGTAAAAACTGAAGGAGATTTTTCATCCTTGGCCTATGATGGACAAAAACCTCTCACTTTTGTCAAATTCATCTCTGTTTGGTCAGAAACATAGTTTGAAGAAAAACTAGCCCTATGTGTGGCAAATGATTTGTCCCTTGGAATGACTTCTTGAAAAATGATGGAGACATGATGTTTATGAGTTGGAATGGCCTCATACTTGCTGAAATGACCTCCCTTATGCCTCCTCTGCTCAGATGTCTCTGATTCCATAGCAAACCCTAGCTCAATGGGAGAGGAAATTAGGGTTTAGTGTAGGCAAAACAGGGGATTTGGGAAATTTATAGGAATGAAGGGAAATAAAGGGGATAAGGGGCTTCTAAATTTTTAGGAAAATTTTGGAAGGTAGGGAGGGATGTTAGGAAGTAAGGGAAACTGGAATTTCAAGGATTGAGTGAGGGGAAGGGGTCCAAAAAGGCAAAACACAAGCCTAGTCTAGAAAAGTGTCAAAAGCGTAGCAATAGGCTAGAGTTTGTAGAAAAATGATGATTTTGAGGGATAGGAGTGATGGGAAGTGTTTAGGAAGGTATATTAAGGATAGAGGAAGGCGTAAGAGCATCAAGATACAAGTTTTGTTGATGATTTAACCATGCAGGTCATGAAACCAAGAAAAATGCCCTCAAAACCCTAGGAGAGGGAAATGAGAGGAATGGGCACGGGAAAAGGTCAAGGGAGGTAGATGGAGTGTAGGTGAGTGAGGTTTTTTTACTAGGGCTACCATCAGTGAGTAAATTTTTGAATGAGGACCTAAGTGGAATGACAAAAATTTCTAAGCGAGACCCTAATATGAATATGAAAAGAGGAATTTTGATCACTGATGGCAATATGCAAATACTGACACTAACACAAGTCATGGGATCAATGGGGCACTTCATGGTGGCATGCCCTTCCATAGTGGGCTTTGGCATGTACAAGTGTCTCCAAGCTCAATAGGGGGTTAACCAAGGACCCTATTAGGTGGTTTCAACCTCTAAAGGGGGTTGGCATGTCCACGGTACATCCTTTAAGTGGTAGGTGGCAAATGATAAATAATATAATGGAGTGGGAATCAGGGGAATCATCCAAACCACAAGTCAAGGCGCAAGGTAGCTATAATAAGGGAAGCCCACACCTAGGTATATGAGTGTAGGAGGGAGCAAATCGTGGTACATGAGTTACCCCAACCTTTGTTTTTCCACCCTTCTTCATATGCTTTTTTCCTTTGATTGATTTTTCTTCATAATTGCTCGGGGCTCCAAGGGATGGAGAGCATGATGTGTAATATGTAGCAGTGGATACCCCCTTGAGGTGGGGCAGTTCATCGCCCACCAGGGGTTGGGACAATCATGGGTTCCTTAATGATGGAGGGGGGCTCATAGGAACCAGGGTGATGGCCATAGATAAGGGGTAAAGCTCATGTTTGGCTTTTGCCCATGTGCTAAATTTGTATGTCCCAACCATCTTTTGCATTTTGTGGTACATTTCTTGTTGAGAGTGGCCAAATTATACTTTTTATTTTCTTTTTAGTTGCATCAACCTTCAGGGCATCATTCCAAGCCCGACCCAAGGTGTGGACAAGGGAAGGGGGAGGATGACCCTGTGTGAACCCAGTGGACACATGTGGACCTGGATGGGAAAAGAGATGAATGGGGCTAAAATGAGTGGAAGGGGAGCAATGTAAGCAGTATCGGAAAGCGGGATCACGCAACCAAAATCGGGATTTCCCATGTAGTGCCATCCCTAAAGCTAATAGCGAGTAAAGGAGATCCCATTAGAATAGGATACAAGGGTAACCACGAAATCGGGCAATGGAGACAAGAATACAAGCCTAACCCACTCTTTCTACCAAATCCTCCCGCCAATTCATGCCCAAAAGTGCTCATGACAAGTAAGGAAAACTACTCAACTATACCAATGAAAAGCAATACCTTCAAGGTCGGAAGACTCACCTTCACACATACATTCATAACAGATGGGCGAGGGACCACATGGCTGGCTCAGGTGGCGGAGAAAATGGCACATCAAGCTATCTGAGGGATGCAAGGGGTTGCTAGCTATTGGCTGAGGACCATCTAGGAGAAAAAAAATTCTCCGTATGAACTACCCACGGGTGGTGGGTGACATCTAGCTCCAACTAGGAAATGAGCTCTCGGAAAAGTGCACGAAGCTACTCGAACGAGAGGCCATGAGAACACCAGCAATTTGTTGGTTACCGTAGACTTGTTATCTACACATATCAAAGACCAAGCACACGAAGCAGCATGTTTTTGTGGTGTCTTATGATCACCCATGCTTAGTATTAGGCCGTAAAAATCAACAAGAAATTAAAGCGCAAATTTAATCTAAATGCAACTAATCTATCATGAGAATATTATATGATGCTAGTTCTAATGAGAAATAACAATACAATGCATCCTACCCTAACATGCCACGACGAAGCTAATATTAAGTGTAATCATAAAGCCAATGAAACCAACATATCATCAAATCAATATAAACACGACTTCATATATGATTACTCATGCAACAAATCCCAAAGCGAATGCGAACTTAATGACATGGGGGATGATGCGAGTGGGAGGTGGGAAAATATGGTTTCCATGCAAGGTAAAAGGAATCCCTAAGAGAAGGAACATGAGTCAATGTAGAAGTGCGAGGCCTTCCCTCTAAGTACACAATGGTGGAATGAATGATTACCCTTAAGAACCTCTTATCACAATCATTGCTCATAATATTGTGCTTTGTAGATGCCACAAGGTTGTGATGAGAGGCAAACAAAGGATGAGGGAAAGGAGTGCAACAAATAGGTTGTTGAAGGTGATGGTCACATTGGAGAGGGGAGGTCATGGAGTGATCTAAACCTTGAGGGTGTGTCCAAGGAGAAAAAGTATAGGCAATGAGGGGCTCTTCCTTGACACTATACTCAGAAGGGGGAAGGGCTCATGGTCTCTTGATATCATATGACAAGGGGTGAGGGAATCACTTACAAATGACGCAAAATGATGAACAAGAAGGAAAGGAAATGGAGGAGGTGAGGTATTGTATTCAATGGGGTTCCTTTCCTGAAAATAATATTCTGAAGGCTCAAGTGATTTGGATATATTCCTAGAATCACAAGGAAAGCAGGTTGGAGCAAGGGCCCTATTGATTCCCTCATCATTAGTATCAAAGATTGGATTTTCCCAAAAAGGAGAATCAATTACTTCCCACTGCCCTCTTTCATGCGAGGAAAATTAATGATCCTCCTTCCCAAGGATATCGGTGGATATGTCATTGTTGGACACCTAATCCTCAATGGGTTAGTGTGGAAGCCGAATAGACAAAGCAGTCCAAGAGACCTTGGGATGTGGAACCCAACGGTCACATAATGTACTATAAATGTATATCTCTTGTTAATAAAAATTGTACTCTCATGATTTATCATTCAGATTATTCTTGCTCCCATGTGTGTTTAACATGGTATCAGAGCAGGCGATTGCTGGTCCTACTCCAATTTGAGCCACTTGTTTTGTGGTCTCTGTATATATGTCAGTTCGGCCCATTACCTGAAACGCTCCATTAATTCATTGTCTGCGAGAAATCTACTGCCTCTTCTACCTAACCTCTGGCACTGTATACGCTGCACCTGACTCTGGCTATTTTAAGACTCTCTTTTGCGTTACCTGACCTCTGTGTGCCATCACCTGCGCTCTCTGTCCATAAACGCTCCATTTAAAAGCGCTGCTCCAGACAAAACCTGCGTACATAAAATTATCATTTTCACTCTTCTTGTCATCTTTGCAAGAACTGAATAAGCATTACAGGTTTTACGTTACAAGCTTATCGACTTATGTGTCATTGTTTCTCCTCAAAGATTCTTTTGTTCATCGCTGAAAGACATACCACAATCGAATATCCAGAAATTCTTCAATTTCAGTGATTGTTGTACTGTCCATTTCCCATGTTGGTCGACACTTGCCTTTAATTCTTTGTTTCAAATAAATAAGTCATGAAGAAGGGCTCGATCCTATATTGTGAAGAGCACAAACCTGGTCGCTGCTAGTGGTGAATGCACTGAGATTGGCTACATTGGTGGGGGTCGTGAGGATGTTTATCCTAGAGCTCGACAGACAAGGCTATGTCTCTCCATAAAGGAGTCGTGGCATATATATTATATTTGAATGTTGCGCTGACACGATTGGTTTGTTGAATGCCATAAATATGGAATACAAAAGTTCGAAGACAGTGCATTGAAGAGATCAGAGTATGGTGGAATTTTGTTGCTCGTTCAAATTGGTGCATGGTATCCTGCGTTAATGGTATCCTTGAAAGGTTTGTGCCAAGCGACGGAACCACACATAGGATAAATTTTCTCAAAGTGTTTTTCTTGTGACATGAACCCTGGAATTTATGCAGTTGTATCTCTGTGTTGGAATGCCACTCTATCTTTGCTAGCACATCTCTATGTGTATTATTAAATGTCGTGAGCGATTAGTTGAGTCCTTAAGTTCATTGGACATTGTTGCATGATACTCCTCGAAAACGTCTCTGTATGTAGTAGCCAAAATATCTCCCATTATCTATGCGTTATTATCATCGAATTCGTCCGAGTTGCATTTCTTGCAGTTGCCTGTATATTGCATGTTGGTGGAATTACAGTGATCCCCTTTTCCTATTTCCTCGACATAGCACAGTTTGGTAGTCTCCTAAGGGAGCTGAACTTCCAAATCACTCATCTTGCTGAGAGGGACAATCGAAAAGAAATGTGTCGGGCCTATCTATGTGCTTGTCAACCACATGGGTTTTGATGGCTACACGTGGGACTTATTCATCATGTGAAGACTATGGATACTTGCACTTTGTTCTAATGTCAAGACTCGTATGATTTAAAGTTATGCGCACTCATGAAGCAGTACACCGGAAGCATTGTCCAATAGGCACACCTGTGAGCTGCCTGTAAGCCTTGAAGCAGTGATTTATATTATTCTTTGTGCATATTATTCATAAGGAATCAGTCTCTATGAGTTGAATCATGGATTACGTTGCATTGTTGTGCACTTTAAAAATTATTTTATGCTTTGAGAGGGTCATAAAACACCAAATATTTTTATGTTGAGAGATAATTTAGGAGTGTAATTCACTTGGTGTATAGTGTTTACAGTGTACACCAACGAAAAAGGGCTGAACATAGCAAACAAAAAACTGTTTATTCTTGGCTCCATCTGACTGTCAAAGGCTGAGATCTTTGTGGAGAAATTACACCAGGTTTCCCTCGTCAAATGCTAAAGCTCTGCTATATTTTGTAATTTCTGAGTTATATTAAATGAAGGAACAAGTATGTTATGGCTAAAAACAGTTCTTCATCTAATTTTCCAGATCTGAAATTTGAATTACATATCACAGGGTTTATGATCAGACAATAAGGGATGCATTATTTGTCGCATTACCTGAGGATTGAGTTGTGTTTTCAGATTTAATTGTGCTCTGAAATCTCAAGGTGTCAAGGGCGAGTATGTGTTCCAAATATATTTCCTATGCCAAATTTATTAAGGAGTCAAATTGGAGGCTGAAATACTCATTATATCCATAGGTGATCTGCATCTAAATTGTATTCCTTGTGTTGCATTTGCAAAGGGGACAAATCCAGGGGCCATTGCTAGTTGAGGATTTGAAAACAATGATGCCATTACTTTGCAAACAAATGTTAAATTTGAAGAATTATTGAGTTTTGACCTTCCAAAAAGGGGCTTGACAAATCACTGCGTTAAAGATACATTGTTGATCGTTTCAGAATTTTCCCGATTCTAACACTGGGTGAAGATACTTGATTCTTTTGAAGCTTTAGTTCAGCTATGAGAAATCAATTTGCAGGGTTCGATCTAGCTTCCTTGCAATTGATTATATTTAGTATCTTGATGACACAAACCAGGCTCTACTAAGACTGTCGACAAATTTCATTTGCAAAGAAAGTCAAAGATTGACTCTCTTTTTCACAGTGTGAGTAGTTTGAATAATTTGAGAAGTACATTAAAGCAGCGAGTCATTTGCTACATTGAAATTTGTACTGTGTTGTCTTCTACAGTGACTTGGTGATATTGGTATCCTGCTACTCATCTAATAGTTGCAATTATTTATCATTTTATAGACCAATTTGTAGCTGAAGATAACATCACTTCTCTGATTATATTGGTCTGAAATGGATAGAATAGATGATGTATTGAAACTACTGAAAAATTTAATACTTTCCACTGTTGATGAGATGGTTAAGATCAACAAAACCTCTCTTTCCAATATTAAAATTTGTCTCCAAAATGCACATGAGAATATTGAGTTTTTGCAGCTTGAGACAAAGCTACAACAAGAAGAATTAAAACAGAGGAATCATCATTCTGAACCTGTTTCTGTTCAGAACAATGAAGCAGACTCCCATAAACAGCAAGTCAATATTGTTGAAGTTCATTTAGATCCAGTGCCCAATAAAGCAGCAATTGTACATGCAGATGCAGAAACTCAATCTGCACTTCCCAAGCCCATCATCAAACCTTGGGAACAGCTTGTCCACAACAAACACAGAACTAGTCTTGGATATGACAAGGACTTTTCCTTTCATATTCCAGACTACTCCAAGCCCATTCAGTTTCAGAGTGTTGGATTCATTCATGACAGTTCACCTGCTCCTCATGATAGTTCACCTCCAGCGGTTCCAGACTCTGCCCCTCTTCCACAGCAACAACAACAGAGTGTGAAATGCCAACACTCTGACCAAGTTGGCCATTTGAAAGATCATTGTTTTGATCTTCATCCATGTAAGCATTGTCATAAAACCAACCATTCTTCACACAGATGCTTCAGAAACAAACGTCCTGCAAGAACAAAGATTCATCTTGGATGGATCGCTTCTTGGCAATGGGCATCAACAGCCAAGAAGATATTCCAAACACATGTCAGAACTTGTTCCAGAGTATTGAACAATCTTGCAGTTGAGTTTTCTCCATCATCTCACCTTGTATCTGACAGGGGGGGAAATGATGGTCATCTACAAGCTTCAAAGTCACATCAAGCGAGCCTGAGCCACAACCTGCCATACCAGATTCAGAGTTGTAGCAAGAAACAAAGATGCCCCTGAGCATGCCTTCAGTTGGTAATCTGGGGCACTTCCTCTAGCAGAAGACTTCAACCCCTGAGCATGCCTTCAGTTGGTAATCTGGGACACTTCCTCTAGCAGAAGACTTCAGCTTCTTGCCAGTTTCGGAAGAATTCCAGGAACAAAATTGAGAACACTTCTTCTAGCAGAAGACTCCAGCTTCTTGCCAGTTTTGGAAGAGTTCCAGGAATGGCATTAAGCATTCCAGAGTTGTTGGTCATCCTTAAACCATCACAGGTTGAGACTTCCCTTTTCAGGTTGAAGTTCTCCTTTTTATGCGGGGTGAGACCTCCCTTTATTGGTTGAAGGTTTCCCTTTTCAAAACAATAGGAGCACTTCCTCTAGCAGAAGACTTCAGCTTCTTGCCAGTTTTGGAAGAGTTCCGAGAACTGCACTAAGCGTTCCAGTGTTGGTGGTCATCCTTAAACCACCGCCCTTTATACCAACAATTCAGAGAGCACATTCAGCCTAGTGCTACCATGCATTTTTGCACATTTTGTATTACAGCTCTCTTCTTGGACTCATACATAACCCTTCGGATTAAGGGGGGAATGTTGGACACCTAATCCTCAATAGGTTAGTGTGGAAGCCGAATAGACAAAGTAGTCCAAGAGACCTTGGGATGTGGAACCCAACGGTCACATAATGTACTATAAATGTATATCTCTTGTTAATAAAAATTGTACTCTCATGATTTATCATTCAGATTATTCTTGCTCCCATGTGTGTTTAATAGTCATCATAAATAAAGGGAAAACCAATCCCAACCTCATCCTCCCTATCGATGTCATAAATGGGAGCACAATCAAATTGAGGACCAACAACTTCCCACTTCACCTTTTCGATGTAAAAGTAATCTCCAATGTCATCTTCCAAGGAGCTCATGTGATCACCTTCCTCAAGGTTCTCAGAAGGAGAGTCATCAGGAGTAATATCCTTGAGAAAGGTAAGTTCAGCCTCAAATTTACTTTCCACAGCCTCATCTTCCATAACATGTGTTCACAAAATCATCCCCATTTTCGTCATGCAGACCCAAGGAGGACCCCCGTTTTGGCTAGCCCTAATTATCAAAAGCCTTTCCTTATCTTTTCATTTGCATCTCCTAACACTGCTACCATTGTTTTATTGCAGAAGAATGAAGAAGAGAAGCAGCAGCTAGTTGCAATTTTTAGCCAAGTACTCAGAGATGCAGAGTCGAAATATAATATTTTGGAAAAGCAAGCCTATGCTCTGGTCAAGGCCTTGAAGATTTTCCGGACTTAAATTCTGCACTCTAGGGTAATTGCTTATGTTCCCTATAAAACCAAAGCCCGCCTAAAGGACATCAGTTGCATACATCTGGATACTTATGAAAGAAAATGCTTGAATACAGATATTGAAAAAAATTATCAATATTGAATGAAACAACATCGTCGACTCATTAGACATTCCATCCAAAAGGAAGAAAAAGCAACCAATCAAAATAATAAAGAATAAGAATACATTTATTGACTACTGAACAAAACCAATAAAGATATTATTGGCAATCATAAGTACCTCTTGCTACATAAAGCATAGCTAATTCTTGAAAGCTAACATCGTAGGCTCATATGCATTCCCTCCAAAAGGAAGAAAAAGCAAGCAAACAAACTAATGGAGAATAAGAGTACATTTCTTGACTAATGAACAAAAGCAGTAAAGTTATGCTTGGTAAATTGCAATTAGAAGTACCTCTTGCTGCATACAGCATAGCCAATTCTTGAAAGCGGATATCATAACAAATTCCAATCCCAATACGCCCTACATCTGCAAATGTTAAAAACTTTAGGTCATCATTGAACAGATCTACCATAAATCCATGCACGTGAGCATAAAGAAAGAAATATACATGTATTCATATACAACATTATTCACAAATCTAGTGACATATGACATGAAAAGCTTGATAAACCTATGTAAGAAAAGCAGTACTAACAAAATCTAAAACCAAAAAATAGCAATCGCACATTCACATAGTATACACAAGATTTACCCTGAACAGTGAAAACCCATAGCTGGGAAAACTAGCCTGACTAAGAGCTGCACCTCTCTCTATCTCAATGTAATAACTCAATTGTTCGTCATACAAAGTATTTAGGTATTCTGCAATGTTAATCAACCATAATCCATTAACCTAGATAGATCACAACCCTAATCCCTTAACCAGGATTACATTACAATGGGCCAAAACCATTGATCAAAATAATACATAACCAACCAAAACAAATTCCTAGAGGTCTCTGCCCCAAAACCCCTACCAAGATGCAACTAAGTGTACCTACAAAAGCTACAGCATATATCCAAAATACTCCCACTTGTTAAATATTTTGTAAAAAACAGGGGTAGAGGGAAGGAATTTATATAGTCAACTACTAGGGGCAGCAATGCCCATTGATTCTCTCCACCAAGTGAACTTTTTAGTACTACCAAACTTCGTCAATGAGTAGCAAAATTCTTCAAGGAATCAGCCTTCTCCAACAATAATTTGTATTGTTCAACCATGTCTCTAACAAAATAATATTGCACATTCAAATGATTTTTTTTAATATAAGCAGGGTTTTTTGCAAAATAAAAAATCACTAGAGCTATCACAGCCTATCCTCACATTTTTTGAAACAAAACCAATACTAGAACACAATCTTTGCAACCACATAGCTTCCTCAAATCCATGACTAGTTGCCATGTATTCAACTTATATAGTTGACAATGCAACTATAGCTTGCCTCTTGCTCATCCAACTTATTGCCCACCAAATGGATTAAAAACATAAACATTTGTAGATATTCTACAATAAAGATCTCCATCCCGTTTTCGGTTTCAAATGTTTTCTCGTCTCAGAACTGTCATCTTCGTTGATACAAGTTGATATGATGCTCTAAGTGATAAACAAAATTGTCGAACTGAGAATGGATCTGACCATCCTAGAATAATCTTCTATGAATCTTCCAATCATTGGAAATGTGTAATGAATGGTTATCATAGGACTGGATTTTGCAAACTTCAGCATTCCTTGGAATATAAATCTATTGTTCCCGTTCTAAATGGTTCAAATATATAAACTAACTTAGTTGTCTGCTCTTGTGATTCAGAGGTCGATAAAGAGTTCTTCTGGTTGGACTTTCCCTTATCATGTGTGTGGCAGTTTCCTGATTTCCTTCAGGTGTTGATGTTGTTGTGTTGGCTACTGAATCATCATTTGGAATGTTCATCCTCTGAATTGCAACATGTGAGTGTGTTTTTCCTTTATCTTCAACTAGAGTTGTTACGACTAGCGACTTCGATACTTCCTCTTGAGTACAATGTTCTAACTCGTCTTTTAATGACTTCTTGTCCTTCTTAAGCTTCTTAATTTGTGTTAGTAATTTTTCGCTATGGTCCTTAAGTCGAAAGACTTCTTCATTTCTATCTCATTTCTATCAGCAGTGATTTTGTCAATTTCAATTTTGCATATTTTGTAGTGTTTTTATACCTTCTTGAAAAATTACTTTTGAAATATCTTGTATATCTTCTGGTGTTATTAAATTTGGCTTTAATGAAACATCTTGTAGTGTTATTTTTCTCTTTTCGTATGAATGAGAATGATGATACAAATGACAGTGAGGGCTCTAATACCAATGTAACGAACAAAGTTCGTATACTCAGAGGAGTGCTCTGATGCCAATGTAACGAACAAAGTTCGTTATTATAGGTTAAACACTCCAAAAGACTTGGAATATGTAGATCTCCATTGAACATACAAGAATATATATTAAAATGTATGAATGAGAATGATGATACAAATGACAGTGAGGGTCTGCTTATATACCCTAGGTAGGTACCTCTTCATGGAAGGCCATGTCCCACTTAGAGATGCCTCTTCAGTACTAATTACTAATAAACTAATCATTATTACAATTATCATCATTATATATATATTTTATTCATAACATATTTAGAGATTATTTTTATTTTTAGTGAATTGTTTAGATTTTTATTCCAGGAAGCTAGACATAGTGTTGGGTGTAATTTTCTATATATTGCTTCAATTGTAATAAGCAAGGGTCGGCTTTTGATCCCAAAACCCTGCCATTTTTGTAAAGACTTCTATTGCAGAAATTTTTAATTGAAATATTTTGGATTTAGTTTCATGACAAAATTTGTTTCTCATGTATGTTTTTCCTTGTGATTTCATAATATGTTTATGCATATGTTCAAGGTAACATAGGAGCTAGGGCAAGGCTAGGTTTGAGTATCAACCTCCCTAATAGCCCACTGCAAAGTTATCATCATTATGGAGACTAGCTAATTAAATAGTATGTTTAAAACAACTCCTCTACATCATTTAATTGTTGCCTTCTGTCATCTCTTGAATGTATATTTGTTTGGTTGTAGAATTCTTCTACACGCATCTACTATATCTGGTTGATTAAGTATTCAGTATGAATATTTAATTATCATATATTCTCTTCTATTCCTCTTCCAAACTCTTTAAGATATGTTATTTTGTCGGCACTGGACGTTGGCACTTTGATCAAGTTTTAGCAAGAGAGGAATTTATTTCTGAGCAGAGATTGGATACTCCTTAGCAACCACCTACAACAAATAATAGATATGGTCATTGTGCTTCATAAGTTGTTGTCCAGTGACAGTAAACAGCGTTAAAAAAAGCCTTGTAACACTTGAGGGAGCCCCCTATGGTTCGAGGGCCATCTTGAACCTAAAGTTTGGTCGACTTGGTTTCTCGGTGCATTTTCGCAGCCAAGAACTGCCTTCGAGAAACATATACAATAAAATCCATGAAAATTTAGCCAGAGACATGATTTAAATCCATGCCAAGTGTTGACTTGAGACACAAACCAATGATAGATGCTACTCAACTTTGTCACTTTTCTATGCAAAGAAAACTCAGACCACCACTCAGTTGCTAGTTAGGAACCATGACCAATACCTACACCTACCAAATACATAAATTCACTAATTATGGACACACTTAAAAAATGTTGAAGAAGGTGTTAGTGTCAGTCAGTTCAGCCTATCACCAATGACCAAATATGCTCTTACAAGGTGTTGTTAGGGTGTGAAGTCAATTTTTTGTCATTTCAATGAATCTTCAAATAAAAATTTGGTCATTGGTTGTTGTGTCTAGGTCACTGCTGCTCCCTTCACTTATTCATGGTCTTCATCACTCATCATGTTCATTGTCTTCTTCGAGATACATATCTTTATTTAAGTGTCTTGGGTCATGAAACGGTTAAATTCCTCATTTTAGGTCATGGTCTAGGGTTTCACTTCATGTGTCATCATGATACCATATGCTGCCAAAAACATGTCCATCATGTGATTAAGTGGGTAAAGGGAGTAGGCAACTTAGGGAAAGCAAAATAAAGGTAAAGGTAATGTTTTATTTCAAATAAGACAATGTTGCAGTACACTACCTTACCTCATCATTTCTCATAGGGACATGTTTGCTTCAAAATATGTTTCTGACAAAATGGAGAATAATTTTGCAAAATTGAAAGAGGATTTTGTCCACTATAGCCCAAGGAACAAAAACCTCCTTCAGTTTATGCACAGGTGTTATGATTGGAAAGAAATTCCCAAAATACACTTGCTACGGGAGAGTTAATGCACTTTTGGAAAGCTTGACTTCAAGACGGTTTTTCAGGGGTTTGGAGCTGGTTTTCACAGTTTTTAAGGACTCTATTGTGTAGCAGACATCCTAAGCTTTCCAATGGTACCTTCAGATCATGATTTGGATTAGTGGAAGGCATCCAAAAGTGCTCTACAAGTTGGAGCTTCTCTTTTGTCAGAAAAAACCCTGAGTTTTTGGAGTGACCTTGGGAAAATCATTTTTCCTCCCTCATGGAGTATCCCAATTACATTCTTGAGGTGTCCATCTTATAGCAGACTTCAAGAGCTTTCCAACGAGCTATCAAGCTCTCAATTTGGAGCAGTTTAAGGCCTCCAAAAGTGGTTTGGAAGATGGCGTTGCGCTTCTGTGAGTAGGAACACTACGCTGCGCACAGGACAGAGTGCCCAGAAATCCTTCAAAACTCTCCCAAATCTCAATTTTTCACTTCCAAGCTTGATTTTATTGACTTCTAAGCCAAGGGACAAGTAAGTACACCATCATTATCCCTCTTTTGATTTTCCAAATTCATCTCATGTCAATGATTCTTCAAGTTAGGGTTTGTAGTGAAATTTGCATGGGAAATGATAGGGTGAAAATGGCCATCTTTATTTTTGGTTTCTAAAACATGTAAAATGGTTTCCTACACCTGCATACATGTTTAATAAACCATTTAACCATTCAATTCACCTCAAAAAAAAGTTTTACCCCTCAAAAAGTAAAACCCTAACTCATTCCTAGAGGTTTTTGGGCATTTTTCATTACAAACCCTATTTTTCCTCCTTGCAAGCAGATCACTCTTCCACTGTTTCTTCACTAATTTTCATCAACTTCCAAAGTTCATATCCACCTTTTTCAAACCTCCTCTATCATTTTGTCAAAATCCACCTTCACATCACTTCATTTCCATTCATACCTCACAGTTTATTTTTCATTCAAATGGAGGTGGGGTCATCTAGCAAAGCAGTGGAGAAGACTCAGCTACCCAAACCTGAAGTGATTAAAGTGTATAAGAAAGGGCAAAGGCTTGTGTTTTCTTCTCACAAAGAGAAAGGGGCCAAGCCTTCTTCATCGACAAAGCAAGAATCGGCAACAAAGGATAAAGACACAGTAGAACATGAGTTTGAACTAATTGATCCAGAGACTGAAGATCAGACCACAAACATGAGACAAACTATCAAGGATAAGGACTACCAAATCAAGGAGTTGGCGATCAATTTGGAAAGGGAAAATTATGTTATATCATTCCTTGAATAGGAAAACAGTCAACTCAAAGCAAAGGAGTTGATACTAGAAAAGGAAAAAGCCAAGTTAATGCAACAAATCGGCAAAGGTAAGGAGATCACGACATCAAGCGCGCCTAAAGCATCAGAGGTGAGAGGAAAAAGGAAAAAGGAAAAGACCAAGAACAAGAGGCCTCAAGAAAGCTTTGCAAGAGGAACAAGAACAAATTCTGCTTAATTAGGACCTTGATCTAGAAGAAAGGATTGCCCTAGAGATTCATCAAGATAAAGAATATTGGCTTAATAGGGTGAATGAACACTTGGAGAAGCTTCTTGAGAAGGCAAACAGAGACAATCAATTGCTTAGACACATGGCGCATCACTATCAAGCTCAAAACATGATCGCCAATGTCAAGGTAAAAGTTTAAAACTAGCATTTTGGACCATATTTTGACGGGCGCTGCGCTTCTGGAGTGACCTTGGGAGAAAGAATTTTTTAAGGTCTTCCCATGCTGCAAATTCAGAAATTCAAACTATTATGGAAACTAGACTTGAAGGGCTAGTTGACCGTTCTCTCAGATTTGCATTTTGACCCCTAGAAGGCACCTAAAAATCAGCTCAAAGTCAGCGTTGCGCTTCTGCACTTTCTGTGTTTTTATTTGGAAAATTTCACTATGTAAAATTTCTAGTTTCTAGTCTGACTTGGTCAAAGTCAAGATTCTCTATGTAATGGCACTAGTTACAAGGCTAGGTGATGTAGGCATGAATAAATGTACATCATAGGTTGTTTTTTATGTTTATTAAGCCTCATAAAGGAATAAAACTCCTAAACAAACTCTTCATGAAGTGTTTGAGTTTCACCTTCTCACTCTCACCTGTTGGTTGAGAGAATCTTGGAGTCAGTTCCTCCACCAAGGAATTCGACTCCTGAAGGTGGGCAAGTGGTCTAGGAGAGTCTATATGTATCATTTCTCCTCAGGAGAAGAGGGTTGAACTTTTTGTGAAGGAGGCTTGCATTGTAATCATCTTTCAGCTAATACAGATACAAGTTGCAGCTATTTTCAAGGAACTCTAGCCCAATGAGTTCATGGTGCTTGTACTTCATTCTTTTTGTTTTCTCATGGTCTAAACATCTTTATCTACATTATATCTCTTCTTTCTATGAATGCCTTTGAGACAAAATACTCAGAATTCTTTTTTTTCAAGCTTCGTTATCTGGTTTTCATAGTTATGTGTTTTGTCCTCCTAAGCTAATGAAATCATGTTTATTTATGCTCATTAGTTTCTTCCACACTGTATCCTCTATACTACACTAACAAATACTCAAATTACACCATGGCTTCTGACATCTAGCTCCTTCTTATGTTTGCTCCTGTATTCCCAAAGCCTAGACCTACTTGTGGCTCCAAACCCTAAGTTCAGCAAATCCTTAAAAAACCGAATTTTCACAAACAAACAAACAAATACAAATATCTAGCCTAAAATTCATTTGCTTTAAATTCATATCACTCATAAGAGACTTAGAGAGATCCCTCTCATGCTCAATAGGGCTAGCTACTGAGCTGAAGTGGTTTGAGGTTACCCTTGTCAATTTCCTTTTCAGCCTAGGAGATTGTAAGGACTAACGAAAGGTAACTGGGTTCGGTCTTCATAAATTGTATTTGAGTCATAATATGTATTTATCAAAAGAAAGAAAAAGGAAATTATTATTATTATTATTATTATGACTTATTAAAGCATGGGTTTCATGATTGGGTCATCATGTTATAGGTCAAAGTCCCCATTAAGGACTTCTAGGTTTTGTCTTGAGTCATTAGAGTCATTGTCCATTTTATGAGACCTTTCTTGGGCCTTTGAATCATGTAAAAAGAATTATTATTGAGTAAAATAAGTCATTTGTCACCTCCAAACCAAGTCGACCCTTACCTGATGAAGTTGGCCAACATTAGGGCAATTCGACCCACAGAAAAAGGTACATATAGAAGTGTAGTTCGATTCATTTGGAGTATCACTCACACAAGTTCGATATCCAAGAGAAGGAAGCAAAAGAATACAAAATTGTAGAAGAAATACAAGGAGATTTGCTAGAAAAGGAAATCAAAGTTTATGGGTTGTTTCTCTCTCCCACGTGTGAATTCACTGGGCTATTTGCTGGAAGGTTGAAGTGTTTCATCAAGGTCGAGATTTTGTTGCTGCATCTAGGTCGAAATTATGTTGTTGCTTCTAGGTCGAAGTGTTGTTGCTACTACGTCAAAGTTGCTACTAGGTCAAAGTTTCTGCCCCTGCTTCAAGATCGAAATTCTTCTACTGCAAGACCGAAGTTCTTGGTCAAAGTTGTTGCTGAAGGGGTGGGCTGACTTGGTGATTGGAGGAAGCTTGTGTCTAGGTCAAGGAGTCTTGGATCATCTTGTGAAACTATTAAAGGAACAGTTGTTGACTGGGTTTTCCCCTAGATAATGGTTTTGCCCGAGTTGTCTACCTGCATCTGGTGTCTTTGATCTTCGTGTTATAATTTTGGTAATTGTTTGATGAACTAAGATAAAAGAAGAACACAAGAAAGTTAATAATAACATAAGAATCTCACACGTAATTATCAACATAAAGAAAAAAATTCTGCCTTTCTGATTTTCCAACATGGTATCAGAGCTAAGGTGAAGAAGAAGAAAAAAAAGAAGGCAACCTGAAGATCTATTGAAAGAAGTTTTAAGAATTTTGAATAAGGGTCATCAAGGAAAAGGATCATATAATGGGTCAAACCTACTATCTTCAAGAACCATGTCTAACTCATTGAAGGGAGAAAACAAATTAGGAGCATACAATTACAGGGCATGAAAAAAGAGGATAGATTTCATCCTCGAGAAGAATAAAGTCTTGGATCTAGTCAAAGGAAAAGTAAAGAAGTCCACAAATGAATCAAGTGATGCAAAAAAAGGAAAAGTATAGAGAAACAGAGATATTGGCCATGACTCTAATGGTGGATGGAATAAAGGATAAACTCATCCCATATATATCCAACATAGATTCCGCTCAAGAAATGTATGAGGCCTTATCCAAATTGTTCACAATCAAGAATCTTGGCCAAATTGCAAGTCTTAAGAATGAACTAAGGACAATGAAGATGAGAAAGGATGACACAGTGGCATCCTTCTTTGTAAAAATAGCTAGAATCAGAGATGATCTCCAGGCAATATATGAGATAGTACCTGAAAAGGAGCTTGTAATCACTGCACTTCTAGGATTATCAACATCTTGGAGTGCCTTTTCATCAGGTATCAATAGTTGGAAGGAAACTCCTACATTCGAACAATTATGGAATGCATGTACTCAAGAAGAAATCAGAATTTCATTAGTAAGCAACAAAGAGAATGAAGAGGAGAAATGTTCAAATGCCTATTCCGCACATCACAAGAATAAAGGAACCTTCAAGAAGTATAAAGGACCCAAAAGGAAGGTAGACCTATCCAAGATAGAATGCTACAATTGTCACAAGATAGGTCACTATAGAAATGATTGTCCTGAAAATCAAAGGAATAAAAAGAGAAACAGGGATCAAGCAAATGTTGTCGTAGAAGGATCTCCAAAGAAGAACAAGTTCGAAGAATCAGAAACAAGGGACTTACACTACTAAGTCCTCTACTCTAAAGTTTTGTATTATTTTCCTTTATGCTTTTATTTCTAGTACTTGTAGGTTTAACATGCTTTGGAAAAATATTTTTGAATTATTTTGATAAAGTTATAGGTACCCCTCGAGATTGGATTGAGAGGGAGCCCTCACCATTTTTCAGAGATAAGTATCTTATTCCTCGTATTATCCTTTTATATTTGGTTTCTTTCTCTTATCTAGATGTATTTGTATTAAATACTAATAACATTTATTTTCATATTTTTCTTGTTTAGGAAAGGCTTGCTAAATGCTCAAAGAGAAGACCTCAGAAGACAAAGCATGATAGATGCTCTATTGGAATTGATGTCCTATAAAGTTTGTCTACTAAAACAACTCAAAGTTATGTCTTAGACCATAAGCTTTGTTCTCTTTGTGATAAAGGTATATTCATTCATCCTAATAAATATGCTTTACATTACTAACAATCATTATGTCTAGGACCTTTGAATCTTAAAAATTCTTGTTTGGGTGATTAATCATTAGATTAAATCCACCCTCGTTAAAACATCATGTTTGTGGGACCCTAATAGATTCTTTGTAAACCTAACCTAAGGATATGTCAATACTAATGTGAAAAACCCTAGTCTACTTAGGGTTACTAATGAAATCTAGAAAAATACTATTCTTTTAATGTTTTGGGTTTTGATGATAATGTCATGTTTAGTATTGTTATGGAAACCATAGTCCTTTATGGTTGGATGGTAATAGATTCCTAGACCTTGAGGCATTGGTAAATTAGGATTTATGAACAAAACCCTTATAATATCTAGAGTAAGCTCCCACAAATGAAACCCTAGGTGTATGTTCGTCCCCCTGATCAAAACCTTAGCCTAATCAAGATTGTTATATGTCTAACTTTAATATATATTGATATTTGTGTCTTGGGTTTATCTAATATATGTTGCTATGATATGCTTGTGCATGATTATGAAATCCTAGATATGTATATGTGCGAACCTAATTATTGATGTTCATAAGCTCTAGGGTTTATAACTAAGCCCTAGTCGAAGTTTGACATTCTAGGAAATGATGTGATGATAAAATCTAGGGTGTACAAAAAGGTTGGTCAAGTTGCTAAAAACTTAGTTTGTGTTGTGATTGGTTTTGATTGTTGAAGCTTAGTGTATCATGTATGGAATTTAGGGTTTGCATTAAATACTAGTAGAAGTCTAACATATGAATTCTAAAGTTCTTGGATGCATTGTAGAACTATACTTGTTTGAATTGCTTCTAGGGTTTGCAATATATTATATATAGTAGAGTTTGTCATATCTCTAAAAGAAATATTGAGGCCTTAGATATAATGACACTGATACCTTGATAAGTCACTGGTGTGATCTAGGGTTTGTAACAAAACTCGAGCAAGAAGTTGAATTTTAAAAGTATGTGTTTCTTGTTGATTATGAACCTAACTAAGTTTAGGTATTTGATATATAAAGTCTAATACTTCCATTCATGCTTCTATATCTGTATTTGGTTGTACTTGTTGTTTAAGTTGTGCAAGCACATAATCTTCAAGATGTTGAAGATATTTGTAAGTAAAGTTGATTTGATTGATAAGCATGATAAAGGAAGTTATATGAATCAAGATGACTCTGATAAGAAGGGATGAAGCCATGAAAGATTCTTCGATGATATGGAAAAGAAGTTGATCTCCCTAAGTTAAGAGGGAGCCTGGATAGAAGAAATCTCCCAAGAGGGAGGGCATATCATAGTCATGATGGGTACCTTGAAGAAGGAATTGGAGAATGTATATTGGGATGCTATTGAAAGAAGGAAAGCAGGATTCAATTGTAGAATATGTTGTTGCATGTAAAGTGGGAAAGGAAGTTGTATGGTTGAGAAACTTCTGTCAAGATTCGTTTGGGAAGTCTCTAAGTCCTACTGTGATAAATTATGAAGCAACATCAGGATGTTTGAAGACCCCGAAGGTTTGTGTTTACTTTTGTATTTGAATGTTTGTTACTAATTGGGGTTGTGATTGTTCAGGTAAATCTCTCGAAGTTTTGGAAGCATGCTTGATGTTACCGATCTGTTTGATCGGGAGAGATTTGTTGAGGCATTGTGTGTAATATATAATGCCTGAGAAGACATCTAGTCGGCCTATGTGTTGATTTCTAGTTCCCGAAGTAGGGAGGATGGCGTTGGTCAAAGAGCTCTGACCTTGCATTACACACCTAGTTCCCTGGGTTGATGGTTAGCAAGTAAGCTTGATGGTACCTAGAGTGGCTGAAAGCTTTAGTCCATCTTAGTCCCACTAGGATAGATTGCCTGGTCAGGAATTTAGTCTGTGGCACTGTGTGTGCCTAAACTCTTCATGGTTCATGTGTTTTGAGATCTTCCATGTACTTGTATATATATATGTGTGTAATCATGAATACCTTCCTAGTTAAGAGGGAGTGTTGAAGAATGTAACTAGGTACGATCTTCATAAATTGTATTTGAGTCAATATATATTTATCGAAAGAAAGAAAAAGGAAATTTTTATTATTATTAATATGACTTATTAAAGCATGGGTTTCGTGTTTGGGTCATCATGCTATAGGTCAAAGTCCCAATTGAGGACTTCTAGGTTTTGCCTTGAGTCATTAGAGTCATTGTCCATTTTATGACACCCTTCTTAGGCTTTTGAATCATGTAAAAAGAATTATTATTGAGTAAAATAAGTCATTTGTCACCTCCACACCAAGTCGGCCCTTACCTAATGAAGTCGGCCTACATTAGGGCAATTCGATCCACAGAAAAGGGTATATATAGAAGTGCAATTCGATTCATGTGGAGTATCACTCACACAAGTTCGATATCCAAGAGAAGGAAGCACAAGAATACAAAATTGCAGAAGAAATAGAAAAAGATTTGCTGGAAAAGGAAATCGAAGTTTTTGGGTTGTTTCTCTCTCCCATGTGTGAATTTACTGGACTATTTGTTGGAAGGTCGAAGTGTTGCGTCAAGGTCGAGTTTCTGCTGCTACATCTAGGTCAAAATTTTGTTATTACTTCTAGATTGAAGTGTTGTTGCTACTAGGTCAAAGTTTCCGCTGTTGCTTCAAGATCGAAGTTTTGCTGCTACAAGATCAAAGTTCTTGGTCGAAGTTGCTGCTGAAGGGAAGGCCTGACTTGGTGATTGGATGAAGTTTGTGTCTAGGTCAAGGAGTCTTGGATCATCTCGTGAAACTATTAAAGGAAGAGTTGTTAACTGGGTTTTCCCCTAGATAGGGGTTTTTCCCTAGTTGTCTGCCTGCATCTGGTGTCTTTGATCTTCGTGTTATAATTTTGGTAATTTCTTGATGAACTAAGATAAAAGAAGACACAAGAAAGTTAATAAAAACATAAGAATATTACAAGTAATTATCAACATAAAGAAAATATTTTTTCCTTTCTGATTTTCCAACAAAAAAGGCAGTCTTCTGAAAAAGCAAAAAAGCATAAGTACAAATTTTGGCCAACTGACATACTGGCCCACAATTACAAAAAAAGCAAAAAGCAAAAGAAGATGTGACATTTCAGATTTGAGTGAAATGGGTCCTGTTGGACTCGCCTTCTCGCTAAGATCGAGAAAATGTAGTCAAGTCTAATGTGTGTGCCCCTTACAGTCTGAATATCCAAAAAAGAGGAACTGCACAAATTAGCAGTTTCCTAAAAGCTAAACGAAATTGAACATGAAAGCTTGTCTAATCGATGGTTATGCCATGAAGCGTCTAGTAATAGACCAATATCACTGAGTCTCACTAGATCTCAACCCTTCAGTAACAAGAAGTGCTATTGGGGTTAACACCTCCCCAGCAAAACCCCACCATGATAACAACAAAACATAAATCCCAACCAAGGGGTTATTACATCAAAAGTAACTATCCAACCTTTGGAAAAAAGTTAGATCACCATCAAATCATATGTAGTACCCCCACTTCTAACTCAAACTTAGGAAATAACAAATCAATGAGGGTACTGACATCATTAAACACATTTTCCCCTAGTTGATATCTAACAAATGTTACATAATAAAGATTAAATCACACAGGGAAATCCCACAAAGACAATGTATCCCCCCATAGCAACCCCATAAGAGAAGGAGAAATTAAAAAATGCTAACCAATCCATTCATCAAGTATATTCACCATCACACATCCAAAATATGATGCCAACATCCCACATCCACCCACCAAGTCACTACGAAATATCAACATCGATGTCATGAAATATCTACCTCCTACCACCATCGTCATCTAACCCCCTAGGGGTCTAGAAACCATCATCCATTTACAAGATAAGCATATATTCCATAGCACCATAATGATATAGTATGCTCCACATCCATCAAAACTACAACTCAGGGGTGATCAACAAGGCAAGCACATGTAGGAAGATCACCAAGAAACAAGCACAATCATCCAACCAAGGAGAAATGAGACTCCCCCGACCAAAGACTTTCATCAAATGATATCATGCCATGAAGATAAGGGAATTCATAAAGATGACTCCCCCCCCCCCAAAGTCAGTCCAATAGCTCCAAGGAATCAATAGAAAATTTCCATAAATGTTAGGAAAATCACAAAGCGGAACCTCAAACAATACGAGGCATAACAAATCTCAAAAGTATATAAGTGTTTGCTCTCTCCCTCACTTGGGATGGTTGGATTAGGGGACTCTTCCCTTAGAGCTTACGTGAATATTTTGACGGTAATACAAGTACAAAGGTTTCTCTCCTATGAGGTGTCTATGTTGGACTTTACTTGTTAAATGTTATTGATAGAAATACTTGCAAGGGGATATGCTTTGAAGGGGTAATGCATGAGTAATGTTAATTTTTGTAGCTTGGGAGGTACTTCGAGCCTTGAGGATCGAGGGTTTGGAGGAAGGAGCTCCACAAGTGGCCTTGTGGGCTTGAAACCCAAGCTTGGGGTTTTGCACCCATTGATGTTTGGGCCAAAACCGTGACAAGACTTTGACATGTGATGGATAGAGATGATAGAGGATGTCGAGACGAATCCAACACATCAAGAATCATCGAATTTTGAGTTGTCAAAGTGGAGTTATGAATTTTTGAAGTTTACATGTGGGTTTGTGCACCATAATACAAGTCGGCCTTGTTGTTGGAGAGCCAAAGAGTGGGCTAGACATTGCACATGAGACATGTATAAATAAGAGTTGTTGGGAGGTCATTTAGACATATCCCAAGGTACATCAATCACCACAAGGAGCTCTGAAATATAGTGTGAGTTTGTAGCAAGGGAGGCTAAGCTAGGTAGCCGAATTTGTGGAGATATTCTCACTATTTTAGGTGCGGATTGTAGAGAAGAAGAGCCACAGCTCTTAGCCACATTGCATGAGGCAAGAAGGATGGCTTGAGGGCAGTTTTGTGACACGTTGGAGTAGTCTTACCTTGCAAATCAGGCTGCAGACTATAGGTGAGTTTAATTTGTTTTGCGCATGGTTTTGGGGTGTATATCTCTGTTTACAGGGCCGTAGTGAGGGACTGCTACAACAACAGTTGGGAGGTGAAGTTTAGAGGGCCAAGAGACCTAGCAAGGCCCTCCTAACCAAGTCGCGGTCATGTCTAAGGGCAGCGAGGCAAAACAATGGTATTCTCCTTTGTTAGGCTTGTTTACAGTGCTGGAGTGGGAAGATTGCTTCAAGTCTGAATTGATTGTTGTAGGGAGCTTTGTGGAGGTGCCCAAGTCCTACAACATCACCTTGGATACTTAGGAACCTTCAGCTGAATTAAGCGGCCTACTTGGAGAAGATTAGGGCAACGATGTAGGCTTGTTGGTGTGCCCTAGCTAGACTAGTAAATGCATAGAACCCTAGGCAAGAGATCAGTAGTAGCATGCAGCAGATGGTATTTTGGCGACGAGGATGCTAGTGGAAGAGGGTCCTAGGAGAGGACATGTTGAGAAGTCTGATGGTACCCAAGAGGAGGGTTTCCTAGATGTTTGGATGCCCTAACTAGGAGCAGATGCTACAGCGGGATTGGCCACTCATGGTCTGTTGGAGGGCAACATGAGAGTGGACCAAGTGTGGACATTGAATTGAGTATTTATGGTCTGTTGGAGGACAGTGTGATAGTGCCCAAGTTGGAGCCTAGTGTGCACCATCTTCATGGACTAAGGTGGTTGCTAGAGTGGCAAAAGATGAGCTCAAGGGTTTGATCAACCAGGAGTAGTTTGAGTAGCCCTAGACTTGTGTGCGGAGAAGGACATCTACAACAGAAGAAGGGTAGTCCTCCTAGCCCGTGTTCATTGTGGGAGATGGACATCTTGCAGTGATATGTGGTAGCCTTTTGTGCCCTATGTTGGTCTTCATTGGAGCAACGCAAGAAGACCATAGTGGGTTGAAGTCCCTAAGTAGCTGAGGAGCAGCAGTGAGCAATTGTGAGTTGTGAACAACTCGACGGGAGTCTTGATGTGTTGTGCCCTTGATGGACTAAGGCACAACTAGTGGGTAGATTGGAGAGCCGAGGTTCAAGGGCCAAATGGACTTGGATCATTGATAAAGGCAGTGTTGCAGATCGGGAGCCGAAAGACTGAGCAGGTACATGGTATGACCGAGAGGAGCTGAGAGAGCGCACTACAGCCAGATGGTCAGAATATCTTATTGAGGGTAGATTGGTTGTCGATGGTTTGACACCAAGCCCCAGTTATGGATTCTTGTACTAGTGGATATTTGAGGGCCATTATCCCTAGTACGGGAGCCCTAGACTAATGTATTATTCAGTTTGATTAATATAACGAAGTTGGCTTAAAAATTGTAAAAAGTTGTCTATATTTTGTGCACTAGTAGATTTACTGTTGTTTATATTCCACTGTGCAAAGTAGTTTCGTTGTGATTCTTGGTTTGGTAGCGTCAGTGATTTAAGATTCTATCCCAGACACCAAGGTCGTGGAAAAACAACATCAACATGGTATCAAAGCATATTAATATGAGCTACTTTTAGGGACAGTGGATCAGAGTGTGCACAGCGAAGCAACTCAAAGGGAGTTGTTGGTGTGTAGATCATGGAGCAAAGGGTTCAGCTGAAGACATGGAGATGTGGTCTTGATTGGCTTCGCAACAAGATTGGCTGGGAGTTCTAGTGGATTGATGGAGAGCTTGGTGAATAACTGTTTATTGTAGGACAGATTACTGATCATGGACTTTCGTTGATTTGCCATGGACGGTTAGGGCAGCTCAAGGACTTCTTTGGCATGGACTAGATCAGTATAATTAAGATTGCTTCATGTGATGGACTACATATTAGCAGGCTAGAGTCTTCATTGGATCGTGATGTTGCATATCCAAGATTGGAGGGATTTGCACATGTGGTATTTGATCCAGGAGGATGAGTGCTTGAAGGATTGAGCCAGTGGAGATCGTGTAGGCTTAGAGGGAGTCCAACCTCAGAGGGTGCATCCCTATGGAGGTTTGGGATCTTCAGGTTCAGATGTGATGAGGCTGAGGCACTACTAAGATTGTCGGGATCATTCTATAGGGTATGTTGCAGTGATGGATGTCAAATGGGCTAGTGTCGTCAGTGTTGTTGATGGTTACTTCCTAGTCTTGGAAGTACCTCCCTCGCTAAGAGGGAGTGTTGATTTTTGTAGCTTGGGAGGTACTCCAAGCCTTGAGGATCGAAGGTTTGGAGGAAGGAGCTCCACAAGTGGCCTTGTGGGCTTGAAACCCAAGCTTGGGGTTTTGCACCCATCGATGTTTGGGCCAAAACTGTGATGAGACTTAGATGATAGAGGATGTTGAGACAAACCCAACGCATCGAGAATCATCGAATTTCGAGTTGTCAAAGTGGAGTCATGAATTTTTTAAGTTTCATGTGGGTTTGTGCACCATAATACAAGTCAGCCTTATTGTTGGAGAGCCCAAGAGTGGGCTAGACGTTGCACATGAGACATGTATAAATAAGAGTCATTGGGAGGTCATTTAGACATATCCTAAGGTACATCAATCATCACAAGGAGCTCTAAATTATGGTGCGAGTTTGTAGCAAGGGAGGCTGAGGTAGGTAACCCAGTTTGTGGAGATATTCTCATTGTTTTGGGTGCGTATTTTAGAGAAGAAGAGTCGCATCTCTTAGCCACATTGCAAGAGGCAAGAAGGATGGCTTGAGGGCAGTTTAGTGACACATTGGAGCAGTGTTACCTTGCAGATCAAGCTGCGGACTACAGTGAGTTTAATGATTGTTTTGTGCATGGTTTTGAGGTGTATATCTCTGTTTACAGGGACGCAATGAGCGACTGTTATAGCAATAGTTGGAAGGTGAAGTTTAGAGGGTCGAGAGGCCTAGAAAGGCCCTCCTAACCAGGTGGTAGTCATCTCTAAGGGCAGCGAGGCAAAACAGGGGTATTCTCCTTGTATGTTAGGCTTGTTTAGAGTGTTGGAGTGGGCAGATTGCTTCAAGAACAAGTTGATTGTTGTAGGGAGCTTTGTGGAGGTGCCCAAGTCCTACGACATCACCTTGGATACCTAGGAACCTTCAGCTGAAGTAAGCGGCCTGTTTGGAGAAGATTAGGGCATTGGTGTAGGGTTGTTAGTGTGTCCTAACCAGACTAGTACATGCATAGAACCCTAGGCAAGAGATCACCAGCAACATGCAGCGAATGGTCTTTTGGTGATGACGATGCTAGTGGATGAGGGTCCTAGGAGAGGACATGTTGAGAAGTTTGTTGGCAGCCATGAGGAGGGTTTCCTAGATGTTTGGATGCCCTAACTAGGACCAGATGCTACAGCAGGATTGGCCACTCGTGGTCTATTGGAGGGCAGTGTTAGAGTGGACCAAGTGTGGACTTTGGATTGGGTATTTATGGTCTGTTGGAGGACAACGTGATAGTGCCCAAGTTGGAGCCCGGTGTGCACCATCTTCATGGACTTAGGTGGTTGCTAGAGCAGCAAAAGATGAGCTCAAGGGTTTGATCAGCCAGGAGAAGTTTGAATAGCCCTAGACTTATGTGTGGCGAAGGACATCTACAGCAGAAGAAGGGCAGTCCTCCTAGCCCATGTTCATTGTGGGAGATGGACATCTTGCAGCAATAGGTGGCAACCCTTCGTGCCCTGTGTTGGTCTTCATTGGAGCAGCGCAAGAAGACCATAGTGGGTTGAAGTCCCTAAGTAGCTGAGGAGCAGTAGTGGGCAGTTGTGAGTTGTTCACAAACGGAGTTGTGAACAACTCGACATGAGTCTCAATGTGTTGTGCCCTTGATGGACTGAGGCACAAGTTACAACTAGTGAGCAAATTGGAGAGCCAAGGTTCAGTGGCCAAATGGACTTGGATCGTTGATAGAGGCAGTGGTGGAGATTGGGAGCCGAAGGACCCGACAAGTACATGGTACGACCGAGAGGAGCTGAGAGAGCGTGCTACAATCAGATGGTCAAAGTATCTTGTTGAGGGTAGATTGATTGTCGATGGATTGACACCAAGCCCCAGTTTTGCATTCTTGTACTAGTGGATATTTGAGGGCCATTATCCCTGGTACGGGAGCCCTAGACTAATGCATTATTCAGTTTGATTAATATAACGAAGTTGGGTTGAAAATTGTAAAAATTAGTATATATTTTGTGCACTAGTAGATTTTATATTGTTTATATTCCACTGTGCAAAGTAGTTTCGTTGTGATTCTTGGTTCGGTAGTGTTAGTGATTTAAGATTCTATCCTAGACACCAAGGTCATGAAAAAACAAGTAAGACTGTACCTATCTTCTTAAATTTGAGTTGTTGCAACTTACCTCTTAGAAGTGTCTTGAGAGTAGTTGATTTCCCTTTCAATACCTTTGATGTTTTATTTGATGGAAATGTCATTGTCACACTCAAATTTCTTAATGTGAGATGGCTGGAATTTACTTTTTCCATTTGACAAGCACACACCAAACTATCCTTAGAGGTTCTCTTTAAATGGGTCCTCCAAGTATATTTCACATTAGCAAATTAAGGACAATTGTAGATTTGTTCATTCCAGCTCTTTCATGTCTTAATTGTACGTAAGAGCATCACTCATAGTTTCATCCTTTGAGTCAATGCCCAGTGAATAGGCACTAGGCTTGATCTACCCATCATCTTTTCATTTTCCTTTATACAACATTTGTTTTGTTAAATCCCCTCTTGATTTCACCTTGACCTCTTATTGTCTAAGCTTTAGCAATCCTACATTAGGGAAGCCCCCCTTGAGTTAGAGAAGAGCCAACCTAAAGAGTGGTTGAGGGTTATTGTGGTGACAATAAATAACCTCTCCAAGTTGCCCATAGGCTAGCAATGCTCTTTTCGACTTTAAATTGAAGTGTTAGTTTACAAAGTAACGGGACCTATGTGTACAAGTTTGACCAGGTCAGCCTCAACGACTCCCTATCATTAATAAATAATAATAAATGAGCAAAGGATGGTCTTTGCTATATTACAAATACATTAATGATGCATATGACTGGGCTGTAGCCACATATGAATATTAAACCCATAATTCCAACATACTGGACCTTTAGACTTCAATACTGTGCATACCTCCGTTGATTATTCAGCACACTGCACAATTTCCTTCTAATAACAAATTTATCAAAATTTAATCACAGTAATTAGGTACATACCCTAAAATTGTATCCCCTGTTCAAAATAACATCTGTTTCCAATTGACAAATTAATTTTACTCTAGAAGTACAAAATTCAAAACTATGAAACCTGCATCCAACAACCAGTATAGTAGTGAATTGCAGTATTGCTACATTAGCAAAAATTTAAAATACATACTTTGCTGCACACTCCAAATTCTTCTACATAGCACACATCAACAATGAAAGAAAGTGTGTACCTACCAAGAAGTTTTGAATTCTGCATAGCTTTACAATATCATAACCTAATGGAATAAAAATTGAAATACCTGTGTCTACAATTGTCGGGGTATTGCCAGCTGTAAGTGTTTTGGATTCCATAAAGGAAATCTTTCCAGGAATATCAATGTCAAAAAGATGTATCTGCAAATGAACAATGTAAATTTCTATGAGTCTCTTCTTTTGCCTGAAAGTTTAAATGAATGATTTTGTTTCACTCATAGATACATTTTTCTTCACATCAACAGTAAAAAACTCTAGTCTTCAATTCACATTTGTGTTGTCATATATCCTTATATACAAGAATTCTGGAATCCAAGTGAAACAAAGAATAGACAACTTTCTTTGGAATTTTTTAACGCTCTTAAGACCTACCTTTCTGTGTTTAGCTTTCAGTTCTCCATCTTTTCCAAATACACAACACGTGTTGTAGAGGTGATCACCACTGCGTTCCGAAATTGATCCACCAACTATTGTGATCCCTTTGCTACGAGCAACTTCAGAAAGCATGGATGTTGAAGGAGATGCACTTCCACCAGCATCTATGTCTTCAGCATATACTGGAAAACTAGCATTTGAATATGGACCATTCCATATCTCCTGTCACACAATCCCATCAAAAGAGAGACAGTTATTGCCAGAAAATTTCCAAATGAAACAAATGTCTGTTTGCAGTCATGAAAAGACTTTTAGAATTAACACATCAACCAGAAGTAAAATCCATCAACAATGTTCACAAAATTGCTATTTAAGCTTGAAAGTCTTTTCAGGAATCTGCAATAGCAGTTTCAAAACTTAAACCCATAGAAAAGTGAATCAGTATGAGAATATAAGATGTTAACTCCATGTTAATCCCAGACCTATAAGTGCCAAGAGAGATCAAAACTGTCTAGGTACAAACCTTTCTTCAAATTATGCACTCTAAAAGAGGGTTGCATCTCAAAAGATTTAATCCCTGTCAGCACTTGATAGATCTGGGTTAACATGGATCCATGACTGGATGGTAGAACCCCAAGATGACCGTTATCAACCTCTTCCCATAACTTGAAGAAAGGTTTGCAACTAGAGAGATTTGATGCTTCTTGGCAATAATAGATCTAGGGTTAACATGGAGTTAACAGGGATCTAATAAAATGTTTTAACTATAAGAAATTTTTCATTTGCATTTGTTTTATGTAATATATACATTGTTGACATTGAAATATTTTACTCAACATGACTATTGAAATATTTTCGTTATGACCCACATTATCCACATCAAAATGTCTTTGTTATAAATATATTTTTAGGTACACCTCCCCCTCATATCGAGAAGTAGAAAGCAAACATCAATGGCATAGAATCTCTCTCCCTCTCTCGTTAAATTCTTTATACCAGATCTGATTTATTTTACTTCAACAATTTATTAAAAAACCCAAAAAACATTTATCTCAAACATTTCTGCAATTGCACTGATAAAATAAACACATTGGTATATTAACTCTAAAATAAAATGCAGTGGAAATAATATGGAGAGATCAATCACACTACAACAGTAAATTTATACGCAACACAATCTTCCTTCATATTATTAAATTCTGGAAAATTTTGGGTTAGACCCACATAGAATACTTAAAAAAATACAACTGCTAGGAACCTGGAAACTTGGCCCCACTTGGAAAATTGGCCCCCAAAAATTGACCCTCCTAAAGTAACTTGGAGTTGGCCCTAGAGAATTGGACCTGTCTCACCAACAACTGAGCCCCCTTTCTTCTCATGTCATATGGCCCCTCCGCACTTGAGAAATCAGCTTGTCTAGATATTTCAGCCTCCTCCACAATTCGGCGCTCCTCTTCAACAACTCGATTTCCCTCTTTCTTGAACTCAACCTTCTTGAATTTCTCTTGAAATTCCCTGTTACAATTCTCCTCGCTTCTCTTTAGTCTATTCAAGCCTCTCGCTCTAGAGAAAATTGTTTTCTCCACAATTGTGTGTCTTCACCTCTCCCTTAGGCTTATTTTATAATTTCATTAAGTTAAAATCCCTAACCCTAATCTCCTAAGTGATCAATGGCTAGGATTAAATCCTAAGCCTCACTTGAGATCAACAATTGAAATTATATCTAAGTCACTTAAATAATTTTATTATTTATCCTTAGAACTTTGGCCTAATAGTCCACAATAATTAATTAGATCCATTATTGTATTTTTCCTAAGTTAACCTTGTGAAAGAAACCATAATATCACTTACTCCACCAAGCAAACACCCAAAGAGGCAATCAAATATCTTCAACATGCTAAGACACCAAGCCAATGTAGAAGACCTTCCAAGGTTGCAAAATCAACACTCCCCCCTAGCAAGGAAGGTATTATCCACCACCCGCGACCTTTATCTGTAAAACACAAACTTCCCCTTCACTAGAGACTTGGTGAGGATATCTACTACCTATTCATCTCGAGAGATGTAATGCAATCTCACAACACCTCTTTGTGTTGAATTTTGTAACTATATTCAGTCTTCATAATATTATGTAAAAAGTCAAAAAGAAAAATTGTTTTTGCCTTGGCCCATTAAGACATTTAAAAGAAAAGAAAAATGAATTTTTAAGTATGATTTTGTGTCTCCAAGTTGACCAAGTCCACCCTTTAGAAGACAAGTCGGCCTGCCCAAAGGACGTGTCCCTTTGCATGAACGAATAACTATAAATTGGCATCTATACTTCATCACTTGGCAACTATTTCACATCTCTTCTGTGGAGGACAAGATTTGGATCTGTCTGAGGCACTTATTTTTTGTGGTATCCGAACTCGTTGTGGCACTATGCTTCTGTGGTGTCCAAACTATCTATGAAACTATATTTTATGTGGCTATGTGAATTCCTGAAGGTTATATTCTTCTACTATTGTGAGAGTTGTTGAGACACTTTATTGTAGTAGCATGTGGCATTCTAAAGACAGTATTGTGGACAACCATGAGGAGGGTTGACTTGGCACTTGGATTACTGGCCAGTGTATCTCTGACTTGGATTTCTCTTGTTGACAAAAGATTTTATAAGGAAAGGATTGTTGGGTTTTCCCCTTGTGGGTTTTACCCTAGCCACTGGCCTATTTTATGGTGTCTCTTGCCTTTTTGTGCATTGTACTTATATAATTGCTCGATGACCTAATTGAATGAAGTAGATACTAAATGAAGAACATATATATCAGTCACAAGTAATTATCATGATTAGAAATTCTAGATCGCACTCGAATTTCAACACTCTGGGCCCTTTATCTAATGAAGTGGTATTTGATCTCTATGTGCTTGGACCTATCATGAAACATTGGATTCTCAGAGAGCCTAAGGCAACTCTAATTGTCACAGTGAATCACAGTGGGCCCCATCTCATGACCAAATAATCTTGTGAGCATCTCACGAAGCCATATGGCCTCACAACTCGCCGGACTCAGCGCTACGTACTCAGCCTTAGCTTAGCTAAGTGCCAATCAGTGTTGCTTCCAACTATTATACAATGAGATCATAGTTGATCCTAAGCTAAAATAACAACTTGAAGTACTCTTCATGTCCATTGCACTCTCTGCCCAGTGTAAATCTGTGTAGCCTCGCAACTTCACTCCACCAACTCTCACATATATTAGATCATACTCCATTGTACCACAAAGATACTTGAGCACATGCTTTGCTACCACCCAATGAACCCTCCTCGGTTCCACCATGAACTGACTAAGCGTGTTCACAGCAAAACAAATATTTGGCCAACTGTTGAAAAGATACATCAAGGATCCAATCAATTGTCTTTGTAAGGTGGGATCCACCAACCTCACTCCCGAAAGCACTTAGTATTGAGAAATCTATAGGGCAATGATTATAGTGATTTCTCTTCACTTGAAAATTGCTTGTGATGTCTTTTTACTTATTAGCTTTGTTACTTATTATTATATGTGTGTATCATCAAACAACTACCGAAAACAAGAAGAACAAGAACACAGAATATAGGTTGCAAGCCAGGGCCAAAACCTCTCCACTTGAGAGGAAAACCCACAAATCTCTTTTCTTCCTTATAGATTCTTCAATTAACGAATTCCAAAACCTTGAGACTGATTTCATAACCCTCCAAGACCAAGACCAACCTCTCTGTATGATGTGCTAACCTTGATCCAATCAAACCCAGTCAAATCTCTTCCAATAACACTTCTTCGACCTCCAGCTGCAGAATTTTGGCCTCCACTACAGATCTGAAATTTCAGCCCCCCCAGCAGTAGTTGTTGCCACACGTGTGAGCTTCGATCTGTATTATGAACCTTCCTTTGACCTTCGCTTGCCTTTCCCTCACTTCTAGAGCTTGAGGATGACCCTTGGTGACCTTCGCTTGACCTACTTGCCTTCTTTTCTCCAAGATCGAACTTGTAGATAGAAACCCCAAATCTGTTGCAGAAACCCTCGTTCTCCTTAGCACGCGTGAGAGAGAAATAGCCCAAACAAAGATCTTCTTCATCCTCTTCCTTCTTCGATGCTTTCTTCTTCCTTCTTCTTCGCTAGAATGAGAGATGAGTGAATGTGTCTCAAGGAGGACGAGTTCCCTCCTATATATAGGCTCTTCAAGGTGGACATGGCTCTTCCTTTTAGGCCGACTTACCAGCTGCCAGGCCGACTTGGTCTTGGAGGGTATCTGGACACCTTTTAAGACAAAAATAATTTTCTTTACAAGTTACAATGTGCCCAATGGGGTCTTCAACTTATGACAATGACTCTTTTGACTTCTTGACCTAGGACAAACCCTAGAAGCACTCAATGGGTGCTTGACCTATAAAATAAAAGACCTTGAGCATGAAACCCATGCTCCAAAAATAATAATAATAATTTTCTTTCATTTTACACTTTACAAGAATCAAAAGTACATTTCATCTTTATGAAGACCGAACCTAGTTACACATTTTTCAACACTCCCTCTTAACTAGGGAGGTATTCATATATGGTACATGGACATTCTCAATCTGAAGAGATCTCATAAGAAGAGTCGGATTGGTAACCCATTTGTTTTAGCATCATACCAACCAGCATTGTCACATAGCAACACCTTGACTAACAGCTCTATCTCTCCACAAGATAAGAGAACAATGTTGGTGAGACCAATGATTTATAGACACCATAATCATTGTCTCTCAAGGTACATACTCCACTCGGGTGTTCATAGAGTATGACCTTCTTTGGACTATTCTTATCTTGGATAGTCAGTCCTCAAAGAATATCGGTCCACGACTAGTCTCATCTTGGATGCCCTACCACATCCTCAGAGAGTATCGGATGCCAAATGCTTACACAATCCTCCATTCTGTCTTCACAAGTGAAGACAAGAATGACGTGCCTATCTCTCCCTCTCAACTAGGGAGGATATATCAACCAAATCGTTGTAACGGCTACAACCACCCTCCAAAATTTCGCCTTATCCTTGTTTTGGAGCCTCCCTTCCAACCTTCACAGCAACTTGCCTTGCTTCGTCAAGTTCACAAGCTTCAATCTCTTTCTTGCACAAAGGCAGCCTGCCGGTCATAGCTTGATCCATTCCCCTCACAGGTTGTTCACCCGGACTTGGTCCAGCTGTAGCTAAGCAGCTTCCCCTTGAAAATTGCGCATTTCTGGAGGGCAACCAGCCTTCCCTCCAGAAATTGCGCAATCCTCTCTGGCAGCCTACTGGGCTCCAAGATTGCGCAATCCTGCCTGCCAACACTCCCAGTAGGATTTGCGCAAATTTCCCCAGCAAGGCTGCTCAGCCCAGAATTTGCACAAATTTGGGCAGCAATCAGCTGCTCTGCCCAGAAATTGCGCAAATCTCCTGGGCAGTCAGCCCAGCTCCCAGCCAAAAATGCGCATTTCCTTCAAGCAGTCGAACAGCCTCTTGCATGTGCAGCTGAGTTGACCGGTTCCCTCCGGGACCGAGCAAAACAAACTTGCATGCATAGGCTACTTCTCCCAAGGCAGCATGCAAAGGAATCCCTTGTCTCAGGGATCTATGTTTAGCAGTTGGAGGTTACATGCAAGGAGCAATTTAGAAACCTCCCACCAAGTGTCGCTTCCCCTAGATTTGTGGCATGCGCGTCACAACCTTGATGTTATCAAAACTCATCAGCCGGATGCTACAGAGCTCATTCCTCACATCAACCTTGCAGCTCTGACATCCCACATCACATCTAGGAGCAGTCGGCACATTCAGCTCAGCTGTTTTGGGGTAAGCCCGCTTCCCATGCCTTGTGTTGCATTTCTGTCGCTTTTTGTGTTTTCGCTTGTGTGAGTATTGTTTGTTTGATTTCTTTGAACGCTCGTTGTCGTTTACATGTATTCTAGCTTGTCCTAGCTTTGTTTCAATTTTCGTTGTTATCTCACCGCTGTCGCATGCATGAAACTATTGCACGGACATTTGTCCAACCGCGAACTGCCTCACCCACATGCATGTTGATCTGTTTGTTGAATCTTTTATTCATGTTTTGCACGCACTGTCAATCACTTCTGCTATCACTTAGTGTCACCATGCATTTATTGTCTTAGTTGCTTTCAGTTGCCCATCGGCGAGTTGGGCCAACCTTGGCCCGGACTCTGCCTTCACCAAGGTTGCATTGCGCAATCTGGGGAAGGAAGGCTCACCTTCCTCTTCAGATTTGCGCATTCCTGCCCAGCACTGCCCTCAAAGACTACTTTGCGCATTTCTGGAGGACAATGGCTGCTTGGCCCAAGAAATTGCGTAAATTTGTCCCTAGGCCAGCAGTCCTTCCCAGATGGAATTGCACATTGCGCAATCCCAGCTGTCAGCAACCAGACTGAACTGTGCATTGCACAGTTCTAGCAGTCAGTGAGTGTCCCAGCAGCCCAGATTGTGCCTTGTGCAGTCTTGGCAGTCAGTCTCCTGACCTCCCGGCCGAAATTGCGCAACCTTCATGATCATTCACCCAAGTATGTTGCAAGTAAGTTCTCATGTTCATTTTGGTTTTCGACTGACAGATTGTTTGCCATGAGTGTTGCCATGTCTCCAGGTATTGCAGGTGTTCATCTGCCTCTCAGCAGTACAGGTACAATGGTTTCCAGGAGAGCAAAGACAAAGACACCATTCAGAGCACACTTGGGGATGCAGTCGATCAAGTGTCTATGGACTTGCCTACCCACGAAGACATCAAGTCGTTCGTAGACAAGGACAACAAGATATGATAGCAGCAGCATCATGAACAGCAGTTGAAGACAGCATACCAAATGCAATGAATGCAAGAGGAGGGTTTTTGACAACACGGAGGTGGAACAAGGTTGCAAGCTCAAGCAAATCCATTGATGATGAAAGCAATTTTGGAGACTCCGGCTATGAGGTGACGACGCGACGTGAAGATCGTGCGAAGACAGAGAATGAAGCAAAGAAGGAGTTGCATGTGCTGAAGCAGCAACTCAAGGAAGAACATGAAGTTGCACAGATAGACGAATGAGTTGCAGCAAGATCAGGAACAGCAGTGGGCGCATCGTGCGCACTCACAAATGAAATTGCGCCCGTACAAGTTAAAGATCCATCCCAGCAGCTAACACAGGGAAGACATGGTGAGAAATGATGTTGATCGCATGCAAGGGATTAAGCAGCATGCATGTCATCGAGCACACGCATGCAATTCAACACACTCACCAAGGCGAAGACAAGAAGCAAGTCCAACTGGGGCTGAACATGTACTTCGGCAAGTTGATGCGCATGACCACCAACACACACTTGAAGATCAACACAAACACTATGCATCAGTGTGTTGCCGGTTCAGCCACACCCAAGAAGACCATGCGCATGTTAGCAGACGAGTTGGATGAAGGGGCCGAACCAATGCACCAGTTGCAACGGAGGCAAGAGTTCGCTTCAGCAAGATGTCACCATGAGGTGCATGCACACCATCACAGACGACCAAGCTTGGCATCAACTCACCACCTTCACCATCACAAGCATGTCAAAGAGTTGGTCTCACCACAGCGGACCGAGTGTCAGTGATGTCTTGCTTGGCTTGCTCAAGCCATGTTGTCTCACATGAGTACATGTGCATTGTAACGTTGAGTCATGTCAAGTGTAAGTCAAGTGTCAACAGTTGGACGTAACAGTCATAGAGTAAGTGAAGAGTCTGAGGGCAGTTGAACTGTCACAAAGGGGAATTTCAAGGGTTGCCCCACCCTTTGCTATAAGTAGTCCCTCATAACTCATTCATCGGGCTTTTGGTTAGCCAAGCTTCTACTAAGACTATCTTGAAGAAGGCTTAGACAGTATTGTAACGCGCCTTGGCTTCTCCACTGCATGGAGCTAGTACATCTCTTTGGAGGAGCAGGCGGATGTGGCTATAACGTTCCACTGTTGGGGCTAGCAGGTTTACATGGATGTATTGTATGATTGAGACTTACACTTCTTTATATAATAAGAGCCAGCACATTTTCATGCATATGTTGTTATTGTAGTTGGACTGCTCCGGTTGCCTTAATGATATATGTTGTTTAACTTACGTACTTGTGTATGAACTGATTCACATGCAATTATATGAATCTTGTTGTTAATGTGTTGTATATGTTGTTAATGTTGTCACCATCCGTGTCGACTGCTCTGTCGGACATCAGACAGACCTTTCACATGAACCTTGTTGTAACAACCGTCGCACTCGTCTCGGACTGATCCGTGAGTGTTGTACGTGTTATCTTACCTTGTATGATGTGACTGCCGCATCCGAGTGGACTGTTCCGCCGAGAGCTGTGCATGTCCTTTGTGTTGTGTGTTCCTAGCTGAGTTGGGACTAATCCCTTTCAACCTGGAACTCACCTTCACCACCTTCCCCCTTAGAAGTGTTAGAACCTCTCATACACCTTCCTTGACTCACTGCATCAATCACACCCTTGCTACTGACAGAGTTACCTTACTTGCCTCTATGTGACATCGCGATCAAGACATTACCTTATGACCCACTATTGGGACTCCTACACCAAACGGTCTGAGGTCTAATTGAGACTTCTTACCAGGGAGATCCCCTTGACATGTTGGCAGATCGAGCACTGTCAACACAAGCCAAGCTTGTCTCTCAAATACACAAGCTTCTTATTAGGAAGAGATTTTTGCTTGAGACTTTCGGATATGAACTGTGTAGAGGTTTTCCCTGTCCGACGTTTCGAGTGGACACTCCACCCATCTTCAGGGACTAGAAAGCAGATAGATATTAAGTGTGATAGTTGATCAACCTTTTAAATAATGAAAGACTGGCATAACGGTCACTGGAGCGAAAATATTAAAAATATTAATAATTATTAAAAAATCTAAAAAAAATTATGAACGATCAAGGGATGGAGGGTCAACAAATTTAAAGGTCAAAGAAATGCATACCGGAATAAATAAATAAATAAATGAGAAATTAGATGAAAAATAAGGAGGTATATTCCATTGACAATATGTCAGTATGTCAGCTACCTGCCCATCAGTGGAGATATATTGTAGTTGCAATACACCATCTTGTACTTGTTGATTTTTGGTAGCATCGGATGTGCTCTAGCCATGAAATTTGGTGGAGAGGCTAAGGCACATGAGATCTCCAAGACTCAGAAATCGTTTGGAGAAATTCCAACCGGATGAAAAGATATTAAAATAATTAATATTTTGAATGGGTCCCTAAGTCTAAAATTAGGAAAATAAAAATATTAATGTGTATTAATATAAAATGGGTGAGAAAGTTCTAAGTGGAGAGGATCAAGCCAGATTTAATCTTAGCCGTTGATTAGGGACTTAATCTCAGCCGTTGAATCGTCAACAGGAAAAGTATAAGAGGAGGCTTGAGGGTCAGTTGGAGACACACCAAAAGAGATCAGTGAGTTCGATTTTCTAGGGCAAGGTTTGCTGAGGAAATCGAGCAAGTGATCAGTTGCAGTGAGGGGCAGTTTAGCAAGAGGCTAAAGAATACATAGCAGAGAGGCAGCATAGTGCCGAGAGAGACAACGCAGGCCTAGGAGGGCTGACGCAGAGGCCGTAGGAGCTAGCTCAGAGGACGCGGAAGGACGTAGAGGCTAACGCAGAAGTCGCAAAGGCTGGCGCATAAGCCGCAGAGGCTGACGCAAAAGTCATAGAGGACTTTAGAGCCAGCACTAGGAAATTTTCTGGGCCAGACAAGGAGCAGATCAGCTGATACAAAGCCGAGAAAGGGTGACACAATTCTAAAGCAGTGCTTGGAGCAGCTTTTGCTGTCCAGGCTTCCAGCACAAGGAACAGCCGAAGTCACTATGGGATTGATCATCCGGTCGCTAATTTGTCAAAATATCTGTCTCCGGATAGAGGTACTACTGCCGAGGACATCTCTGAAGGGTGAGCCATTTTTGGCACCCTAGTTGTATTCAAAAATCTGCTTAATAATAAAACCCTCATATATGTTGCACTAGTTTTCCTGCATTGGGTTTTTCCGGGGACAATTGTCCAAAAATAAAGGCGTCCCTTATGTTATTGTTTCTATTTACTTCAGTGCATGATCTGTATATCTGTGAAGGTTGCATTTGTGTTTACTTTGATGTTTATGTAACTAAATAACTTGTTAATGGACAAAACAAGTAGGAGATAGTAAACCAGAAATTACAGTAGGGTTTCTAATGTGTTAGATTCAAAAATTTTCACATGGTATCAGAGCGATTGTAGATCAGAGGCGACTGAAGCCACTAGCCGAGAAAAACTGAGAATTTGCAGCAGAGAAGCAACTGTCCTGAGAGACAGCGTTGTTCCAGAGCCAGAGACGCAGAAGGAGGAGGGACGCAGTGCAGAGAAGGTGACGCAAAGGCTCACGCAGTGCTTGCGTCAGCACTCTGAACCAGATGAAAGTGACGCAGTAGCTAGGAGGAGCCCACACAGTGACCGCGTCAGCTATCCAGGCCAGCGCAGAGGCAGAGGGGGGGTAGATCAAGCCTACGCGGTGCCAAGTCATCTTTCTCAGCCAGGAAGGATTGACGCAGTGGCCAAGAGAAGGAGTTGATCCAGCTCTCACTTCGATTACACAAAGATGCGGTTGCGCAAAGCCATAAGGGCTCATATTCTTCAGTTTTTGAGGCTAAGGGAGCTGAGTAAATTTTGATTTGTGGAGCTCATGGGACGTTGTTTCTATGAGTACAGAACACTGTCTAAGGAGACTGAACCAAGGTAGAGGGAAGCACTACCTCGACAGATTTCTAGCCAAGAAATCTAGATCTAGGTTGCAGCGACAAAGGAGGATTGGAGAGGAGTGATTCGACAGTTGGCCTCGAGGATTTCCGAGAGGGAAATCAGGACTCAAAGGGAGTCTAGAGAAGAGGAGCAGAGATGGCAGTGAACGGATTGAGGGATCAGGACAGATTGGACGGGGCTTCCAATTTTGTCATCTGGAAGGCCAGGATCCTGGCAATCCTGGATAAACATCGCATCAAGGACTATGCCTTGAAAACAATTGTTGTCCCAGTTGACCCTAATGCAAATGAGAAGTATGAGGAGGTCAAGGCAAAGGCGAAATGCATGATTCTAGACGAGGTCAAGGATCATGTCATACCACATATTATTGAAAAGAACATAGCAAGGGAGATGTGGCTAACACTGACCATCTTATGCCAGGCCTCTTCCATGCAGCAGAAGATGTTATTAGAGAATCAGTTGAGGTCATATCAAATGCAGAAAGGACAGGAGATAGATTCGTTCCTTTTCAGGTTGCAAGGAATTCGTGACCGCTTACTTCTGTGGGGTCCACACCTGATCCAGAGTTTATGGTCAGGACTGCTCCAAATGCAGTCTCCGATGACTAGAAGACATTTGTCCAAAGCATTTTGGGTAGAGCGACTCTCCCCAGTTGGGAGGAGACGTGGCCAGCTCTTCGACATGAAGAGATCAAGAGGTTGACTAAGGCGGGGAGTAGCGGTAAGGGAGTTCGAATCAAGAAAGAGGAGAAGGAGGATGCATCTCTAGCATCAGCGGGACAGCAGGGGGTTCAGAAGAGGAAGAAGAAAGACATCTCCAAGGTCAAGTGCTTCAACTGTGGAGAGTTGGGACATTATGCATCTCAGTGCCCAAGGAAGAAAGGCAAGGGAGAAGCTTCTGACTCAAAGGTTTCTCTAGCAAAGGTGGAGAAGGATGTCGAGACTGACGACGATTGTGCCATGAATGCTCATGCGCCTTTAGTGAAGAGGTGGGGAGACATTGAGCTATAGTCAAGAGGACTACAAAAGTGGGGCAGGATCCTTGAGGTACCCAAACTCTTGGATCAAATCTGGCTACGGGAGCCCTTAACGACAATAGAATGATGACAAGTGTCAGGTGGAGCAAGGTGTGATGGAGCAACAACGCAACGCTGGAGTGCAGAAGTCTGTAGCAATGCAGTGGAGGTTGCAGCAGTGCGAGAGGCACAGAAGAGGTTGCAGCAGCGCAGTGGCATCAGAGGGAGCACAAGATAGCAGCAAAGGTGGCTTCAGCATCACGAGGCTTCCAAACTAACTGGGATGTCAGTATTTGGGAGAAGTTAGTTACTTACTTCTAAGTTCTTAGTAACTGAGTTGCAGTGCAGCAATTAGCAGTGGCAGTGCTATGGGCAACATGATGCAACATGTTGAGAGGGAGGTGCAGTACAGATGTAACAGTGGCAGTGGCAGTGTCATGGGCAGCAGTACAAGAAGCAGCAGTGCAATGGATGTGGGGCAACAGGTCTAGCATCAGCATAGGAGGACCGATGCGAAGGATCAGTGTGATGCTTCTATGGTGAAGCATTGCTAGAGCACATTCCTCACTAAGAGGGAGTGTTGATTTTTGGTAGCATCGGATGTGCTCTAGCCATGAAATTTGGTGGAGAGCCTAAGGCACATGAGATCTCCAAGACCCAGAAATTGTTTGGAGAAATTCCACCCGGATGAAGAGATATTAAAATAATTAATATTTTTAATGGGTCCCTAAGTCTAAACTTAGGAAAATAAAAATATTAATGTGTATTAATATAAAATGGGTGAGAAAGTTCTAAGTGATGAGGATCAAGCCAGATCTAATCTTAGCCATTGATTAGGGACTTAATCTCAATCGTTGAATCATCAACAAGAAAAGTATAAGAGGAGGCTTGAGGGTCAGTTGGAGACACACCAAGAGAGATCAGTCAGTTCGATTTTCTGGGGCGAGGTTTGCTGAGGAAATCGAGCAAGTGATCAGTTGCAGTGAGGGGTAGTTCAACAAGAGGCTGAAGAATACATAGCAGAGAGGCAGTGAAGTGCCGGGAGAGACAGCGCAGGCCTAAGAGGGCTGACACAGAGGCCGTAGGAGCTAGCACAGAGGACGCAAAAGACCGTAGAGGCTGACGCAAAAGTCGTAGAGGTTGACGCAGAAGTCATAGAGGGCTTCAGAGGCAGAACTGGGAGATTCTGTGGGGCAGACTAGGAGCAGATCAGCTGACGCAAAGCCGAGAAAGGGTGATGTAGTTCCAAAGTAGTGCTTGGAGCAGCTTTCGCTGTCCAGCACAAGGAACAGCCGAAGTCACTGTGGGATTGATCATCTAGTTGTTGATTTGCTGGAATATCTGTCTCCAGATAGAGGTACTACTATCGAGGACGTTCTCTAAAGTGTTAGCCATTTTTGGCACCCTAATTGTATTCAGAAATCTGCTTAATAATAAAACCCTCATATATGTTGCACTGTTTTCCCGCATTGGGTTTTTCCGGGGACGATTGTCCAAAAATAACGGTGTCCCTTGTGTTATTGTTTCTCTTTACTTCAGTGCATGATATGTATCTCTGTGAAGGCTGCATTTGTGTTTACTTCGATGTTTATGTAGCTAATAACTTGTTAATGGAAAGAACAAGTAGGAAATAGTAAACCAGAAATTATAGTAGGGGTTCTCGATGTGTTAGATTCAGAAATTTTCACAGTACTAACTTCCAAATATAGTGATACTTGTTGATATGCTTTATCTTCCCATGAAATACTGGGTCTTCAAACAATCGTATACAACTGGTGTTATCACAATGTATCATTGTAGGGTCCATAGGTCCTGCAAATAGGTCGAATAACAGCTTCCTTAACCAGACCACTTCTCTTCTTACTTCACAGGCTATAATATACTCAGCCTCAACACTACTCAAAGCAACTGTATCTTGCTTTCTGCTCATCCATGAGACCATAGAGGATCCCAAACTGAAGCATCCTCTTGTAGTGCTCCTTCCATCTTGCTCACTGCTTCCCCAGTTGGAATTTGTATATCCAATTAGGTGGACATCATTCCTTCTATTGAACTTCAAGTAGTGGATGGTTCCTCGCAAATATCTCAGAATATGTTTTGCTACTATCCAATGATCATGCTTCGGCTCCACTTGGAATTGACTAAGAACATTTACTGCAAAGCATATGTATGGTCGAGTATTCACCAAGTACATCAGTGAGCCAATCAGTTGTCTATACTTGGAAGGATCCACTGGGCTCGATTCAGAACTCTTTAACCTTCTCAAGTTTGTAATCATCGGAGTTGTCATTGGTTTGCAATCCATCATGTCAAACCTCTTCAACATCTTGATCACATTTGACCCAAATAAATCTCATCAGGTCTGTCAGACCAGGCAGTAACTCCTCAAAACACATCAATTCGTGTGATTCCTTTAGGTTGGTATGTATTATATACACGAGGGAGACTGTTCACTTCATCTCCCGATGACTGTTCATATCTCTTATTATTTATTTACATTGATTATGTTTATTCACCCAATCCTGATGATTAGGTGTCAACATTCCCGCCCTTAATCTGAAGGGATGTTGGTGAGTCCAAGCATCATTCTGAATCGTTCAAGCTTTTCTCTTCCAAGTGCTTTGGTGAAGATGTCGGCAATTTGCTCATTAGTGGAACAATGAGGGAGATGGATTGTTTTGGCCTCAACATGATGTTGAATCAGATGATATTTGGCATTGATGTGCTTCGTTCGATCATGGAATTTTGGGTTCTTGGCCAACTTTATTGCAGAGGTATTGTCAATCATGAGTGGAGTTGATTGTACTTGTTTTCCCTGCAAATCTTCAAGAATTTTCCTGATATGCTCTTAACCTGCAAGACGATACAAGGATACCAAATATGCGCAGAAATATACCCAGAACATAAAACAGTGAGAAATAACAGCAAGTATTTTATTATTCAGATAGCAACGTTCACTTGCCTCTTCGAGGGGGCAACCTCCAATAGAGCAAAGCTCGATTACAAAATAAGACACGATGCTCCTCGCAGGGAGTCTCTATCCTTTATATATGACTCATACATGCAATACCATGGAGCAATACCATCTAACTAATACCATGGCCCATTTGCAACTAACTGTGGTCCCATCATTAATTGCGGGTTAACCACTTACAATTATTAATATGGGCTTTACTGACTCTTTACTTAACTATAACTATGACTCGATCCTACTACATAAATAAGGGGGTTAGGGTAGGACCCTAACATGCCCTCCCCCATAAGAAATGCCTTGTCCTCAAGGCTGAAGATGCGGAAACTGCTGAAGAATAGTGGTTGGTTCCCAGGTTGCATCTTCCGGAGAGGTGTCTTTCCACTTGACGAGGACTTCCTTGATCATGCGGCCACGCAAGTGCCGTTCTCGTGTGTCTAGGACCTGTTCAGGTTGGAGCCAGATTGACCCTTCTTCATCCAATTCAAGTAGACTGGTTTGAATTCTGCAATTGTTCCCAATCACTTTCTTGAGGCATGAGACATGGAAAACTAGATGGATTTTTGCAGTGGGTGGCAAAGCTAGCTTGTAGGCCACTTCTCCAATGCGCTGAAGTACTTGATACGGTCCGTAGAATTTTGGAGATAGTTTCTGACAACCCTTGTCTTTGAGTGATGTTTGCTTATATGGTTGCAGCCTCAAAAATACCTGATCCCCTTCTTGAAATTGGCGTTCTGAGCGATGCTGATCTACCTATTGCTTCATGCGGTTTTGAGCTTGATGAAGTATCTCTCTAAGATGGGCGAGCATGTTGTGCGGTTCTGTAGGAGCTGATCCACTGCTTGTACCTTTGAGCACCCCTTGATATAAGAAGTAGGGGAAGGAGGGAGTTGACCATAAACTGATTCATAGGGAGTCACTTTGGTGGTGGCATGATAGTTGGTGTTATACCACCATTCAGCTAGAGGTAACCACTGTACCCAAAGATGTTGCTTTTCTGAAGTGAAACACCTAAGGTAGGTTTCCAGACATTTGTAGACTGCTTCAGTTTGACCATCCGTTTGTGGATGATAAGAAGTACTGAGTTTTAGTTGGGTACCTTGTAGCCTGAAGAGTTTCTGCCAAAAATTACTGGTGAAGATCGGGTCACGCTCAGAAAAAATAGAAGTGGGCATGCCATGCAATTTGAAGATCTGATCCATGAAAGATTGAGCAACCAAAGTCAGTGTAAAAGGGTGGGGTAGGGCGCAAAAATGAGCATACTTAGAAAGTCGGTCCACAACCACCATGATGACTGACTTGTTTCCTAACTTTGGAAGACCTGTAATGAAATCCATAGAAACCTCCGTCCATATTGATGTCGGGATGGGCAATGGTTGTAATGTGCCTGGTGCTTTGACTGTCTCCCCTTTGTGGTGCTGACAGACATCGTATTCCGCTACAAAAGTAAGAATATCCTTTTTCATGCATGTCCAAAAAAATGATCTTCTAGTGCGAGCATACATCTTCTGAAAGCCTGAATGTCCTGCAGTGGGGGATGAGTGCAACTCCGCCAAAATGCGGCTTTTGAGGGTGGATGTTGGTGATATTACGACTCTGTCCTTGTAGCGAAGAATCTCATCTTGCCACGAGTAGCCCTTGGTGGAATTTGGATCCGCCTGCAATTGAGTAATGAGTTGGGAGAGTCAGGGATGTGAAAACCATTCCCTGCGAGCCTCTTCAATCCATTCTGGAATGGGAAGGGAAATTGCGAGCAGGGTACTTTCCTCCTCAAATTGGTGAGATAATGCATCTGCTACAAAATTTTCGCGCCCTTTCTTGTAAATGATCTCATAATCATATCTCAGCATTTTGGCGAGCCATTTATTTTGTTGTGGTGAGGATAGGCGTTGCTCCAAAAAATATTTAAGACTGTGATGGTCTGTGCGGATTTGGAAATGTCGCCCCAATAAGTAAGGTCGTCAGGTATCTACTGCATGTAAGATGGCCATCATTTCCTTCTCATAGGTAGATTGTCCCAGATTCTTCCCACTTAGTTGTTGGCTTGTGAAGGCCAAGGGTCGACCTTCCTGCATTAAGACCACCCCAATACCCTTACCCGAAGCATCAGATTCAATGACAAAAGATTTGGTGAAGTCGGGTAATGCTAAGACTGGAGTGGAACACATGGCATTTTTGAGAGCTGTAAAGGCCTGTTGTGCTTCATCATTCCAGAGGAATGAATTTTTCTTGAGGAGTTGAGTGAGGGGCTTCGCAATGCAACCATAATTGCAGACAAATTTGCGATAGTAGCCCATGAGACCCAAAAATCCTCTCAGGCTCTTCAAGGTCTTAGGTTGAGGCTAATCCTGCATTGCCTGGATCTTTTTGGGATCCACCTTGACACCTTCACGCCCCACAATGTGGCCCAAATACTCAACTTCTTCCATGCCAAAAGAACACTTGAACATTTTAACAAATAATTTATGCTTGCGGAGAAGTTGCAAGCGCAGATCTACATGCTGAAGATGTGCGGCCCAAGTGCAACTGTAGATGAGGATGTCATCGAAAAAAACAAGGACAAATTTTCTGAGATATGGTTTGAGGAGGTGGTTCATAAGGCTCTAAAAAGTAGATGGGGCATTACAAAGACCGAATGGCATGACCAGGAACTCATAATGGCCTTCATGAGTTCTGAAAGCAGTCTTTGGACTGTTGACTTCTTTCATGCGAATTTGGTGGTACCCTGAGCGAAGATCCAACTTAGTGAAGAATTGAGCCCCATTTAGTTCATCCAACAAATCATTAACAACCGAGATGGGAAATTTATCTTTGACTGTCAACTTATTGAGGGCCCTGAAGTCTGGACACATACGCCATTCCCCATCTTTCTTGAGCACCATGACCACCGGTGATGAATAAGGACTAATGCTGGGACGAATGACGCCTGCTTCCAAAAGTTCCTTGATTATTTTTTCTATTTCATTCTTTTGGGCGAACGGATATCTATATGGGCGCACATTTGGTGGTTGGGCCCCTGGGACCAAAGTGATGCTATGATCATGTTCCCCTCTCGAGGGTGGAAGCTCATGAGGCTTGTCAAAGACTGGCAGATGGTTATTTAAAATCTGTTGCATCTCAGGATGAATCGGAAGAGAATTGGGTTCGAAGGCCTGGATGGCATTAAATTGAGCTATAACTCCATGATGGCCCTTTTTTAACAATTTTTCCATCCTATGTGAGCTGATGATAGAGGGAGCTCCTGCCTGGAGTCCGCGGAGGGTATGTGTGTGGTTGTTATGCTTAAAGCTCATATATAACTCCTGGAAATCCATTGTGATTGGCCCAAGTGTGCGAAGCCATTCAGCCCCGAGGACAATGTCGCACCCTCCCATGTGGATGGCAAACATGTGGGTCTTCAACTGATAATCCCCCATTTGAAGTTTGACATTTTCACAGCGGCCGTCACATGTCATTGTTCCTCCATCCGCAATTTGGACTTGGAAGTTAGAAACCGCTCGTACAAAACAATGCACTACTTCCGCGACTCTTTGATGGATAAAATTATGTGTACTTCCACTATCAATCAAGACTACTACAGGGTGATGCTTAATAAAACCTCTGATTTTGAGAGTTTGAGGTGAAGAAATCCCTGCCAAAGCATGCAGCGAAATCACTGGTTCGTCAGGGACATTGTCCTTCTGGTTGTCCTCTTCTTCCTCCTCGGGTTCCTCAAGTGGTGGGGCTTCCTCCGATGAGCTGTGATCAGTAGCATCAATTTGAATTTTGGCTCCTTACATTTATGACCGGGGGAGTATTTTTCATCACAGTAGTAACATAATCCCTGCTTTCTTCTTTCTGCCATTTCTGCCGGTGACACCTTTTGAACCTTAAGTGTTTGGGTAGTGCTATGAGCCTGTGGGGGGCGACCCTTGGAGGTGAAATTTGGGCGATTGGACTGGGCCGCTAATGCACGTTCAACTTTACGAGCTACCTTGCAAGCCTCCGACCATGTGGGAGGGTGGTGCAGTCGGACGTGAGCTTGTATGGCCTCTTTAAGACCACTGATAAAACATTCCGTGTAGAACTCATCTTGTAGACCTATAGTGCGGAAAGCTAAGGCTTCAAAGGCTGTAATATATTCATCCACTGTGCCAGTCTGTTGGAGCTTAGTGAGACGACCCAAAAAAGCAGAGTCATGGTCAAAGCACTCCATAAGAGCTTTTTTGAATGTGTCCCAAGTCAAGGGCCTTCCATTGCAACGTTGATGCCATTGCCACCATTGCCATCTTTCATTGTCCAAGTACATGCTCCCCACCATAAGTTGAGTCTCATTATCCAAGATGTAATTCAGATTGAAATACTGCTCCATTTGTGCTATCCATGCTGCCAGGTGAGAACCATCAAATTTATGCATATCCAGCTTGGGTGGTCGCGGACGGGATTGTTGGTGGGTGCCCCAGAGGTGAAGAGAGTGGCTAGACTCACCCTCACTGTGTTCATTGCCAATATACGCCTCCTCGCGGGCTTCCGCCTTGCCCTTAGAGAGTGTTGTAGTTATTGTTGCCAGCTGGTCTTGGATGTCTTTCAAGGATTGTTCAAGTTTGTCGATCTTCTCATTGGCCATAGCTTGAGCTCTAGTTTCTACCATGCACCGATCCGATGTACTTGAAATTTGGGACCACCCGAATTTTTTTTTTTTTTTTGGGCACTAACAATTGAATGGTACCACCTTGCTCAGCTCGTCGTCCTAATTCTTATGGGCTAGGTCACCAATAAGCGCCCCGGGGGGGTTTTTTTTTCTTTTTCTTTTTCTTTTTTTTTCTGAACTAACGGAGTTTTACTCCTTGCTTAGGAATGTTGCAATAGCCGAATCCCCGAAATGTCAATGCTGCCAAAAGTCCTGCGAAAATCACACCCCGGTATAGGAACCCACACAACTACTCAAATCTGGATGGCGGATCTGGTGGATCTAAGAGATCTGAATGGCTAATCGGATAGATCTGAGCGGCGGAACAGATTGTTGCTGCGGATCTGATGGATCTAATAGATCTGAATGGTTGTTCTGTTAAATCTGAACTGCGGGACTGATTGCTGCTGCTGCTGCAAAACCCCACTTGCGAGATCTAATCTGGCAGAGATTATGCGTGATCCAGAGATAGAAAAGGGAACTATGGTCTCGAGGAGTGTCAGGTGCTACAGATTGCAATATACATAAGGGTCTGACAGTAGTACTCGGCCCAATTTTTCAGGGCACTAACCAAGGAGGATCAACCGTACCCTTAGCCGTACAACCCAACTACCCTATCGTACGGGCGAGTAATCTCTCTGAGTGTTGTTCTCGGTGTACTGTAGCAGCAAGACGGCCAACGGTTTATCTATGGCGAGGTCTGAAGGGAGCTATGGGGCTTCCTATATACCAAAGGGTACTTGGAAGACAGTCCGTGCGCGGTTCTATCTAATGCACTACTACTCGAAGGGGTACCCACAGGGGTTACAAGGGAGTCCAACAAGCATGACCACCTCTTGTATTTCCTGTGTGCATGCCTCCCCAAATCCGCAGGTTTATGTGCTCAACGACAGATCCCGTGGTTTAAAGATGTCGAAACACGTCTCTAGCCAAAAAAAAGTTGCTAAAAAATGGAGATCCCACCGGCCCTGGAAAGCGCTCTGATACCACTTGTTATGCTCTTAACCTGCAAGACGATACAAGGATACCAAATATGCGAAGAAATATACCCAGAACATAGAACAGTGAGAAATAACAGCAAGTATTTTATTATTCAGAAAGCAATGTTCACTTGCCTCTTCGAGGGGGCAACCTCCAATAGAGCAGAGCTCGATTACAAAATAAGACACGATGCTCCTCGCAGGGAGTCTCTATCCTTTATATATGACTCATACATGCAATACCATGGAGCAATACCATGGTTCTTATTAATACCATCTATCTAATACCATGGCCCATTTGCAACTAACTATGGTCCCGTCATTAATTGCGGGTTAACCACTTACAATTATTAATATGGGCTTTATTGACTCTTTACTTAACTATAACTATGACTCGATCCTACTACATAAATAAGGGGGATAGGGTGGGACCCTAACATTTCCTGAGCCACACATTTTCTTTTGTTGCTTCAACTGCTGCCACGTATTCTGCTTTTGTTGTGGAATCTATTGGAACTGATTGTTTGTGTGATCTCCAGGAGACAGCTCCTGATCCAAGAGTCATAGCATATCCTAAAGTAAATACCACAATTTCTTTATCTCCATCGAAGTCTAAATCAGAGTATCCAATCAAACTGAAGTCGTCCACCCGTGTATACTTGATTCCAAAGTCTTGAGTTCCCTTCAAGTACCTTAGAACTCTTTTTGCAGCAGACCAATGTCCCTCACAAGGCTTTTGCATAAACCTGGAGAGGATTCCAACAGCAAACGAAATGTCTGGTCTGGTAGTAGTTAGGTAGTTGAGACTTCCTACAAGCTGTCTATACTTTGTTGCATCCTCAAATTACTTTCCTTCAATAGATGTGAGCTTTAAGTTTTGTTCCATTGGAGTAGTAAGAGGATTGCATTCTATCATGCCAAACCTGTTCAACAGATCTCCAATGTATTTCTTTTGAGAAAGAAATATGGACTTCGGATGTTGGGTTACTTCAATACCAAGATAGTAATGAACATAGCCCAAATCAGTCATTTCAAAACTTTTCCCCAATTCCTTCTTTACGGATGTAATGTAGCTTTCATTGTTCCCTGTCATCAAAAGATCATCTACATATACCACAAGATATACAACTGTTTTGCCAACTTTCTTGACAAATAAAGTTGCATCATCAAGATCATAATGTTTGAAATTGAGTTTCAGAAGATGCTCAGTTGGTTTTTCATACCAGGCTCGCGGTGCTTGTTTGAGGCCATACAAGGACTTCACAAGTTTGCATACTTTATGTTCATATCCTTTCACAGCAAATCCTTCAGGCTGGGACATAAAAACATTCTATTTAAGATCTCCATTCAAGAAAGCAGTTTTTACATCCATTTGATGGACTTTCCAACCGTTCTGAGCTGCAACGGCAAAGAGTGTCCGAATGGTAGCCCATTTTGTTGTGGGGGCAAAAGTCTCCTCATAATCGACCCCTTCCTTCTGTGCAAAACATTTTGCCACAAGCCTAGCTTTGTGCTTGTCAAGTAAGCCATCAACGTTATACTTGTTCTTGTAGACCCACTTGCAGCCAATTGGTTTGGTTCCTAATGGAGGATCAATCAGCTTCCAAGTGTCGTTCTTTATGAGGGCATCATACTCCTTTTGCATCACTTCTTTCCATTCATCATGAGAAGCAGCTTCTTTGAAGGAAGTTCGTTCAAAATCTGTAGACAAGTTCAATGCACAATCATAAGAAACATCCATATCAACAGGTGAATTAGAGTCATCTACATCACCTCCATTTTGCCAGTTTGAATTTATAGTTTCTGTCTTTCCAACCTCATCAGGATGAACACTTTCAAGTGTCTTTGTCAACCACTTTGCTGGACCTTTCTCAGGTGGTCCAGGCTGCTCTGTTGATTGAGTTGGGACTGAATCAAGATTGAGTCTCCCAATTCTATCAATCACATCACTTAAAGCATCATCCATTGTTGGAGTTTCATGCGGGGGAGAGAGTTCTTCAGAAGAAGATTCCACATGCTGATCTAGTATAGGAATCCCCCCCTTCAAGATGTGGAATCTGATTATCAAATTCTTGAAATGATTTTGCATTTGCGAATCTATCCAAACGATCAAGTTGCCGCTCAACAACATTGTCAGTTTTGGATGATTCAAGAAAAATTACATCTCTAGATACAACAAACTTTTTATTGACTTCATCATAGAGACGATATGCTTTGGAGGTGTTTGAATACCCCAGGAAGATACACTTACGACTTCTTGCACCAAGTTTGTTTCTATGTACCTTTGGTATCAAGGCATAACAGGTGGAACCAAAGACCCTGAGATGCTTTACTGAAGGAACATGTCCATACCACATTTCATATGGAGTCTTGTTTCTAATAGCATGAGATGGACATCTATTCTTTATATATGCAGCACATAGAACATCATCAGCCCAAAACATTATCTTTACATTTTTTAAGAAGAGCATGGATCGTACCATATTTAAGATTGTCCTATTCATTCTTTCAGTTACTCCATTCTATTGGGGATTATAAGATACAGTTGTTTGATGTTTGATCCCATGTTGGCGAAGATAGTTTTCAAATTCATTTGATGTGTATTATTTTCCATTGTCAGTGCGAATAGACCCAATATGACATTGTGCATCATTTTCAATCCATTTATGAAAGTTCTTGAATGGTTGAAAAGCATCAGATTTGTTCTTCAATAAATAAACCCAACACATTCTGGTGTAGTCATCAATAAATGTCATCATATATTTATTTCCATTTGCAGAAAGAACAGGCATTGGACCACATAAATTTGAATGAATGAGTTCAAGTTTTCTATGTGCTCTTGAATGTGAATCATGAAAAGACTGTTTGCTATGCTTTCCTAGAATGCAAGCATCACATTGCTTAAATTTCCTAGGAATTGTAGGCAAACCAGCAACACCATTTTTTTTCAACAAGCGGAGGCTACCATAGTTCAAATGTCCAAATCTAGCATGCCATAATAAACTTGAAGGAAGCGTACCTTCTTCATAATGAGAATTGTATGAGAAATGTTGTGCACGAGCAGAGGTACCTTGCAGCTTGAGAAGCCTTTCTTCTTCTATTCCCCTCATGACAAGTGAGTGGTCAGATGCTTTTCTCACCTCAAGCTTGCCATCAAACATATAAATGGAGTGACCTTGCTAGTGGATGTGGACCAAGGACAGCAAGTTTCTCGAGCTGTGGGAGATATAGAACACGATGCAGAAGAAAGTCTGGAAGACCAGGCAATTTAAGCATGATTGTGCCAAAGCCCTGATGGCTTGATTTTTGATTGGTCTGCAAAGTATACTGCTCCATCAACATTGTCAGTAAATTCTTCAAAAAAATCTTTTCTATGAGTCATGTGGCAAGTTGCTCCTGAATCAAGCAACCAATCATTTTTCCAAGAAGCAAGTGAAGCATTAAATAAATCTTCATTTACTCCAATATTACATTGTGCCACAACATAGTGAGCGGATTCAAGTGCTTTACCTTTGTCTGTATCATCAGTTTTACCTTTCTGTTGGTTTCTTTGCTACTCAATTTTGTCCCATGGTAACTTGCATGTAGAGGCATCATGTGATCCATTTCTTTTGCAGCGTATGCAGTGCAAATCTGCCTTTTCTCCTTGAGAGTGTCTGCCCCCCCTGCCTCTGAAATATCTTCCTCTTCCTCTTCGACCACCTCTTCCTCTTGAAGAATCTTGAGCAGGATGCTTTTCTTTATGAGCAAGGCACACAACCTCTTCAAAAGATTCAGGGGCTGTCTTCTTTCCAAAAGCTTTCTCTCTTTCAGCAAATTTTTTCACAAGAGAGTCAAAGGTAATGTCTTTAAGATTTCCATTTGCTTGCAATGACTCAAGATAATTGGAGTAAGTAGGATAAAGTGCCTTGAGAAAAGCGATAAGAGGAATATCCAAATCAATTTTAGTGGCTTGGATATCATGCATTATAGACTTTACTTCGGATGCAAGAGCAAGAGGATCATTATTTTGCAATTCAAGAGTGAAGAGTTTAATCATGAGTTAAACAACTTCAAGTGCAGAATGTGAGTCATAGAGTTCTTTCAGCTTTTGTAAGGCTTCAAAAGCAGTTGAAAATGGTGTAATATGGCGACTCACCTCTTTACTTACAAATGCTGCAATTAATGCATAAGCTTTGCTGCTCTTGTTTTCCCAAATGGCGAGCTCTTTGTCTAATGTAGGTTGTTCTGGCTGTTTGTCTCCGTCTCCAATGCACACTCCTTTCCACAACTCATTGAAAATGAGGGTGTGTTTTATCATCCAGGACCACTCAGGATAGTTCTCTTTGCCAGTGAGAACTATTCCCACAATGGATATGATTGAATGCATACTATAACAAAAAACTTCTGCTGCAAAATTTTACTCTTAATGGGAAAAAAATATAATTCCGATATGACTAAACAGCAAATTCAACTGGACAAAAAATGTACAACACCAAGACTGTGTATTAAGGCAGCGTAAATACAACAGACTTCATTATATATGGGCAGCGTTCAACATATGGGCAGCATTCAATGTACAACACCAAGACTGTAATACACCAAGACTTAATGTAAATAATGTAATTAATAGCACTGCACAAAGATTTCCATGTTGGAACCAACATGTCTAATGGTGGCCGTAATCCCTGGAAAACTAGAGCAAGTTTTCTTTCATCACATAAAACCAAGGCTAAGTAAGAATAACAAGTAAATGGTGTGACAACTTCATTTATCACTGCTGCTAAAATATCACCAATCGGGACAAAACGACGGGAAACTTTTCCACTGCATAATGAAAATGTCACTATCTAGTGGAGGCACCAGATAGTTCATTCCCGTTCTGCTGCTGGATTAAGCGTTGGTTGTTCAAACTAACGACTTCTTCTTCTTTTCGGGTCTAGTGCAACTAAGAACGATTACAAACGTAAAAATCAGTGCTCAGAGGCCGTTACCTTATGTTTTCTCCAATGACTGAGAGACCGCACATAAGGTTTCAAAAACGCTCAAGCCTTAGCGACCAAATCCGTGGAGGATGCGCCTGACTGGCAGCATATCGTCGTTTCTTTCGAAGTTGAGGCCATTGCAATGTATTTGCAAATACACCGAAGCTATCGCTCTCTCTTATGCTCCCAATTCAATTCTAGAAGCCACAATGATTATGCGCAGAAGATGGCAGACGATGATTATGGCAGACAAAGAGCGCAGTAGACAGACTCCACAGGGGGACAGACTGCAAGAAAATGGCAGAAGGGAGTTGCAACTAATTTCGGGAGTTGGCTTTGATACCATGTCAGACCAGGTAGTAACTCCTCAAAACACATCAATTCGTGTTATTCCTTTAGGTTGGTTTTTATTATATACATGAGGGAGACTGTTCACTTCATCTCCCGATGATTGTTCATATCTCTTATTATTTATTTACATTGATTATATTTATTCACCCAATCCTGATGATTAGGTGTCAACAAGGTCCTTGTCAGACTTCTAGTCCCAAATAGTAATGCATTAGCCCTAGATCCTTCATGTCAAATTCTGTTGCTAATTGCTTCTTACATTCTTCAATTCGACCTTCTACACCTGTCAAGAGAAGATCATCTACATACAAAAGAATGATTACTGGTTCACCCTTCACAACCTTAATATAAAGGTTCGGATCAACAGAACTCTTTGTGAAGCCTAATCTCTGAAGGTATGCATCCATTCTAGCATACCATGCCCTTGGTGCTTGTTTGAGGCCATATAATGCCTTCTTCAATCTGCAAACATATGCCTTTCTATCTTTAACTTCAAATCCCAAGGGTTGTTCTATATAGACTTCCTCATCAATTGTGCCATTCAGAAATGCAGTCTTGACATCCATTTGGTGGATGTTCCATCCCATCGATGCTGCCAAAGAGACCAACGAACGTATAGTTGTATACCTTGTTGTTGGAGCAAATGTCTCTTCATAGTCGATGCCTTCAAGTTGAGAGAAACCCCTAGCCACAAATCTTTCCTTATACTTGTCAATACTTCCATCTGCTGCATGTTTGATCTTATAGATCCATTTGGAAGTTACCACATATTTTTCATCGAGCCTAGGCACGATCTCCCAAACTCCATTCTTCATTACAAATTGATATTCTTCATTCATGGCATCCTTCCATTCTTGATGATTGACAGCTTCTTCAAAAGTGGATGGCTCTGCTTCTATTAGTTTTGTCATGTAGGTTGCATACCCAGAATATCGTTTGGGCTTCTTGCTTTCCCTAAATGTGCCCTGAGTTGCTCCATGACCTTCTGCATCAAGTAGTGTTGACTTCAACCAATTAGGTCTCTTTCTTGATTCGGGGATGACCACAAGTTGAATAGGTTCATTGGGACCTTCATCTTCATGGTGAGATTCTTCTTCTTCCCTGTCAACTTCTTCTTCAAATACTGGAAGTTCTTCATCATCAGAGTCCATGGGAAGTTCCTTTGATTTCTTGAATGCAATACTTTCATCAAATATGACATCTCGACTGACTTCTATATGGTGTCCTTCTTTTATGTAGATTCTATAGGCCTTAGAGGAGTTGTTGTAGCCAACAAATGTTCCTCTCATGCCTAATGGATCCAGCTTCTTTCTTTTGTCCTTTGGTATATGAATATATACAGGACAACCAAAGATTCGGAGATGATCTACAGTTGGTTTCTTCCCAGTGAATACTTCTTTAGGAGTTTTGTTATCCAGTGACCTGTGGGGACTTCGATTTTGAATATATATAGTTGTCTTTGTGGCTTCTCCCCACAGAAATTTCGGTAGATCTTGATCATGCAACATTGCTTTTACACTTTCTTCAATGGATCGGTTCTTTCGCTTTGCAACTCCATTTTGTTCCAAATTATATGGGACTATCAGCTCCCTCTTAATCCCAGACTCCTTACAAAAAGCTATAATTTCCTTGGATGTATACTCTCCTCCATTATCAGATCTTAGTATCTTGATTTTCCTTTTTGTAAGGTTCTCAACTTCAGCTTTGAATTCTTGAAATTTTGTAAATACTTCATCCTTGGATTTCATCAAGTAAACCCAAGTTTTCCTTGAATGATCATCTATAAATGTGACATAATATAGATGACCTCCAAGTGATTTAGGAGTCATAGGACCATAGACATCGGAATGAATAAGATCCAAGATTTCTTTTGACCGTGAAGCATTGCTTCCAAATGGTCTCTTGGTATTCTTACCCAATGCACATCCTTTGCATACTCCTTCGTGATCTTCTTTCAATTCGGGGATTCCTTCTACTATAGAACTTAGAGTTGGAAGGATTTTGAAATGAAGATGGCCAAATCTTCTATGTCAGAGTTCACATGGGCTGATTTCAATGTGAACCAAAACTTGTGCAAGAGGAGATATCAACCTATAAAGTCTTCCTTCACGAATACCAATTACTCTAACATTCTCTATGCTTGAGTTCTTACTCCATACTACAACTCTTCCATCAATGAAAGCTACTCTATCACCCTTATCTTCTAAACTTGAAATAGAAAGTAAGTTCTTATGCAAACCTGGAACAAATAGGATGTTGTTGAGATGAATGTTGCTTCCATTTTCCAGCTCTATAGAGGTTGATCCAATTCTTCTTATAGGATAGCTCTTATTATGTCCAAGTTCCACTGAATAAAAAGATTCTCCCTTTGATAATGTCTTCAGTTGTTTGTGATGACCAGTCATGTGTCTAGATGCACCACTATCGATTACCCAAATGTTCTCGTCTTGGAATGTGCCAGTGAGTGCTGAGAAGAGTCTTTCATCCTTTATCTTGGTTACTTCCTTTCCTGTAGTGAATAGAAGATTCCATGCTTCCTTGGTGCCTTTCTTGAGATGGCTTGCTACCTTTGAACACTTCTTGAAGAGCTTCCTCAATGCAGTAGAGATCTTCATAATACCCTTAGTCAACCTTAGCTCTGATACCATGTTGAGAAATCTATAGGGAAATGATTATAGTGATTTCTCTTTACTTGATAACTGCTTGTGATGTCTTTTTACTTATTAGCTTTGTTACTTATTATTATATGTGTGTATCATCAAACAACTACCAAAAACAAGAAGAACAAGAACACAGAATATAGGTTGCAAGCCAGGGCCAAAACCTCTCCACTTGAGAGGAAAACCCGCAAATCTCTTCTCTTCCTTATAGATTCTTCAATTGACGAATTCCAAGACCTTAAGACTGACTTCAAAACCCTCCAAGACCAAGACCAACCTCTCCAGATGATGTGCTAACCTTGATCCAGTCAAACCCAGTCAAATCTCTTCCAATAGCACTTCTTTGACCTCCAGCTGCAGAATTTCGGCCTCCACTACAAATCTGAAATTTTGGCCCCCCCAACAGTTGTTGTTGCCACATGTGTGAGCTTTGATATACCTTCTGAACCTTCCTTTGACCTTTGCTTGCCTTTCCCTCACTTCTAGAGCTTGAGGATGACCCTTGGTGACCTTTGCTTGACCTACTTGCCTTCTTTTCTCCAAGATCGAACTTGTAGATAGAAACCCTAGATCTGCTGCAGAAACCCTAGTTCTCCTTAGCACGTGTGAGAGAGAAATAGCCCAAACAAAGATCTTCTTCGTCTTCTTCCTTCTTCTTCGCTAGAATGAGAGATGAGTGAATGTGTCTCAAGGAGGATGAGTTCCCTCCTATATATAGGCTCTTCAAGGTGGACGTGGCTCTTCCTTTTAGGCCGACTTGGTCTTGGAGGGTATTTGGACACCTTTTAAGACAAAAATAATTTTCTTTACAAGTTACAACGTGCCTAATGGGGTCTTCAACTTATGACAATGACTCTTTTGACTTCTTGACTTAGGACAAACCCTAGAAGCACTCAATGGGTGCTTGACCTATAAAATAAAAGACCTTGAGCATGAAACCCATGCTCCAAAAATAATAATAGTAATTTTCTTTCATTTTACACTTTACAAGAATCAAAAGTACATTTCATCTTTATGAAGACCGAACCTAGTTACACATTTTTCAACACTTAGGTTCCTCAAGTTGGTGATCATAGGTGTAGACAACAGCCTGCAATCCTCCATCCTGAATCTCCTTAGAATATCAACTGCATACTTGCCCTACCCTAGGAAAATCTCTCCTAGCTATTGCCACACCTCCAATCCCAAGAAGTAATGCATCAAACCAATGCCCTTCATCTCGAACTCCAAAGAAAGGTCCTCGTTGCACATCCCTATGAGCCTCTCTGATCTTGTCAAGAAGACATCATCGACATAGAGGACCAAAATGAGCAACTCACCCCCAGCAAGTACATCGTAAAAGTTTAAGTTTGCCTCACTCTTCATGAAGCCCAATCCAAGTAGTTGCCCATCAATGGCACAATGAGCTAGCTGTGGCTGCAAGGGGTTGTTGGCTAATAGGCTGAGGACCATCTTGGAGAAAAAAATTCTCCTAGGGATATTACCCACAAAATGGTGGGTAACAGGGTTAACACATGGGGGTTCGTGGAGGCCTTCATCGTATGGCAAGGCAAGTTTTCCCTGTTGTTGCACAGGTTCGGGGTTAGCTTTGGATGGGTAGACATTGACATCGTGGAGATGCTTGGGCACGATAAGCTTGGCCTTCACAGATATTCCACCATCATATTTCAGGAGGGGAGGATACAGTATGAGCATGATGGGAAGTTTATCATAGTCAAAGAGGCGCAGTGTCAGCATGGTGGCACCCTTCTAAGACGAGCATGGGATCCGGGTACAACAGGATTTGGTGGTTTAGCTACCCTCGGGGATGAGCTGGTTTCTACAAGGGGAGATCATTCAGATCTTCCATTGAGTTCTAGTAATTCACTGTTAACATGGGGAGCGTCACTAATATGGTAGGATGTTCAACGGCGAGGAGTGGTTCAGTGGCACATTTGGGACCCTGGCATTAGCTAGGCTAGCTTTTGGAGCAACAAGATATTGCTTGAGGACAAGCAATTTTTAGCAGGGAGTACTGTAATGTTCCCAATTTTTTTGGTGAGTGCAAACTTCACTAAGGAGTTTTGCCAATTTTTGGTGATATTAAATAAAAGCAGAAAATATTATTTTGTAGGAGAAAAGCGGAAATTATTATTTTAATGAAGAATAGCAGCAAAGTAATATTTTATTAGTGGAAGGTGGGGACCACTAAGGGAGAGGGCTAGCAATTATAAATAGATTTTGGAGGCCTCCATTTGGTATCTTTGATCATTTGACAATTCAACATTAGTTCTCTCGAGTTGCTTATAGCCAAGACAACTATGTTGTTCAGCACAAGGAATTTCCAAGCAAGAATTCCACCCTCATTTCAGAGAACTTCGAGTGTCTCCCTAGTGAGGCAATTTGGGGAGCTCAATTCAGAATTTCCATTGGGCATGTTGCAAGTTATTTCAGCTAGTACGTTTTTCTTCCAGGTCGCAGAAGTGGTTCAAATTTCTTGTGGGGAGATCAATTACGGAGGAGCAGAACACTGAAGAATTTGCAGGGGGTTTTCCCCTAATTTAGTCGGAGATTTTGTGGTGATTAGCAGGGCTAAGTTGAGAGAATTCTTGGGGCCGAAATTCTACATTTCTAGAAGTGCACATGGGTTGGAGGAATAGAGGTTGAGGAGAGATAAGGGTCGGAGATTGGAGGTATTCCTCAGGGGAGAATTTAGCCAAAGTTGGGAGAGATTTCCAGTGGTGGATTTGGGCTTAATTCAGTAGTATCAGTTTTGTGGGGCATTTTCAGCCTAATTGGGCAATTTGCACTTGTTGGGGGTCATTGGGGATCGATGAATTCGGCCCAAACCCTTCCTGGGTTTTTGTGGGTTTATTGAGAGGAGTCTCTAACTAATTTTACAGAATTTTCCGAGCAATATTCAGGCCTGAAATCCTAATTCTTATAGCAGGGCGAATTGCTAGTTAGTTGGGGAATTTGCACCATTTTGTGGGTTCGACTTTGGCTTGGAGATAGGCCAAACCCTTTCTGGGTTTTTCTGGGTTTTTGGTGGAGAGCTCAAGATTAATTTGGCGGAATTTTCTAAACACTTTTGAAGGCTTAAATAGGGATTTCTTCCAGCCAGCAGTTGCAGAATTTCCAGGGCCAGCGCAGAACATTGAGGAGAAGTCTTTCCTCTGCATCCAAGTAGCATCTTTCTCACCTGGGATTGTTTAGCTTGCTTTGGCAAGCCTAGGTGCACACATTTCATGCATTGTACTCTTCTCCATATATAATAAAATGGCTGAATTTTGGTGCAGTTCCAGTGTAAATTGTGGGTGTTTGATTGTTGTTTAAATATTTCGGTGTTGTGTATTTTACTTTATTTATCACTATTATTTCCTTTTTGGAATATTACAGCATCCAAAAAAGAGCTTTGATACCATTTGTAGTGTACTCAACCCCAAAAATCTAAAGCAATAACATAAAATATAGTGCAAAACCCAAAAACACGGGAGAAAGAGATAAACCTTAAGAAAGATCTCTTTCATAATCAAAAAGTGTTGAAAAGTGTGCAACAAGAAATGCTTGTTGAGAGTGCAACAAGATGATGGAGCTTAGTGAAAAGAGTCGCCTTCACTAAGTGGGCCCGCAGGCTATTTTTGGCGCAAGTCTATTTTTAGACTATGTCTATTTTTAGACTATGTCTATTTTTAGACATATGGATCATGTCTATGGATGATTGATCAAGTTGGGAAAAATAGATGGACTTCTATTTTTGATGAAAGTGTGAGTGATCACAGTGTGAGTGATTACAGTGTGAGTGATCACAGTGTGAGTGATCAAAGTCAAAAATAGAAAAGTCAAATATTATTATCTCACAATAATATTTGGACTATAAACTTAATCTTATTCTCTTAGAGCACTTCAGTTTGAGCTACGGAAGTGGCACATGCAGCTGTCAGAAGGAAATTCGTTTTTCTTATGTGTCAGTTGAGTTGTTGCATGCATGACTTCAGTTAGAACTCAAGTGAGTTGAGTTTAGTGGACTGGAGGTACAGTTGATGGAGTTGTGTTCAGTTTAGCTTTGTTAAACTGGTTGTATTTAGTCTAACTGTGATTACAGTGTGAGTGATCACAGTGTGAGTGATCAAAGTCAAAAATAGAAAAGTCAAATATTATTATCTCACAATAATATTTGGACTATAAACTTAATCTTATTCTCTTAGAGCACTTCAGTTTGAGCTACGGAAGTGGCACATGCAGCTGTCAGAAGGAAATTCGTTTTTCTTATGTGTCAGTTGAGTTGTTGCATGCATGACTTCAGTTAGAACTCAAGTGAGTTGAGTTTAGTGGACTGGAGGTACAGTTGATGGAGTTGTGTTCAGTTTAGCTTTGTTAAACTGGTTGTATTTAGTCTAACTGATCAATAGACTAAAGATGAGTTGGGTGAATTAGTTATTAATTAATTCACAAGTTATTAACTCATAATGCAACTATAGAATACATCAGTTAACTCAGTTGCATGTCAGTGCATGTTCAGTTTAGCAGGGACAGGTGTTAGAGGATCAGATTGCTATCAGTTGTGACTATAGCTGTGCATGATGATTTGCACAATCAAAGGATTGAGTATGCCAATGAGTTTGCTCACGTATCTTCATGATATTATAGCTGTTGCTCACGTCCAACATAGTGTGGGTGACTATTTTGCAGTGTAAAATCGAGTTTGGGAAGTAATTCTCATCAGTTCTCGAGCAGGTTTGAGCAGCGGAGGCAGGCAAGCAGCGGGAGAGATTTGGAGATCAAATCTGAGCTGTATTGTGTGTAACAGGTGGAGATACTTGTGAGAAGTATTATGATTTGTATTGTTACATGATTCAATCAATATAATATACAGATAGTGTGGGGTTTTTAGCGAGATGCTTTCCCCGGGATACATACTGTGTTTATGAGTTTGATTGATGCTTCTATGTGTGCCTGTGGATGTTTCTGCTTCTGTAATTTGATGATCAACGTAGAGGAGATTATGTATTATACATGTTCCGCTTAAATTGTATGATCAGGATAATCTCTGTTGAATATGTGTCATATTATTCAAAATTTCTACATGGTATCGGAGCTAGCTGATTTGTAGAAGAAATTTCTACATGGTATCAGAGCTAGATAATTGTAGAAAAAGTTTCTACATGGTATCGGAGCTGCTTGATTTGTAGAAGAGATTTTTACAGGACATCAAGCGAGGATTGATCATCGGGTCTATTATTCAGGAAGTGTTTACATTTTATTTCTTCAGGCAGAGTCTGTAATCGGGCCAGGTAGCCTCTGGATTCATCCTTCTTTTGGAAGGTGAGATATCCGGTGAATGCCCATACAGTCAATCTCTGTACAAGAAATAATTTGTTCTCACGAATTCTAGATCAGAAGCAGTTGAGTTTTGTGCTGGTGGAATTCGAATTTAATTCCAAAGCAAGAGATAAACTCAGAAACATTCAGTGTGAGAATGGAGACAGTATGCCCAGGTAACTCACGAAGTTCATCCAATGTAGGGATGAGCTGGGAAGTGTGGGGGTGACTGTCAGGATGAGGATGGTGAGTCTAGCACTCCTTGACCTTCCTAAGAGTTGGCATAGCTACCAGGACTCGGTGAATGGAAGGCAGAAACTGCCAAATTGGGAACGACTATGGTCGGATTTGATGTAGGAGGAGATTAGACGGCGCACCAGAGACAGTTCTTCATCCATGCAGGATGAGGAGAACTGTGCCTTAGCGAGTAAGGCGAAGAAGGGGAAGGGGAAGGTTTCTCTTTCCGAATCCAGTTCTTCCAATGATGGGAAGAAGGTTGACAAGTCGAAGGTGAGATGCTTTCATTGTCATGAGATTGGTTCACGGGTCAGGAACCTGTATGCTCTTGAGGTTCAAGATGCATGCAAAGCCTTGAGCAGCAAGGCAACTGATGGAGACTTGGTGGTTGAGAGGGAGCGTATATTACCTCTCAACATGCAGAGCCAGAAGAAGTCTCAGACGATTGTGGAGGAGCCACGATTGGTGCAGCAGCTTCAGGAGATTGTGGAGCAGCCACAACAAGGGAAGCTGAGAGGAGATCGAGTAGAGACATCTACTCATCCAGAGACCTCCAGTAGGGGGAAACTTCAAGCCAGGTGGGCTGAGGGATCGCATGCATCCATACCTCCAGGTAGGAGGTGGGGTGATGTGGATTGATTGTCCCAAGGAGGAGGGGCAAGATCCTTGAGGTACCCAACCTCTTGGATGAGACCTTGCTACGGGAGCCCCGATGTGTAGTAGCAGGAACTGACTGATTGGGTAGAGATAGATGCGGATGGAGCGGCAGAGAGAGCGACAGTGCAGGGAATCCCAGGACAGCGCATAGCTAGCAGGCTGTAGCAATGCGAGAGGCACAAGTGTTTTGCACAGTGTTAGGTGGAACAGAGAGGTGTGCAATGGTGTGAGATGCATGGAGATGTTGCAGTAGCGCAGATGTCAGAGAGGGAGCACTTGTCAGCAGCAGGTAGAGCTTCAGCATCAGAGGATGTTTCTATCCCAACAGGGAGGTCAGTTGGGAGGTGCAGTGCGGATGCAATGCTGGGAGATAGAACCAGCAGCAGCACGGATGCAGTCAGAGATCAAAGTGACAGAGGCTAGAGCAGTCAGATACTGAAGAGCACAGAGATGCAGAGTTTCAGTTGACAGAGGCAATAGCAGTCAGAGACTTTGATGACAGAGCAAGTGGACCAGCCAAATGTGTTGCATGGAGAACATTCCAGAGTTACAGGATCGGGTTTGAGAGGAAGCCTTTCTTGTTGAGAGGGAGTGTTGAAAAGTGTGCAACAAGAAATGCTTGTTGAGAGTGCAACAAGATGATGGAGCTTAGTGAAAAGAGTTGCCTTCACTAAGTGGGCCCGCAGGCTATTTTTGGCGCAAGTCTATTTTTAGACTATGTCTATTTTTAGACTATGTCTATTTTTAGACATATGGATCATGTCTATGGATGATTGATCAAGTTGGGAAAAATAGATGGACTTCTATTTTTGATGAAAGTGTGAGTGATCACAGTGTGAGTGATTACAGTGTGAGTGATCACAGTGTGAGTGATCAAAGTCAAAAATAGAAAAGTCAAATATTATTATCTCACAATAATATTTGGACTATAAACTTAATCTTATTCTCTTAGAGCACTTCAGTTTGAGCTACGGAAGTGGCACATGCAGCTGTCAGAAGGAAATTCGTTTTTCTTATGTGTCAGTTGAGTTGTTGCATGCATGACTTCAGTTAGAACTCAAGTGAGTTGAGTTTAGTGGACTGGAGGTACAGTTGATGGAGTTGTGTTCAGTTTAGCTTTGTTAAACTGGTTGTATTTAGTCTAACTGATCAATAGACTAAAGATGAGTTGGGTGAATTAGTTATTAATTAATTCACAAGTTATTAACTCATAATGCAACTATAGAATACATCAGTTAACTCAGTTGCATGTCAGTGCATGTTCAGTTTAGCAGGGACAGGTGTTAGAGGATCAGATTGCTATCAGTTGTGACTATAGCTGTGCATGATGATTTGCACAATCAAAGGATTGAGTATGCCAATGAGTTTGCTCACGTATCTTCATGATATTATAGCTGTTGCTCACGTCCAACATAGTGTGGGTGACTATTTTGCAGTGTAAAATCGAGTTTGGGAAGTAATTCTCATCAGTTCTCGAGCAGGTTTGAGCAGCGGAGGCAGGCAAGCAGCGGGAGAGATTTGGAGATCAAATCTGAGCTGTATTGTGTGTAACAGGTGGAGATACTTGTGAGAAGTATTATGATTTGTATTGTTACATGATTCAATCAATATAATATACAGATAGTGTGGGGTTTTTAGCGAGATGCTTTCCCCGGGATACATACTGTGTTTATGAGTTTGATTGATGCTTCTATGTGTGCCTGTGGATGTTTCTGCTTCTGTAATTTGATGATCAACGTAGAGGAGATTATGTATTATACATGTTCCGCTTAAATTGTATGATCAGGATAATCTCTGTTGAATATGTGTCATATTATTCAAAATTTCTACATGGTATCGGAGCTAGCTGATTTGTAGAAGAGATTTCTACATGGTATCAGAGCTAGATGATTTGTAGAAAAAGTTTCTACAAAAAGAGAGAACTATGTTCACTCGCCTTTTCAAAGGGCCAACCAAAGCAATGCTCCAAATGCAATAACAATTCTTGACAAATTATTACATAACCTTCTATTCAATATATAGTTATTCATAAAGAATCTCAACTACCTATGGACCTACTTAAAACAAGGGTCGACAAACTAACAAGGACCTTATTAATAAAGAGAACCACTTTTATAATGATGACATTAACTAACAATTTATTTGGCCTTATTTAAAGAAGGTGGCCTCATACATTAATAAAGTATCTAAATAAGGCGGTTCGGGTAGAACCCTAACAACATCGACTTCTTCTTCTGATGAGCGGATTATTGATTCTGGAGCATCTTATTATATGGCGAAGGATAAAGCCATTTTTTTTTGCTTTTAATAATTGTAACACCAATCAATAGATCTCTTAGTGTTGTAGGGTTTGGAACAATTCACATAGATAATGTTCATTTTTAATGATATATTATGTGTTCCAAGTCTCTCCTGCAATCTTCTATCAAAATACCAAATCACTCATTTAGGTGAAGGTAAAACATTAAAGTTTTCACCTTACCAAGTTGTAATCAAGGATTTCAAAGATCCTAAGCATGTCCTAGCAACTAGAATTGATGATGATATTACCAAGTACATATTTGACAACTTTGGAGCATCATCTTTTCCATCAATTTTAGTTGTCCATAGCAATGACTTTAGCAAACTTTGGCATAATCGATTTGGTCATCTAAACTATCACTCATTGCAATAACTATGTAATCAAAATATCGCAATTGGTCTTCCTCTCATTTTAACAAGTGTGCCTCTTGGAATGCCCCCACCCCTTTGTAGCTAGTTCATAGTGATTTGTGTGGTATGCTTTCTTCTCCTCCTTTCTTTGGATGAAAGTACTACTTAACTTTCATTGGTGACTTCTCCAAATGCCCTTGGATTTACTTCTTAAAACTTAAGAACGAAGCTTTTGACATGTTTTTGGCTTACAAGCCCCTTGTAGAAAAGCAATCTGGACATCAACTACAAAGTTTAAGAATAGATAATGGCAGCAAATATGTGAACAACAAATTTACATCTTATTGCACTACACAAGGCATTAAAATGAAACATATTATTCCATATACACCACAATAATTTGGTGTTGTTGAGAGAGAATCACACTAGGTTTAAATTATATATAATAAACGTTATTCAATATAAATAAATAACAAAAATAAAATAAATATGATCTAGAAAATATATAAATATGGTAAATCAGCTCATTTATGCCTAATTAGTTCATCTTTTAGTCCACATTCAATTCTATTTAAAATTCCACATACAAGAACAAATATGTTTGAATTATCTTGAAGTTCAGCGAACTTCAAACTTGAAGCTTCAAGTTCGCCAAACCCAATGACTTAGGTTGCCTCTTGTCTTGTGTCTTCACCTGTCCCTTAGGCTTTTCTTTATAATCTTCATTAAGTCAAATCCCTAGCCCTAACCTCCTATGTGATTGACGGTTGAGATTAGATCTCACCTCACTTGAGATCAACGGCTAAGATCATATCTAACTCACTTAAATAATTTTATTATTTATCCTTAGTACTTTGGCTTAATAGTCCACAATAATTGATTAACATTAATTATTGTACTTTTCCTAAGTTTGACTTAGGAAAGAAGTCACAAATCATTCACTCCACCAAGCAAGAACCTCAAGAGACAATTAACCATCTCCTACCTTCTACCACAAGTTTCAACAAAGAATTGCCTATTTGTTGGATACTTCGAAAATGTCAAAGGTTACAAATTCAACTTCATTGTGAGAGACGTTACATTTGATGAAAATATCTCCGCCTATGAGCCTACTTGTTAATAGCACTGGGTTTATTTCTGTAGTTCACTTTTTGCACTTTAAGAAAGACGTATAAGACGTCATAAACACATAAATGAACCTGACAGCTAGTGTCCAAATTGGAGGGTATGCAATAGAAGGGGGGAAATCACGTCTTAAGGATTTTATCCCAACGAACCTAAGTGTGTTGACCTCGATCAAAAGCCCACATCGACTGTGAAAAATAAACTATAAAAACAATACCTCGGCCCTTGTGTGACACAAATACGTTGATGAATCCAGACCTGTCTCGCTATATATCTAGGAATTCTTGTCATTGTTCCTTTGGATGAAACTATGTTGTGTCCCTATAATACTAGTGATTACCCTATTACTATTGTAGTTGTATCCCTTATTAATATTGTTGTGCCCCTATTGTCCCCATATTGTTATTACTGTGCCCCATAGAATCCCTCTATTGTTATTTTTGTGGCTTTATATTATTATTGTTAGGTCGGCTAGGTTATATTGTGACTCCTTAGACTCCTATATATAGAAAGGAGGTTTTGTCATTTGAATCATCCAAGAATTGTTCATTTATGTAATGTAAAGGAGGTTGCCCCCTCGAAGAGGCTGAATTTTAAGGCGTGGATCTCTCTTTTCTATCTTTTTGTGAGCTGGTTTCATAACATTTGGTATCAAAGCTTTGGATTCTAGGGTTTCACTGCTCCAAACAGGTCATCATGGCATTTTCGCTATAACTTTTTTTCTGCGACGTTTCAGAAGCTAAAAAAAAACCCATTTGAGATGAAATCGTGCTAAATCTCAGGTCCGAATTTCAGAGCTTTTCGAGCTATATTTGCGGAAATATGATCTGAGGAAGTTGGTCTTTTTGCAGACTCCTGAATTACATTCCAAATAGGTGACCTAGGGAAAATCGTCATAACTTTCTCTCTGAGCATCGGATTGAAATTTCGTAAGAAGGTACAGAAAGAGGACGGACTGTAGTTTCTCGTATATCTTTTTCAGATCCAAAGGTCGAAACAGTGACTCGTGGCACGTCGTACAAGTTCACTCTACTGAACTAATCTATAATCAGGTCATCTTGGGAGATTGTGCATAACTCTTCTTTGGAGAATCCAACTTGGATCAGACTGGTGGCATTGGAAAGAGGACATAGAGGGCTACTATAGATCGCAATTTGAAAACTGGATGATCGGAAATTGCAGAGATACATCCGATTCAATATCAAGCTTCTACAAAGTGAAAAAATGTGTGTAGTTTTTTTAAATTTTTGCATAAGCTTGGTTTGAAAAATTAGTTTGAATCGGTAATTGATGCCCCAAGGAAAGAAAATGCAAACACCTAGTAAGCAACCTGAAAGCTCTAGCATGACTTATGAAGAAGAGGAAGAAATGCAACATGATATATCAAAATTACGAGACCAAGTGCAACAAGTGTCACTTGCACAAAAAGCAACAGAATCTAAGATGGATGGTTTAAGGGAAGATGTAGAAGCTAAGATGGATGGTTTAAAGAAAGGTGTAGAAGCTAAGATGGATTGTTTAAAGAAAGGTGTAGAAGCTAAGATGGATGGCATAGAAGCTAAGATGAATGGAATGGACGCTAAAATTGATGGCATGGATGATAAGATGAAAGAATTGAAGATAAATATGAATAAGTTGCTACAAGAAATGGTCACTAATGGTGAAAGGGTAGTAAAGGAAACTCATGATGAGAACAAAAGAAATGTTAATCATGATTCCATAGACTCTAATGTTGGATCGAAGACCCACCATATTCCAAAAATCGATATGAGGAAGTTTGATGGCAAGGATCCCGCAACATGGATATTACAGATGGAGCAATTTTTCGATCTCAATAATGTGCAAAACACACAAAAGGTACGTATTGCAACTTTATATTTGGAACCAAATCAGTTTGTATGGTATCAATGGCTTTGCTCTCGTAAACAAATTATCACTTGGGCAATTTTTACGGAAGAATTGACAGCACATTATGAGGATACAAAAAGCAACATTTTTTTTAGCCAATTGATAAGTCTCAAACAAAAGGGTTCAATAATGGAGCACATTGAGGAGTTCCAAAAATTGAACATAAGGGTAAAAAATATTCCAGAGGAGCATAGGATTGATGTGTTCATAGGGACTTTAAAGGATAATATCCAACATGATGTTTGCCTTTGGGAACCTGATTCATTAGAGAAGGCATTCAGGTTAGCAAGAAAAATGGAAAGCAAAATTATGGCAACCAGGAAGCATACCACTCACAACTATAAAGATGAAAGTGTTGTTGCCCCTAGTCTTCCACAACCTATAAGGTTGACACCACAACAATTGAAAGAAAAAAAGAGCAAAAGGGCTTTGTTACAGTTGTGATAGCAAATACACTAAAGGTCATAAGTGTGCTGAGAAGAAATTATTCTACATAGATTGTGAAGAGGAAGAAAAAAATGAGTAAGAAAGGTCAAAAGAAGAGGATATACTCCAGGAACAAAGCCTAGATAAAGAAGAAATGAATCCGACCATATCTTGTAATGCATTGGCAGGAATTACCACTCCTCAAACCATCAAGATAGAAGGACAAATCAAGAAGAAAAAGGTAATAGTGTTGATTGATTCAGGAAGTACCCACAATTTTATTCATTGTAAGGTAGCAAAAAAATTGAATTGCTTCTTATATCCAGCACCAAAGTGTCAAGTGATGGTTGCAAATGGAGGAACAATAAATTGCTCTAGAAATTGCCATAATATCAAGCTATCCATGGGAGAATATGTATTGACTAGCCCAATGCTTTCCATTCCAATGGGAGGTGCTGATGTTGTACTAGGAGTCCAATGGCTACAATCCTTGGGTACAATAGCTTTTAATTTTCAAGAACTTTTCATGAAATTTTCTGTGGAAGGAAAGGAAGTTGAATTAAGGGGTATTGCAGGGAAACCAGGAAAGATAATCAGCTCTAACGGTATGACAAAGCTTCTAAAAAAGGAACAAAGAGGTGTAATTGCACAATTATGTTCGCTAGATGTTTCCACATTGGAATCATCTATTTCTCCAGATCTCCAAAAAGTCTTGGACAATCATTCCAAGGTATTTGAGACTCCCAAAGGTCTCCCACCTATTCATGATCATGATCATGCTATTCATCTGATTCCAAGAAGTGTTCCTCCAAACATCAAGCCATACAGATATCCCTATGCCCAAAAGAGTGAAATTGAACGTATGGTTGCAGAAATGCTAGAAGCTGGTATAATTCAACCGAGTCAAAGTTCTTTCTCTGCTCCAGTAGTATTGGTGCACAAGAAGGATGGATCATGGCGCATGTGTCCGGATTATAGGGAGCTCAACAAGCTCACTATTAAAGATAAGTTTCCCATTCCTGTCATTGATGAATTATTAGATGAATTGCATGGATCAATTTACTTCACCAAGTTGGATCTTCGTTCAGGATATCATCAAATCAGAATGAAGACTAAAGACATTCCGAAAACAGCATTTAGAACTCATGAGGGTCATTATGAATTTTTGGTCATGCCTTTTGGCCTTACCAATGCACCTTCAACATTTCAAGGTTTGATGAATTCCATTTTCAAACCATTCCTTAGAAAATTTGTGTTAGTATTTTTTGATGATATACTAATCTACAGCAAGCTTTGGAAGGATCATGTTGAACATGTTGACAGGGTGCTACAACTATTGGAGGAGAAAAAATTATATGCAAAAAGATCCAAATGTTTCTTTGGAGTACAAGAGGTGGAATATCTGGGTCATATTGTATCTCATGAAGGAGTTAAGGTAGACCCTAGCAAAATTAAAGCCATTAAGGAATGGAAAATCCCCACATCCATAAAGCATCTGCGAGGATTTCCCGGGTTGACAGGGTATTATCGCAAGTTTGTTAAGAATTATGGGAGAATAGCAACACCTCTAACAACATTATTGAAGAAAGATGCATTTTCATGGACTTCAGAAGCAACAAAGGCCTTCGAGCATCTTAAAGAGGCAATGTGCCAAGCACCGGTCTTAGCTACACCAAACTTCACAAAAACCTTTATTGTGGAATGTGATGCTTCAGGAAATGGAATTGGTGCTGTTTTAATGCAAGATGAAAGACCCATTGCTTTTAAAGTCATCCAATCAAGGGAAAGTTTTTACACAAAGCTATTTATGAGAAGGAAATGTTGGCAATACTCCATGCACTTAAGAAATGGCGACCCTACCTAATGGGAAGACACTTCAAGGTAAAAACGGATCATGATAGCCTTAAATACTTTTTAGAACAAAGATTATCCTCTAAAGAGCAACAAAAGTGGGTCACAAAGATGTTGGGTTATGACTTTGAAATCATCTACAAAAAAGGGAAGCAAAATGTGGTGGCAGATGCACTCTCAAGAAAGGATGAGGATGTGGAAGCATTGTTGTGCGCCATTTCTATTATCCAACCAGATTGGATAAACGAAGCAAGGGAGGAATGGAAGAATGACGAAGAAGTGTGGGCACTTATTCGAAAGTTACAACAAGACTCCAGTACGTCTGATACATTTAGCTGGCAAAATGATTCGTTATGGTACAAAAATCGCTTATACCTCTGTAAGAATTCCCAGCTAAAACAAAAGATTCTTATGGAATTGCACACTTCTCCCTTAGGAGGGCACTCTGGATTTTTAAAAACTTACCACAGGGTTAAGAAGGAATTTTTTTGGGAGGGCCTTAAATCAGATATTCAAAAGTTTGTGGCGGAATGTTTGGTTTGCCAACAAAATAAAGTTGAAACAATTAAGACACCAGGTCTATTACAACCTTTATCCATTCCAAGCCAATGTTGGGAGGAGGTTTCAATGGATTTTATCACAGGTTTACCCAAGTCTGATGGAAAGAGTGTCATCATGGTGGTAGTTGACAGACTTACCAAGTATGCACACTTTTGTGCATTATCACATCCATTTAAAGCCAGTACAGTTTCTACTGCATTTATGGAAACAATTCAAAAGCTACATGGAAACCCAAAGATTATTGTAAGTGACAGAGATCCCATTTTCACTGGAAATTTTTGGACAGAATTATTTTCTTGTCTTGGTACTCAATTAGCTCATAGCTCATCTTATCATCCTCAATCTGATGGGCAAACTGAGATAGTAAACAAATGTTTGGAAGGATATCTTCGTTGCTTTGTATCTGATAAACAAACACAATGGGTCAAATGGTTGCCTCTGGCTGAATGGTGGTATAACACTTCCTTCCATACAGCAACAAAAATGACCCCATTTATGGCACTTTATGGATATCAGCCACCATCCATCACATCATATTTAAGAGAAAATTCTAAGGTTCAAGCAGTGGAACATCACATCGAACATCAACAACATGTCCTCCAACTCTTAAAGGATAACCTCGTGTTGGCACAAAATAGAATGAAACAACAGGCAGATCAACATCGCAGCGAAAGAAGTTTTGATGTAGGTGATTGGGTATTCCTACGGCTACAACCATATAAGCAAATGTCCCTCAAGCAAGCTAAGAAGGATAATAAATTATCACCAAAGTATTATGGTCCGTACAAGGTGTTGCAAAATATTGGTACTATGGCATACAAATTGGAACTTCCTGCAGCTTCTCGATTGCACCCAGTTTTCCATGTTTCATGTTTAAAGAAGGTTATAGGCGACAAGCTCCCAATTCAAACAATATTGCCAGAACTTGACGAGGAAGGAAAAATTATATTGGAACCAAAAGCAGTCACGGAAACAAGAACTCGACAGTTACGAAATCGATCAATTTCAGAGTATCTTATCAAGTGAAAGAACTTATCCGCTGAAGATTCCACATGGGAGGATGAGAATTTTATACAGAAGCATCCATAACTATTGAAGCGTTGAGGACAACACTTTTTTGAAAGAGAGGGGCATGTTGGGTCCCTATAATACTAGTGATTACCCTATTACTATTGTAGTTGTATCTCTTATTAATATTGTTGTGCCCCTATTGTCCCCATATTGTTGTTACTGTACCCCATAGAATCCCTCTATTGTTATTTTTGTGGCTTTATATTATTATTGTTAGGTCGGTTGGGTTATATTGTGACTCCTTAGACTCCTATATATAGAAAGGAGGTTTTGTCATTTGAATCATCCAAGAATTGTTCATTTACGTAATGTAAAGGAGGTTGCCGCTTCAATGAGGCTGAATTCTAAGGCGTGGATCTCTCTTTTCTATCTTTTTGTGAGCTAGTTTCATAACAAACTACGTGATTGATTTTCAACCAGTATTGAGGATGAACACTTCAACCATACAAACTTTGCTGAAACATAGAAAGAATAGTTATGCTTCAACCTTTTTTTTCTAACCCTTCTAAACACGGAATATGGCAATATTCTGATATAAACTATTTTTTCATGTTATTTTCCTGTAATCCCCAAGGGTGATAATATCGTTGGGCCAACTGCTGGGAAAATGTCCTGACAGAATCAATAAAATGTTTTTTTTTAATTGAGATTTTAAGTTTAAATGTTAGATATAAATTCAGCCCCATCGAGCCCTAAAGCATTTTTGCAGAGTCATAGAAGGAAATAAAAACTCACCGGCAACACTACAAGCTGAGCGCCATTATCAGCTGCAGCCTCGATAGCGGCACGAGCATGCGCTATATTCCTCTCCTTGTTCTCCGTCACAGACAACTGGCACAAGGCGATTTTGAACTGCATTGCAAGATAAACAAAAACACTAAATTCCATTGCAGACTTGCTCTTAATAAAATCCGCAAGCTTCTAGTAGATCCCACTGAACTGGGAAATAAAGAAGACTGACAGAGAAATTCAGGGTCATAATGAATACCTTTCCGCCATTGGGAACTGATGGAGGGGGCACGGCTGGGGGAATCCTGGCTTCTTCTGGCTTAGCCATTGCAGAGATATAATTCCGATAAGAAAATTTCCGCCGATTGCCCAGAAAACGTTTTGGAGTGGCAGATAAATGGCCTACGGCTGATGCTATTGAAGATTTTGAAGGGAAAGCAGAGGCCACAACTCGCAGGGAATAAGAGAGGAGTGATGTCATCCTCTTACTGCCATCTCCGATTGAGACCAAGTGATCAGCCTGATTGCCATATTTTAGATTTATACAATTGGCGAGAGACAAGCCGTCCATCCAAATGGTGTTATTCGGGTTTCTCTATAAAACGTAAAACGTCGCAAACGAAAATAGGATTACACCAAAATAAATTCTATGGACTCCAAAGCGATGAGTGACGGAAAAGGGAAATAATATAACGCTGTGCAGTTTTTGAATTGTTGCAAATGAGGAAGAAGTGGATACATCTCGAGAGGCGTTTTGGTTTTTTCACTTGCGAGTGTTTTAATTTATTTATTTTTAAATGAATATAACATATAAATCTTTAATTTATTTTGCATCCTATTTTAATTTTTAATTTCGAGGGTTATATATGATGGTTGGGTAAGGGGTTTTATAGTTATTGGTTTCTGGGATCATCACATAATTTTGTTATATTACTGTGGGCATTAATTTATTTTAAGTTTTGAAAGGTAGTGATGTTGGTTAGGAAGTTGTGTTTTAATTGATAAAGTTTTGAAAAATTTTATCTTTATAATTTATATATTATATTATATTATTATCAGTTTAGATTTATTTTAATTTTTGGATTTATCAAGAGGGATTCAATTTCTTGAAATGCAAAATTTTGTTTAGAGTGAAAAAATATTTGATTTTTCTAGACATTTGGTAGATTTGAAATCAAATGAAATTATTTAATTATTAATTAAGATGATAGTTAATTAATTAACTAACTTATAATTTGTTAATGCTTAATTTAATTAATCATTGATATTAAATTTAATTTATTAGACAATGAATAGATCCATCATATTATAACATAACATATAAGCCTAGATCATTTAATACTTATTTTAACATATAAGTCTAGGTCATAGATAATTTAATATGTCTTTTAGTTTTTAAGAGTATATGGCATAAGAAAGTAAACAACAAAATGTAATTTTAAGATACCTTTAAAATTATTATTATTATTATAGAATGAATAGATCCATCATATTACAACATAACATATAAGCTTAGAACAGTGAATACTTATTTTAACATATAAGCCTAGGTCAAATATAATTTAATATGGCTTTTAATTTTTAAGTGTATATAGGATACAATCCTCAATGTAGACTTATATTGTTTGTATTAGATAAGTTGTATTCATAAATTGAGATGGACGTTTTAGTATATATTATTTACTATAATTATTGTTAAAGTGTTTTAATGAGTCATTTGTATTTGCTTTATTAAATCGATATATATAAATATATATATATATATATGGACCACAAACATATTATAACATAACATATAAGCCTAGATCATTTAATACTTATTTTAACATATAAGTCTAGGGCATAGATAATTTAATATGTCTTTTAGATTTTAAGAATATATGGCATAAGAAAGTAAACAACAAAATGTAATTTCAAGATACCTTTAAAATTATTACTATTATATAATGAATAGATCCATCATATTATAACATAACATATAAGCCTAGAACAATTAACACTTATTTTAACATATAAGCCTAGAACAGTTAACACTTATTTTAACATATAAGCCTAGGTCAAATATAATTTAATATGGCTTTTAATTTTTAAGTGTATATAGGATACAATCCTCAATGTAGACTTATATTGTTTGTATTAGATAAGTTGTATTCATAAATTGAGATGGATGTTTTAGTATATATTATTTACTATAATTATTGGTAAAGTGTTTTAATGGGTCATTTGTATTTGCTTTATTATATATATATATATATATATATATGGACCACAAACATAATATATATAATAAATTATTACTATGCTAAATTTTGATGAACAAATTTAACTACCCTACATTAATATGAGTTATTTTTTATTAATTTTAATTGGTTTTTAAAATAGGGGGCAGGAGCGAGAGGGAGTAATCATCTAACCCAATGGAGAAATAGAGCTCAAATTTGCATGGGGATTTGGGAAATCTTCGAATAACCAGGCAGAGGCATTAGCACTTTGGCAAGGTCTAAAACTAGCTCTTGCAAGATGCATTCATTAAATATTTGTATTGGGTGATTCAATAATAATTATTCAAAAATTCCACAAAGACAAAAACCTCAGTGAGAAAGATTCGCTCCCCTTGGATACAAGGATAAGAAATCAAATTCATAAATTTGAATCTATATCCTTTTTTCCATATGAAAAGAGAGAATTCTTCTCCTGAACAAAGGAGACCCATCACTTCAATATATTACATGAAGACCAACTAGAGTAGTAATATGGAGACAGGGGATAATTTAATCAGCAAAGCAAGTTGGATCGTTTGGGCCCTTAGAAATGTCATGATACCAATTATTAGTTTAGTTAAAATGTTAATGGCATCCTTGAAGAGATGACTCACAACTTTGGAATCAGGTTCAGTCTACCCCTCCAGGTGCTTATCGGAGATGGCACTCGTCACTCTCAAGGACTGCAGATGTCATTTGACATGTGATCATGTCATGGGGATATATCACATTACATGCCAGTAGTTCATTCCCTTGCTTGTCGATTTAATCGGAATGTATGATTGTTGGGCGAAGGATAGGGTGCAGGACATTGTTGAAATATGTATTCAAATGTGATTCAAAGACATTCAATGTAATTCATTGAAGATGGGGGACGAAATTAGGAGTATCTTTGGCTATAAATGGTGAGTGATAAGGTTGGAAATGCTCGTAATTTCAGTGAATGTCCGTCCATGGTTAAGTATGGCTTCTCTAATCAAGTCAGGTTATGACAGTTCTAGGTCACTCCAAGTTGTGGTTAAACTTGATGAAAACCTGGATAAATTAGATAAGGTCGGGGAGAAAATTGTGGTGGAAGCGTGCTTGCATTTCTCTTTGATAATGCGGGAGATTGAGGCTCTGCAAGAGGATGTGGAGAGACTTAGACTAACAGTGGTCAACCTGGCCACGAAAGTTGACAACCTTAGTTCCAAGGTAGATGGCATAGAAGTGATAGTTGAAGCCGCATCTTTAGGTGTTCTCAAGGAGGTATTTGGACTCCAAGACCCCTCCTCTCCTGGAGGAGAACTGTGTGAGCCTAAGGAGTTATTGATTCCAGAACTACCAATGCAAATAGTGGAAGAAAATGGCGGTGCATCGACAATCAACGGGTCAGGAATGTAGTATTTTTTAGAATCTCTCTTTTTTTATCAATGTTATGTAAAATAGTATTATATAATGGCCTATTTTGGAGATAATATAGGATAAATCTTGTTAGAGGCATATTGGGTCATAGGCAGGGTAGTAGTAGAGCTAATTTTGAACAATTATGGAACATAATATATGTTGATCAGACCACGAATGTAAGGGTACTGATCCATTTACCATATTGATTAATACAAGCTACCAATTTCTTAAAAAAAAATATTGGTAAATTATGAATTTTTTTTATTTCTATTAAATTAAATATTATATATAAATGTCACTTGAGTTTATAACCTACTACACCATTTGTTTTAGTCATTGGATTTGATTGTGTTAAAATAACTTTTGAGAAAAGTGTTATGGCCCATGGTTTGGTTTTAGTTGGTTTTGTACTTTATATTTATTTAATCTATTAGTTTTTATCCATGGTTTTGTACTTTATATTTATCAAATTTATTAATTTTTCTTTGTTAAATTTTTCTTTTATAAATTACGATGATTGAGATAGATTATTAGCCATAGAGTTATTTGAGGTTCATTTACATTTTACATTTCATATTTGTATATGTTTTAATTTTAACATATCAAGCCCACTTAATTTTTATTTTTATTTTTCCCAACATTTAAAGAATGTTGACAAACTTTCTTACATTACACCTACACATTTGCCCTAGACTAGGTTGTAGAGCGCCTCTCAACACAATTAAGGTGGGCATTGATTTATCTAAGTTTTGAAAGGCCATGATTGTTGGTTAGGAAGTTGTGTTTCAATCAATAAAGTTTTGAAAGCTTTGATTAGACATAATATTGTAAAAGTTTACAATTTGTTCAAAGTATAAAATGATTTATCTTCGTTACTAAAAGTGTTTATAAGGAGATGAAGATTTGAGTTCATTGAACTCTTTGCTAGCTAAGTTAAGGAGATGGAGGATTGATTGTGCCCTAAGCCTCTATATATATGCCATTTCTCCTCATTTGTAACATGAATCTCTATATTTTTTTGTGATTTCTCTCTTCATAATGGGTGAAGTGTACGCTCAAACTATTGAGCATGAGAATATGAGACACATTTTACCAAATTTTAAATGAACCATTTCGAGAGATAGCTTAACCTAATTTTATTTAACTTTCTGTAAGTGATTCTTAGAAACACATGTTAAGTCATTGCACCCAACAATATATGTATCTTTTGGCTTATATGTCAAGTTTAGAGGGATATTTATTTCTCAAATTAGTTGAGATTTTCACTTGGCATCGATACTTCTTTTGATAGCATGTTATTCAAGAATAAATCCTCAATAGATTGTTTAACACTATGTAACCTTATTAGTGAACAAGAATGGAACCTTGTTAGATGGTTTGACACTATGTAACCTTACCAGTGAATCAATCCTCGTTGACAACTTGATCCTGTAGTCTATATAAGAGTCACTGATAGATTTCAATATTAACCAAAAGAAGTTGTTGTAACATGTTGAAATTTGTAACTAGGTTCAGTCTTCATAAATGTATTTGAGACACAATGAAATGTACTTATCAAAAGAATAAAGAAATATTATTATTATGACTTATTAATGCATGGGTTTCATGCTTGGGTCATCTTGTTTTAGGTCAAAGTCCCATTGAGGACTTCTAGGATTTATTCTGAGTCATTAAATTCATTGTACATTAAAAGAGAGCCTTCTTAGGTCTCGAATCATGTAAAAAGAATTATTTCTTAGTCAAAAATAAATATAGTCTCCTCCACACCAAGTCGACCTCAAGAAGGGTAATTCGACCTCACTGGAAGGCTATGTATACAAGGCAGTTCGAATTCATTTGGAGGATCTCACTCTCTCACACATAGTTCAATATCTGAAGTTGGAAGCTGGGAAGTGTGAAGTTGGAAAAGGGCTAGAAAAAGAGCTAGAAAGGAGTGTGAGTTTCTGGAGGAAGATAGAAGGCACCAAAATCAAAATTTTGGAACAACTCTCACTCATTTCTAAGGTGTATCAAGGGAGATCAGAGTTTGCCTAGTCTATTCAAAGTTGTTGTTGTTGTTGTTGCTACTGGGTTGAAGTTGCCACTGCATGTTGGTGTTGCTAAGATGAGGTTTCTTTTGAAGGGATATCATCTACTAGAAGGATTGAGGGCTGAATTGGTGTGGAGGAACTCTTTTTCTAGGTCAAAGAGTCTTGGACTATTTGAGAAACTATTAAAGGAAGAATTGTTGAATGGGTTTTCCCGCAGATAGGGGTTTTTCCTTGACTATCTGCCTACTTCTATTGTCCTTGTGTTATTATTTTGGTAATTGCTTGATGAACTAAAAGATAAAAGAAGAACATACAAATAAAACAATCACAAGTAGTTATCTATATAAGAAAATATTTATGCCTTTTTTATTTTCTAACATGGTATCAAAGCTAAGGTGAAGGAGGAAAAAGGCAGTTTTGAGAATCTACTAGGAGTCTAAAGGATTGAGCAAGGGGTCATATAAGGAGTTATTGTAAGGGAAGAAGCTCATTATCTTTAAGTATATTTTCTAACACAATAAATAGCGAGAACAAGTTGGAAGGAGCATCAAATTACAGGGCATAGAAGAAGAGAATTGACCTCATTCTTGAAAAGAACAAGGTCTTGGATTTCGTTAAAGGAAAGGTGAATAAACCTATCGAAGAATCGAGTGATGCATACAAAGTAAAGTATAGAGAGTCGGAGATATTGGCTATGACATTGGTAATATAAAACATAAATGAAAATCTTGTCCCATACATTTCCAATATAGACCATGCTCAAGAAATGTATGAAGCTTTGTCAAAATTATTCACTCTCAAGAACATTGGTCAAGTAGCAAGTTTGAAGAATGAGTTAAGGACTAAAAAAATAACAAAGGATGATATTGTGGATTATTTCTTTGTGAGGATATCTGGAATTAGAGATGAACTTCAAGCCATAAACGAAATTGTATTGGAAAAGGAGCTAGTAGTCACTGCACTATTTGGATTACCACCTACTTGGATTTCTTTTTATTAAGGTCTCAATAGTTGGAAAGAAGCTCCTACCTTTGAGAAATTGTGGAATGATTGCACCCAAGAAGAAATGATAATTTCATTAGTATCCAACAATGAAGAAGAAAAGGTTTCAAATGCATACTTCACTTCTCACAAGAAAAGACACTCCAAGAAGTCAATAGGGCTAAGAAGGAAAGTTGACATGTCCAAGATAGAATGCTACAAATGCCAAAAAATGGGTCACTATATAAGTGGCTATCCTAACAATCCGAAGAACAAGAAAAGAAGCAAGAGACCAAGCCAATGTTATTGAAGAAGGATCTCCAAAGAAGACTAAGCCCGAAGAATAGGATATAAGGAACATACACTACTAAGTCCTTTGATCTAAGATTTAGTTATTTTATCTTTATTTTTAGTATTTGTAGGTTTAACATATTTTGGAAAAAAATCCGTTTTTGTTTTGTTCTTAAGGTCATAAGCATCCCTCAAGCTTGGAGGGAGCCCTAACCAACCTCCAAAGATAAGTATCTCATTACCAGTTTCATTTTTATCTTGCCTTACTTATCTAGTTTTGCTTGCATTATATACTAATCACATTTCTACTCTTATTTTCCTTGTTTAGGAAAACTTGTTGAAGACTCAAGGTAGAAGGCCTCATAAGACAAAGCATTAGAATTACAAGGTTTGTTAAGAAACAAGAGGTATGTTTTGAACTACAAGTTTTTGCCCTCTTCATGATATTTGTTCTTGATAAGCTATTACTAACATCATTGTGTCTAGCTTTCTTGAATCTTAAAGATTCTTGATTGGGTGATTCATCATTAGATAAATCTACCCTCATATCTTTTATTACCCTTGTGGAACCCTGGAAAGGTTCTTTGTGAAAAACCCTAACTTAAGGGTATGTCTATGATAATATGTGAAACCCTAGCCTACATAGGGTTATTGCTGAAGATAAAAGAAAATGTCTGATGTTTTGATGAATTCATGTTTGGGGTTTTGGTATGGTTATGGAAACCCTAACTTGTTAGGGTTGAATGGTAATGTTTGAAATCACAAACCTTTTAAATATTGGTAATTTAGGGTTTGTTGTGTTTTGTATTAAAACCCTAGATCATTAGGGTTTGGTAGGGTGCATAAGAAAGACCCTTATAATGTCCTAGAAATGAAATCCTTAGCATGTATGTATTTTTCTGATCAAACCCTAGTTTGACCAAGTTTGTTATATATTTAACTTTTATTGTTATTTGTGCCTTTGGGTTTGATTAGCACATGTTATGATATGCTTGTGCATGATGATGGAATCCTAGATTTATGAGTTAACCTAATTATTGATGGTCAAGAGTCCCAGGGTTTGGAACTAAGCCCTAGTCGAAGTTTGATTCTCTAGGATGATTGTATTTATGAAATTATAGGGTTTTGTAATTAAACCTTAGTAGAAGTTCAATTCTTTAGTATGTGATGACTAGTGTGACAATTTGGGATTTATGAAAAGTTGATAAAATCTGAAATTGCATGGTGGCTGTTGAGAATTAGAAAAATCTAGAGTTTGCAATAAAATTTAGTGAAAGTTAGTCGCGTTATTACTTTGAATCGAGTTGTGACTGGTTTTGATTATTAAAATCTCATGTGTGAATTCTAGGGTTTTGTACTAAATACTAGTAGGAAGTATGACATGAATTCTAAAGTTGTTAGATACATTGTATTTGTTTGAATTGTTTCTAGGGTTTGCAATATGATGTAGTAGGGTATGTCATACCTCTCGAAGAAACATTGAAACCCTAGATGTAATGAAGGTTGTTATGAAATTCTCAAAGTCTTGATGAAGTAGTCTAGGGTTTATGACCAAAAACTTAGAAAGAAATTGAAGTGTATGCGTCTCTTGTTTGCAACCAAGTGTGAGTATTTGATGTCTAAAATTGAATGCTTCCATGTTTTTGATATGGTTAACTTCATGCTTCTATAGATTTGGTTGTACTTGCTATCTAAGTTGTGCAGGTACATAATCTTCAAGATGGTGAAGATGTTCGAAAAGTAAATTTGATATGATAAGCATGATGTGAATGTTGATGGTTATAAGAAGGATGGAAGCTGTGAAGGATTCTCCATTGTTATAGAAAAGAAGTGGAACTCCCTAAGTTAAGAGGGAGCTTGGATGAAATAAATCTCCCTAAGTCGAAAGGGAGCTTGGAAGAAAGGAATCTCCCTAAGTTGAGAGGGAGAGCATATAATAGTCATGTTGAATACCTTGAAAGAAATTGGAGAATGTATATTGAAGGGCTACTGAGATAAGAAAAGTCGAATCTATTTGTAAAATATGTTGCTACATGAAAAGTATGAAATGAAGTTGTATGGTTGAAGAATACTTTGTCAAGATTCATTTGGAAAGCTCTAAGTCCTACTATGAAAAGTTGAGAAGCAATATTAAGATGTCTGAAAGACCCCGAAGGTTTGTGTTTTATGTACATTTAGAATTTTGTTACTAATTAGGGTTGTGTTTGTACAGGTAAGTCTCTCAGAGGTTTTGATAGCATGTGTTTATATGCTTGTTGTTATCAATAAGTTTGATTAGGAGATATTTTTTGTTGTCAATATGTCTGATAGGGGAGGATTTGTTACCAATTGTAATAATTGGGAACATGAGACTTTGTGTGCCTCAAAGGACATTTGTCTGACACTTCGTGTTAATGTCTAGTTCCCGAATTAGGGAGGGTGGCATTGGTCATAGAGCTCTGACCTCGAATATGAACCTAGATCCTTGGGTTAATGGTTAGCAAGTAAGCCTGATGATACCTAGAGAGGTTGAAATCTTTAGTCCATCTTAGTCCCACCTGGATAGATTACTTTGGTCAGGAATCTAATCCATGGCATTGCGATGCCTAAACTGGTGGAGGACCTTGGATAGATTGTCGTGGTCAGGAATCTAGTCCATGGCATTGTGGTGCCTAAAATTATTCATGGTTCATGTGTTTAGAGATATTCCTTGTACTTGTTAGTATGAACACCTCCCTAGTTAAGAGGGAGTGTTGAAATTTGTAACTAGTGTAGAAATTTTGAATAATATAACACTTATTCATAGAGATTATCCCGATTATACACTATTTGCAGAATGCATTCATAATACACAACCTCCTCTACCATTGATCATCAATTTGCGGAGTTAAGAAACAATCGCATGCGCACATTGAAACATCAATCACACATATCAACACAGTATGTAATGGGGAAAGCATGCAGCTGAAAACCCCCAACTATCTATATATTATAATGATAGAGAACATGTAACAATACATAGTACAATACTCCTCACAAGTACTCAGTACTATCTCCACCTGCTAGACACAAACTAGCTCAGATTTGAATCAAGTCACAGGTTCAAATATCCTCCACTGTTTGCCTGCCTCTACTGCGCAATCCAAAACGAGAATAGATCAGCGCCAAGCTCGAATTCCCTTGGCCTGTACTGTGCAATCCTCATTGGAAATCTCAATCACTGATTGTGCAAATCTCATGCACAGCTATAGTCACAACTGATAGTAGTCTCACCCTTTCACTCACCTCTAACACTTGTCTTCACTGAACTGTCCATGCACTGAGTTAACTGATGTATTCTTTAGTTGATTTATGAGTTAATAATTAGTGAATTAATTAATAATTAATTCACTTCACTCATCACTAGTGTATTTGGCAGTGAGACTAAATACAACTAGTTCAACTAATTCAAACTGAACACAACTCCATCAACTCCTCAATCAACTCCACCAAACTCAATCACTTGAGTTCTAACTGAAGTCCATCATGCAATAGCTCAACTAACCCATAAGAAAAGTGTATTTCCTTCTGGCAGTTGCATGTGCCACATCCGTAGCTCAAACCGAAGTGCTGCAAGAGGATATGATAATGCTTATAGTCCAAATATTATTAAGAGCTAATAATATTCGATTGTTCTATTTTTACACTGACAGTCTAAAAATAGACTCCGCCCATATGTCTAAAAATAGAGGTACATCTATTTTTACCAACATGACCAATCATCCATAAATAGCATCCTGCAACTCATAGACCATGATCCATATGTCTAAAAATAGACATAGTCAAAAAATAGACTTTGTGCCAAAAATAGCCTGCGGGCCCACTTAGTGAAGGCGACTTCTTTTCACTAAGCTCCATCATCTTGTTGCATTTTCAACAACTAGGTTATGTCTTCATAAATGTATTTGAGTCACAATGAAATGTACTTATCAAAAAAATGAAGAAATTATTATTATTATTATTATGACTTATTAAAGCATGGGTTTGATGCTTCGGTCATCTTGTTTTAGGTCAAAGTCCCCATTGAGGACTTCTAGGATTTATTTTGAGTCATTAGAGTCATTATACATTAAAATATACCCTTCTTGGGCTTTCGAATGAGGTAAAAAGAATTATTTTTGAGTCAAAAATGAATTTAGTCTCCTCCACACGAAATCGGCCACAAGAAGATCATGTTGGCCTCAAGAAGGGTAATTCAACCTCACTGGAAGGGTATATATACAAGGCAATTCGAATTCATTTGGAGGATCTCACTCTCACACATGGTTCGATATCCGAAGTTGGAAGTTGGGAAGTGCGAAGTTGGAAAAGGGCTAGAAAAAGAGTTGGAAAGGAGTGTGAGTTTCTGGAGGAAGATAGAAGGCACCAAGATCAAAATTTTGGAACAAATCTCACTCACTTCTGAGGTGTATCAAGGGAGATCGAAGTTTTCCTAGTCTAGTCAAAGTTGTTGTTGTTGTTTCTACTAGGTCGAAGCTGCCACTGCATGTTGACGTTGCTAGGCCAAAGTTTCTTTTTAAGGGATATAATCTGCTAGAAGGATTGAGGGTTGACTTCGTGTGGAGGAAGTTTTTTCCTAGGTCAAAGAGTATTGGACTATCTCGAGAAACTATTGAAGGAAAAAAAAATTACTGGGTTTTCCCTTAGATAGGGTTTTTTCCCTAGTTTTTCGCCTACTTATATTGTCCTTGTGTTATTATTTTGATAATTGCTTGATGAACTAAAAGATAAAAGAATCACAAGTAATTATCTATATAAGAAAATCTTTTTGCCTTTTTTATTTTCTAACACAACATAATGGAACCAAAACTCCAACCTACAATAGAACACACACATCCAACCACATGTTTGATACACACCTCAAGGTTTTCAAGCTCAAGGCCACATATTTTGAGTTCAAATATTTAATATGATCATTGGTGTGAACTTGTTAAATTGAGTCAAGATATCAATTCTTGAGCTTTACAACCTAAAGGTACATATTAGCTATGGGTTTATGTTTGTGTCCATATTAGATGATTTTAATACATGTTTAGATTGGTATGTATTAGTACTTATACTCAACATATATATGCACCATTTAGATTTATTGTATCATTAAATAAAAATTAATGGATCAACCCCACCCCACCTAAAGTATATTATGCACCTTGTTACTTTTGATGTGATATGAAATGGGGAACACACGAAAATACTTCACTCACAATCTAGTAAAATCTAAACAATTAGCCAATATAGCTATTTATCTTATACTCTAGAGTGAGGATTTTAGCAACATATATAAGATCATTCAAAATGTTGGCAATGCCTATAACAACTAATCCCCCTAAAACTTAAGTTTGATTGTGGGTTCTAGACATAGGTGAAGTTAAGGTGGTAACAATATTAGATTTTTTTATGAGACTAAAGTTCAAACCCCATGGAAGACATGTAAAAATTATCTTGTATCGTGGTAATGTAGATATGGGGTTCTTAGTGTTGAAAAATGTAACTAGTGTTCGTCTTCATAATTGTACTTCATTCAATATGTAATATATTTGTCAAAAGCTTTTTATTATTATTATTAAATTGAATTATTAAAGCATGGATTTCATGCTTGGGTCAATGGTTATAGCTCAAGCCTAAATTGTAGGCTTCTGGGATTTTTCTGTTGAGTCAAAGTCAAATTTTGATGTAAGAAACCCTTCTTAGGATCATGATAGAAAAATATTTTAGTGTCTAATTAATGTCCTACCTCTCCTCCATCAAGTCAGCCTTGATCCCCTTGTAAGTCGGCCTCAAATTGATATTGTGGAAGTCGGCTCCTCCATTCATGCATATCGGCCTCAACTACAGTTGGAAACAACTATATATAACCTACTAAACTTGATGCAATGAGAGAAGGTACTGAAGTAAGGATAACAATTGCAGAAGTAATACGAAGGGAAAAAAGCAAGTTGTTAGATGTCTACAAGTGAAGAAAACAAATTCCTAAAAGAGCAGAAGGAAATTCGCATGGATTGCAGGCAGCAAAGGAAAGGGTACTCGACCTAGTTTGATGGATTTTCACACCTTACAGGAAGGTCCGAAACTCAACTATATATCAAGGGAGGAATAGAGTAATAAGTAGACGATTTTCAGATATAAAAGCGAGGACTATACCACAAAGAAAAATATTATTTATATTACAATTAGAGAACCAAAATCTCTCTGTGATTATAGGATCAAAGACTTCTATTATTGCAGGACTAGAATTTGTGTACAATTGCAGCACTGAAACTTTCATGGCTACAGGAGTTGAAATTTTATGATTGAAGAAGATCAGTTTTTGAAGAAGGCTATGTCATCTAAAAGGTTGACTTGATGGATGGAGAGAAGTTTATGCTAAGAGTCTTGGTTGTCGCATTGTCATATGAATCTACTGAAGGCAGAGCTCTTGACTAGGTTTTTCCCTACCTAGGGGTTTTTCCCTAGATGTGTCCCTACATCTTGTGTCATTTTTTATTCATTGTCTGGAATTTATCTTATTGAAAGTAAAACATAAATAAGAACTGACAAGCACATAATATTTTTTCACAAGTAAATTTCAAAGATCCAAGAGAAATATAATGCCCTTAATTTCTCAACATGGTATCAGAGCTTGGTTTGTGCAAGGGCAGGAAAGAGGTCACCATTGGCTTCAAATCAAATAAATAAGAACATCCACCTAGGGCCGAATTACTAAGGACAAGGAGGATCAAATTATGGGCACATACACTAACTATCCCCACAGTAACTATGTCACAAATCTGAGCATAAATAACAGAGATATTATTTTCTATTATAAAGGATTGAAGGACCAATCTAGTAGCCTAAGGCAGGTCGAATATCCTGGTGAAAAGAATAAGGGTCTTAATTTAATATTCAAGGTATGAAATCTATATTAAAAGAAATGGTGTCATCTAAGAGATCTGCACCTATGGAAAAATCAAATTTATGCTTTGTATATCACAAATTTCGGTGTGAGGTTGATAGAAGAATGTATCTTAGTCACGATAGAAATACGCCTAGCCTCCTATAAAAGTTTTGAGCATGAGTATACAACCTAAATGTAAAGTCAACATTACCTTCAAGTTGATTCGAGAGGATCCAGAAATAGAAGTGGCCTTGAAAATATCTCAAAAATCAAAGTCATAAGATAGAAGTGAAACCGTGACCAGACCATAGTGCTCGTCACCCTTATTCAAACGGTGCCAACGAAACTCAAATCCAAGTTTGTATGCTCAAGTTATAGCTGGTCAAGTCAAACTTGGCCAAGTGGAAGTCACTAACGAGGAAACAATTTGGTAGAGTCCCAGCGCACAGAATCCGGTGGTTGGAATAGGGGAATTTGTCTAATATCCCTTTAAAATCGGTAGGAAAATTCGAACTATTGTCTTAATATATATATATATATATATATATATATATATATATATATATCTATATCTATATATATCTATAATATATATATATATATATATATATATATATATATATATATTCTATATATATCTATATCTATATCTATATCTATATCTATATCTATATCTATATCTATATATATATATATATATATATCTATATCTATATCTATATATATATATATATATATATATATATATATATATATATATATATATATATATATATATATATGGGGTGGCGGGCCACCAACCCCGCCACCCCACCCAATGATATTACATATATGTCACATATATTAATGGGGTGGGCGGGCCACCCCTGGCGGACACAACCCCCATCGAAGCCACGACCAAATCATATTAGAAATTAAACCGCACTGCAATTAACCAACGGCCAGACCATGTATGGAATGCGCTGAGACTTGAAACTTGAACCACCGTCGGCCTAAACGACTCCGCCACCAACTAGCCACGACTCGTTCTTTGGTGGCTCTGCTTGTTTCATTATATAAAACCTCAACACATTTTCCCAGCAGACCGACGAAGGGAAGACGAGCACAGAACCTTGAGCGGCTAGAGGAGTGGAACCATGAGCGAGGGAATCTCCAAGATGTTGAAAAGATTCCTATAAAGGGTCTGAGGTGCCAATGTCAGAATTTGACAACTTTATAGTCGATTTTGAACATTTATGCTCCAAGAATCCAACCGTGCAATCTATTTCTCCATCTGAGGTCTCCATTTTTAGGCCATCATCTGAATTAGACATATAAGTATCATTTTTGTGAAGTTGCTTGTAGTTGGTTTCTTTACTACTACATAATAAAAGAAGGCCTTCCCACTTTGAGCAGGGCCCGGGGACGTAGCCCACATTGTGTGAACTTTGTAATCAAATCGTTTGTGTGCCTTTGATCTCATGGTTGATTTATGATTTCTGTTTCTTTCATGTGTTAAGTTACTTCGTTAATGTGTTATTTTATATGCAATTATGTATGCATCCTTGAAGTTAAAAGATCTGGATCCAATTTGGTATCAAAGAACATCTTCTTGATGCAAGTTGCATGAGTGAATTCTAACCAGGAATAAGTTCCAAAGCAGTGAAGGAAAAAATAAATCCTTTGATCTCGAAGCAGGGCATGCACCACGAAGATGAAACATGGCAAATTAGGAAGCTCGATTGGAGGAAGAGCAAAATTATCGCAAGATCTTCTTCACCATGGCAGAGAGAGTTGACAAGTTGTTTGAAAAATATGAGAAGACAATTAAGCCTGAGAAGAAAGAACTAGACGATCGTGCCTCGATAAATCATTAAGGTGGAGGAGAAGAGCCTCCTCCCTCTCCGTCCTCAAGTGAAAGTTCTTCTTCTTCCTCTTCTAATACGAATCATAGGAATGCTTCTAAAAAACCCTTTTTCAAGCTGGATGTAAAATTTGAGTTACTTGTATTTAGTGGAGAATCTAATGCAAAAAATCTAGATAATTAGATTAAACATGTTGAAGTGTATTTATGCATACAAAAAATCAAAGAGGATGAAACCAAGATCTCGCTAGCATCCCTTCGACTGAGTGGCACCGCTCTCGTCTAGTGAGAAGGCAAGCTGCAACAAGGTGGTAAGAGTAGTTGTAAGCTTCTTTCATCTTGGTTTGAGTTCATTTATGCTTTAAGAGGACAATTTTACCCATTGGGTTAGAGACAAGAGGCCATGATGGAATGACAACATAGGAAACAAAGCAATGGTCAAACTATTCAAAATTTTACAGAAGAGTTTAGAAAACAAGCATTAGCATTGAATGTTCCACTAGCCACTTCTGAGAAGTTGATGAAATATATTGGCTCTTTGCATAGTTATTTGCGTCATTTGTTGTTATTATTTGAACCTGAGTCTCTTGATGAAGCTAGTGTGAAGGTTGTATATCTTGAAAGTAAGGAGTAGCATGAGCAAGATGATTGCCCAAAGAGGGAAACAACAACCAAGAGAAGAGAAGCAAGGCCCTCTTGTACTCATTGTGAGAAAGAAGGGCATGATGAGGAGAATTGTTGGAAACTGCATCCAGAATTGAGACCTAAGAGGAACGACAGAAAAGAGAAGCAGAAGACAGTTGCAACTGTGTAACAAGACCAAGAATATGAATTAGAGGATGATGAGAAAATCACAGCTGCGGGATTTGCAGGTGGTGGACCAATTGACCTGGGATCAAACTCCGGTGACAAAATGAAGATTGCAGCTCTTGGGATTGCAACAGATGGATCCATCGACTTGGGTTCCGATTTGAGTGATGAGACAAAGATTTCAGCAGATGTTGTACCAAAAATGAAAAGGGAACCAAATGCGGCATGACTCCAAGAACTTGAAGAAATCAACCAAAGTATTCAGGCAGAGAATGCCGAACTACGGAGACTCCTACAAGAATCAGAAAAGGAGAAACAAAGGTTGCAATATCAATTACAAGCCAATGAGGATGCCTTGGAAGAGTTGCAGCATAACAAGCCTGAGGTAAAAAGTGAATCTTCAATTTCATGTACTTTTTATGATGATGATTTCATCACTTTTGAGAAACATACTACAGGAATTGGATCAAAATTGTTGAATAAAATGGGGTATCAAGGAAAGGGCCTCAACAATAATGGCCAAGGCATTGTGAATCCCATCAAAGTGGAGGAATTGCCTCATTATGCGAGACTTCGATATGTCAGAAAAGAGGTTTGGGAATGCTCCAAGACAACTAGTGACCAACCAATGATAGATGATGAGAGAACTTCATCACATTCCAGTGATAGTGAGTGTTCCACAAGCACTCATCAGAGGCACACCAGGAATAAGCGTTCCAAGGCAATCCAGAAAGTTTGGAGGAGAAATAATTATTGTAGTCATTGCAACAAGGTTAGACACTAGAGAGCCACGTGTCAAATATTACGTGCCTAGAAAGCACCGTTAAAGAAGCCAACTTGCAAAGATGTTCAACAAATGAATCCGCCACATTCATGTTGGTCCACTTTATTGAGTAAGAGATGGTTTTACTAAAAAATAGTAGCTTCTCATGGCCACATTTTGTAAATCATGTGTAGTGAATAATTGTAAAAGCGATGATGTGTTTTACATCGCTTATTAAAGAAAAGATGACTTTTTTGGCCTTTTGTTGATAGCTGGGATATTAGTTGCGATTATGATGTAAACTTGACCAAAGAGTGTGTGTTATAAACTCTTCACAAGTATGGGGTTGTTTGATTCATGTGTGGTTTTGTATGTGGTTGCAAAGAATGTACCAGATTTGCATGCAATGCAGATGTTGAAATTGTGGCTTGACGAGGACACATGCAGTGTGCAGGATGCGTTCATGCTTTTGGAGGTCCAAAATCTCCTCAGTGGGGAGGAATGATCCAAGAGGATCCAGAAATAAAAGTGGCCTTAAAATTAGCTCAAAAATAAAATCCATCAGATGGAAGTGAAACTAGGACCAGATCGTAGTGCTCGTCACCCTAATTCTAACGATGTGAGCGACATTCAAAACCAAGTCCATATGCTCAAGCTATAGCTGGTCAAAGTTATCGTCAAACTTGGCCAAGTGGTAGTCACTAACAAGGCAAAAATTTGGCAGAGTCCTGACGTACGAATTCTGGTGGTTGGAACAGGCGAATTTGTCACCTACTTACCTTTTATAATATCCCTAAAAAACTGGTGGGAAAATTCAAACTATTGTGTTATAAAAAACAATTTTTTTGGGTGGCAGGCCACCAACCCCACCACTGTTGTTGGGAAAAGTATCCAATTCGGAATGCGCCTATCCCACTCTAAGAGGTGATAGTGCCTTAGCAACAAACAAGGAAAGCTATCTGAGTATTCTTCTTTATGAGATGCAAATAGAGAAAGAAGGATGTAACTAACCGGTGTCTTCCGCTAGTTTGTCGATCCAATCACTCTCTCTTTCGTTCGCTTCCCGCTGCCTGCTCTTTCACTGGTCCAGCTTCACCCAGTTCCTGCAAGATCACAAGAGAGGAAAACTACACAAAAGATATAGATTCACATTCATAACTAGTTTAGGATCAGATATAAACTAAATATGTAAATATAACAAAACATCATTGAAATACAAGCATATAGGAGAAACTCAAGTAGCTTTATTGATATGATAACAAGGTTCAAGAGGAGATACAACCAAATGAGTCCCGATCCAGCATCTACCTCCCAGCAAAAGAATCCCTTCCTCTCCTCCAACAAAGCATAAATCACCCAATGTACTAATCTCAATCTCAAACCAACAACAATTCTCTGCAAAGTACAAAATTCCAGCCTCCTGAACCTCTGGGTGAGAGATCCATATATAGATGTAAGCAGAGAGGATGAGTCATCTTATGTTTTGACTTCTGGCTTCTCTCTGTCAGTTCTTGCTTCCACTTGGAGGTTGAGAACCTCTTACTCATCACTAGTCGAATTCATTGAGGCAAGTGTCATTGAGGAAGATTCTGGAAGCTTCCAGGGTCTTTCCACCTCGTTGAATGAACTTGCCATTTGTCATTTCCCGCTCAGCGCACCCTGGTAGTGCTTCTACCTGCGTTGCAGTGCACCTAGCCAGTGTAATCTCTGCATTTCAGCGCAGACAGCTAGTGGAGCCTCTGAATTGATCCTGAATTGACTGTTTCTGAGTGGTTTTTGGTGGAGAACTTCTGGGAGAAGCTGTCATTGGTTGACCTTGTTCCCTTAGGGGTAGGAAAAACTCATTTAGGGACTTTGGATCCCTTGTATTATTGACATTTCATGCTCAATGCTGTAAGGCACAAAAATGTCTATAACAGTTGCCCCCTAAAGTATGAGGCCGTTTATCGGGTGAAATGCTTTATTAGGAGGATCCAAAGTTCTTCCAATGCTGGGAGGAGACCTGTAATAAGATACAATACAATACATTATTTTTCATACTGCTTTCATGATCTAGCTAAGGCGGGCATTCCCATGCTCAACTTTATAAATTCATTTTTCTGTACATAGAACAGACAATCGTCTGATGGTAGACTGATGATTTTGATGAAATCATCATCCTTTTGGTAGGATGATTATCTGATGCAATGTTGTACATGTCAATGTATTTATTTTTCCTGAATATATATCGCAGCTCGGATGGATGAAACTAGATCCGGGGTCTTCAATCTCGTTCGATCTTCACTCTAAGTACAAGTCGATCCATGTGAGAAATGTTCTGAAGTCGAACATGGAAAGACATCGCTTGATTACCAGTCAATGATGTAAACTGTTAACAAGCGCGAGAGGAGTCACCGATAATGATAATGACCCTCAAGGTACTGCAGTACAATTCACGTGGTGTGAATAAAGGACTTGGCGTCGAACACCACGCAAAATCTTTCGGTCGAAGGTCATTGATGTATACCTGTCGCCGGAAGTGAGAAACTTGCCATTGAGGCATGCAAGCTTCAAAGTACTGAAGGGTGTGTTCCTAGATCAACTTCTTGGATAATGAGCTGATGTCGACAAGAAGCGATCCGTCAAAGGAGGGCCTTAATGTATCCCACATCAGTGACACAGAATGGAGCAAATGATTTTGATGGAGGTGAAAACGATCTGATGATATATGGTTCAGGGTGGCGGTCATGAAAGGATGAAGGATAATGTATGGTAGTGGATGGGACACGGTTGACTTCTCTGGATGACTTCTCTTGAACATATCGGCGACACTTGTGTGATGGATTGGTAGCATTTACCCCAAAGATGGATGGTATGGCGAGACCATGGTGATGTGATCGGTGAATGAAACAACCCAACCCGACTCAGGCACGGAGTGGAAGTGTCATGTTCAAGAGCGACTTGCTACCAATAAAAGTTCTTTGAGTTTCTTCCCAATTTTTCCCCAGTCATTTCTGACCAGTACCTCTTTATTTTTGTCAAGCTTGAGGAGGATAACATATGCTTGTTCTATAATTTGCCCTTCGGGCAAACCCATCGCTATGTTTTAACGAGCCTAATGATAGTGAAACTCGTTCTCGTCTAAAGACAAGTTTGTCGCTATTAATGCTTTTAACGAGTCTAACGACAAAGATAACTCGGTCCTTTTCAATTTTAGAGAGTCTGAAAAGGTACGTAAAGTTAACTCCAAAGTTCCTTTTTCGTCATCTAATCCCTTAAGTCCGAAAAAGTATAAAACAATACAGAAGGGATGGATTTTCGATAGTTTTAACGAGCCGAACAAAACAAGCGCTCGATCTTTTTGTGCAATAATCCCTCAGGTCCAAAAAGATTAAAATCTAGAGGGATAGCACTTCCGGTCGCTTTAACGAGCTGGAAGGCCAAAACTCGGCAATCTTTTCATATTTTACGAGTCAGATGAAAAGAGCTTAAAGAAGACTCGTCTTTTGAGGAACGAGTGATGAAATGGGTTAGCAGCTGATTCCAGGTAAGCTTTGGAATTTTCCAATCACGGCAGTGTCACAAGGATGGCTAAGTGAAATCACTCTTCGCAGCTTTTCCTCAAAATGGGTAAACAATCAAATGGAGGTGAATGATCGACCAATGGAAAAGTGAAGGTGATGGTGCAAACACGACCAAGGCTTTAATGGCTGATAATTTACGTTCGCAGTGGTTATTTACCGGGTAGTTCATTTTTTAACGAGCTTAAACGTGGATTGAAACACTTGCTCGATCTTATGTTTATTTTTTAACGAGCATGAACTATGTGCTAAAACTGCTCGATCTTATGTTTATTTTTTAACGAGCATGAACTATGTGCTAAAAACTGCTCGATTCCAGTCGTAAGATAAGAATGTCTCATTTAAGATGCCATTTTTTATGGGGCTTGCACCTCATAAAGCTTTGCCCCGGAATCCTTTCGTTATGCAAGTTCGGAAACGACTAATCCTACGAGTTTAAAGGGTTAGACCTATAGGTTTAAAGGGAGGACCTAAAAATTTAAAAAATAAATAGTCGCCCCTTGCTTGCACTCCGAAAGGTTTGCATACCCCCAGGTATAAAATAGAGTTTCAAGGTTACCCCTCAATTTGCAGATAAAACATTTGTTCTACCAGGAAAGGCCTACCTCTTTCAGGTTACCCAAAGATTGTCTCATTTGCGCAGCAAACAAAACACTTCTTCGGTGATGTCTACCGATATAGACAAAGGTGAGTGACAACGAGTGCCAAACACATAACTTTGACAAAAGAATCTTATTCTAGAACAACCCCTCTTCCATGACGGACGGGGTACAGACTAGTCATATTCTCCCGCGGAAACCTACCCTATACCCAAAGTTTTCCTGCCGAAGCAGACCAGGACGCATGCCCCCTGGGTTCCAGTCATATCCTTCCGAATCACTCGTGCTCATCGGGAGGACGGACCGTGGGTTGAGACCTTTCTTGCGTGAAGAGACCATTTGGGGATGGTACATGACTATTTGCGATGCGTGATCCGGGAAATGAAAGTTGGTCCACGAGCTTGACCACTCTTCCTTCGTGCGGAAAACACATTACTCTAAAGAGTGAGGAGACAATGGCTTCCATGCAATATATATAGTCTCGTCCAAGGAGTAGGTTATAATCCAAGGGTCCTTGAACGACCATCACGTTCATTTGAACGGTCTTCCCTTTCAATGTGATAGGCACATTTGGGAGGATCCCTAAAGGTCGACTGGTTCCTTTATCAAAACCTGATAGATTTCTCATTTTAGGCAAAAGCGCTGGCGAGCCAAGCGCTTTCCAAACAATAGAGGAAAGGATACTCACAGATGCCCCTTCGTTAATGATGGTGCCAGCCATTACCATTCTGTGTATTTGAACGATAATTCTGAATGGTATACTGGCTGGTAACCGGGGTCTGCCTAGTTTGTTCCATTCGAAGGACACAACTAGGTTGCTTGGTGGTGGGACCGAATAGACAACCGGATATCGCTCTGACGAACTTACTTCCTGCGATAAAGGAATGGGTGCATTGCCCCCGTGTTCGTCGGAGTCTGTGTTGATGAAAAGAATCTGGATGGTGTCATCCTTATCCTCTTCAGTGACTGTATCATTCGAAGATAAATCCTTTGAAGGCAAGACTGGGTCAACTGTCGCCTCAACCTTTTGACTTTCGTCGGGTATGGATTCAGTCGGTTTATCCTCAATGATAGACGCTTCAGCTGACCACTTGAGCGGGCCAGCTGGATTTTCAACTAACGAAGGACTTGGCAAGAGTTTTTGATATCCAGGAGGAAGCCGTAATGGTGAAACCGGACAATCTTCCAAGACTCTTTTAGCCTCGTCTAAGAAGGGACAACGGTGGAGGGCATGGTTGCCTTCACACAGTCTACGGGGAGGTCTAGCCCTCCCTTTCTGTCCTGGAACTTCACTTTCGCTAGTTGACAGTGTACTTTCAACATGGCTATCAGAGGTTGACGACACTGGATTGTGCAAACGGGGAGACCAGTCCCTTAGTATCCGAGGGATGCAGGGACAATCTCTATGAAAGTGGTCTCCCTTGCAGATGACACATGGCGATTTAGGCCTGGTCAGTGCTGTGTGTGGATTTTCATCAGACGACACTTGTTTTCCCTTATTTGCCTTTGGCTCCTTCGTCTTCCTCTCTTCCTTCCTCTTCGCGTAACGGAACTGGTAAGACTAAAAACCAAGTTCCTAAGGAGAAGAAGAAGATTCTGGGTTCGATCCCCAACGGAGTCGCCAATTTGTTGTTTGGAAAAGCATCCAATTCGGAATGCCCCTATCCCACTCTAAGAGGTGATAGTGCCTTAGCAACAAACAAGGAAAGCTATCTGAGTATTCTTCTTTATGAGATGCAAATAGAGAAAGAAGGATGTAACTAACCGGTGTCTTCTGCTAGTTTGTCGATCCAATCACTCTCTCTTTCGTTCGCTTCCCGCTGCCTGCTCTTTCACTGGTCCAGCTTCACCCAGTTCCTGCAAGATCACAAGAGAGGAAAACTACGCAAAAGATATAGATTCACATTCATAACTAGTTTAGGATCAGATATAAACTAAATATGCAAATATAACAAAACATCATTGGAATACAAGCATATAGGAGAAACTCAAGTAGCTTTATTGATATGATAACAAGGTTCAAGAGGAGATACAACCAAATGAGTCCCGATCCAGCATCTACCTCCCAGCAAAAGAATCACTTCCTCTCCTCCAACAAAGCATAAATCACCCGATGTACTAATCTCAATCTCAAACCAACAACAATTCTCTGCAAAGTACAAAATTCCAGCCTCCTGAACCTCTGGGTGAGAGATCCATATATAGATGTAAGCAGAGAGGATGAGTCAGCTTATGTTTTGACTTGTGGCTTCTCTCTGTCAGTTCTTGCTTCCACTTGGAGGTTGAGAACCTCTTACTCATCACTAGTCGAATTCATTGAGGCAAGTGTCATTGAGGAAGATTCTGGAAGCTTCCAGGGTCTTTCCACCTCGTTGAATGAACTTGCCATTTGTCATTTCCCGCTCAGCGCACCCTGGTAGTGCTTCTACCTGCGTTGCAGTGCACCTAGCCAGTGTAATCTCTGCATTTCAGCGCAGACAGCTAGTGGAGCCTCTGAATTGATCCTGAATTGACTGTTTCTGAGTGGTTTTTGGTGGAGAACTTCTGGGATAAGCTGTCATTGGTTGACCTTGTTCCCTTAGGGGTAGGAACAACTCATTTAGGGACTTTGGATCCCTTGGATTATTGACATTTCATGCTCAATGCTGTAAGGCACAAAAATGTCTATAACAACCACCCCACCCAACAGCATTACATGTATATCACATGTATTATTGGGGTGGGCGGGCCACCCTCGGAGGACCCTCCGAACCCTCACGAGAGCATGACGAAGTCATATTAAAAATAAAGCCGCACTGCAATTAACCAATGGTCGGACCATGTATGTAATGTACCGAGACTCGAAACTAGAATCACCGTCGACCTAAATGTCTCTGCCACCAACGAGCCACAATTCATTCTTTGGTGGCTTCGCATGCTTCATTATATAAAACCTCAACGCATTTTCCTAGTAGACCAACAGACGGGCGCAGAACCTTGAGCGGCCATAGGAGTGGAACCATGAGCGAGGGAATCTCCAAGATGCTGAAAATATTCCTTTAGAGGTGCTAGTGTTAGAATTTGACAAGTTTATAGTTGATTTTATACGTTTTCATGCCAAGAATACAATCGTGCAGTCTGTTCCTACATATGAGGTCTCCATTTTTGGGCTATCATCCGAATTAGAGGTATAAGGGTCATTTTTGTGAAGTTGCTTATAACTGTTTTATTTATTGCCACTTAATAAAAGAAGGCCTCCCCACATTGAGAAGGGCATGAAGACATAGCAAACATTGGGTGAATTTTGTAATCAAATCGTTTATTTTCCTTTGATCTCATGGTTGCTGTATGATTTCTGCTTCTTTTCATGTGTTAAGTTACTTGGTTACTTTGCTCTTTTATATGCAATTTTATATGCACCCTTGAAGTTAAAAGATCTGGATCACAAGTAGAAGTTGAACATCTGAGCACATAATGGACTCCTGAACAATTGTATAAAAATCATGAGATTGAAAGGACATTTGAGCCTAATCAATAAGAAAGAGAGCCAATATTGGTAGACTTCTTAATGATGGACATTTGAACAATGCTTTGTAGAAAATTCCTTAACCAGAGGTAAGTCGAACCATGGAAAAGAATCTCGGTCTTGAAGGAAGAACCAAACTTAAGTAATAAACACTTCATTAGCAAACGTGTCTTGCACGAACTCACGAGAAAACCCTTGAAGATTTTATCAAAATCAGGTAAAATTTGTTTTTATTCTTTCATACATCTAACATCATGTTTACAATTTGCAAAGGGAGAAATAAGCTTAAATGAAGTATCAAACAAAGGTATGCAAGTTCTAAGGTATGTATAACTTGATTATCTATTAAGAATATGATTATATTATTCTAGAATTGTTAATATCTAGGACTTGACAATACATATGAAAGTCCCACTCCCTGTCTCATAATAGGATTTGTAATTAGTACAAAGTTTATGACATTTCATTGTAATAATATAATTAATCAATAATGTCTTAAGGCATGGAAGAAAATCTTTAGGAGTTCATACTCTAATGGAAAATAGAAACTCTAGATATTGTACTTGTATATTTTTGGATATACTTAATATTGCAGGTATGATGACTTGATGGTTACAAGTTGACTCTTAAATGAATCTTGGAGATGCTATTTGAAGGGAAGTCTACAAGGTTTGTAAAAATATCCAAAGGTATGTGTAATATTTCATAGCTAAACATTTTTATTAAAGAAGTACAATCCTTTTAAAATTTGCCTTGTATTACTAAATTTCTTGTATTAAGGATTTTGAATCTCAAAGATTCTTGTTAGAGTGATTAATATTTAGCTTAAAACTACCTGCATTATTTATCATTCTTATGGAACCCTAAAAGGGTTCACTATAAAACCCTAACCTAAGGGTGTGTCAATATTGATTATGAAACCCTAGTCTACTTAGGGTTGGTAATGAAGTTTAAAAATCTTATCTTCTTGATGTTTAGAGTTTTTGTGTAGAAGCCAAAGTCCTTTAGGGTTTGTTGGTAATGTATATGCCATATATTGAAGACATAGATCTTCGGGGTTTAGTAAATTAAGGTTTATAAGCTAGAAGCTTGTATTAGTTAAGATAAGGTCCTAGGAATGAAACCCTAGGTATATATTTGTCAGCATGATAAAAACCCTGACCTAATTAAAATTGATGTTTGTGTCATTGGGTTCACCTAGTAGATGGTATTAGGAAATGCAAAGGCATGATTATGAAATTCTAGATATGCATATGCGAATATATTGACCTAATTGTTGATTCTCATGGTACAATAGAAAACTTAGTAGGAGATTAATATTCTGGGATATGATATTGCTTCCAATAAGATTTAATTATGATGATACAATCTAGGGTTTGCAACAAAACCCTAGCAAGTAGTTGAGTTTGTAACTTTTGATGATTATAAACCCAACCAAGTTTAATCATATGATGTCTAAAATTTAGATGCTTCCATCACATTAACATGATTTTGCTATAGTCAACTTCATGCATCTGTATGGTTATATTTGGTTGCACTTGATATCAAAGTTTTGTAGGTACATAATCTTCAGGACAATGATGATGTCCATATTAGCATGATGAAGGAAGTTATATATAAAGATAACCTTGATGTCGTAAATGAAAAGTTCTTTGATATCATAAAAGAAGGAAGTAGTTGATCTCCCTAAAGTCAAGAGCGATCTTGGATATAAGAAAAGGTATATCTCCCCAGTTAAGAGGGAGGGCATATTATAATAGTGGATACCTTGAAGAAGAAATTGGAGAATGACTTAGTGTTGTTGAATAAATGAAAGAAGAAGAAATCTTCTAACAAATTGAATATGGATAACTTGATAATATTAACATCAAAATAATTAAGGATCCCGAAGGTTTGTGCTTACTTGTATATTTGAAAGTTTATTATTGATTGGGGTTTGTGTTTTTATAGGTAAAATCTCTCCACAAGAAGATTGAACACTCTAGAAGCATGCCTGGACAAATGGATATATCTAGTTTGATAGGTAGAGTTGAATCATCTAATGGTGGATGTTTGGGAGGACATCTGGCTGACCTTTGTGTTAATGTCTAGATCCTGAAGAGGGAGGGTGGTGTTGGTCTTGGAGATTTTACCTTGGATATTGTTGAAGCCCCGAAATTCCTTTGCAACAACATCGGGGATAACCACCCAGTCTGAATCTTGGAAGCAACTCCTTTTCTATTTGGTATGGTGGCTTCGAGTAGGGATAATGGGACTAGTTTCCCATCAAGAATTGATATGATGATGATTGTGGTTTGAAATAAGGTATAATGGGAAATGACTTAACTAAAATTATCTGATTAGACAACAAACACATGCAGCTATATATTCTAACATTTATCTTAATATATACCCCAGAATAACTTAAGTCATGCGATCTACAAAGATATCGTAGAGAAAGAGGTAATAAAGATCATTCAATTGCTATAAGAGAAGAAATAGTTAATGATGATTATTTTGACTAAATAGTTAGGCAAAATAATTGTGGAAACTATATCACATATATCAATTGCTCATGTACTCAATAAGGAATCACAACTAAAACATTTTACAAAAGTGCAATAATGTCAAATTGTAGCTCATATTTCATACATAACACAATATAAGAAAGATTACTACTAATTCATAAACAAAACTCAACCATAAAGATAGAAGTACCAGATATGAGAGGTTCTACTCATGAAGTCAGCAATATTGATCTGCTTCCTTTCAACTAAATATACTCTAAGAGTACAAAAGTGAAAATTCAGTAGAGTATGCTTCAATCTCTAAGAAAATCAAGATCTTGTTCCAATTATCTCATCAAGATAGTCACAAAAGTACAGAAGTGCAAGCCTTTGGAAAGCGTTTCTTGATAAAATTCTGGATCCCTCTCTAAATGCATGAGAGAGGTTTAAATAATACAACATATGTATCAAAAATAGATTATTACATAAAAAGTTGAGGAGGTTTCAAACAACCTTCCTTAGAATAAGTAAAATAAAAACTAAAATAGAAAATAAAATGATGATGAGCTTCTTCAAATTGAATGGTTCTAGTCAGCCATTTGGTCCTTGAGTTCGTAGATATCTATCATTGGCTTCACCTGGGGTGGCTGGCCAATTATAGATCTTAATTGTCCCATAAATACAACATCAGAGAGTGGTGGCACCATCTTTTGAGTGGAATTTGTTAGACATCACAGAGTCATCCATTGACTGTGTGGTTTCACCAGAAACTGCTAGTAGGTTTCCTAGTCAAGCTTAGACAGTTGTTTGATTGCCTTAACTTTCTTTTTGTAGTCTCTTTCCATTGTTTCTCTAACTGTTTGATGTCTGGGAGAACTTCTGGCCTGCATTCTTTAATGAGATTGGCACTATGAAGGTTTTCAATCACAGCCTCAATTATATTGTTTGTTGTACTAGCTGCTCTTGTTGCTTCCCTTTCTGCTTGCTTCAACTGTATGTCCCAATCTGTGAATAAAATATCCTTGTGGGACTCCTCGATCTTTGGTAGATCGACTTTTCTACCTTCTTTAGATTCCTGCCAAGAAATAAACTCTGAAATTCTCTTATTGATCTCTTCATATTCTAATCTTTGATCAACCACTTAATTGGTTAATGCATCACTTGTTTCACAATATGGATTGATCAATGAGATTTTTTGGCAGAATACTTGTTGTTGTTGTGACAATAGAGAATTTAGTTCAAGTGCTTCTTTAATGAATTCCTCTATTTGAGACCTGTCTCTGAGTTTATCTATTACAGTCTGCATTTGATGAATCTGTGAGTTCTTCTCTACGATGCCTGCTTGATGATGTAATCTCATTTTATCAAAATCTTTTTTACGTTGTGCCATCTCCATCTCTGCTTGTCTTTTGGTGCTCTGTCTTTCTAGCTCAAGTTTTTGTTCCAACATTTGAACTCTTTCTTCTGCCTTATGAATTGTTGCAGTTGCATAGGCGCCTGCAAATTGTGATAGCTTGGTGACATTTTCTGATGGATCGATGGGGGTGTCTTTCCATACTACCTCCATTGATTCATTTTCAAGAGTTGTTGTCGATAATGCATCCAATTTACTTTTCTTCCTTTGCCTCTTCACTACAACCTTATGTGTTGGCTTGTAGAATATATCCAGTGGGAATATTTCCTCAATCTTTAAAATAATCTCTGAAGTTGGGTAGGCTAAGATGATTTCAATATCTTGAGTAGTTATAGCTCCTTGTATTGTTGTTTCTAGGTTTATAACATGTTGAGTTCGTTTAGGAGCCTGAAATCTAGATGTTCCTTCAAGTCTGTCTTTGTCTGCTGCACTTGGAGTTTTTTATTAAATTGCTACCATTCTTTATCCAGATCAATGGCTTTGATCTTTTTTGTTTGAACCTATGTGGAGTCAGTCTCCATGTGTTCCTTAGTTGAGGCCTCTTTGGCCATTTCTTCAACACTTTCCTTTGTGTCCTTCTCAGGATCTTTCTTGGGGCTTTCTTCCTTATCCTGAGATTGGTGTTCAGAATGTTCTGAACCTTGAACCGACTTCTCTTGAGATTCCCCATCAAAATTATGCTCAGAACTTTGCTCCAGGCTTACGCTAGGAGTGGGTTCTCTTATTTCTTCAATCTGCAATAGGTCCAAAGGGACCTTTGTTAGTCTTTTATTCTTGTATATGTGGAAGCGGTTGAGGTCCGCTGGGCTCAATTTTATTGATGCTAAATGTAAGACCTGTGAAAATGTCTCAGCTACCTCAAAGAGATCATCAAACTCATCGTCCTCATGAATAAATTATCTGATTTTGACCATAGTAGTGAAGTTTCGGGCGACCTTGTTAGGGTCATATTGTCTGCCTGGCACAGTAGCCAAATTTAGGGATGTGATGTTCTGTATCTCTTTTGTTGCGTGCCCAAAATCATGTAATGTGAAAGCACCACATTGCACCGGGAAGGTCGGCCATATGGATTTCTTCATTTCTTTGAGGGTTTTGGTAATACCATCCCCGACTATTTGATAGGCAATCTCTCTTGCCAATAATTTATCAAGAACATAAAATGGAAGAACATGAGGAGCTGTAATACTCCCAAAAAATCTGACATAAGTAAATAATTCCTCACCAAACCATCTTTCCATTGGCAAGATGTCCGTTTTAGCTTCCTCTGATAGCCTGGGGACTTTCTTATCAAATATGGTTTGGTAAATTGGCAACATAACACCATGACAAATTTTATAAAAGTGGGGGCTAAACTGTGATTCCCACAAAATCTTATGATAAACATGGATGGGAGTAGGGTCCTCAAGAGTCCATTTCCAACCCATGTTTGGAAAATGTGAACAAAAACATATAACATTCATTACATATGTGCTCATATAAAAAGGAGGGATAACTCAAGAGGAGATAATTCTATTGCATTTGTATTCTCTAATGGACATAGCCAAATTGTTCGATAAAATATTGCTCCAGTTCATCATTATAGCATTAACAGTTGCATCAATCAATGGAACCCATTCAATAGAAAATTTGGTACTGTCGGCCTTTCCAAATAGCCTACACATCATTGCGACTGCGAAATTATGCGAGGTTGACAGAGGTGCAATTGGGTACATACCAGTTTTCTCCTGCTTGAACTTTCTGGATCCAGACCTCCAGTTCTGCATGACGTCCATCGGGTCTTCATTTTCTTTCGCAAAATTCTCAATAAAGGCTTTATCATAGAGCTTCTATGGTTATGGCAGATGCTACATTCAACGTAAATTGTCTGGAGTAAATGACCCCATGACTTCATGCTTGGAATTCCTAAATGTTCTATCTGAAATTTCGACATTGTCAATAATCCATCTTACCATATCAGTGTATGGCAAGATTTTAGACCTTGCAGCTATTCTGTGCAGGAAAGAACATGTTGCTTCAAAATAAGAAGCCGCGAATGAGTCCTCGGCATCTGCTATTGCTTTGGTTTCGAGGACTCTTGGGTTTTCTTCCTCCAGAAAATTATACATTGCCTCCCATGATGTAGTCCTGCCATCCTTGTTGCATGTAGTATCAGAGAAGAGTGGAAGCATGTCTGAATCCTTAGATGCAATAGCCTCTATAGTCTTCTTTCATTTCTTAACCATTTTTCCGAGCGTTATTTTCTTCAGAAATTTCCTGAAATTTGGGTAATGGAGAAAACAGAATGAAATGTAGAGCGACAATGAAAGCGAAAACACAATAACATAGTAAATTATGAAAGAATGTAAGGATGAAGCTTTTATTTCAAATACGGGTAAAAAAAATATCAATCTTCTTGAGCCGTGAAAAGAGTAAATGCGATTTAAACCTTATTAACTACTCATTAATGCCTTCATGTGAATTATTTTATGACTCATCAAATATCGCATCGCAAGTTCTAAATGATATTTCAAACTGGTGTGCTTTAAGTGTGATATCGATCATGCGATCGCAATGAATGACAATATCACAATATCGCAATATTGGGTTATCGAAAACAGACCAATTCAAAGTTTCTTTGATATTTTGTGATTTGAGATGAGCGGCATACTTTTTACTTTTTCGAGCGTGTTTCCTCAAACGGATGATTATTCCATTGAAATAGCTATTTCGCGATAGGTCGGACTTAATTGAAGTTGTAACAATCTTTATTATTCTATTGGGTCCGGACCACATTGAAATTTGCAGTTTTTTATGGTTTGCATGTTTGCGCCTTTGTAAAAGTCGCGATGCGATTGCGATAAATACTTTATTTTATAAGGAATATTCTAAGCCTTAAGTTTTATAAAAAAGTTCAACGCTGCCTTCGGTCTTTTAAGGGGGGTCTTTTATCGTGTTTTGCAGACTCTGACTCACGACTAACCTTTGTTACTTTGGATCATGTGATTTGCGATAAAGCGAGAATGCCTAGTCATAAAGTGACTTGGCTTAATATCTTAAGTTTGTCTAAGGTTTTATTCCGAATGGTTTCAAAAGGAAAGCTTTTATTTGCTAAGTTTTTTGAAATTTTTTTTAAGGGTCCCCATTTATTAATACAATACTAACTATTTATATAATAAATAGGGGGGGGGGTTGTTGAACAATACAACAGATACACACCTACATTCTTGGGTTGATGGTTAGTAAGTAAGCTCGATGGTACCTAGATTGGCTGAAAGCTTGAGTCCATCTTAGTCCCACCCAAATAGATTACCCTGGTCAAGTATCTAGTCCGCAACACTGAGTGTGCTAGAACTCTTCATAGATCATTTTGAGATATTCCATGTACCTCTATATATATATATGTAATTATGAATACGTCCCTAGTTAAGAGGGAGCATTGAAAAATGTAACTAGTGTCGGTCTTCATAACTGTAGTTCAGTCAAAATGTAATATATTTGTCAAAATATTTTTTTTATTATTATTAAATTGAAATATTAGAGCATGGATTTCATGCTTGGGTCAATGGTTATAGGTCAATCCCCTGTTGTAGGCTTCTAGTATTTTTTTGTTGAGTCAAAGTCAAAGTCTGATGTAAGAACCCCGTCTTGGGACCATGATAGAAAAAATTATATTTGAGTGTCTAATTAATGTCCTACCTCTCCTCCATCAAGGCAGCCTTGATCCCCTTGTAAGTCGGCCTCAAATTGATATTGTGGAAGTCGGCTCCTCCAGTCATACATGTCTACCTCAACTATAGTTGGAACAACTATCTGTAGCCTATTAAGCTCGGCTCAATGAGAGAAGGTACTGAAGCAAGGATAACAATTGCAGAAGTAATACGAAGGGAAGAAAGCAAGGTGTTGGATGTCTACAAGTGAAGAAAACAAATGCCTAAAAGAAAATAAGGAAATTTGCATGGATTACAGGCAACAAAGGAAAGGGTACTCGACCTAGTTTGATGGATTCACATACCTTATAGGAAGGTCTGAAACTCAGTTATATATCAAGGAAGGAACAGAATAATAAGTAGATGGTTTTGAAATCTAAAAGGGAGGATTATACAACAAAGAAAAATATTTTTTATATTATAGTTAGAGAACCAACATCTCTCTCCGATTATAGGATCAAATACTTCTAATATTGAAAGACTTAAATTTGTGTACAATTGCAAGACCGAAACTTTCATGGTTGTAGGAGTTGAAATTTTATGATTGAAGAATATCAGTTTTGGAAGAAGGCTATTTCATCTAAAAGGCTAACTTGATGGAGAGAAGTTTACATTAAGAGTCTTGGTTGTCTGACTGTCATATGAGTCTACTGAAGGAAGAGTTCTTGACTGGGTTTTCCCCTGCCTAGGGGTTTTTCCCTGGCAGTGTGCCTACATCTTGTGTCCTCTTTTATTCATTGTCTCTCATTTATCTTGATGAAAGGAAAACATAAATAAGAACTAACAAGAACATAAGGTTTTTTCACAAGTAAATGTCAACAATCTAAGAGAAATATAATTTCCTTAATTTCTCAACACATAACTCCCCACATATCAATAAAAATCCTTACTTGCGGCTAAAAATCAAATGTAAAATCATGAAATCATATAATGTTAAGGTTGGATGTAGAGTAATGAGGATTTGAATGATACATATCATTAGGCTAAGACGTCACAAGGGAAAAATAGGAAACCTAGCAAACCCTAAGGTTGGAATTAATAGTCATATGTCGATGGTCACACCAAAAAAAACAAGCCCTCATATAAATATGATTCTAACTAACAACTCCATAGGGGGGATGATGTGGTCAAATGACTATAATAACTCCATATTGGAAAGATACACAATCTCTGTGATTGATTATGAGAATGCTTCACAGTTGGTTTGATTGGAGGATCCACCATCATTGCACCATTCACTTGAGTGAAACAAATTGTGAAAGAAAAAAAGGAATAAAGGTAAACCTGCAAATTATGTTCAAGATACCTGATTGAAGATATGTAATATCTATTAGCACACAGTCTATAATATATTCCCAACAAATAGGCTATGTTCAATATCCCTAACAAGGTGGTCCGGACTTATGCAGGAATTAAAAAAAATACAGATATAAACATAAACACAAAGATGAAGCAAAAATAAAACTTTATTTCATTAATATCAAAGAACTGAAATATGCTTACATATAGAATGGAACTAAACTAGCTTGGGCGATGGTAGCTTATCTCTAAGAAGAGAAGTGTAAGCTACATGCCTCTGAATTATGTTACAATGAGGCTCAAGGGCCTTTTTATTACTGAACAACAAAGGAAAACCATAAACAACTAAAAGCCTAACCCCAGGAGATGAAGCGCGAAGAGTTTGTGGGCCCATTAGGGTTAGTTGGGTGGCCAACTTCCCGAGGTCGTAACATGGTGATATCATCTTTGTTTGACACATACGATACCTCACTAGAAACATCTCTCCCCGTACTACAATATTTATGAACCTATCACGGACCTCAAAAAAACGTTGTTTAGGGGGTCAAAACAACTTTGGAAGTTCAGGAGTCGAAAAACCACTAAAAATAGTAAATGCTGCTATAATCAAGGAAACATATGAAAGTGAATGGAGGTCCAGGTCGAATATGCAGGTGGCCACCAATATCCACTTGGATCATTCCTCCCCCATTAGGAAGCAATGGTCCCCATTGTGTGCAGAGCCTCCATGAGCTGAGGAAATTTTTATTGAGCCTTGTCCCTGGTGAACCACTTTCCCTGGTGAAGGAGTTGGCCTGCTTTGACAACTCAATATAGCTGGATCCTCTGCTGGAAAGTGTTCTTGATCTGTGTGTCCATGATCCTGTCAGTTTTGGCCAACTCGATGCAGCTTGGGTTGAGCTTTGTTGGTGGCAGCGGCTTAGTAACGTCAAATGTGTCCAATAATGGAGGAAAGTATGGTTGTAGCCAATCCACATAGAATGTTGGGTGCAACCCAAGGAACGGTGGAATGGTGGGCTCGAAGGCATTGTCCCCTAAAACCTTGGTGATGGTGTACGACCCATATCGGAGCAGGCGAAGCTTGCGGTGGGGCCCAACGAGGCGCTCCTTCTGCAAATTTAACCAAACTTTGTTGCCCACCTAAAACTTGTGTGGTGCTCGACGCTGATAATGATGCTACTTGTACTTAACATTGGCTCTGTCCAATATGTCATGGACCTGCTAGTAGATGTGTCGAATGTACTCAATGAAGTTGTTAGCCCTATCAAATTCGGACTGGACATGGTCCAAATCTACTTGAGTAGCTATAAATGGTATGGCCACATCAAAGGGATGTAGTGGTTGGAATCCCAACCCCACCTGAAGGGCGTTGTGGATAGTTGAGCTATGGAGAGCTCTATTGTAGTTGTGTTGGACATAGGGGAGGATTTCATCTCGTGTGTGTGGATTCTTTGAGTTGTACATGTGTAAAATGTGAACGACCATCCTATTGTCGACCTCTGTTTGGCCATTAGTTTGGGGGTGGAAGGCTGTAGACTTAGTGAGCCTTGTATCCAACATCGACCAGAGGCTTGACCAAAATGTACCTAGGAACCTGTTATCCTGATCTAAGATAATGGACTATGGGATCAAAAAATGTACCCACACTCATTAAAAGAATAGCTTAGTAGTGGCTTCTGTTGTAATACTCTTCTTGCAGCATGCTAGAATGTCCATCTTAGAGAATCCATCGATGACCACGAACACACAGTCGTTGCCATGCTTAGTAGAAGGAAGGCCCGACATGTAATCCATGGGGATGGATGCCTAAGGCTGACTAGGAGTAGGCATAAGAGTATATAGGTCGTGCTTCATGATTGTTGGTTTGGCAATGGCGCAGGCAGTGCAGGATCTGATGTACTTCCAAACATTCTGTCGAAGGCTCGGCCAATAAAAATACTTTTGCAACACTGCCACTCTTTTCCCTACTTCAAAATGTCCAATAACTTGACTACAGTGTGCCTCCCAAATCATCTTATCACTTTTTCTTGTAGGAACACAAAGGTGTCCCAAGTGGCATCACAGTGTGCCCTTGAGGTGAAAATCTAGAACTTTCTTGCCTTTTAGGAGCATCTGGTATGTGTTGCTGAATTCAGGATCACTCTTGTAAAGATGTGGTCACCCAGAAGTCTTGTGTTCATAAGAGTCTCACCAGGGAGAAGTCTTGGCCTTGTCCCTGGTGAGCCTTGTCCCTTGTCCTTGAGGATATTTTATTTAGGTCTTTTTTAGGCTGAAATTGCAGGTACGAGAGGCTGAGACTATAGGCTAAGATTAGCCTCTTTTATAGATCTGAATTTTTTATCCAAAACATGACCCAATTCCTGGCTAAAAGTTTGCTTCAATTACAAATGATCTACTACAAGAAAGGGCCGAAAATCTATTTTGATGATTGTTGGGCACGGGATCCCCTAAGGGAAGTTTTGGGGCTTAAAGCCCAGATTTTGGCTAAAATGTGTAAATCCGAAGTAAAGACTCCACATTTTGTGGGTGCAGAGCACGAAGTTGTAAATGAGTCATAGGGTTGTCCGCCCTCAGTTTTGTAATGTAATGTTGGCTTTAGAGATCTATCCATGGTCCGCGGACCATGGGATTGTATAAATAGAGCAAGGCTCTAAGTTGTAAATCAGTCAATAGGATCTAATGATGGAATAGAAGGATAGCAGAAGATCTAAGTGTAGAGTTGAGTCTTTGGGTTGTAGAGTAGGAGAAGGCTCTGCAGCTGAGTGCGCAGAGTCCTAGTAGTCCGCAGCTAAGTGCGTGGACCCCTGCAGTTGAGTGCGCAGGGCGAGTTGAGTCTGTAACCATTGAAGCATTAATAAAGAGAAGTTTTGCATCAATTATGTGTATCTATTTCCTGTTTTATGCTTTGAGTATACTGGGTATGAATTGCATTTTCACTATTTATATGGTGCGCGAACATATATGATTGTGTTGATTAAGTAAATGTGAGATAAAGTATCTATTTACATGAAGTTAACTAACATTTGTAAGAAGATAAGTAAGATACACAGTGTAATTTGGGGAAATAGCATAGATCGCTGCCATAGCAGTGTGAAAACACCTCAGCCCCTGGTGAGGGCTGCGCAAAGGCGGTTATAATAGATCGCAAAGGTATCACAGGTGAGGATAGTGCACGAAGGTATTCACAATTGGACTAAGTCGACCCCTCAGACATCTCGAGGGTGCGAAAACTTGGTTCCAACATCCCCCCATACTGCTTCGGGTGAGACTTTAGTTCGCGCATTACGGGCTGATGCTGAAAGGGCCAATAGTGTAGGGATTTGTTTGGCTAATTAACTCTAAACTTGGGTCAGGCCCCCTCAAGCCAACATATGGTTCCGTTGCTGGGACCAAAATCTACATAGAGATGTGTGATGTCATATCATTGGAATCCAACTAAGAAGGAAATTGAAGGTTGGTTAGACAGGAGGATTCACGAGTTCGCGGCGCAGGAGAACAAGAATTCTCCATTGACAAAAGAAGAGTGGTTAGACTGCTACCTGTACATAGAAATCCACGAGATCTTTTTTGCATCTTTCCCTACTGAGCTATACGAGTGGATCGCGAAGCTAGCAGATATCCAAGAAGGTGGAAGCTCAACGGTCCTATTATGTGGACCCCAGAGTTGGTGTGCATATTGGAAGCATCAGAGGATCAGATCGTGCATGCTGTTGATCACTGGCTCGATCGGATTATAAGAGGATTCATTACTGGGTTCGCGGTAGACACTTCAGTTAGCTACAGCGAGGCAAAGTGACACTTTCTCAAAGGACCACGAGGTAAGTACGTAAAGTCTTTTAATACTTGGATTAAAATGCTATTGTGTGAAAAGAGGGTTATGCAATTATCTTGATGTTCGGAGCTACGTGAAGCAGAAAAACCTACAGAAACTAAGGAAGTAAGGGACCAAAGAATAGCCCTTTGATTTCACCTATGTGAGGGGACAAGGAAGAGTTCACGAAGGTCTCTCCATGAAGTACGATCCATTTGATAAGGCAGAGGATTCCACGAATACCACCCCCACCCACACCACCACCAGCTTCACTGCCTTCACCTCCATCTTCACCCGTACCACCTCCGCCACCACCGCGACTCAATATGGCAAGCACAATAAAGTTGCCTGTGTTCAAGGGATTTGGAAATGAAGATCGGGACCAGTTTTGGTTCGTGGTAAGAGCCGTATGGGAATCGCAGGGATTTAAAAGATAATATAAAGAAAGCGACACTGATCAACACTCTACATGATCGCGCGCTGACCTGTTATATTAAGCACTCCAATGATAATCCAAATGCGGGGATCGCGGATATCCAAGTAGCGCTAAACAGAGAATTTAGCAAGCCGAATTCTGAAGCATAGTCGATCATTAGGTTCAAATAAATCACGATGCTACCAGGCGAAACTCCTTGGGATTTGGATTAGAGGTTGAAGTGTACGATTAGCGAAGCTAATATGAATCTGACGGATGGACAACATTGTGAATGGTTTGTTGCATCACTAATGCCGCATGTTGGGAATGCAACAAGATGATGGAGCTTAGTGGAAAGGAGTCGCCTTCACTAAGTGGGCCCGCAGGTAAATTATGGCGCAAAGTCTATTTTTAGACATATGGATCATGGTCTATGAGTTGCAGGATGCTGTTTATGGATGATTGGTCATGTTGGGAAAAATAGAGGGACTTCTATTTCTGGTTCACAGCAGGAGTGATCAAAGTCTATTTTTAGACTGCCAGGTTAAAAATAGAAAAGTCAAATATTATTGTCTCATAATAATATTTGGACTATAAACTTTACCTTATCCTCTTGGAGCACTTCAGTTTGAGCTATAGATGTGGCACATGCAACTGTCAGAAGGAAATACGCTTTTCTTATGAGTCAGTTGAGCTATTGCATGCATGACATCAGTTAGAACTCATGCATGTGAGTTCTGTGGCGTTTGATGTGGAGTTGTGTTCAGTTTCACTTTGTTAAACTAGTTGTAATTAGTCTAACTGCAAATAGACTAGTGATGGGTGATGTGAATTAATTGATTAAATTAATTCACTAATTATTAACTCATAATGCAACTGAAGAATACATCAGTTAACTCAGTGCATGTACAGTTCAATGGAGACAGGTGTTAGAGGTTGAGATTGCTATCAGTTGTGACTATAGTTGTGCATGAGATCTTGCACAAGCAATGTATTGAGTATGCCAATGACAATTGCCCAGTATATGCCCAATGAAATAACCTGTGCTCACGTGATTTCCAGGGTGAGTGATTTTCACATGGTATTGTGTGCAATAGAGGCAGGCAAAGCAGCGGAGAAGAGTTGAACCTGTGACTTGTTCGGATCTGAGCTAGTTTTGTGTGTAACAGGTGGAGATAGTGCTGGATACTTGTGAGGAGTATTGTACTATGTAATGTTACATGTTCTTAATCATTAATATACAGATAGTGTGGGGTTTTCAGCTGTAAGCTTTCCCTGGGTTACATACTGTGTTAATGTGTGCATGTTATTGATGTTCATTGTTTTTAATGCTGCTAAATTGATGATCAACGTAGAGGAGGTTATGTATTATGCATGTATTCCGCAATAGTGTATAATCGGGATAATCTCTGTTGATATGTGTTTATTATTCAAAATTTCTACATGGTATCAGAGCTGTTGATCATCAGATCTACTATTCAGGAAGTGTTTACATTCTATTTCTTCAGGCAGAGTCTGTAATCGGGCCAGGTAGCCTCTGGATTCATCCTTCCTTTGGAAGGTGAGATATCCAGTAAAAGCCCATACAGTCAATCTCTGTACGAGAAATACTTTGTTCTCACGAATCTTAGATCAGAGGCGGTTGAGTTTGGAGCTGGTGGAATTCGAATTTGCACTAGTGTTTTCTTGGTATCAACGTGGCAATGTATTTCAACGGATTGCGATTGGAGTATGCTCTTGAGGGCAGCTCAAACTATATTGCATGGAAGGACAGGATGGAGGCAGTGTTGGATGATAATGGGCTGAAGGATTTCATAGAGGCTGATGTCCCAAAGCCTACTGATGCTACGCAGGTTGATGCTTGGCAAAAGAAGACAACAAAGTGTCGAAGGATTCTGTTGGAGGGTGTGAAGGATCACAGTGTGTCTAGCCTACATGGTAAGTCTTCTCCATACTTGATGTGGAAAGCATTGACAGATCTATTCCAAAGCAAGAGCGATCAGAGGAAGCTGGCGCTCAAGGATAAACTCAAAAACATCAAATGTGAGAAGGGAGACAGTATGCCCAAGTATCTCACGAAGTTCACTTAGTGCAGGGATGAGCTGGGAAGTGTGGGGGTGACTGTCGATGATGAGGACTTTGTGAGCTTGGCTCTCCTTGGTCTTCTGAAGAGTTGGCATTCCTATCAGGACTCTGTCAATGGTCGGAGAAATTGCCAGGATGGGAGAGACTTTGGTCAGATCTTGTGCAGGAGGAGATCAGGCGGAATACCAGGGACGGATCTTCATCAAAGGTACCCGATGAAGAAAATTGCGCTTTGGCTGCCAAAGCAAAGAAGAGGAGGAGCAAGAAAGCTTCTTAGTCTGGTGCGAAAGGCAAGAAGCAGGACATGTCCAAGGTGAAGTGTTTTCACTGTCACCAGCACGGACACTATGCAACTAATTGTCCGTAGAAGAAGAAGAACAAGAAAGCTGCTGGATCTGCAGTAGGAGAGCCTCTAGCCTCACAGTTTGAGCTTGATTTTTCATTGATCGCATGCTTGGTTTCAAGTGTGATGGGATGAGTGTGGTTACTGGACAGTGGTGCGTCTTTTCACATGACAGGAGATCGAGATTTGTTTTTTGATCTGGAGGACAAAGATCTTGGAGTGCACATCGAGATGGACGATGATGGTAGATATAGTGCGACCGGTATCGGTACCATTTCCTTTGAGAGGGAGTCTGGTAAACCCTTCGTATTGAAGGAAGTGATGCATGTTCCAAGATTGAAGAAGAATCTTATCTCTGTGGCGATGTTAGAAGACAAGGGATATGATGTTGTTTTCAGCGAGGGAAACGCTTTCCTGCGCAACAAGATAACTGGAGAAACCCGAAAGATAGGGGTTCGAGTGAGGAACCTTTATCAGTTGCATGTAGATGGATGCACAACAATGGCATGCAAGGCAGAAGGATTGGTGAGCCGGGATGATGGCGAGCTGTGGCACAGGAGATTGGGTCACCTTCACCATGGAACCTTGAAGATACTGCAGCAGATCACTACAGGGCTTCCTAAAGGCACTCTCGCGCAGTCAGATCAGTGCAAGGGGTGTACTTTGGGAAAGTTTGTGAAAGCCACCTTTCACGAGAAGGATAGTCACGCCACGATGATCCTTGAGAGAATTCACACAGACGTGTGTGGACCTTTCTTAGTAGCTTCGACAGCAAAACACAGGTATTATGTGATTTTTGTTGATGATTTCTCTCGTAAGTGCTGGATCTTCTTCATGCAAAAGAAGAGCGAGACATATTCAAAGTTCTGCGAGTTCGAAGCACTAGTCGAGAAGGAGTCAGGGGAGAAGGTGAAGGCTCTTAGGAGCGATAATGGTGGTGAATACATTTGAGGCAAGTTCAAGGATTTCTGCAGTGCAGAAGGGATTCGAAGAGAGCTCATAGCTCTCCATAAGCCATAGTAGAATGGGGTTGCTGAGCGGAAGAATAGAACGATCGTGGGTGCTGCACGGGTGATGTTGCATGATCAGGGCCTACCCCTTCACTTGTGGGCGGAAGCATGCAATATAGCAGTTTATGTGCAGAACCGTTGTCCTCATAGGATACTTGGCATGAGTACACCCGAGGAGGCTTATTCTGGTAAGAAGCCTGATCTTTCTCATTTGAGGATTTTTGGTGCTAACATTTACATGCATGTGACGAAGGATGCCAGGAAGAAGTTGGAGCCGACCGCAGAGGTTGGGATATTTGTGGGGTACATTGATACGCCCCACAACTATCGTGTGTATTTTCCAGATAGTGGCAAGACTGTTGTGTGACGGGATATAAAATTTCAGGAGGAGAAAGCCATGAAGTGTTCGCTTGAGAGGGAGCTGCACTTGCATTCAGATGAGGAGCCATTAGTTCCTAAGGATGAGCTTTAGGACGTGGATCAGCCACAGGATGAGGTTCATGGAGTGGAAGAGACCACTCATGCAACGCCAACCATCAAAGGGCGAAAGCGCTTGACAAAAGCTGAGGGACTGGCTCAAGATGCAAAGAAAGTTATAGGACCACCTACAACCCAACGCAGGTAGAGACAGTCACCTGATCGGTACACTGGATACATGGCTCTTATGAGCAAATGTGTTGTGACTGAGCCATCCTCTTTCGAGGAAGCTGTGGAGGATCCCACATGGGTAGATGCCATGGTGGAAGAGTATGATTCGATTGTCAGAAACAGTGCATGGGAGATTGTTCCTAGACCGGAAGGGAAATCGGTAGTGGGTTCGAGATGGATCTACAAAGTTAAGCAGGCAGCTGACAGGAGTGTGGAGAAGTACAAGGCAAGATTTGTTGCTCGAGGCTTTTCACAGATAGAGGGCATCGATTATGAGGAGACCTTTGCACCTGTCGCAAGGTATTCTTCCATATGAACGATTCTTGCTCTCTCAGCACAGATGGGGTGGCACATTCATTAGATGGATGTGAAGACTGCGTTCCTCAATGGAGTCATTGAGGAGGAGGTGTGCATTGAGCAGCCCAAAGATTTTGAGATCTTCTGTAGCGAGTCGCATGTGTGCAGGCTCAAGAGAGCACTGTATGGGTTGAAACAAGCACCACATGCTTGGTACACATGGATAGACAGTTATTTCACTGGACTTGGATTCTCCAAGAGTGACGCGGATCCTAACCTATACCAGATTGTGGTGGAGGGTAAGTTGGTTATCATTGTACTTTATGTAGATGATTTGATTCTAACGGGTGATGAGTTGTTGATACTTTCATGCAAGGATGATCTTGCTAAGGAGTTTGAAATGAAGGACTTGGACCTCCATTATTTCCTGGGATTGGAAATTTGGCAGCGCAGTGATGGAATATTTGTTTCTCAGGGTAAGTATGCTCGAGAGATACTGGAGAAGTTCAACATGCATGGCTGCAAGCCTGTTGATACTCCTCTTCCTGGAGGTTGGAGGAAGGAGGATGCCACTTGAGCAGAAGAAGTGGATGCCACTGTTTATCGACATTTGGTGGGGTCGCTTATGTATCTGGTCAATACACGACCCAATATATGCTATGCTGTTAACCAGCTTTCACAAGCTATGGTTAAGCCTACCAAGCTCTTCTGGAAGGTGGGCAAGCATGTATTGCGTTATTTGAGAGGCACATTGGGATATGGATTGTGGTACAAACATGAGGATGAGGTGAAGCTATGTGGCTTCACGGATGCAGATTGGGTAGGGAGCCCAACGGACAGAAAGAGCACATCAGGAGGGGTCTTCAGTATCGGGTCGACTACAGTTTCTTGGTACAACAGGAAGCAGAGATCCGTGGCACTCAGTTCAGCAGAGGCCGAGTATATGGCAGCAAGTTTGGCTGCATGCGAGGCTATATGGATGATGAAGATTCTGGTTGGCTTGTTCGATTCTCACTTGGATCCCACTATGATTTACTGTGATAACCCGAGTTGCATTAAACTCTCGGCTAAATTTCATGATAGATCTAAGCACATTGACATCAGGTACCATCATATCAGAGATTGTGTGCAGCGGAGAATCATGTTACTTTCATACATTCCAATCGAGGATCAGGATGCTGATATCTTGACGAAGGCGCTCACCAGGAGAAAATTCAAATACCACCGAGGCAAGATAGGGGTTGCTGATAATCCATATCTTGTTGAGAGGGAGTGTTGAGAATGAAACAAGATGATGGGGCTTAGTGGAAAGGAGTCGCCTTCACTAAGTGGGCCCGCAGGCAAATTATGGCGCAAAGTCTATTTTTAGACATATGGATCATGGTCTATGAGTTGCAGGATGCTGTTTATGGATGATTGGTCATGTTGGGAAAAATAGAGGGACTTCTATTTCTGGTTCACAACAGGAGTGATCAAAGTCTATTTTTAGACTGCCAGGTTAAAAATAGAAAAGTCAAATATTATTGTCTCATATTATTATTTGGACTATAAACTTTATCTTATCCTCTTGGAGCACTTCAGTTTGAGTTACAGATGTGGCACATGCAGCTATCAGAAGGAAATACGCTTTTCTTATGAGTCAGTTGAGCTATTGCATGCATGACATCAGTTAGAACTCATGCATGTGAGTTCTGTGGAGTTGATGGAGTTGTGTTCAGTTTGACTTTGTTAAACTAGTTGTAATTAGTCTAACTGCAAATAGACTAGTGATGAGTGATGTGAATTAATTTATTAAATTAATTCACTAATTATTAACTCATAATGCAACTGAAGAATACATCAGTTAACTCAGTGCATGTACAGTTCAATGGAGACAGGTGTTAGAGGTTGAGATTGCTATCAGTTGTGACTATAGTTGTGCATGAGATCTTGCACAAGAAATGTATTGAGTATGCCAATGACAATTTCCCAGTATATGCCCAGTAGAATAGCCTGTGCTCACGTGATTTCCAGGGTGAGTGATTTTCACATGGTATTGTGTGCAATAGAGGCAGGCAAAGCAGCGGAGAAGATTTGAACCTGTGACTTGTTCGGATCTGAGCTAGTTTTGTGTGTAACAGGTGGAGATAGTGCTGGATACTTGTGACGAGTATTGTACTATGTAATGTTACATGTTCTCAATCATTAATATACAGATAGTGTGGGGTTTTCAGCTGTAATCTTTCCCCGGGTTACATACTGTGTTAATGTGTGCATGCTTTTGATGTTTCATTGTTTTTAATGCTGCTAAATTGATGATCAACGTAGAGGAGGTTATGTATTATGCATGTATTCCGCAATAGTGTATAATCGGGATAATCTTTGTTTAAGATAGATTTTTTGGCGAAAATTACATGAGAAATCATTTGTCGACGCATTTCGAACCAATCAGTGTGGTTCATCGTCAGGACATAATCTTTGTTGAATATGTGTTTATTATTCAAAATTTCTACACCGCATTTGAGGAGCGCACTATCACAGCAGAAGTTAACGACAAAGGTAGAGGCTTTAGAGATCGCGATGAGGTTGCGTGAGACCCTGATGTAGGACTAACTTGGGAGTTCAGAGGATCCACGCGCAGTTGAAAAACTTATGCCTTGAGATGCAGTGTCTGAAACAAGATAGGACAGCCCAACCAGAAGTGCGCGAAGAGGTGTGGTGCGTAAAATGCAAGGGTCAGGGTCATGATAAGGACCATTGCTTGGTGTTCACAAATTACCTTGCGGGAGGAGGATTGATGCCATTAAGGCCGGAAGCACAAGTAGGACCTAGCGCGGTGCTTGCTTTGTGGTGTGCGATTTGTAAAAAAAGAGGGAAACACGCTATAGATAACTGCCATTTGTTACAGAAGTATACACAAAATTCGCAGCAATTGTTCTGTAACTTTTGTAGGTCAGTGGGACACGATGAGCGCACTTGTAGAAGCTATGAGCTAATGATGGATAGAACTCCCACCTATAGAGTTCAGACCGAAATTCAACCCCTAGACTAGAATGCAGGAGGCACAAACAGGATTTAAGGGGCGCGGACAAGGCCGAGGTGGAAGAGGACCTGGAAGAGGTCGCAGACAGCTGATATGCTACAATTGTGGAGTGCTAGGACATTATGCCCATGATTGTATGAACCCAACGCGTCCATCATGTCCGTATTGTACCTTGTTTGATCATGAGACGGAATATTATCCTGCGGTGATAGCTAGGATACGCGACAAAGGAACGCTACTGCCTCCCTCGACTCAAAACCTGAAGATGATGAGGTTTGAGTCACGCAAGGAAGATCCAAATGTGAACATTGTGCTCCAAAGTGGAATCACGACGAGAGATGATAAAGGCAAACAACTCGAAGATAGTACTTGGGTTCGCAAAGCTCTGGCGAAAGAAGCAGAGGGTGATTTGGAGCACGCTCAAGAAACATTCATGGAAGCTAAGAAGAGCTTCGATGATGCCTCCACTTTAGGAAGCAAAGATAGACCGGAGCTAGAGATGGACCCATCTATGCTCATGATGTTCCTAGAAACATGCATGAAGTTACTGTGTGACAGTAAGGCTGTAAAAGGAACTCATTAACAGATGCGTTGGGACTGCGCCAGAAGAACCGCACATAGTCCGAAAGATTGGAAATCATAAGACAAGGACAAGGAGAGAAATGAGGTTAACTGCGCAAATTGGAGAATATGAGATGGACCAAGTAATTCTGGATTTAGGATCGGATGCGAATGTTTTGCCGAAGCAGACATGGGAGCGAATGGGAAACCTACGCTATAATGGTCTCCTATTCAGTTGCGAATGGAAAACCAGTCGAATATAATACCCATGGGGCGATTGCAGGGAATCACTGTGGATATTGAGGGAGCGAGCACACTAGCAGACTTTGAAGTAATAGAAATTTTTGATGACAACAATCCCTATCCCACGCTCGTAGGAATTGATTGGGCCACTGACATGAACGGGTGATTAAACTGAAGAAGCGCAAGATGATTTTTGAAAAGAAGTCACTATGCGTAGTTATACCCTTGGACCTTGCTGAAGGACCGTGTTATACAAAGCCGGTGTGCGACTATGAAAGTGACAATGATTTAGACTGCATCTACAAATAACCACGCGAGAGCAAGATTGGGTAAATCCCACCATGGACGGATGGATCTCATGGGAGCGCAAAATCTCCTGTATGTCGAATTTTGATGAGGAGATAGAGTGATGGCAGAACTGATTACACGAGGTAACCACGCTGAATTGTAATATGATGACAAGATCGCTGCGCTACGTATCGACGAAAGTAAGGGATCTGCCTACTTATGATGGGTTACGTGAGGTAGATACTTTCCTAGATAAGTTTGAAAGGGAGGTGCTAGAAAAGCAATGCTTCCAGGCCTTGAATTGGGTATTGCACGCTACGCCCGCGAGGTGGTGGGGTACTGTTAGCTCTGCTACAGTTTGCAGCATTTGATGGGAAAAAAGCACGTTTGGCAGTGCTGGTTGTGCTTTCAAGAGGTTCGTAGCAGTGGATTTCTTCTTCCACTTCATTCTCCTTATTCTCCCTTGTAACCCCTTAATCTCTGTTTTCTTCCTAAGCTCGGTGTAAACCCATATTTACTTAAACCCCTGCTTACACTGTTAAATTCCCCATTCCTCCATTTTCCACTTAAATTTCTCCATAACCTCGCCTAAACCTTTTTTCCCAGCTCCTGGGCTTTTTTATTGAAAATATTTAAAAAACCCGATAACCTGTTAAAGTCCCCGTATTAACCTATTTTTTGTTTTAACCCCCGAGCACAAAGTTTAGATCCACATGACCATAGGCATTTAACCCATTGCGTCTTTACCTGTCACATCAACCTTTAAACGTGTATATTAAATCTAGGCCGTCCGATTATCCCGCGGAGATCTAACAGTTATCGCATCCCCCGCTCCCGTAAACTGCTCGACTGTTAGCCTGTGGGGAAGCGGTTTCCCGCTGGTGTTATAGACATTTTTGTGCCTTACAGCATTGAGCATGAAATGTCCATAATCTAAGGGATCCAAAGTCCCTAAACATGTTGTTCCTACCCCTAGAGGAACAAGGCTAACAAACCACAGCAATTCACAGAAGTTCTCCACCAGAAACTGCTCAAAAACAAGTCAATTCAGGATCAATTCAGTGGCTCCACTAGCTGTCTGCGCTGAAATGCAAAGTCAACACTGGCTACCTGCACTGCAACGCAGGTAGAAGAACTACCAGGGTGCGCTGAGCGAGAGTTGACAAATGGCAGGTTCATGCAGCAAGGTGTCAAGACCCAGGAAGCTTCCAGAATCTTCCTCAATGACACTTGCCTCAGTGAATTCGACTAGTGATGAGTAAGAGGTTCCCAATCTCCAAGTGGAAGCAAGAACCTCCAAGTGGAAGCAAGAACTGACAGAGGGAGAGGACACTAGTCAGATCTCAAGCTGACTCATCCTCTCTCCAAACATCTGTATATGGATCTCTCCTCCATGAGATCTGGAGGCTGGAATTTTGTTATTGCAAAGAATTGTTGTTGGTTTGAGACTGGAATCATTGGGTGCTTAATGCTTTGAAGGGAGGTGAAGATAGGAATTCCATTTGCTGGGAAGGAGATGCTGGATTGGAGCCTTCTTGGTTGTATCTCTTCCTGAACCTTGTTATTCATCAATAAAGCTATCTTGGTTTCTCCTATATACTGATGTATCTTTGATGTATGATTGCATTAGTATGTTTAGTTTATTCCTAATCCTGAACTAGTTATGAATATGAATCTATGTCTTTGTGTAGTGTTCTCTTCATGTGATCTTGCAGAGACCTGTTGAAGCTGGGCGAGCGAGAAAGCGAGTAGCTGGGAACTCTCAAAGAGAAGAGAAACCGGATCGAGGGACAAACGGAAGACACCGGTTAGTCCATCCATCTCTCTTCATTCTTAATTCATAAAGGAAGAATACTAGAATAGTTGTTTCTGTTTGTTGCTAAGGCACTGTCACACCTTAGGTGGATAGGATCGTCCTGCATAGGCATTTTTCCCCACAACAGCTGGCCACGTGGCACAATTTAACATGATCGCACTCGCCCTGTACATAAAACACCGCATCCCAAAGGCGGTGTGGGGGATACTGCCCGCTCGCTATACCACCATCCTCCTGCTCGTTAAATGTCGATCACCTCTGCCTCCCGATAGCCGTCAGATCTGCCCGACAACAATCCGACGGCCCACACTCGTTCGTCCGATTCCGTTGTCTTCCGATGGCCTCCGTAATCCAATCCGTGTCGTTCATTCGTGCAATCCGACGGCTGTCGTTTAATCCTGACCCACTCATGCATCAATATTGTTTTCATGCCTCTGAACCATATTATTCACCCGAAGGATGAAGGCGACGATCTACTTGCTCTTTGCACAATTAAAGCTTCAACTACTGTGTTCAATGCAGTGTACACCCGAAGGACAAACAGGACGAACTCGAGCAGTGAAGAGCATTTATCAAGGATGGAATTTAATCCATAATTCACTCCAACTGCCAGAGAAGGACATCAGACTATCTAAAAAGGTCGATTTTGTCCATTAAAATCAATAGACTGTATCAGAGACCATTTCTAATTGTAAATGCGGTTGGTGGTCAGTTATGACCCCTCCACGCATGGGTTTGCAGAGCAATTTTGTAGTCAACCTCCATAGTCAACCTCCACGCATGGGTTTGCAGAGCAATTCTATAGTCAACCTCTCACAGCGTTTGGTCTTCATTTTCAGCTAATGCAAGCTTCTTTTGTTGTTAATTGCTTACTATCCACTTCTTCTTTTGTTCCATGTTGTGTCTGTTATGCATTTATTCATGTGCTGTTAATGTTTAGCATTAGAGGGGCTGTCATCCCACCTCTGTGTTAGGATTTAGCATGTATCATTGAATTTTTGTGCAGGTTCCTAATGTTTTAATGCCAGAGAGCTGTCATCCTGTCTGTGTATTAGGAAATAGATTTACAGACCTTTTAACTGGTTGCAGCCGGCCATCACAGGGTCCTGTGCATCTGTTGGTGTGGTCAGTGTTCTCCATCATTACATTTTCCTTAAACTGTGAGTAATTGGTGGTCTAAAGCCTTGTAGTCTGGGGGTGTTCACCCATGTCTGGGGTTAAGCATAGCAGAAGTGGTTATATGGCTTGAATATGCAGCATTTCTTCATTCATCCACCATTTATCCAACTTTTTATTGAGTTTGTAATGTTCCCGAGCATCTCTGATATACAACCTAAGAGAGTTTCTTGGGGTGATAACATTAATTAGCGTCGTTGCCGGGGAGAGGAGAATCGAAGCTTAGCTTCTTGGGAGAACGACACAGCGTCAAGTTTTGATGATAGACAAAGTTTGAACACATTTTTTGGTTGTAATCATCTATCTGGCGACTCCATTGGAGGAAGACCATATTTTGGCAACTCCACATTGCAGTTCTGATGCAGTTGGTGAGGCATGTTCGGTGAAATACTTAGAGGCCATCAGCTGAACCATTGCCTGATCTTGAGAAGATCTTTCAGTAGAACAAAATATCGTAGTAAGGAGCATCAGGATCAGGTAATCCTTGGAATTTTTATGTATCTCTGCTAGTGTAGAAATACCTTTAGAGATTCATACAACTCCTTGTTATTCATTTCCCTTTCGGTACTCAGTTGAAAGAAGCATCCATGCTATCCAACGTATTCCTCTGTTTCTGTCATTCTTTTCATTGATTCATTCCACTCATTCCACCAGTATCCTTTCGTATACCCTAGCCATGGCAGGCCAGCAAGCTCTTACAAAGATAGAAAGAATAGTTGCTGCTAGGTATGGACCTTTGGTCTTGCCTGTCCCTTTAAATGCCATGCCTGCAGGGGATTATCAAGAATTTATGCCAAAGTTTACTGGTGCAAAAGGAGTAACAGCTGAAGAGAATTTAGAATCTTTTTATAGCTATGCTGATAACTTGGATATCAATGAAGAGGATGTCTGGATGAGGGTTTTTGTTCAAAGCCTAGATGAGGAAGCTAGAAAATGATTTAGAGAATTACCCCCTAGGTCTATTGTAGACATTGATGCTTTAGATGATGTATTTTTAAAGCACTGGGGAAACAATAAAGATCTGCTCTTTTATCATGATGAATTTGGGAACTTGCAGAGAGAAGATGGTGAGTTGCTGTCTGAATTTAACTTCAGATTCAATCATATGTACAGCAGAATGCCAGCTGAAGTAAGACCTACCTCTGCTTCTGCTATGCTTACTTATGCTAATGCTTTCGATTCTCAATTCTGCCTGCGGTTAAGAGAAAGAAGATGTACTTCTTTGGCTGATATGCAATCTGTAGCCTTTGAAGTAGAATCAAATATTAGTGCTGCAGAGAGACTTGAAGGTGATGCCGAGAGGAGAAGACAAGGAGAAGAATCCTCATCATCCTATGATCTTGAAATAGATGAATTAGCTAGGATGATTGAGTTTTTAGCCTCTGAAATTTCCAAACTAAAGGCTAAGCAGTATTATGAGGAAGCAGGAGCTCATTGTTCCATTTCTTTTTCAACTCCAAATCCATGTAGAGGAGCACATGAGCATTTTCAGATTTTGCAAAGAAATAAAGTTACAAATGAAGATAAAGGGGTCAAGACCCTTTTGCAGAATTCAGTCATGGAAGAAGAGATGTTTGAAGAAGAGGAGGAGGTCCATGGTTTGGAAGGTGCTCCTTTCCTACCAGAGCTGCATATGAAAAAGCATTATCAAAAGGCTGGTCAGTTTGTTGCAGCTGCAGAACGACAAGCTTATCAGCAGCAACAATCAGCAGAAGGCACCCTCATCTTCCAAGAATCTTTGCTCGATGCTAGCTCATCTTCACATGGCTATGCAAATCTGCAAATTAGCCAGCTTGCTATCATTCCCAGCACAGTGATCAAGAAGGGAGAGGAAAGCTCTTCATCATCTTTTGTTTCTTTGTCTGCTTAAAAAACAATCCCTCTAAGTTTCCCATCGAACACTAAGGCAGAACAAAGTCTAATGTTCAAGGCTACAAATGATCATCTCAGTCTTGATTTTTTGATGCCTGCCCAGTAGGCCTTCATACAGATTGAAAAGGCAGCTTTTCAGATAACAGAGGAAGAGGATGTACAGTCTTGGAATTCCTCCTTGGATGAGGATTGTTCGAACAAAGATTCAAGAGTAGATAATGTCTCTGTGTCCTCCACACATGAACACATTGGTACACCATTCATTGTTATTGTGCAGGCCAAAGGTGATAAAGAAAAGTACACAACAGCCATGGTTATGCAACAGGTGTACAATGGCTCCTATGAAAAACATCCAAGGAGGAGAATACACAGAGGGAAAATGAAATTTGATCAATATCTATCTCTTACGCTCAAATGTCCTAAATTGTTTGAGGTAGATGATCAAATCAATCCTGTTTTGCAGCTCTATGATGAAGGGGCCGAGAGCAGGAGAAACAATTTTGGTGGCCCAACAAATGGGAAATTTTTGAAATTTTAATTTTTTAGCCTTAGTGATTGTAATCATGTTCTTTTACAGGTTTCTATGGTGGGCTTAGTTGACTCCATTCCCGATGGATATTAGGAAAATGTTTTTATGCTGATTTTTTATGAAGGCATTGGTCTGTAGTTCTTGAGACATCACAGGATGGATCTCATCCCCAGAAGGAGCCAGTGTTAGCTCTACTACAGTTTGTAGCATTTGATGGGCAAAAAGCAGGTTTGGCAGTGCTGGTTGTGCTTTCAAGAGGTTCGCAGCAGTGGATTTCTTCTTCCCCTTCATTCTCCTTATTCTCCCTCATAACCCCTTAATCTTTGTTTTCTTCCTAAGCTCGGTGTAAACCCATATTTACTTAAACCCCTGCTTACACCCTTAAATTCCCCATTCCTCTGTTTTCCACTTAAATTTCTCCATAACCCCGCCTAAACCTTTTTTCCCAGCCCCGGGCTTTTTTATTTAAAATCTTTAAAAAAACCCGATAACCTGTTAAAGTCCCTGTATTAACCTATTTTTTGTTTTAACCCCTGGGCGCAAGGTTTAGATGCACATGACCATAGGCATTTAACCCGCCGCGACTTTACCTGTCACATACACCTCTAAATGTGTATATTAAATCTGGGTCGTCTGATTATCCCGCGGAGATCTAACGGTTATCGCAACCCCCGATTCCATAAACCGCTCGACTGTTAGCCCGCGGGGAAGCGGTTTCCCGCTGGCCATGTGGCATAATTTAACACGATCGCACCCACCCTGTACGTAAACCACCGTAGCTCAAAGGTGGTGCGGGGAATACCACCTGCCCACTATACGACCATCCTCCCGCTCGTTAAATGTCGATCACCTCCGCTGCCCGATAATCGTCGGATCTACCCGACAACTATCTGACGGCCCACACTCGTTCATCCGATTCCGTTGTCTTCCGATGGCCTCCGTAATCCAATCTGCACTGTTCATTCGTGAAATCTAATGGTTGTCGTTTAATCCGGACCCACTCATGCATCAATATTGTTTTCGTGCCTCTGAACCATATTATTCACCCGAAGGATGAAGGCGACGATCTACCTGCTCTTTGCACAATTAAAGCTTCAACTACTGTGTTCAATGCAGTGTACACCCGAAGGACAAACAGGACGACCTCGAGCAGTGAAGAGCATTTATCAGGCATGGAATTTAATCCATAATTCACTCCAGCTGCCAGAGAAGGACATCAGACTATCTAAAAAGTCCAATTTTGTCCATTAAAATCAACAGACTGTATCAGAGACCATTTCTAATTGTAAATGCGGTTGGTGGTCAGTTATGAACCCTCCACGCATGGGTTTGCAGAGAAATTCTGTAGTCAACCTCCATATATACTCAGAAGACAGAATGTAATAGATTGATGAGTGTTATCTTGTTGTAAGGTTCAACTTCTAGAGACTGTAACTGCTGTGATACCTGCAGCGTCTGGTCCTCATTTTCAGCTAATGCAAGCTTCTTTTGCTGTTAATTTCTCATTGTCCACTTCTTCTTTTGTTCCAGGCTATGCCTGTTATGCATTTATTCATGTGTTGTTAATGTTTAGCATTAGAGGGGCTGTCATCCCACCTCTGTGTTAGGATTTAGAATGTATCATTGAATTTTTGTGCAGGTTTCTGTTGTTTTAATGCCAGAGAGTTGTCATCCTGTCTGTGTATTAGGAAATAGATTTACAAACCTTTTAACTGGTTGTAGCCGACCATCACAGGGTCCTGTGCATCTGCTGGTGTGGCCAGTCTTCTCCATCATCACATTTTCCTTAAACTATGAGTAATTGGTGGTCTAAAGCCTTGTAGTCTGGGGGTGTTCACCCATGTCTGGGGTTAAGCATAGTAGAAGTGGTTATCTGGCTTGAATATGAGCATTTATTTCATTCATCTACTATTTATCCAACTTTTTGTTGAGTTTGTAATGTTCCCGAGCATCTCTAATATACAACCTGGGAGAGTTTCTTGGGGTGATAACAGGTACACACAAAGGGAGCTTTGAGGACTGGCGCGAATGTAGGAGAATGATGTGTGCACATTTTGGGAAGCCTAAGATGTGACTAACAGACAAGTATGATGGACGGGATGATTCGTGTGCACACTTGGCCAAGTGGACGAAGGTCTATGGAGAAAAGCCACAACCTGAGTGGGTGCACCTGTTCTATCATACCCTAGACGTTATACCCATGATTTGGTATATAAAGACGGAGCTCTGCCATGGGACAGGTGAATGGGATATCTTGCGTGAAGGGCTCATGATGACCTTCAGTTTTGAGGATGGATGGTGGGAAAGCATTAAAGAAGTGCTAGAAGAGGTAAAAGCAGCTATCTTTAGGATACCACAGGAGCCGATAGAATCGATTCAGCCTAAATGGGCTACTCAACTGAGTTGTGTGCTGGAATGTTATAATGTAATTGTTGAAGAAGAAGACGAAGATCCTCGAAAAATTAACATTCCAGAAACAAAAGGCCATCGCGAGGTTCAAGGACCACAGATTGAGAATCCTGACATAACGCGCCAGTAAAAATGAAGTAGGTGAACATTGGTACGGAGGCCGAACCTAAGTTTGTAATACATGGTGACTACTGGGATGACGTGATGGTGGATAAGATCAGTACGTTACTCTGCAAGTACCAGGACTTTTTCTCTACCAATTTTATGGATTTAAAGGGAATCATTGGAAATTTAGGAATGATGATGATCACGTTAAAACCCGACGCAAAGCCAGTTAAGCAGAGGCCTTACCACTTAAATCTGAAATATAAGGAGAAGTTCTACGTAGAACTAGACAAAATGCTCGCAGCAGGAATCATTGAACCAGTGGAAGAAGACGATTGGGTAAGTCTAATGGTGGTGCAGGAAAAGAAGCAGAAGGATGAGATAAGAATATCCGTGGATCTCAGAAAATTGAATGACGCTTGTGTGCATGATCCAAACCCAACCCCGTTCACAGACGAGGTGTTGGACAACGTTGGTGGGCAAGAAGCATATTCTTTCATTGACGGGTTCTCAGGGTACCACCAGATCAAAATAGCGCCGGAAGATAGGAGCAAGACGACCTTCGCGACTAAGTGGGGTTGCTTTCAATACACTGTCATGTCATTTGGGTTGAGGAACGCGCCGACAATCTTTTCGTGCATGGTTGTTGCAACATTCAAGGAGACAACATCAGGGCAAGAAGCTGGCATTGACAAAGGTACTCCTGTCATGAGTAGAAAGCATACAGAGGCCAGCCCAGAACCTCCCTGGAAGGCGACCTCATCCAAGCCGGTGCAACATGAAGCTGGAACATCTTTGAGTCCTCCATCCCCTCCTCTGACTCGAGCTCGGGCAGCTGCAGAAGCGGCTCGTTCAGCTAGTACTCCTCTTCCCTCATCCCCTACTCTATCTTATGTTAATGCATATAATGCACAACATATGCATAATGCATCGATCTTGCATGGTATCATCTCCCCTGTCTCCATCCTCTGTTCACCTCTCCCTCAACACTTGGTTGATTCTACCACCCCCCTCCTCCCCATCACCCACCCAGTGAAATCCCCCTCTCTCCCTCCATCTCCCTTGGTACCCTCTCATCCCTATAACCTTCGTTCGCGAACTCCCTTTAGTGACTCTCAACTTTACAACACTAGCCTTGGATTGACTCTACCTACATCCTCTGCTAAACCACTTAGAGGGTGCAAATCATACCTCACTCATGCTATCCTCCGCACTGGGGCAGAGGTGATCTCGGGCAGACAATCCTCTTTAGATCAGGTTCTTAGAGCAAAGCAAACCCTAGACATGGTTCCCCCATGAAATGCCTCTCCTTTAACTATAGGGGCTTGGCTAGTTCTCCCAAAAAACTAGCCCTTCACAGACTCTTCTCTGCGGAACCGGTCGACTTAATCCTCCTTCAAGAAACGCTAGGGGAAGCACATCATGTTTCCAAGATTCTGCAGGCTATTTTCTCTAGGTGGGTCTTCACTGCACTGGATGCCATGGGACGTTCTGTGGTTTGGCCATGGGATACAATCCCTGTTCCATTAAACCCATTTCGACCTGGGGAGGAAAGGGTTACATGGGCATTGATTTTTTCTCAACTGAACTCGGAATGGAATTCAAGGTCAACAAGGTTTATGGGTTGTGCCAAGGAAGGGAGGCCTTCTGGAACCACCTCCTTGAACTATCCTTGTCCTCAACTTCATATTGTGAGGGGATCTTAACTTTTCTATTGGATTCAATGAGTCTTGGGGCTCATCGGCTCATATCGATCCACTCTCAGATACTATGGAAAATCTTCTTGATCAGGCCCAACTCACTGATGTCCCAATGATAAAGCCCCTACCTACTTGGAGGAACAGAAAGGTTGGGGAGGCCGCCCCCGCCAAGAGACTAGACCTGTTTGTCATCAAGCATCAATTGTTGTAGCATTTATTCCATTATAGGCAATGGATTGGGTCAGGAGGCATATCTAACCATTCACCTATCTACCTGGAAGTATCTGGTCCACCAAACAAACCTCGGTCCCCCTTCAAGTTCAACTCTGTATGGCTACAGGGTCCCTCACACATTGAGTTGGTCACTAATCATTGGACGCAAAACCCATCCTCTTAGTATCATACATGGGCTGAAGGCTTTTGTCAAAACCTTCTTCAGCTCAAGAAGCTCACTATTAAGTGGGCCAAAGAAAAACATCAGAAGAATAATCATATCCTCTCATCTGTGGAAGTTTCCCTGGCGGACCTTACCGATGACAATAGGGGATTCATGAGTGCTAAAGCCAAATCCGACTTGATTGATATAGAAAAAAAAGAGCAAAGATTTTGAAGGAAAGGGAGGAAACTTGGAGACTCAAGAGTCGTGCTATCTGGCTCAAAGCAGGGGATGAGAACACTAGGTACTTCCAAAACTTTGCCAAAGGAAGAAAAGCCTCCAATACCATCTGGCAACTACCCACTCCTGACGGAGAAACTGCTAAAACTTTTCACCAGCTCTCACAGCTGGGCATATCACACTTCCAACAGCTCTTCAAGGAACCTCCTGTCTCTAATCTAGCTGAGATCATCCGTGTAGCAGGGCATTTTCCTAGATTTGTCAACCAGGATACAGCAGATGAGATCACTGCACCTATCACCAAAGAAGAATTGGAAGGGACTCTCAAATGGTTCCAAAAAGACAAAAGCCTTGGGCCGGATGGCTGGCCTATTGAATTTTACTTAGATTTCTTTGAAATCATCGGGAATGACCTTCTCAATGTAGTCGAAGGGTGTAGGACATCTGGGAGAATGTATGAGGCCATCAATACCACCTTCATCACTCTTATCCTGAAGTCGGATTACCCGGACTCATTCAATGATTTTCACCCAATATCTCTCTACAATACCATCTACAAAATCATTGCTAAGATCATAACAATCGGCTTCAACCCATTCTATCCCATCACATCTCTCCAGAGCAACTTGCTTTCCTCCATAATAGGCAGATTCATGAAGCCATTGGCATAGACCAGGAAGCCATACACACTATAAAATCTAAGTCCCTGAAGAGCATAATTCTCAAGATTGATCTCACCAAGGCCTTTGATCGTGTAAGCTGGCTCTTCATTAAGATGATTCTTATCCACTTATGTTTCCATATTGATTTCATAAACTGGATTATTTGTTGCATAAATACAACCTCCTACAACATCCTGGTCAATGGCTCGGCAACCCAGTTATTTCATGCCAACCGAGGGCTGAGGTAGGGTTGTCCCCTGTCTCCACTTCTATTCCTTTTAGTGATGGAAGGTCTTAGTAGGCTCATTGCCTCGACAAAGAGGGAGGGCATACTAAAAGGACTGAGAATGAATGATCTCTACCACCTCACACACCTGCTTTTTGTAGATTATGCCTTGATATTCCTAGATGGCAGCGTTAGGGACTCGGCCACATTCCATGAGATTCTCATCCTCTTTGAAAAAGCCACTGGAATGATTGCGAATCAAACCAAATCTATGATCACCCTATCTCATATTACCCCTCAAAAAGTCAGAGTAGCGCAAATGTACTTTCATTACATCCACCAAAACCTCTTGGATGGGTTCAAATATTTGGGGTTCCGGATAAAACCCAACAGCTATAGGATTGCTGACTGGATTAGTGATCAAGCTGGAGAAGAGGTTGAAAATTTGGAATCATAGATTGCTCTCTAGAGTAGGGAGACTGGTCCTGATTAAATCTGTTCTAGAAGCCACCCTGGTATACTAGATGTCTTTTGCCTGGATCCCACGGGGAATCCTCAGTCGTATACAACAGATATGTTGCCGATATCTTTGGAATGGACATAAGGAAGGTAAAACATTTGCCTGGGTAAGCTGGAAGAACATCGCCCTCCCAAAGAAATGGGGGGGTGGGGGTTAAAAGATCTGCCTTATTTTTCCCAAGCACTTGCAGCAAAGATGAGTTGGTCTCTTCTCACTGCTAACAACCTTTGGATGACAGTGACATATCATAAATACATCTGGCCTCATCAGATCCTGGACTCGGTTCGTCAACATGACTGGCCACGTGGGGGAATATCCATTGTTTGGAAATTTATATTGAAGACAATGCCTTTCCTCATAGCAGAATTGGCATGGCACATAAACAATGGCTCCTCTGTGAGAATTGGTATCGATCCCTGGATAGGTGGGGGTCATTGATACCTTCTTCCACTGGACCTCCTACAATATCTTAATCACAGGGAAGTCAAGACGATCACCCAAATTGATGATCAAGATCACAGATCCATCCTCAGACAACACTAGCTATCAACTCATGAACTGAATATTCCTGCACAGTGGCAGTACATTTGGGAATCATACCTTGGGGCTCTGTCTAAAGCGCATATAATCCTCAATCAGGATCCTGATGTTTTAGTTTGGACCCTTGCTGGGTTTTGTCATTCTTCGGTGGGAGTTTACCCTTTTGAGTCGCCTTCATTGCAGTGGGAGACGTGTTATCTTTCTCTGGATGGTTTGCAACTGGGGTATTCTTGGACTGACCACTAGGTCTACCCTTCTCAACAGGAACTTTGGGAGCAGATGGCTTCAAAGGGCGAACATCTTTCTTTGTCTGGTCTACAGGCTTCATCATGCCTGCAAGTGGCCCCTTACTTCGTGTGTGGATTTCATTAGTGTGGATTTCTGTCGTACTATCTCCTTCATCGTCATTGTTCTCATTTGTATAGAAATCCCACAGTACATTGATTTTAGATTCTTCATCCAAGGGCTCTTCTACTTGGTATTCTTCCTTATTTTCTTGTTCTAGCTCCAGCTCCACTATAGGTTCTTCATTTTTAAGGAGCAATCCGATAAGAGCCAGCTCTTCCATATTTAAATTCCCTTCATTGGGTGGAGAAAGCAGTGCAAGTGGACCATGACCACCTTTTGTCTTCTTACAATAGAAAAGGTTTGAAAGGTTTTTTGTTGTTATCATCTCCTCCATTCCCACTTGTACTCTCTCCATAATTCCTTTTCATATCGATGATTGTGTTTTTCAACTTCTTAATGATCCGATGCAAACCTTCCACATCTATGGTATCCATTTCTTTGGTTTCAGCCCCTTTGTTATCATTCCCATTATTCTTCTTGGATGCTTAAGAGGATTTCTTTTCTTCGATTGTATGATGGCATGATGTGAGACTGATCATTTCATTCTTGACTTTTACTGCTTCATCAATAGCACCCTGTAAGGTTTGTGTGTTACTCCTTTTGACCCACATTTCAGTAGGGACAGGGAGAGCAGTGATGTAGAATTCCATGAGCTCCTCCTCAGTAGGTCTAGCGTTAGCCGAGATTCTGTTGAACAAAGTGTTGAATCAGATGTTAAAATCCTTTACCTTTTCTTTGGTTTCCATTTTCAAACTGGATAGTTCTAAAACTAAGGCCGCAAGTGTTTTGTCATCGCCATACTTGTCTAAAAAGGCCTATTGAAAGGCAGCCCACGAGGTGATTGATCCTGTTCTCAAGCTAAAGTACCATGTGGAGGCTGCACCAATCAAAGTAAAAGGGAATAGGCGACATACTATATCTTCATCAACTACCCCCAACATGTGCACGGCCAGGAAGAATGAGTGAATATGGTTATCAGCGGTGTCTCCCCACTCAGGGTCAAATTTAGGCAGTACTCTTTCTGCATTCTTGGGTAAGGGATGCTGTTGCCTTGGTACCAGTATGGCATCCTGAGCAAGCCAAGGAGGGAGTGCTCCCAGAGGAGGTGGGAGTTGGTTCCCACCCGGTTGAAGCTGATTCCCACCTGGAAGAGGAATGTTAGCCATATTATGGATAAGGAGGTTCTGGTTGAAGGTTTCTTCGAGGTGTTCTTTATTAGGATTTCCCAAATTTTGCCAAGGATTACCTTCAGAGAGTGGATCCTTAGGAATTTATTGCCAAGGAGTGTCAATACTTTGCAAGGACTCTAGCACAATATCTTCAAGAGACGGGGCTGCAGAGGTCTCTTCGTTTATGGAACATATCCTTGGCTTTCTTTTAGTTGTCAGAGGTAAAGAGTGAAAGATGGGGAGATGAGAGAGGGAACGAGCGTAAGCCTGAGTAAGTACTCTGACTGGTTGTTCCTGAGTGACAGGATACTCCCACAGTGTCTCTTCTTCGAAATGAGGCTTTTCCAAATGGGAGGAAGTAGCTTTTCGACCTTTATGATCCATGCATTAATCTTTTTGAATCCATGACATTTATAGATGAAATCATAAAAAAATTTGGACGACAGTTTAGGCCCTCCTTCTAGCGCCAATTTGTTGACATGGTGAATTTTCGCTATACCAACAAGGGGAACTAACCCGATCACAAACCCCAATTAGATTTGCTTTCGTTCGGAATGGCTAGCTCCAACGGGTTCTAAAGGATCCTGTAAACTGTTGAAGGTGTTGAGAGATTGCTTCCTGGAGGAAGACTTCAATTTAAATCAACAAAAGAAACTACTAACCTATGTGTATCAAATCCTATCTACACTACTTCTAACTACTCTAGTCTAGTCCTAACTATCCTAATCTAACCTGTCGGAGCATAACAAAAAGAGGTTAAACATCATATATAGATTCCAAGTTCAAATGAATCAATTACTGATTCACATAAGAACAAGGTTGTATTAAATCTTAATTGCAATCCAACTAATTATACAGGAATACACATTCCTTTCCATACAAATAACACTTGCAACTGATGTTTAACAAAGTTTCGAATCAACAACCTTTCATGAGTTAAGCATGCCATTGAATTATATTCGAATAACGAAGAATAACCATGAACTGTATATTATCAATATGCACAAATAAAAACACATTTATCTTTATGCTAGCAACAACACCCTGATTCCAAACATATAAAAGAGGAAGATAATAGATTTGAAACAAAAGGTTCCTTTTAGACCCAAACAGTCTGCTTTATTCACAATAAATCAAAAGTTGTTCTGCCCAAAAAAAAATTCCTCCTCTCCTATCCGGAGGTAATACTTATGCAACTAGAAATGAATCTCGGTCTTCCCCTAACCTTTCGCCTTACCCTTGTTCTTTTCAATATACAGATCAGAATACACAGACGTAGAACAGTTGGTGTCACTGCTGACACGTAGAAGGCATATCTTCCGGAGCGCTTCCTTTCCTGGGGAAATGAATAGATGTTGATTAGAAGAGGATGACTATGTGTCATCTCTTCATGATGAAACCTGGGACAATTTCACTTTCGGAATACACAGGTAATGCGTGGAAACCCAATCGAGAACACCTAAGGCTACATCTTTAAACGGAACACATCCACATATATGGACTCTCCGAATCTGCTCATGCATTTCTTTTACTCCTCGCCTGCAGATATAATTAACATTAGTTTTATGATTATGAAATAGCCCAACATGATCATAAACAAACATTGCATTTAGCCACAGTTTCTATTTAATCTTGCACGCAGAGCAACTATAATTATCAAAAAATCGGGCCTTGCTATGACACGTATTCTCGTTGCCCCTAATATTCATTTTACTCAAGGATTGGCTTAACAATGCTTCAAGGGCAGACCTATTCACTTTACAGGATTTTCCCTTGAAAACCCGGACCACACCATTTTGGCGAAATACACAAGAAAACACGGGAAAACCCGCGACCGACCATAAGGCCGGACTTCAAATGATATACACTCGGGCCTATAGTTATCGTCGGGTCTGTGATATCGCATCGCAATGCTTCAATGGCAAGTGAATGGATCTTGGGTGTCATCGAAGCCTAATTGTAATATGCGATTGGGTAAGCGGACCTGATATATGCATATGTTGCGCTTAATAATCCCGGCGGATCTGCCTTATGGGATTTTCCTTTTAAATACCGGACCACAACACTTTATCGTAAACATGGGAATACATGGGAAAAGCAGCATCCGAGCATAAGGCCGGACTTGAAATATTACATACCCGAATTCATAGTTGTCGGCGGGTCCGATATATCTCAACGCACCTTATATATAACCCTCGGGTTCCACCGAATGCGACATGCGATTAGGGAAGCGGACCCAATAATGAATGTATTATACTTGATAGTCTTGTAGGGTCTGTTGTATCGCATCGACCTTATGGCCCGACTTTGACTCCCGCCGATTGCGATATGCGATGGGGCTTCGAACCCGAGATATATATATATATATATATATATATATATATATATATATATTGTGGTTAATAAAGCCATCGGGTCCGTAGATTGTGTTGCGCCATATATATATATAGCCTTGGACCTGGCCGATTACGATATGCGATGGGGCTCCGAACCCGATATGCATATATTATGGTTAATAATGTCGTCGGGTCCGGAGTATAGTGGTGAGCATTATGCCTTAGTGCTGATTGTGATAGGTGAAAAAGGGTGAGTTATGCATGTTTGCGAAGCATTTCCATTGTAAAGAGTTATAATGGAAATAAAGGTGTGATATAAGGTTTTTGAGTGTTGAAAATGCCCCGATGGAGGATATGAATGAAGGGCTAGAAAGGGTTAGAGATGAATCATGAGGTAGATATTTATTAAGGAGGGCTTAACCATTAGGAATTGAAGATTTGACACGGCAACGAGTTAAAGTGTCTGGGATAAAACAAATTATTCAGAGAGGTGAAAGATCAACTTTTAGTGAACCCATTCAAAATTGCTACTAAGGCAGGTTTTAATGGGATGGTGCTTGTGGCCACAACATAGCTTAACATTGCATGGGACACTTTCATATCCAATGAGATTTTCACAGTCCCACCTATTCAGCATGGCCAAGAAGCACCTTCATCTTCTCACCCATCCACCTCCATTCCTCCACCTCAGCCCATACATCATCCATATTTATCTTATGAGACAGCCACACCATCACCTCCATCATCACCATTTCATGAGCCTATTCATTCACCTGGTAGGGATGAAGGGAGTGGGCAAGAGCATATTGATCATGGTGAGAGCAGCAAGCCCAAAGCGGCTAGTTTAGGTACCTTGGCACATACCTATCAGAGAGGGCATAGGAAATTTTTTGCCCCACTAATTGTGGGAGGGGCCTTGCCTTCTTCATCAGTAAAGCAAGTATAGAAGGGCAAGGAAAAGGTTAAAGAGGCAGAGATCCAACAACAAGAGGAAGACTCCATGAGATAGAGCATAATTTTCAGTTAATTGACTCAGATGGGCTTGATGACAGTGAAAGCATAGCTATTGTCATCAAGGAAAATAATTCACTCATAGGAGAGCTTCAGGTAAACTTGCAAAGGGCCAACTACATAATTTCCTACTAGGAAGTTTGAGGTTATACATGAGCTTATGGAGATTCAACTCAGAAAAGCAAAGAGAAAGGCTAAAAGGGCTAAGGCCTTACTTGATGAGGCATATGGACAATATGGTGAACATCTTGATGAGCAGGTACCGAGAAGAAGGCCAAGGACTAGAGGCCGAAAGAGAGCCTTGGTGCTAGAAAGGCAAAAGGAGGCAGAACTAGCCAATGAGCTCACCTTGAATAAGCAATTTGCCAAAATGGTAAATGAGAATCGGGAACATTGGCTTGAGAGGGTAAATGGTCATCTTGAGGTCCTGTTAGACAAGGATAATAGGAATGTTGAGATTTAGAGAAGGATGGCAAAGTACTATGCCATGAGAAACAAAATTGCAAGGGCCAAGCTCAAAAGAGCTCATGAAAAAATTGAAACCTTGACCAAGCAAGAGGAGAAAAAGAGGCTAGATATTCTTGCCAAGGAATCACTCCATGGCTCAAACATATGACCAGCTATCAGCCCACCAATTTTTACCATTTCTTAACAAATTTGTCAAGTTATGATTTTCTGTGTTTTTTGAAGTATTTTTAGCACAGCGAAACGGTCAAACGTGCAGCACCTTGGACGCTGCACTCTTTTTTGGAGAATCCAATGAGAAAATCGTAAGAATTTTTGGATTTAGAGAGATGAGTATATGCACCCTGTGCATTTTCTAAGAATTTGGAGTAAAAATTGTCAGCCAAAAGGGTAAAAAACCATCAAAAAACCACCTTTCTACCTCTTTTTTGGCTTGGTCATTGTGCGTTTACCAATCTTGAGAGATTGGAATTTTGACAAGGAAATTGAACTCCAAATGGAAAACCGAAGGCATATTTGGAAATTAGACTTGAAGGTCTTTCAAACGAGCTATGTTGGAGCAAATTTTGACAGCGGGAAGGCATTCAAAAGCAGCACTGAAGTTGAAGGACACGTTTGACACTAAAAGGGTGTGTTTGACAACCTTCTACAATTTTCATTGTTTCACTCTAAACTCACTTTCACCTAAGGGGAATTGATGTTTTAATCATGTAATTTATCAAGATGATGTAACTATTATGTTTTTAATTGTTATCTATGGTAAATACATCAATCAAATGGCCTACATGGCATGTAATGAATCAGTTTGCTAGAGTTAGGGATGAGTCACTTTGACCACCCTACACTCTAGCTATCAGTTCATTTTTTCTTGCAACTGCTCCTCCTCTCATGGATTCGACCCCTGAGACTATGATGAGTTTTTTTGAGGCTGATATTATGTATTTTCTTAGTCATTTCACAGGTTGGAATCAATTGGATGTTTGGCTATTGATTAGAGGCACTAGTGTAATCAGTATTTGGAAGAATTTAATGAATGAGTTGCAGTTATTTTGGTGGAATACCTATGGTATGGAATTTTGACTTAGTTTCTTCTTATGTTTCATATGTTTGAATTTTTGTACTCCCATATTTCATTTCACTTCTATGATATGTTGATTTTCAAGTTGATAAGCAGAATACATTTTATATGCTCTGTTTTGGGGAAATCTACTTAGTTTGTCGAGTTTCTTCAGTTTGGAAAGAATACATGCTTGTATTTCTATTTCTAGCACCTCACCAGTATTATCCATCTCACTTCATAACCTTAAAGTGTTTGAGTGCCTACCTACCTTTCTCCATCATATGTCTGCAATCATACCCTCATTTTCCCTGACCTAGTCTTTTTGACCTAATCTTCTTCCAACAACCCACCAAATCAAATCAAACACCCTCTGCACTTTACATCTAGCCTAAAACCCTAATATATCCAACCATCTTGGGTGTGATCATTTGGAGAGATCCTTCTTCGGCTTGGTAGGGCTAGCTACCAAGTCAAAAGATTGGTTTGTGGTTACCCCAATTGGACTGTTCCTTAGCCTTGGAGATCCGGAGGAGTGATAACATACTGGCATCGTTGTCAGGGAACTAAAGGTTCATTTTCCCTGGGTGTATGACTAGTTCACATTGGAGTGTGGTCCTGCGGATGATAGGACTAAGCTTCACTAAGGCTGATTCAATGATTGCAATGCCTAGATTGTAGAAACTGGCCTCAAGGAGGCAACGAGGAAAATTCTTCATCATGGTCCAGTTGATTTGGTTGAAGACAATCAGAGCTTGTTCAAAAGCAAAGATGGTACATATCACGAGTTCGATCAGACTTCCTCCCATTGGTAAGCTCTCAATCATTACTAATTTCAGATTTTGTTGGGTGTGGAGCCTGATTATCTTCTATATTCAAAGGTTTCAGCCAGATGTATACCCCAGGAAGACTGTACACCCCTCCACGCAGGGGGGTGCGAGGGGGACTTGTCCCCCCTCACGAGGGTCCAGGGGCCAGCGGTCCCCCAGTGGGGGTTTAGGGGCAGCGCCCCCAAAAGCTAAAAATAGATGTAAAAATGCTTTTAAAAAGTCATAGTAATTTCTAGTCAATCTGGGCCGTTCATTAGGCAGATGATTTGACAGTATAATTTATGTTTAATTTAGGGTTTTTTTCCCTAGAAGGCAACCCCTCACTATATATGAGGGAATTGTATTGTGTCTATGTAAATCTGGATTCTGAGTGAGGAAGAGAGAGGAGATTAAGAGCGAAGAGGTTGTTACAGTGGATCTACTGTAGGTTGTATCTCTTCAGTTTGCTGGATAATATGAAAGGAAGGACTAGTTGTTTCTCCGTGGACGTAGCCCAAACTGGGTGAACCACGTATATCTGTGTCTCTCTTGTTTTATTCGTTTTCTTTGTTTATATTTCTGCAATATTTTATGTGTTCCATTGCTCTGTAATATATAATTTTCTAACAAATTTCACTATTAAAGACTTTCCTTCGAAAATAATCTATGTTCAGCTCAAAGTTTTAAATCTCTGACCTGTTGAGTCTGACCCTATTAAGATACTTGCTTCTAAAAGATACACCAAGTCAAACCCTAACCCTAATCCTCCTTCTCCGTTTGATAACCCTAAGAGGTTATTGAGAAATCCTAATGTCCCTATCCCCGAGACTAAAACCCCTAAATTGGAAAGGATCATTTCCTTGCCAGATAAACTGCATAGTATCAAGGATATACCTTTCGACATTAAATTTGAGTTATCATTGTTTCGATAAAAGTCTGAGTCTAGTCTCACTGAAGAAGTTTTCGATCCTATAAGGTTTGACTCATATCTTTCTGACTCAAAGTCATTATTTAACTAACCTTCTGCTGCTTCTTAGTCTTTAAAACTCGAGCACGAGGTTTGGTCAAATTTTGACAAACTTCAAAGCCTAGCGGATCAGTTACAGATCACTGCTGAAAAGGCTTATATTCAGTATCAACTTGAGCTCTTATCTTCTGCCACACCCTCTACTATGCCTCCAAAAACATCCACCTCACCCCCTCCATCTTCATCTCAACCAACACAACCCATTGCAGTTCCCATCCACCATTCCCCGGGAGTTATGGCGAGATTTTCACCTTTGGTGTTACCTGGTCAGTTGGCAGCATTACCTCAGACCTATGGCCAGAGGCTTCCTCTGTTTGATGGTAGCCCAGGAGTAACAGTGTAGCAACATATTGATAAGATGGCTGATTTCATTGACTTAGAGGAAGTCGATGAAGATGATGCTAAAATGAGACTAATAGCTCAAAGTTTTTCGGGAGACGTGAAAAAATGGTTTCGTGGTTTGGTAGCACGCTCTGTTAATTCTTCAGCCAGACTTAACGAGTTGTTTTTAGCTAGATGGTGGGAAAAGAAGAATCCATTACAGATCTTGGCAGAATACAACACCTTGAAGAGGAATCCTAATGAGACGGTTCAGGAATTCACTATAAGATTCAATCAGGTCTACAATTCTATTCCGGACAACATGAAACCTCCACCTAATTTGGAACTTCAGCATTACCCAGATGCTTTTGATCCAAAGATGGCCTATCAGTTGAGGGAAAGGGATCCCACAACTCTCGAAGATATGCAGAACAATGCGGTAAGTGTGGAAGCAAACTTGATGATCAAGAAGTCTCAATTGAAACATGAGAAACCGGAAAAGAGAGTGACAATCAAAGAAGAACCTTCTACTTCTACCAATCTAAAACTAGATGCATTAATCAAAACCATGGATAGAATGGTCGACCTAATGATAAATTCAGCTAGATCTCCAGAGCCACAAGTTAGAAATCCTAACTTCAAAAATCAGCAACAACCTCAGTATAGGATAAAACAAAGAGAGCAGAAGGCTTCTGAAGCATCGACATCTTAGCAACCTATTTGGACACCCTTGCAGCAGAATTATGCTCAAGGAGAATATGATGATGAAATAGAATTGATTGTTGAGGAAAATCACTTCTTTAGGGAAGATCACCATCCCATTTTCTTGACTGAAGATGAGAAATATGTCGAGAAGGTAGAGGAGCCTAAAGATGACGACTACATACTAGAAAGTGACAATGCATTGGAAACCCAAACCAATGATTATCAAAGAGGATATTTAAATGCTCTCAGTTCTCAACAGAATCAATATTCTTTGAGGAATAGAGATGTCCCAATCACTCAGAAAAGGACATCACAGCAGAAAGACACCCAACAGAAATCAAATCCTCAAGGAAGTCAAAGAAAAGGTAAGGCATTGGAAGCAACCGATCAAAGTAGAGCGAAACATAAATCTACAAGTAGTCTGAACAAGGATCATGACAGCCAAAGGAAGGATCAGATACTGAGAGATCTGCCCAAGAAGAGAGACAATGTCCAAAAAGAGGTAGATAAAACTAGCTCTTTCAATCTAGAAACTGAAATTTCAAAGTTGAAAGTATCAATCCCTCTCACTGAACTTGTCAAAAATAACCATTACAAGTCTGATATAATTAAAATGCTTAAATTTGATCCTACGTCTGACATGGTTAATATTGAAGATGACCAACCTGAATTGATTTTTGGTCCAGCCATAGATGGTCAGTCAGGTGATAGTGATGTTCCTCTGTTTTATCTCAGTTTAAGAATTCACCAATTTATTCTTCACAACTCCATGCTTGACTCCAGAGCCTCTCATAACTTAATGCCAAAAGCCATCATGGAAAGGTTGGGTCTAGATATAACTCGTGAGTATCATGACTTGTATTCTTTTGATTCTGGAAAGGTTCGTTGTCTTGGTCTAATTAAAGACTTGGTAGTATCTCTAGATCAAATCCCTACCAAGAATGTTTTAATGGATGTGGTGGTAGCTGATATACCACCACGGTTTGGCATGTTATTGTCGAGATCCTGGGGAGAAAAATTAAGAGGCATGCTGCAATTAGACTTCTCCTATGCTACCATCCCAGTTTTCGGGCAATTGAGAAAGTTGTACCGAGAAAACAAAATGAAGTTTATGATAACTAGCAAGGAGAAACCCAACAATCATCCCATAAACGTTGTACATACAGATTTAGAATCATTTATTTTGTATAATGATAGTGGACTGAACGATGTAGATAGTCAGCTTGTAGAAATTAAAGATGTACCGGATATTTTCAACACTATAAGGATAGTTTCAGACCAAGAAAGAGAAGCATTGCCAAATTCATCTGAGAAGTCGTCAAACAAGGCACAAAAAGGTTTGTATCAGTCATCTGAAAAGGTAATGGAAACTTCCGAAGAATCTGAAGTGAAAGTTCAGAAAATTGACCCAAGCTCTTGGAGGAGGAAAATGGCCTTTGGACCATGGACTTTGATGGTGCCCTTGGGAAAGATGGAGTAGGTATTGGTATTTGGATTCGAAGTCCACATCATCATCAGCAAGCTAATCTCCCTCAGCATGTTAGATTGTGCTCATATAAGTTAGCTTTTGATTTCACTAACAATGAGGCGGAGTATGAAGCGTTGATCACAGGTGTGAAGAACTTGAAGAGGTTAGGTGCCTGCAGAATTTACGTGTATGGTGATTCAAAACTTGTAATCAAGCAAGTTAAAGGTGAATATCAAGCTCACCATCCACAAATGAAATAGTATAGAAATTCGGTTTTAGATATTCTTAGAATGTTTCCTGAATATACACTTTCAGTTGTACCAAGGACTCAAAATCTTATGGCGGATTCATTAGCTACAACTGCAAGTAATTTTAAAATTCCAATTTTTTCTAACAAGAAATTCGAGATTCATGTGAAGCATCGGCCCTCAATTCCTGATAACTTACGATATTGGCAAGTATTCTGGGATGACAAACAACTGAATAACTTTCTTCAGAGTGAAGGAGAGTTTGAAAATTGTTCTATGGACGAATTCTATGATGAAGATGATCAAGTCATCGAGGCAGCTTAGGTTGATATACTACAGCTGAAAGATAACAATATTATGAAAGGTCTCATACCTTTGGAAGACTTGTTTGATCAGGATGATGTAGCAAGGAAGCCTACATTGGTTCCTACAAAGAAAGGTGTCGAAGACATGAACATCAAAACAACAGACAAACCAAAAATGATCAAGCTGTCCAAATCATTATCTCCCGAAGAAAAAGAGAAATGCATTCATTTACTGTCTGAATTTTCTGATGTTTTTGCTTGGGATTATGCAAAGTTGAAGGAGTATGATAAGAAGATAATTCAGCACACAATTCCAATTAATCTTGATCAAAATCCCTTTAGGAAAAAACTAACAAGGATCAATCCAAGATTGCTACCATCCATATAAAAATAAGTTAATAAACTTTACAAGGCGGGCATCATTGTTCCCTTCAGATTTTTCGACGGGATATCAAATCTAGTTCTGGTGAGAAAGAATATCAGGGAGATAAGGCTTTGCATAGACTTCAGAAACTTGAACAAAGTGTCTTTGAAAGACAATTACCCACTTCCAAAAATGGACCATATTCTTCAAAGAGTTGTTGGCACTTCCCGACTTTCACATTTGGATGGTTATTCCAATTAAAATCAAGTTTTAGTGCATGAGGACGATCAGGCTAAGACAGTATTCACCACACCTTGGGGCACATTCAAATATGCGAAGATGCCATTTGGTCTCAAAAATTGAAGGGCCACTTTTCCGCGTGCCATGGACCTATATAGCATTTTTAGATGAAAAAGATGTTTTCCTAGTTGTATAATTAGATGATGTAACCGTATTTTCACATTCAGATGATGAAAATTTGCTTCATTTAAGAATCATTTTTCAAAAGTGTAGAAAGTTCAGAATCTCTCTCAATCCAAAGAAAAGTTTGTTTGCTTTGGAAGAAGGTAAACTCCTCGGCCACATCATTTTGAAAGACGACATCCAGATCGACCCTTCAAGAGTAGAATCCATTCAACAAATTGATTTTCCTCGCAGCAAAAAGGAAATCCAAGCTTTCAATGGTAAGATGAATTTCTTACGAATATTTATTCCTAATTTGGCTAAGCATCTTAGAGAAATGACCAATATGTTGAGAAAGGATAATGAGGTAAAATGGTCTGAAGAAGCTCGTAAGTCCTTTCATGCGGTCAAGCTTGCCTTAACTATTGCCCATGTTTTGAAAATTCCTAATTATACCAATGATTTTATCATATTTTCATTTGCTTCTCAGCATACTATGGAAGTAGTGCTAATGCAAAAAAGGGATAAAATTGAGTTGCCAATTGCATTTTTCAGTCGCAACATTAGGGATGCATCTCTTAAGTACAATATCATTGAGAAACAGGCATTAGCTTTGGTAAAGGCACTCAAATATTTCAGAGTTTACATCTTACATTCACAAACTCTTTCTTATGTACCTAATGTTACAATACATATTTATACATGCCGAAGCATCCAATACCATATACCAAAAACCATCACATCTAAAATCATGGACCGAAAACCATCGCGTGCAAAACCATGTGCGAAAACCATAGGTAGGTTCGCCCAACCTAATATAGGGTCCAAAAAAATTCCCCCGCCCCGGACCCCATAGAGGGGGGCTACCTGCTGTGCAATCGGCGCAACGAAGGGGGGGCTCCGCCCCCACACCCCCCCTCCCCCCACCCCCCAAACACTATGTTGGCTAGTCATGGAAAGAATATAACACAACCCTACAAGTATTTGCATACTACCATCAGTGAACAAAATCCCTCTTTTATATCATATTATTGTCCCGTTGAAATTTTTTGCAATCCACTTAGGTCATCATGCAAAAATTTACTCACTTTGGTAGCAAAAATCCAAAATCACTTTCGCCTTACAAAAATTTGTGTTTGTTGGCCCACCTTCATGTGTCTTGCTGAGCATCCATTGACCATGAAGGCTCATTTCATCATGTTTTATATCAGTCAAATTCACCTTAAATTCAGCCATTTAAGGTTCCAATAGGTCACCTAGGTTTTATTTTCCCAAGGTCCAATAAATTAGCATCTTACTGCATAAGGTCAGCAAAATATGAGAGTGAAGCAAATAATATCTTTTTCAGTTAAATAAAGGTTTACAATCATGTAACCATGGTTACTTAAAGCACCAAATTCGATTTCAAAAGGGAATTTATTCTAATTTGTAAATTCTTACTTCAAAACAGATGTAATAATTTTTATTTTCATCTATCTAATTTTATGTCTATTATATGTAATAATTCACTATTTTAGTTGTATACTCAATTCCATTTGCCAATAGTAACCAAACAAAGGTCATCAAGATTGCCAAAAGCATCATCCACCTGTCAAAAGAAAAAGGGTCAGAAAGTCAAAAGTAAAGCATTACTATGAAAGCTTGAAAAGTGACATGAAACATTACAAAGTGTGTGTGCAACTCATAAATCAAAATAACTCAAGTATAAAATCTCTTAAGACATCTATGTAAACTCCATTTGCACTCCTACACTTTCAAATCTCCACAGCGAAAGAAGATTTTCAAATTTAAGGCGAAATTTGTCAAACAGAGCCATAGGGCACGTTTAGACAAGGAAGAGTGCGTTTGACTGGGTCACTGCGCGTTTTCTAGAGATTTCAGTGCATTTTTACACGGTGTTGTGATCCTGTAGCCGAAGGGCACGTTTGACTGGGTCGTTGTGCGTTTTTTAGGGAGGACCAAAAATATGCCAAAACATCCTCCATTGCCACCAAACTTCAAAATTTGTCATCACACACTTTAGTAAATGAGGTAGGTGGGAAAATATATTCAGTCCTCCCCTCCATTGTTGATCTACATAGGGTTTCTTAGTCTTTGTTGTCATTTCTAAACTCAAAACCCTAGTAACATATTTTCACTCTTAAATCACATTTCTTAGCATTTCGTTACCACTCCTATCACTTAAAGACTATCCATTCTCACCTCCCTCATACCACACATCCCCATTCCCTCATCAAATCTCCTCATATCATTCCATATTTCCCACACCCACCATCCATTTTATCATCTCCCTAGGGTTTTGACAATAATAACTCATGGCAGAAGAAGAGCACAAAATTCAAAGTGAGGAAGAAAGACAAGAGAGGAGGCAATATAAGAAAGGAGGAAGAATCATCATACATGAGCCAACCAACACCAAAGAACTCATGGCATCTCCCATCATTGTGGCAAGATTTAAACATATGGTTTGTTTTGAGTTTTGTGAGAAAGTGGAAAGGATCCAGCATCATCCTGAGTTGACCAAATTATTCATCACCAACCTCCATGACAACTAGGCAACCCTTGCTGGTGTCACCTTCACCATATCTCCTGTTATTATATCAGCTGCCACTGGGATCCCAAATATTGGAGAAAAATGGTTTAAACAAGGAGAATTGTGTTATATACCTAGGGGGGATAATATGGGGTACCAAAGGAGGTACCCAAGGTAATAATGTAATAATGGGATGGGCCATAGTAATAAATAAGGTGGTTAACCCATGTCATGTAGGGGACCACAAGTAGTTAATAATAATGTAATGGGCCCATGGTATTAGTTAATGGTATGAGGAAACCATGGTAATGATGCATGGTATTGTATGTATGAGGCCTATATAGAGGCTAGAGACTCCACATGGAGAGAGATGAGATGAAGAGAAGTATTCTTGTATGAACAGGCATATGGCTTGTGGAGTGTTCTCCTTCCTTAAGGAGTGAATGTATGGTGTTGCCCTACCTTAAGGTTTTGATCAATAAAGTGAATCATTTCTATCTAATTCTATCATATTATTTCTGGGTTATTTTGTATTCTCTTATATTTTCATATCAGATCCACAACAATTGGTATGAGAGCACTTTCTTGGGCACAAAAGTGGAGATTTTTATTTTTATTTATTTATTTATTTATTTTTTTTGCAGGGTTTCGGGGGCGGCGAATTTGCAGGTCAGATTTGTACATTTGGGTGAAAGATCTGTAAAATATAATTACAGATCTGGATTCTTTGTGCAAAAATAGTCGAATTCAAAAAAAAAAATCAGTTGAATCGGAGTCAAGATGAAGGAGATATCACTGATCTAAAAATCGGTGGGGTTGTAGACAATTTTCAGGGCAGCGATTTTGCGGCACAGATCTAGACGTCCTGGTACAAGATCTGCAAAATCTAATTGCAGATCTAGATTCTTTGGGAAAAAATACCCAACTTCAAAAAACAAATCAGTCGAATCGGAGTCCGGATGAGGGAGATATCACTGATTTAAAATCAGCGCTTTTTGCAGAAATTTTGGGTGACGCCGGGAGAGTAGCAGCGCAGATCTGAAATTCCAGTGTCTGAATCAGGATTTCTATCACATGGGCAGATGCAGAATGGTTGTTCCATTTCTAAAAACAGGTTATAATAGGGATTATGAGCAATATTGACGGATCTGTGACCATTTCAATTTTTCGCCAATATTTTTGTGATGGCGGGCCTAGATCGTTTTGAACAGGAAGACTCTTTTTTGGGTCGTCTCACTAAGCTCCGATAGACGGGTACAGTGGAGGAATATATTACCGCTTTTGAAGCCTTAGCCTTCCGCACTAAGGGTCTCACAGATGCATTCTTCAAGGAATGTTTTATCAACGGTCTTAAAGAAGCCATCAAAGCTCAAGTTCTACTTCACCACCCTCCCACGTGGAAGGAGGCTTGCCAGGTAGCTCGTCAGGTCACATTGCCTAGAAAAGATTTTATTTTTACATAAAAGAAGGAAACCATGAAACCTAAAGGGTTATTTCCTACTAGTATATCCTTATTGCAGATTCATGGATTGATTCAGAAAGAGAAGATCATTGTTTCTATCAATCCTAGTTGTAAACATAATTTTATCAGTGTTAATTTGGCAAAAAAATTGCAAGTCCCAGCAAAACAAATTGAACATACACAGATTGATGGTAAGGATGTTCAAATCTATAAGGATTTGAAGCTTTCTATGGATAAGTATGTTTTTCATGGTGATTTTTATGCTTCAGAGATGGATAATATCGATGTTGTTTTGGGATATCCTTGGATGGAATCTGTGGGTACTATCAATATTAATGTGCAGAAGAAATTCCTGAAGCTATGGTATAAAAAGAAGAAAATTACATTACAGGATATTTCCATCCATAAACAGGTAGAGCACAGGGAGGCTGAAGCAGAAGATGTTCAAGGGACTAACATATCAGATGATGAGCCTTTGATGATCGACAATCAAACACAAACAGAGGCTGCAGAAGAAAAGGTTACAGGTGATGATACATCAGAGGAGGGCTCAGTGGTTGAAGTCATATTGAAAAAGAAGACACCACAACAGGCACCACAGCAGGGTGAAGTCAAGCAAAAGCCATCGTGGGTTAAAACTTCAACATATCATCACCCACATCACCCCGCAAGACAATCAAGATGGAAGCCAAGTAGTCACATGACGGATAGCGAGGAGAGAAGATCCACCCACTACACATCAACACAGAAGAGCTGCCACGGTCAACTTCCATCTCAAGCGAGCGAGGCACCAGCGAGATCGAGGGTTCACCTTTCTCTTGGATGGCTAGATGCATGTGCATGGTACCAGTGGACTACTCTTTTGAGTAGATCTTATTATTTGTGTTCTTCCCATGTTTCGAGGACGAAACATGCTTAGGGGGGTGGAATGTTATATACCTAGGGGGGATAATATGGGGTACCAAGGGAGGTACCCAAGGTAATAATGTAATAATGGGATGGGCCATAGTAATAAATAAGGTGGTTAACCCATGTCATGTAGGGGACCACAAGTAGTTAATAATAATGTAATGGGCCCATGGTATTAGTTAATGGTATGAGGAAACCATGGTAATGATGCATGGTATTGTATGTATGAGGCCTATATAGAGGCTAGAGACTCCACATGGAGAGAGATGAAGATGAAGAGAAGTATTCTTGTATGAACATGCATATGGCTTGTGGAGTGTTCTCCTTCCTTAAGGAGTGAATGTATGGTGTTGCCCTACCTTAAGGGTTTGATAATAAAGAAGCATTTCTATCTATTTCTCTCTTATTGTTTATGGGTTGTTTGCATTATCTATAATATTCTTGGGTTAGATCTACAACAAATTGGATCATTGCTATTATGAGCCATATCTTAAACCAAGCTACAAGAATGAGAGAAAGAGGATTTTCCCTTTATCTTACCTCCTAGAAAGATATGTTCGCATGATGAAAATCATCATGAAGTACTTCACATGTGAGGGTAGGTTTTCTAGACTCTATTCCTATCATATTCGGTTACTCATGCATTTCACAAGAGTCAAAATGCTCAATCTACCCTACTATCTTTACCGGGACATTGACAAGATGTCATTCATTGCCCGAAAAAAGGATTATGATCATCAAATGCATAGCATCTTTCACCACTCTCTCATCAAAATGATAGTCCTACACCACCTTGATCAGCTTAACATTGCATGGGACACTTTCATATCCAATGAGATTTTCACAGTCCCACCTATTCAGCATGGCCAAGAAGCACCTTCATCTTCTCACCCATCCACCTCCATTCCTCCACCTCAGCCCATACATCATCCATCTTCATCTGATGAGTCAGCCACACCATCACCTCCATCATCACCATTTCATGAGCCTATTCATTCACCTGGCAGGGATGAAGGCAGTGGGCAAGAGCATATTGATCATGGTGAGAGCAGCAAGCCCAAAGGAGCTAGTTTTAGGTACCTTGGCACATACCTATCAGAGAGGGCATAGGCAAGTGTTTTCCCCACTGATTGTGGGAGGGGCCTTGCCTTCTTCATCGACAAAGTAGGTACAGAAGGGTAAGGAAAAGGTTAAAGAGGCAGAGATCCAGTAGCAGGAGGAAGACCTTCATGACATAGAGCATGATTTTCAGTTAGTTGACTCATAGGGGCATGATGATAGTGAAAGCACAGGTATTTCATCAAGGAGAAGAATTCACTCATAGGAGAGCTCTAGGTAAACTTGCAAAGGGCCAAATACATTATTTCCTACTATGAGCAGGAGAACAGGCAGTTTGAGGTCAAACATGAGCTTATGGAGATTCAGCTCAGAAAAGCAAAGAGAGAGGCTAAAAGGGCTAAGGCCTTACTTGATGAGGCATATGTACAGTATGGTAAACATATCGATGAGCAGGTACCAAGAAGAAGGCCAAGGAATAGAGGCCTAAAGAGAGCCATGGAGCTAGAAAGTCAAAAGGAGGCAGAACTAGCCAATGGGCTCACCTTGAATGAGCAATTTGCCAAAATGGTAAATGCGAACCGGGAACATTGGCTTGAGAGGGTAAATGGTCATCTTGAGGGCCTCTTAGACAAGGCCAATAGGGATGTTGAGATTCAAAGAAGGATGGCAAAGTACTATGCCATGAGAAACAAAATTGCAAGGGCCAAGCTCAAAAGAGCTCATGCAAAAATTGAAGCCTTGACCAAGCAAGAGGAGAAAAAGAGGCTAGATATTCTTGTCGAGGCATCACTCCATGCCTCAAACATATGACCAGCTATCAACCCACTAATTTTGACCATTTTTGAACAAATTTGGCAAGTTATGATTTTTTGTGTTTTTTGAAGTATTTTTAGCACAGTGAAACGGTCAAACACACAGCACCTTGGATGTTGCGCTCTTTTTTGGAGCATCCAATGAGAAAATGGTCAGCATTTTTGGATTCAGAGTGATGAGGACATGCACCCTATGAATTTTCTAAGCATTTGGAGGAAAACTGGTCAGCCAAAAGGGTCAAAAACCATCAAAAAACCACCTTTCTGCCTCTTTTTTGGCCTGGTCACTGCGCGTTTACCAGTCTTGGGAGATTGGAATTTTGACAGGGAAAATGACCTCAAAATGGAAAAATGAAGGCATATTTGGAAATTAGACTCTAATTTCTTTCCAACGAGCTATCTTGGAGAAAATTTGGACACTGGGAAGGCATCCAAAAGCAGCCCTGAAGTTGAAGGGCGCGTTTGACAGCCTTCTACATTTTTCACTGTTTCACTCTAAACTCACTTTCACCTAAGGGGAATTGATGTTTTACTCATGTAATTGATCAAGATGATGTAATTATTATGTTTTTTACTATTATCTAGGGTAAATACATCAGTCAAATGGCCTACATGGCATGTAACGAATCAGTTTGCTAGAGTTAGGGATGAGTCACTTTGACCACCCTACACTCTAGCTATCAGTTCAGCTTCTCTTGAAACTGCACCTCCTCTCATGGATTCGACCCCTGAGGCTAGGATGAGTTGTTTTGAGGCCTATATTCTGTATTTTATTAGTCATTTCACGGGTTGGAATTAGTTGGATGTTTGGCTATTGATCAAAGACACTAGTGTAATTAGTATTTGGCAGAATTTAATGAATGAGTTGCAGTTATTTTGGTGGAATACCTGTGGTATGGAATTTTGACTTAGTTTCTTCTTATGTTGCATATGTTTGAAATTTTTGTACTCCCTTATTGCATTTCACTTCTATAATATGTTTATTTTCAAGTCGATAACCAAAATACATTTTATATGCTCTATTTTGGGGAAATCTACATAGTTTGTCCAGTTTCTTCAGTTTAGAAAGAATACATGCTTGTCTTATTGTTTCTAGCACCTCACCAGTCTTATCCATCTCACTTCATAACATTAAAGTGTTTGAGTGCCTACCTACTTTGCTCCATTAGATGTCTGCAATCATACCCTCATTTGCCCTGACCTAGTCTTTTTGACCTAATCCTCTTCCAACAACCCCACCAAATCAAATCAAACACCCTCTGCACTTTACATCTAGTCTAAAACCCTAATCTATCCAACCCTCTTGGTTGTGATCCTTTGGAGAGAGCGCTCTTCAACTTGGTAGGGCTAGCTACCAAGTCAAAAGATTGGTCTGTGGTTACCTCAGCCGGACTCTTCCTCAGCCTTAGAGATCCGAAGGAGTGATAACAAGGTTTACAAGAAGAAGTAAAACTACAGTGTATGCCTCCAAGAGGAACCTTGAGGACTTCTATAACGTATTCAAGGAGCACTCTTCTCTGTCTATTTTTCCAATTTGTCCTCGCCCAATTCAATACTTAATTGGGATATGGGGATTATGTGATCCGGATTTAAACAGGAACGCAACAAATTACAGAGATAACCATAAATACAGAGATGAGATAACCATAAATACTGAGATGCAGCGGAAATAATACTTCATTTCATTACTGTAAAATACTGAAATGTTCTTACAAACAGAAATGGAAAGAAACCAGCTAGGGCGATGGTAGCTTATCTCTGAGAAGAGATGTGGTGGCTACATGCCTCTGAACTATTCCGAACTGAGTTACAATGAGGCTCGAAGGCCTATTTATTGTTGAGAAACAATGAAAAACCCTTCACATCCCGAAACCTAACCCTAGAAGATGAAACGCCAAATTATGGGCCCCGTTTGGGTAAATTGGTACATCAATTTCCCGGGGTCGTAACTTTGGCATACGATCTTCGTTTGATGCGCACAATAGCTCGTTAGAAAGATCTATCCGAGTACTACCACTTTGGGAGACCCATGTTGTCCCAGATTCCCAAAAAAATGTCGTTTAGGGCCTCAAAACGGCTCCGGAAGTTCAGGACCCGAAAAACTGCTAAAAATAGTAAACTGTGCTGCAATTTAGGAAACTGAAAAGACTGAAAGAGACAATTGTGGAGGTCCAAATGGGATAGGTGGGTGGCCACCAACATCCACCTGGATCATTCCTCCCCCCTTAGGAAGCAATGGTCCCCATTGCATTGAGTTCCTCCATCTGTTGAACTTGTCCTGCAATCTCTAATGTGTCCAGTGATGGTGGAAAGCATGGTCGACGATGGTCCACATTGAACATTTGGTGCAGGAGAAGGAATGGAGGAATGATGTGCTCCAAAGCATTGTTCCCCATAGCCTTGGTACTGTTGTAAGGACCATGTCGGAGTGGTTTGAGCTTCTGATGGGTTCTGGTAAGACGTTCTTTCTGTCAATGCAACCAGACTTTGTTGCCCACCTGAAACTTGTGTGGTACCCATGTGGGTGAGGAGAAGTTGTTCCTGTGTTTTGTCATGACTGTATCCCTGTGCTGCTGCTGCTGCATGGGGGAACCCTTTGCAGGGGTCATGGATGTAGCAACGATCTTCCCCTTATTTTGGGAGTGAACCAGACAGATGAATTTCCTGGTCTGTGATATGAGCTTGCTGCCTTTCTTGGTAGTGATCAAAGATGTGGCGGTAGGTGAGGCTACCTCCGGTATCCTGTATAATGAATTATTCAAAGAAATAATGACAGCACGAGGCCTGGACTCATACACAGCATGTCGCCTCCACAAGTATGGCTGGCCTATAATACATCACAAACATCCAGAGGTGTAACATCACACAATACCTCGTCTGTGAAGGGCTTGATGCTGTATGGAAGGCGGCACTGCTGGCGAACTTTCAGATCTCGTCCTTCATGAAGCCACCCAATACTGTACGGTTGCGGGTGCGGCGTAGTCGGTAGGCCCAACCGCTTCACGACCTCTGCTGAAATGAGGTTCTTTTGGCTGCCACTGTCGACAATGAATTGCAGTGGCGAACCCTTCACCCACATCTGTGAGTGGAAAAGACGCTCCCCCTCTTTTGGATTTTCGGGCTCATCTTTCTGAATCTTGGCAGTGGCAACAGTGGCGCTGGGATCCGCATCAATGATCTGCTTCCCTTTTCCATTACCCTTGTCGGGTTCTGTCTTAGGGTCGGAACATGCATCTGATTCGGAAGCCTTCAACTCAGCCACCAGCGACTGCTTGGTCCGACACTCACTTGTGTTATGAGTGGGACTCTTGTGGAACTCACACCACTTTCCTATGTCCTTCTTCGGCTTCGTGGTGTTGTTCTTTTCTTGCGGCTTCGACGGGTTGTCTTGGGTCACCCCGCCTTGGCTTTGTCCTTTGGGCTTCGGATTTGCAGATCCAAAGTCTCGCTTCTTCTGTTTGAACTTTTGCTCGATTTTGACAGCATATCGATACGTTGTGCCGAGTGAGGAGATGTTCAAGAACCCCATCTCTTCCTGGATGTATTTGTGTAGGCAGCCACAGTATTTGAGTACCAGATGCAGCTCAGAATCTTTGATACCCAACTGTGTGCGAAGGGTATGAAAAATGTTTGTGAACTCCGGCACATCTTGGTCTCGTCCCTGCTGCAGTGTGGTCCATTTGATGTATTTGTCCTCATAGCTTCCGACAGGGTAGTACTGCTCCTTGATGGCATCCCGGAAGTCATTCCAAGTGGGTGCGGCCGAAAATAGTGAGCCTGTACTTTCATCCTTCTGCCCGTAGTAGGTTTCCCACCAGTCCTTAACGTGGGGGGCTGCTTTGAGAAGAGCGAAAACAATCTTTTCCCGACTTGAAAATTCGTGAACAGAAAAATACCCATCTAGCAGATTTAACCATTTATCTACGGCATCTGCGTCTATTTGACCCTTGAAGATGGGGATTTCAAAATTAACTTGTACCTTAAACGGTGTGGCATTTCTAGAGTCGCTGTTGGAAGCCGATGCGTCGCCTCTGGGTAGCCGCTGAAGGATCTGTGCAAAGCTATCCATCATCGCGTTCCTTTGCCGCTTGAGCGCTTCTTCGAGCAAGATTTTGATAGGATCTCCTGCCCCCTCGTCTTTCTTCTCATCCGCCATGGGAGGCCGTCAAGATTTGCGAGGCTGGTCTTGCAAAGGTTCGACCAGTTCAAGCCCTAACTCCTTATATCCCGACCTCGTTGGGGACATGCAAAGAAAAACAGAGAAAAAGCAGACCGCTCTGATACCACTGATCTGGATTTAAACAGGAACGCAACAAATTACAGAGATAACCATAAATACAGAGATGAGATAACCATAAATACTGAGATGCAACAGAAATAATACTTCATTTCATTACTGTAAAATACTGAAATGTGCTTACAAACAGAAATGGAAAGAAACCAGCTAGGGCGATGGTAGCTTATCTCTGAGAAGAGATGTGGTGGCTACATGCCTCTGAACTGTTCCGAACTGAGTTACAATGAGGCTCGAAGGCCTATTTATTGTTGAGAAACAATGAAAAACCCTTCACATCCCGAAACCTAACCCTAGAAGATGAAACGCCAAATTGTGGGCCCCATTTGGGTAAATTGGTACATCAATTTCCCGGGGTCGTAACTTTGGCATACGATCCCCGTTTGACGCGCACGATAGCTCGTTAGAAAGATCTATCCGAGTACTACCACTTTTGGAGGTAACATCGGTCCATGGACTCATGTTGCCCCAGATTCCCAAAAAAACGTCGTTTAGGGCCTCAAAACGGCTCCGAAAGTTCAGGACCCGAAAAACTGCTAAAAATAGTAAACTGTGCTGCAATTTAGGAAACTGAAAACACTGAAAGAGACAATTGTGGGGGTCCAAATGGGATAGGTAGGTGGCCACCAACATCCACCTGGATCATTATGACTAGAAGTAAGCATACACATGTATTTTTGCATAGTAGTGTAATGGTCGGATACTTGTGATGTACTCTAAAGCATATATTAAGAAAAATCTTGACCCTAGAACTCTCTAATTAAACAAGAGACAATTTCCATGGACTAGCAGAGTAACAATAAATAATCTTATCACACCCTCACATCATTCACTCATAAATACAAGAAAAAGATTCAAACTATATTATTCAGACATGAAATATTTACAATAAAATTTCGTGGACCCTCTGTCTGAGTGGTCAATTATAAGACTTCTAATTCTTTTTATTGAGTTCTTCCTCCCTGTTTAGTCCAAGGCTCTTTGTCTATCTGGACTTTTTCCTCTTATATTATTTTCTAGACCTTTTATATATTTACACAAGACAAAATATCTTCTAACATAACCAGAGAGAATGGACACTTGTCCACTCCTCCTAAAACTTACTCTATTACCTTATCTAGATACTTGTTATTGTTACATATACCCACTCAAACCAAATAACAGGTTGCATAAAATATCCAAACAACCTAGTTTTCCAATTTCTTACAATTAGGAAACGTGAAATTACAAAAAAAATACTAATTCTAATTTTATACAGATTTACAAATTGAGGTAATTTCTCTTCCCTTTGGAAATTTACATTACTCCTTTTGGGGTCTAGTCAAAATGAGCTACTTGGAGATGAATGCTCCTGGATCAGGCTTCCTGGGTCAAATGCTTTCAATATGCATACCCTCCAGGATCCCACACAAAATGTTGTTGTTGTCCATATGTTTGATTATGCTACTTCTTTAGTCATGACATTAGTCTACCAGGATTCCAAGTTTGATTTTGCCACACTCCACTTACCTTGTTGAGGAAATATTGTACAATCAACTTGTCGTTGGTTCTCCTTCTCCTTCCACGATCCCATATTTTATTTATTAGTTGTCAAATGATGACGCAATATTCTATAGTTAACCAAGTGTCTAAATTAATTCTTGTTGCCTCGCCATTGTGTCATTCCCCGGGTACTTCCTTCACTAGCATAATTATCTCCTCAACCTCCACGTCCAGTCTACCTTCTTGTTGGTACATGATGTTTCTTCTTTCATGGCCTAGATTGTTGGTAACAATTAGCCTCTCCAATGTCTTCAGGGCTTCAATATTCACTTCATCGTGTGGCTCCCATTTTCCATGGTAGAAAATTAACATACCTCCCCATGGATTCTTGTTGCACACTTGATGGACTTGTAACAACAATTTTCCTTCCCATTACTGCCATCAACAAAATATAGCATTGCAAACTACCAACTTCTTCCCAAGATAGTTTTCTGCTCCATACTCCTTGGTTGCAAATGATATAATTTTTCTTGAGACAAACTAGTCTCATGTCTCTTCTTTCCTCGAAAACGCCCACCATCCTTCTTTTGATCTAGCAATTATACCCTTAGTATTTTTCTCACCATAGAAATCATTATAATACTTTACTGCTTCGAGCATTTCAACTTCCCCCAATTTTTTGTTTGTGCTCCCTATGTTATCTTCTCCAACTTTAGGATTTTTTATCCAATCCTATAGGAATTCCAATTCCTATTCATATCATGACAATAATATAGATATATGTTGTTTTCTCTCACCCTTGCAAGTGCTTTCACATTCTATCTCCTCGTTTTTTCTTTCCTTTGTCACAACCTTCCAGAATTTCCCTCTATCCTTTGTGCAACTAGTTTCATAATCCAACCTCGTATTTATTTCTACCTTTCCTTGCTGCAGCTTCACTTTTGTGCCTTTATTATTTTGGACATTCAGTCCATGCCCTTCACCTACGATTTTTCCACTTAAATTATTATATTCAAAAGTATGATGCCTCCATGCCTTCTTTGTTTCTTTCCTCATTAGTCCTTCCTTTTGTACACAAGCCTTTTCCTCCTTCATTATAACAAAGCATTGATTATGTCCTCCTTTTAGATTTTGTAATCTCATTTCTCCATCCACACTCTCCATCACAACTTCAGATAGTTTCCCTTCTTTATCGTGCTTATGTCCTGCACAAATACATTTGATTAGTCTTTAAAACATTAGGCCCTTGAACTTATGCAGATGCTCCTTGCACCACTTGCTAGATTAGACTTTTCCCACAATCCATCCATGTCTTGCCTTTTGAAGGACCTCTAGTGTAACTCTGGGGTAATACCTTCGAGCGAAATCGATGACTCATTTACACTCCTCCCATTCAACGGTCTATAATCTATGTGCCTTCCACCAATACTATTGCAATAAAGTGTAACGGAAACACCCACTCAACAACTTCCATGTTGAAACTCAATCATGACATCCAGATAAGATCTAAAAGAATGAAACTTTAAGGCTAGGTCTTTGCACCTATGTTAGCAGAGAAGCCTTCCATAACAGGAGTTTCCCATAACCCAACTAAGGTGGTTTTTCCCGTAGCTTGGGCAATGAGTAATATGCTTGATCTTGAATCCAGTGGTTTTAGTAAGGGATTTCTCCCAATCTACGATATGTGTCATTCACAAAAGGAATCAATCATGGCTTGAATGTGATGATTCTACAAACATATGGGCTTACGTCGAAGTCCAACCATGGTCACTAAGGTTTTTTAACACACTTTGTTGCTACCCCTCCTAAGCTTAAAACTAGGTTTTCCTTTTCGAGCTCGAAGTGATTGTAATAAAGGTTATTGAATAGGGACTTGTCCATTCAGGCTCTCAGATATTTGCGGTCCCTCGGGTCCTTTGTATGATATGAGGAATAAATTGATCTTGCCCTGGAGGTCTAAAGGCCTCTATTGAAGAAAAATAGGCACATCAAGCATTTAAGAGCACCCATAAGCATATGGTGCCAAAAAGGGCCACAAGGAGATCGACCTTCCTTGAAGAAGCAGGAAATTCCCCTTTTAAGTATGATAATAAGAATAAACCATATATGTAGGCACATGATTGATAATATTATAATCCTGCAAACATAACCTTGTTATGGCAAAGAATTCCAGGCATGGGCTGCAAAAATCAGATACCCTTTAACATAGGCTTGTGACTCTTAAAGGGCCTCCAATGCTCCTGCCACACACCATAGTGCAACCCATGGCATACTCCCAGAATGCATATGGTTATATAGACATATATAAGAATTTCCTGCATGAAGGACAAAGATACAACACTTATGAAGGGTTTCCAGGAAACTAGCTATTAGCAGGGGCCAATATATGATTACCCACAAGAAAGGTACCAATCAAGTTGCACACCTTGTCTATAACCAACCTATCAAGCAAGGATTACCACAATATTCCATCACCGAGACAACATACAGACTATGGCTCCTAGCCTTAAGAGCTTCAACATCAATGCATCCATAGCAGAGATGTAACCTTGCCGAGAGAACAAGGGCATAAAATCAAGTCAACCAAACTCATGAGATCGTGCCTCGCACAACACAACATATGGATCAAGTCCTTGATATAATAGATATGTATACCCAATACCAGGATATGCATTAGTGAAGGATTGAAGAAGATCCTCATCTAAAATAACAATTTAACAAGAATATCAGAGGAGGAAATCCTTAGCATCACCAAATTGCAAGCATAAATAATGATAAGGGAAGTTGTAATCAAAGTATTCAACATACAACAATAATAAAAATGTCCCCATGTTAGATATTATTGTGACATAACAAACATTGTTACACATTGTCTCAATGCCTTTAAACAATAACACAGTATATTAACCGACCATGTAAATAGTATTCATACAGTCATGTCTCCTATATTATTGACACCATTTCCAAACCAGAAATGTAACATGCATTCATTTTCATTGGAAATTATACAAGGAACGCTTATATTATAAATCTTTGGGCAACTAAATCTGGGACTATGACCCTCCACCCAACCATAGATAGTTGTAGCCAATTTTCACTTGCAGCTATCACCCCCGAGCTATAATCTAGAGATTGAGGGGTCCTCTGCTCAAGGGATGAAACACAACCTTTAGTTGCTCCAGGGGCTCCAAATATCTCTCCACCTCCACCCTCCAACTAAGTTGCAAGTAATAATGCACATGGAACCGAGAGACTTTCGTCAATATAGATAGATGCTCATTTATGTGTTCCTTTCTTTGATGATAAGTTTAAGTTAAACGATATCTTGAAATTGTATGTGAATGTGTTAAAATTAATTCAATTAATTATTTAATTGAATTAATCATCTTAGATTGCTTTAATTAACATTATAGGTTGTAAATCTATATTTTTAGTTACACATTATATTTTTAGTTCATATCAGTGTATGAATACCTAGGTTATTTAGTATATAGCTTATTTTAATTTATTCTACATATTTTAATAAGTCAATCCAACGCTACTCACTTCATATATCTTCCATACCTCTTAAGTTTCCATTTGTTGGAGCAATTCCTCTTTATGGGTAACTGGACCTAATTGAACTAGTCAAAACCACCATTCCAAGCGGGAAAGAGTCCAATTTTGGGCTCTAACAGGATAACTTATTGGGAGAATATATTAAAATCCATGGACGCATTTTTTTGTCCATTTAGCACTAAAAAATTAATTATTAGTCATTCCTAATGCACGAAATAAGAAGCAATGATCATATACAACCCACAAACGAATTCATGGAAGCTTACTTAAGTGATAATGTCTATACTATTGAGAATCACTAAATTGGACCTCTTTGTAACAAGCCTAGACATGAATTATTTGTAAGAGAAGATGTCAAAATGATCATAGTGTGATCATCAAGCCCACATTATGAATTATGGCTAGGTAGGATAAGGGGTAATGTATAAAGATATTTAGATCTTACCACTGAGGCATACAAAATAGTGGTTCATTTGTGGAAGCCCATAAGAACAAGAAGGAAAAACAAAGTTTTGTTGAAAAAATGTTTAAAAAGAACACAATAGTGAGTTGTTGGGAACAAAAATAATGGTTTACATAGTTGAATAACATCATATGGGTATGATTATCAAAGGTGTTGGAAATAATACTGAGAGGGGGGATGAATCAGTGTTATCAAATTCTTTTCAATTTATACAAGGATTTGCAAATCTGACTATTGAAACTTGCATATACCTTCTAGACTTATAATTTAATTTATTCTCCAGATGTTGATCATTAATCTGTGTATCAAAACCATATAACAGTAAGCAGGAACATAAAATTAGAACAGATAGTCACACAAAAGGAACACAATATATAAGGTGGAAACCCAATGTGGGTGAAAACCATCTGCTGCAATATGTCTCTATCTTCTTTCAATTAGACTTCTTTTTACAATGATTTTGTACTGGTGCAGTCTTATACCAGCACGCAGGCTTCAACCTGCAGAAGGCTAAAACCTTCTCTCGTTCTCCAAACTCTTCTGGAAGGGAGCTACAACCCCCTTAGCTCTTGTACTAGCTGAGGTACTAGTACGTAGGTGCTGACCTACAAAAGACTTCTCTTTTCTTCCAGGGACCACGTTTCATAAATTTTCAAACTGGATCCATGAATATCAATCAAACATCAAATAGATCTGCAATCAACCAACTTCCTTGTACAAATATTGAATTAATAACTTCTCAGAACACAGTACCAGTAACCAGACACCAATTCAAAACCCTGAACACTGCAGTAATAGACAAAAGCAGCTAAAACATATTTCAAGAAAAAGTCTGCAACTTCACCAATAGAAACCTGCGTACATTCGCAGTATTCAGTTCTTTGACCTGTGGGTGTCCGCACCTCCACTGTGTCTAACCTGCAGGTATCCGCACCTGCTCTGTGTCGAAACTGCGGGTATCCGCGCCTATTCTCTGTCAAACTTGCGGGTATCCGTGCCTGCGCTGTGTCGAGCCTGCTGGTATAGATAATTTTTCAGACTTCAATTATACCCCAGACTATCAGATTTATGGATCTAATCTTGCGCCAAAGATATTTTGCCCCATCAGTAGATTCGTCTTGTAATGTTCAGGTTTCTCCTTGGTTTAAGTCCTGCTATAACTTACCAACTGATCACAAAATTTCAGATCTTGCTCTTCTTAAGATATTCAACACATCAGTGCCCAAACCAAATGATCTCCTTTCCTTTTTATAGTCTAGGCCTCACTCAAACCATGGTCCAAAACTATAGAGATCCAATACTTAGGGACCCAATACCTGGGTTCAATACTTTAGATGCAAAACCACGGACCAAAACCATAGGATCAAAAATGTCGAACTAAATACCATGGACCAACCATAATATTTCCCACATGCGTGCTTTTTCTCTGCATGAAATTGCGTGTACTTTACATCCACACTTTTTGTTCGGAGCACCTCTGTACATGTCCGCAGCTTTTGTTTGGCGCACCTGCGTATGTCCGCGGCTTTATGAACAGGAACCTGCGGGTATCTTATTTTCTACTATTTTGAGAGCCTGAACTTGTGATCTGCTATTTGAGAGAGTTTCCATCAAAGACAACACTTATGTCATCGAGCCAAACCTGTGTCATAATGCCAACAATCTCTCCCTTTGGACTTGATGGCAACCCAAAGTCACTCAAAGTCTTTTCTCCCCCTTTGACATTAAGGGCAAAGGGTTATGCTCCCCTTGAGTACATGCTGAAATCTCTGCTCTGTTGTGTTGTCCAAGATCCCCCTGACATATAGGCAAGATCTGCAAGAAGATGTTCTACAAAAGAAATATGACTTTATACATCATAACTGACCTTCCTATCACCAAAGACTCATACATACGACTCCTAACCAAGTGGGGATACATGATATAATAAGCATATTACATTATCCATCCCAGGCATAGTGGGGCAACCAAGATAGGCCGTTACATAAAAGAAATATACAGACAAAATATCAGCAACATCTGTCAATCATTATTTAGATCAGTATCCATGTTCTCCTTCTGCACTTGCTCCTTGAACCAAGATCTTCTATGATAATGCCAACAATGCATTATTATAAGAATATATGCTCCCCCTGAACCTGTGCCAGATTGTCTCTGACAGACCCATATCAGACTATTCTCATCCTTGTTTTTCTTCAAGTCGATTGTATCCACATAAACCAACGTATGTACGCGTGTACCCCATATGAAACTCGCGTACAACCAACAATCTCTGAAACAGACAAGATTCAACAGCAAGAGGATGCATCAACTACCCCCAGCTTTTGTCTGAGGTATTCAAAGGTCTCCCTGGGCAGTGGTTTGGTGAGAATATCAGCAACTTTTTTCTTAGAGGGAACATATTCCAATTTGACCTTTTGTTCAAGCACTTGTTCTCGGAGAAAATGATACTTGATCGGTATGTGCTTAGTCTTTGAATGCATGACAGGATTCTTTGAAATACTGATTGCACTTATGTTATCACAAAAAATGGAGATAGGTGGAGTACAAGTGATTTGAAGATCTTGCAATGTTTGCATCATCCAAAGGAGTTGTGTGCAGCAAGATGCAGCAGCTACATATTCTGCTTCAGCTGTAGATAATGCAATAGAGCTTTGTTTTTTGTTGAACCAAGATACTAACCTAGGACCCATGAAGAATGCACCATCACTAGTGCTCTTCCTGTCATCCACGCTTCCTACCCAATCCGTATCAGTGTGTGCATGAAGTGTGAGATCTATACCTCTAGGATACCATAAGCCATAGTTTTGAGTTCCTTGAAGATACTTGAAGATTCTCTTAACTGCCTAAAGATGAGTTTCCTTTGGATTTGCCTGAAACCTTCCAACTATTCCCACTGCATGCATAATGTCTGGTCGAGTCCCTGTTAGATAGAGCAGACTACCAATCATGGATCTATAGGTTGGTTGATGTACGGCTGCTGATTCAGCATTTGCGCTGAGGCTGCATCCTGTCACCATAGGGGTACATACTGGTTTAGAATCCTCCATCCCATATTTCTTCAAGATCTGCTTGAGATATTTGGTTTGTGATAGAAAAATGCCATCTTTGTTTTGTTGGACTTATAAACCAAGAAAATATGTGAGCTCGCCAAGCATGGACATTTCAAACTCTTTCTGCATCACCAAGGCAAAATTTTGACTCATGTCTTCTTCATTGCTACTAAAGATGATGTCATCAACATACACAACAAGTATCAGCAACTTATCATTGTCAATTTTTATATATAGATTGCTATCAGTTGATCCTTTTATAAAACCTTGTTGATGGAGGTACTTATCCAACCGATAATACCACGCCCTTGGAGCCTGTTTAAGGCCATAGAGAGCCTTTTTGAGTCTGCATACAAGTTTTGGATCATTTCCAAGAATAAACCCATCCGGTTGTTCAATATATACTTCTTCATTTAAGTCTCCATTCAGAAAGGCAGATTTTACGTCCATCTGAAATACTTTTAACTTCTGAAAGCTAGAGAGAGCAAGGAACATTCTTATGGCCTCAAGTCTAGCAACTGGAGCAAAAGTTTCTTCAAAGTATATGCCTTCTTGTTGCGCATATCCTTTACAAACAAGTCTTGCCTTGTTTCTAACCACATCCCCATTTTCGTTCATCTTATTTTTGAAAATCCATTTTGTCCCTATGACATTCTTATCTTTTGGTCTAGGAACCAACTCCCAAGTGTTATTCTTTTCAATCTGCTCGAGTTCTTCCTCCATGGCCTTGACCCAGCATTCATCTTTGCAAGCCTCTCTTACATTCTGCGGTTCAGTGGAGGACATCAATGCTAGATAGCTTGAAGCTTCTGAAATAGTTCTTCTTGTTTGTACACCTGTCTCTTTCTGCCCCAAAATTTGAGATTCTAGATGATTCTTCTGAACGTATCTAGATGGAGTCTTTTCTTCTATCCTTATCTGTTCTTCTGGTGCTTCATGGGTTTCTTCTTTGTCATTAATCTGATTTGATGTTGACGTATAGTCTTCGCCATCTTCGAGATCTTCAGATTTTACCTGCCTAGGAGTGTTTCCTTCTTCATCAACCACTACATCAATACTTTCAACAATTTTACCAAGTCTTTTATTGTAACATTTGTAAGCTTTTTTGTGGGAGAGTAGCCAAGTAAAATGCCTTCATCTGCTCTAGGTTCAAACTTGCAAAGATTTTCATCAGTTCTTTTAATGTAGCATTTGCTTCCAAAAATTTTGAAGTATTTTACCGTGGGAGTCTTACCGTACCAAAGTTCATGAAGAGTCTGAGTGCTGTTTACCCGGACGTTTGTCTTGTTGAGAATAGTAACAGCGGCAAATGCGGCGTCTCCCCAGAAGGTTGCGGGAGTTCCAGACTCATCAAGCATATCACAAGCCATTTATTGAACCATTCTGTTCATCCTCTCCACTACTCCATTTTGCTGAGGAGTCCTTGCAGCAGAGAATTCCCTTCGTATTCCATGTTCTTCACAAAAATAAAAATAAAAATTCATCTGAGGTAAATTCCCCTCCTCGATCAGATCTGAGGCATTTGATTCTACGATCTAATTCGTTTTCAACCAAAGCTTTGAATGACTTGAACTTTTCGAAAGCTTCATATTTACACTTCATGAGTCCTATCCAACACATCCTTGAAAAGTCGTCAATGAACAATATGAAATACTCTTCTCCTCGAGGTGACCTCTTCCTAGTTGGACCACATATATCGGTGTGGACAAGTTCAAGTGGCCTGCTAGCTGATCCTTCCTTCTCAGGGAAATTAGTTCTGGTTTTCTTACGAAATTGACATGATTTGCATATTGTATTGTCTGAAATTTTGATGTCAGGAAGATCACGAACTGCCTGATATTTGTATGCTTTTCCTATTTGAGAGAAGCTAAGATGTCCCAGTCTTCTGTGCCATAGCCAGTGTTCATCATTCTTGCTTAAATAACATTGTTGTTGTTCTCCCTTGAGTACGTATAAGTTATTTGGTGTTCTTATGCCTCTGATCACTATTTTTCCTGTATCAAGCTCACGAACAATACATCCATTTGATCGAAATATTATCTCAGTTCCTTGATCACACATCTGACTGACACTCAATAGATTATGCTTTAAGCCATCAACATACATAACATTTCCAGCCTTGACCTTTTCCTTCAAACGAACAGAGCCTTTACCTTTTATGAATGCAGGGGTGTCATTTCCAAATGAGACATTCTTTTCCTTTTCTAAGGCACTATATGACTGAAGTTTTTTCTTTATCACCTGTCATATGTTTCGAGCATCCACTGTCGATGTACCATTGATTTTCCTGTCCTTCCGTATATAAGGCTATCCCACATCTTTCGGTTGCGTTTCTTTCTTTTTCCATGTTTTGGAACTCAATGAAGCTTGCTCCTTCTGAGTTGTTTGCCGAAACCTGCTTTTGCATTCAAAATCTTCATGACCGAAGTTGTTACAGATAGAACATTCTATTTCATTTTCAAGAGCAGAGAAGTTATTGTAGGTTCTTTTCATGATTCCTGTCATACTCCTTTGTTTTTGAGCTTCCCTAGTCATGATGGTCTTGTAGGCAACACATTGAGCAGCTTTATGACCAAAGTTATGACAAGAGAAACATTGGCCATTGAAGAAATTCCTGTGATTATCAAATCTACCAACCATATGATTGTAGTTTCCATCCATTCTTGAGCCAAAATGATTTACCTGTGGTTGGTTGAGGCTTCTGTTCATCCTTGACGTAGATTGCCCCCGATTTACTTGATAATCTTTGATCATTCTTGAAGCAAATTGTCCCTGATTTACCTGGTGATCTGCATTATGCTTTTGCTGTCGATTGTCAACTTGTTCACTTCTCCTTACTTCATCAAGATAACTTTTGGAGATGGATGGCTTATGTGCTTGGTTTTGAGCTTGAGATGCTTCTTCGGAATATCCGAGACCTGTCTTGATTAGAGGAGAACGCTGCATTTTGATAATCTCATCTAGAGTTTCAGATCCTTTGGCAAATCTCAGATTAAGGGCTTTTGTTTTCTCAATTTCTTTTCTAAGTCCCACAATTTCACATTCTAACTCTTCATTGTGTTTATCTTTTTCAGCAAGTTGGAATGTTAGAGAATCTATAATCATATTCTTTTCTTCTAAACAAACTTTAAGTTTAGAAATTTCTTCATAAAGCCCTTCTTCATTTGTAGCATCCAAGAAATCATCATCTTCAAAAGCCATAAAAAGTCTATCATTAGTACCTTTTTCATATTCATCACTATTTGACAATCCCATCACTGTTTTCATGCGTGTAATAGCTCTTCTTATTTACATTCTGTTTTATGTTCCATCTAACAGGTTCCTTACCTTTGTCTAGTTTATCTTTATGAGGACATTTTGCAGCATAATGACCAACTCTTCCACAGGCAAAGCATTTGAAAAGCAGCTTACCTTTGAATATTCCAATTCCCCGTTGAAGGTTCTTGACAAAATTTGATTCTTCCTCTTCTTCTGACATATGTCCTGACTCATAGTAATCTCCTTTTCCTGAAGCCTTGAATGCAACTTCTCTCCTGTCTGATGGTCCTCCTTTTCTCATTTCGTAAGCAGTTAGAATTCTGTGCAGCTATAAAATGGTAAGGCTTTGTAGATTCTGCTTTTCTTCTATGGCAGAAACTTTTGAATCAAACTTAGAGGACAAAGATCTTAGAACCTTTTCAACCAAAACAACTTCTTTTATTTATTCACCCAAGTTTTTCATACAATTTACGATCTCATCTATACGTAGGAAATAGCTAGCCACACTTTCATCATTATGCATTCTGAAACTTTCATATTGAATTCTAAGAGTTTGTAATTTTTCTCGTTTTACCTGTTCATCTCCTTCGTAGTTCAAAACGATCTTGTCCCATATTTCTTTTGCGCTTTTGAGCTGCATAACCTTGACGAATTCTGATTGAGATAGACTTCCTAATAGAGTATTGACAACTTTTGCATTTGTTTCATACTGCTTCTTACCAGCTGCATTTGTAGGAGTTGTTGATGGAAATGTGTATCTTGTTTCCACAATATCCCAAACTTCTGTACCAAGAGATTGAAGATAAGCAGTGATTCTTACCTTCCAATAGACGAAGTTGCTCCCATCAAAAATCGGTGGCCTGATAGATGCTTCTTTTTGTAGTTGCTCATGATGATAGATCTTCCTTCAAGTGATCAAGCTTTTCCTGAAGGACCTGCTCTAATACCAATTGTTGGAAATAATACTGAGAGGGGGGGTAAATCAGTATTATCAAATTCTTTTCAATTTATACAAGGATTTGCATATCTGACTATTGAAACTTGCATATACCTTCCAGACTTATAATTTAATTTATTCTTCAGATGTTGATCATTAATCTGTGTTTCAGAACCATATAACAGTAAGCAGGAACAGAAAAGTAGAACAGACAGTCACACAAAACGAGCACAAGATATAAGGTGGAAACCCAATGTGGGTGAAAACCACCTGCTGCAATATGTCTCTATCTTCTTTCAATTAGAAACTTCTTTTTACAATGATTCTGCACTGGTGCAGTGTTATACCAGCACGCAGGCTTCAACCTGCAAAAGGCTACAATCTTCTCTCGTTCTCTAGACTCTTCTGGAAGGGAGCTACAACCCCCTTAGCTCTTGTACTAGCTGAGGTTAGTACGTAGGTGCTAACCTACAGAAGACTTCTATTTTCTTCCAGGGACCACGTTTCATAAATTTTCAAACTGGATCCATGAATATCGATCAAATATCAAATAGATCTGCAATCAACCAACTTCCTTCTACAAACACTGAATCAATAACTTCTCAAAACACAGTACCAGTAACCAGACACCAATTCAGAACCCTGAACACTGCAGTAATAGACAAAAGCAGCTAAAACATATTTCAAGAAAAAGTCCGCAACTTCACCAATAGAAACCTGCGTACGTCCGCAGTATTCAGTTCTTTGACCTGCGGGTATCCGCACCTCCGTTGTGTCGAGCCTGCGGGTATCCGCACCTGCGCTATGTCAAGCTTGCGGGTATCCGCACCTGCGCTGTGTCGAGCTTGCGGGTATCCGCGCCTGCACTGTGTCGAGCCCGCGGGTATCCGCGCCTGCGCTGTGTCGAGCCTGCTGGTATAGATAATTTTTCAGACTTCAATTATACCCCAGACTATCAGATTTATAGATCTGATTTTGCGCCAAAGAGATTTCGCCCCATCAGTAGATTCGTCTTGTAATGTTCAGGTTTCTCCTTGGTTTAGGTCTAGCGATAACTCGCCAACCGATCACAGAATTTCAGATCTTTCTCTTCTTAAGATATTCAACACATCAGTGCCCAAACCAAATGATCTCCTTTCCTTTTTATAGTCTAGGCCTCACTCAAACCATGGTCCAAAACCATAGAGATCCAATACTAGGGACCCAATACCTGGGTTCAATACTTTAGATGCAAAACCACGGACCAAAACCATAGGATCAAAAATGTCAGACTAAATACCATGGACCAACCATAAGATTTCCCACGTGTGCGCTTTTTCTCTGCAAGAAAGTGCGTGTACTTTACGTCCGCACTTTTTGTTCGGAGCACCTGCGTACATGTCCGCAGCTTTTATTTGGCGCACCTGCATACATGTCCGCAGCTTTTGTTTGGCGCACCTGCGTATGTCCGCAGCTTTATGAACAGGAACCTGCGGGTATCTTATTTTCTACTATTTTGAGAGCCTGAACTTGTGATCTACTATTTGAGAGAGTTGCCATCAAGGACAACACTTATGTCATCGAGCCAAACCTGTGTCATAATGCCAACAAAAGGTAGGATGAGAGGGAGTGAAAAATAAAAGTAAATTGGAAGTGAATTAAGGCAAATGAGGTACAACAAGAACAAGTTGAAATAAATTAAGGGAGTAATAATGATGTTGATAAACAAAGCTTTATTTGAACGAAGAACTAAAAACCTCTACATTTGTCATTTTTTAATGTCTTATATATTGTAAGAAGTCATAAATTAGTAGTTAGTTTTAATTAATACATGTTGCTTCATGTAAATATTGGATGTCGATTGCTCTCCTCTTTTAGGATACAGGTTTTGTCAATAAATTTTCCACAATTAAAACAAGTTATAGTGTTTAGCTAAGGTAAGGAAGCTAGTTGAAAGAACTAACTCGTGGTCATCATTTTGTTTATATGGAACCTTATTATACATTTACTCAGATATTTGTGAAAAAGATACAACTTTGTAATGCAATGATTGTTATACTTGTGTTACTTTATTATATCTTTTCAATCTTGATATATTTAGCAATGTATGTCATTATGACACTATTCATACGCACAAAAAAATAAATGTTGACAATTATACATGAAACTTTGATTTAGATATTTATAAACATTAGAAATAAATTCAAAATATTGAAAGCAAAATATGCATTGTAACAATTCAGTATTAACTCTTTTGGAATAGAAATTTATAATTTCAGAATTGGAACTCGCAATTTTGGGATCAAAATTGATAACTTCTGAATTTTAAAATTCACACTTTCAAAATTGAAATTCATAATCTTAGTATCATAGCTACACACACCAATAGCCTTATTTTATGTGACCATGTTGACCATGTTTGAGAAGTATTGTTCTACAACAACAAAAGCTAAATCATTATGGTGTTTATTTTCATGGGGATCGTGAGAGAAAAAACTCGTTAGTAGACTCCCAAGTCCTATTAGAATTAATAGATGTGTATAGAAACTTGAATTATTGAAATGATAAAGTATAATTTATTGAAGAAAATTGAATAAAAGCTAAAAGAATTAAAATCCTCACAAGTAATTACCTTGTATTAGAAATTCATGCTTGTAATTGGATTTCCAACATGGTATCTAGCTATGCTATAGGGTAGTCAAATCTCTTGCCCTAGTTCAAGTCACAAAAAGCCTTAAGATGGACCTAAAAACCTTTGTAAAGGTTAAATATACATAGATCTCAAAATCGTGTTCTTTGTTTATGGTTAAGGTCATTTAGAAGCAAATCCGAGTTTTGATGTAGACACAATAACATATCTATGTGATAATAATATTGGAGCAAAATTCCATGACATTAACCCTATGGAAAGACAATAAATATTTGTGACAAGAAATGCCATCAAGCGTGACATCCATGTGACAGAGTTGACTCAAACATTTTTTCAAAAACTTTGCTGACAGACTCATACATAACTCAAATTCAGAGTTACAAGGCAGATTTGAAGTGTTGAGAAATGGCAACAATAAATTATAGTTTAATTTGTCCTTGAATTAAATTGAGAATTAAAATTGAATTCTATTCTCATAGCAACTTGTAAATGGTTAATTAAGTTTAATTAACTTAATTATGTTAGGAATTTCAAGTTGGAAGTCTTTCTGTAATCATGTATATGCTCTCCTTAAATTTTAGGGGTCTAGGATGAGTTTATTTGAGTTGTAATTAGATAACTCAGTTTGACTGAGTTATCTAATGTGAAACTAGTTCTAACTGTTTGTGGAACTAGTAGAAGATTAGTAGTGAGTTGGTGCACTGGTGCATCCTCAGGTGCTACTCCAGCGAACTAAAGATTCCCTCATGAGAAACTCAAGCATGTCAGTTTAGAGAAAGACCCAGTGGAGACTAGAGTGCAGGGACAATGTATAATCAATTGTAGAATGATCTGAGTTATACATATCATGCATGAAATCAGAAGAGGACCTGGATTTGGATTGTGCAGTTATGGAGGAAGGATTTCTCAATTAAATATGGGTTAATCCTCACAGGAATAGTGCAAGGAAATAGGGGCTTGGTAGGCAGCAAAATTGGTTAAGTGTTGGCTATAGCGGGCCTCTGAGGCAGAGAGTTGGTCATACTTGTGCATGAATTGTTCAAGTGAGAACAAGTTTTGTATTATCACTCAAATCTCTGATTAATGCAATAGATAGTCGGGGTTTTGAGCAGTGGCTTTCCCCAGAGAAATTATTGTTTTATGTGCCATAAATTATCTTCCTCTTGTTTTCATCGATCTATTGGTTTTTGTTGTTTAAAGGTAGAGATTCTTGTCTTGTGTTTTAATAATTACATGAGTTGTAAATCTACAGGAAAATCTACATGGTATCAGAGCTGAAGACAATATGTTAAAGGAGATTTCGAAGTTTTGAGTTTTGGGTTACAAGTAAAATTCGAATTTGCAAATCATACTTAAGGATCGGCACATGGCTTTCTACGGTTTGAGGCTTGAGTATACCTTGGAAGGCAGCTCGAATTATATAGCTTGGAAGGATGAGATTGAGGCAGTGTTGGAGGATAATGGCCTCAACGAATTCATTGATCAAGACATTCCTAAGCCACCAACATCAGATGCTAGAGATTTGGCCGAATGGAAGAAGTGTGTGTCGAAGGTGAGATAAATAATCCTTGCGGGAGTTCGAGACCACATTGTTTCAAATCTCCATGGGAGAGAAACTTTGTATGCTATGTGGAAAGCATTGACAGACCTTTTCCATAACAATAGTGACTATAGGAAGTTGGCACTGAAAGATAAACTTCGAAAAATCAAGATATAGAAAGGCGAGACCATTCCAAACTACTTGACCAATATCACAACCTATCATGATGAGCTTGGAAGTGTTGGAATAATTGTTGATGAGGATGATATGGTGAGCTTAGCTCTCATATGCCTTCCCAAGAGTTGGAATAGCTATCGGGACTCTCTGAATGGGAGGGATAAGCTGCCAGATTGGGAACGACTGTGGTCGGATTTGATGCAGGAGGAGATTAGAAGGAACACCAGAGATGGTTCCTCATAAAAAACTAATGATGATGAAAATTGTGCCTTAGCAGGTAAGGCAAAGAAGGGGAAAGGGAAGGTGTCCCATTCCAAATCGGATTCTTTCCATGGAGGTAAGAAGAAAGACATGTCGAAAGTTAAGTGCTTTCATTGTCATGAGCTGGGACATTTTGCTACAAATTGTCCGCTCAAGAAGTCCAAGAAGAAGTCCTCAAGAGGAGCGGCGGGTGAGGCTTTGGCCTCTCAATTTGAATTGGACTTTACTCTCATTGCATGCATGGTGTCATCAATGATGGGTAGTGTATGGTACCTTGACAGTGGAGCTTCATTCCACATGACTGGTGACAAGGAGTTGTTCAGTGACCTGGAGGAGAAGGACCATTAGATGCATATTGAGATGGGTGACGACGAGATGTATAGTGCTACAAGATTGAGTACGGTTATTTTTCAGAGGGAGCATGGTGTTCCTCTTACCTTGAGATATATACTATTGTTGTAAGCAACTAGTAAGTGCTAAGATATATACTAGTGTTCTAAGTGCTAAGATATATAATATTTGATTTGAAGTAACACCCTTTCAACAAAGCAACTAGTGTTGTAAGTGCTAATATATATAGTATTTGATTTGAAGTCATTCTAGAACATATATATCCTAGTTTATGCAACATTAATTCCTTGGTTGTGGGGTGCATAATGTTTACCTTTCATATGGACCGTGAAAAGCATGTTGAAGGCACCTTATTTTGGAAAGTCCTCACATTAATCGTCCACATTATTGAATATCACTTAAGCTAGGAAATGTGCAACGACAAATGACTTGTACATTACCATGGATATTTCACTAGAATAGCTTAGGCATCACTAGTGAAGCTACCAACAACATGGAGATGACACCTTGGATGAATAGATGATTATTGAGCTACCTCCTAGCTTTCATGATGAAGATTCATCTATAGTTTTTAGGGATCTTTGCCTTCTATAGCAAAAATGTAACGAAGGCATGAAATTTGCAATTGAAACTACAAACTTAGTTGTGCTTAATGTCAAGCAAGCAAACCTAATGGCAATGTCATTGCTAAGATAGCAATAACTTAGGTTATTGGAGAAACAATTTTTTGAGATGACACAAATTAAAACAACAAAAGGAGAGGATACAGAATTTCATGAATCAAGACTCTTAATATAAAGTTTTCGAACATAGTGTGAATGAATTTGTTCTTTCCTTCACAATTGCGAGGAACCAATTGTGCCACTTATCATTGACTTTTTAAATGATATTCTCACGAACAAGGATTATGATGCCAATATCATCATGGTCAAATAAAATTAGAATGGGGAATTTGGTAAGTGGCGAGAAAGATTCAAGATTTAGATGACATCATCACATGGTAAGAGCAATACAATTTTATCCCAAGCAATGTACACTCCTTTCTACAAAGTGAAATATATTGGTTTTCTACCAACATTTATTTAACCAAAATTATGAAATGCATTTGAAGACGCTGAGTCACAATGGAAAGAGAGTGATGGGCACCTAGTAGAGGCTATGGAAATGATTGAGTTAGATAAAATACAATGGTCCAAAGAGAACAAATAATACCATTCTTTTATAGTTTGGACATTTTACTTGAGCTAAATAAGGATAAGAAGCAACAAGTAGCTAAATTAACAACATATAACAAATGATGGAGTTTATTAATGTTCCCCTTACTACTAAGGTCTTTCTATTAAGCTTTCCTCGTAAAATTAGACCAGTTTCTAATGAACAGAAATATTATCCATTGCATTGTGAATTAAGCTAATATGAGATTACTTTGTTATGAAATGTTTGATTTAAATAACGTTCCAGAATTTATAAAGACTCCAAAATCTTAATGAAGAGCATTTTCATAAATCCTTGGGAGTGAAGTGTTGTGCATCACGTTCACTTTAAACATATCCTTGTTGGAATCTCCCTAAAACATAACATATGATAAAGAAGAAACACCAGGAAAAAAAACACAAAATTGCATAAACTTTTGACCTCTTTCTTCTATGCTATTGTTTTTTATGCCATTGCCTTACAGCGTTTCTCTTGCAACATGTAGTGCAAATGCAAGTTATTTCTTTACTACATTGAATTTTACATTGGATTACCTAATTTGTTACCAATTAAACCAGATTAAAATGCATTTATGAAACACTCACGAGGAATTTAGATAGTTACATGAAAATATACGGAAGCTTTTCCATTATTTCCTACTATCCAAAAACAAGGCTACGTGAATTCACAAGCCGAGTCTTCATAATATCCAAAACGGGGCTATTGTAGAGTGCGGTTCCATCCATGTAGACTTCAAAACCTCCATCCATCCATGTAGACTAACTTTGCTTATATTAACAATAGTGGTTAGTGGTTGAACACATCAAGGAGGGTTTGTCTTTACTCTTCTGCTTCTAGAAAATTTGATCCAGGAATTTAATGACTACAAAATTTGCTCACTGCTACACAGCCTTGTCCTCCTCCCCTTCCCTGATAAAAACTTCCAGTGAACAAACTGCACCTGCAACTGCAATTTTGAGACAACAATCCTGAACTCAGTGCTCACCTTGGGCATGCTGAGCCATGAAAACAATGAACCCAGTCTTGGGTATTAAAAAAAATTAAAGTGGAACAAAATTCCAACATAGAGATATGTCGCTATAAAGTAGATGACACTGAACAATTGAAAGCCCAAGACAGCCCACAAGGCATGACATGAAACCACTTGAAATGTAGTGTAAGAGTGAGGGAGGATGCTATCACACAAACCAAAAAAATTGCACCACAAAGCCAGCTTCGCTATTGGTAAAGCTTTCAACAAACTTTGGTGCAGGTAATGGCCTTGTAAACCATATCCACCTCACAATTGTTGTGTGTGATTCTCTTGCTGCAAAAAAGCTCAAGTCCTCCAGTGAGTTTGCTCTCCTTGCAGCAGTAATTCAAACAACTTTGAGGACAAATAGTTAACAGCAGGGGCAAGGGATGAAGGAAACAAAGGTCGTGGATCTCTGTTCATCAAGATAATTTGAGGGGAACTGACCATTACCCAAAGTGAGAGAAGCATCTATTCATGATAGAGTGAAGGGTACACGGAAGTCATTTAAGGTAGTTAAGTGAGAGGTGTAAATCAATGGGGCACACCGCCACCATGATATAAGAAACGACCCCAGGTTCTTTTCCAATCGCCTTCATCCACTAGGGTACAATGATTGTATCTTCGTTGCTTTAGGTAATGCCCTATTGGCCACCCGGTCAGAAATTTGATTTGTTGACCATTTGACGGTGTAGAGCTTCAAGTTCTTCATGGTAGTTAATTTAGACTAGCCATTTCACACGCAGCGTTATGGTTCTTGTGCTTAAGGTGGTTTATAATCTTCGAGTTCCTCCACATATATGATCCTTTTATACACCAAATTCAAAGAACTGCAAAATATCAATCATGGCCAGCAATAGACACTATCAACTCAATGGTGGGAGAACATAGAATATTAGCTTTATTTATTTAAAAACAAATTTTCACGTAGCCATTATGTTAGGTCAAAAAGACCATTTCATATAATAATTTAAACCAAATAAAAATTAAAGCACATCTTTGTGATATGTTCTTGTGCAAACACAACAATATCCAAACAAATCATGTAAATAGTTGCTATCATTATTTAATGATGAAACGCCCACTGATCTAAATTGCCACTTGACCTACTGATACAAAAGAAGGGGCGTTGAAATCTGTCTTCATAAAAGAACCTGCCTCTGTCAAATGTGCTTTGAATGAATTACTCATGCATTCCCTATAATAGATGATAGATATGTGCACAGCATACCATTAAACTCATGCGGCCCATACAGATTGAATCCCTGATACACGGTTATATGATAAATATTTTGCAAAAAGTGATAGTCCCACAATATCTCAATAACAATATTTATTAGGATTTGTATACAACAACAGATCAAAGAATTAACCTTAGATCTCTCCGACCCACCTTTCCCTCAAACAAATGCCTGCAGGCAGCCAAATTTAGCAGAAATGACAATAACCATTCAGAAATGAATAAAAAATTTATCAGTTTGTGCTTAAGTTAATTATCCCAAGAATGTTGACATGCGTTGGGAGGTCTCCACTCGCTCACGTTCCGAGTAGAATTGAGAGGAGGGTTTCTGTACTCTATCCAGTCATCCAGCGTCTGTCTTAAATCAATAAGTTTAGCCTTCAGTCCTTTGCAGCAGTTGGCATGCATTGTGCAAACGTCGTCTAAGTATTCGCTTCTTTGGCAGAAGCCACCAAAGTACTGAGTGCTAAGGAACATGAACTTCATCCCTCTCCGACCAAACCCTCTTGTAAACTTGACAATGTTTAAAACTTCCTGCTCGTTTTGCCCAGGAAATTGTCTTCTCGATAAATACCAATATCTGTAAAAGCTGATGGTCCGCTCGTTGGAACGAACATACTTGTAGCCTCCATTGGGCATATTATGGACATCAAATGGCCTGCCATTATATTGGTCGGAAGCAATTTGAATATCTGCATCTGGGGAGAACCTTGTGAAGGGGTTCCGTAACCACATTATATCAGCATCCTACACATACAGATATCTTACTATGATTAGGAGAAATTATTATTTCTATGATTAGACTGCTTTTATTTATATACACAGATAGATCCATCTTAACCTAAAACAATCAAGATTTAAATTTTAATACTATAAACAGAGAGATAAAGAAAACTCGAAGGGCCAACCTCAATGTTTTGGTACGCCCACAAACATTAAAGACTATTTGCCCATGTGAAAAAATATTAAATTTGGGTGCTAACTATAGCATCGCATTTAAAGATCCTTAAAGTCTAGAGTCGAGCAAGGCATCTTCCTAGGTTGAGTCTTCCCAGCTTAGAATGGCATGGTAGATATAATCTGATATGTGCCCATTTTGTAGGGACTTGATAAATTAGAGTAAATATCTGCAGAAATTAAATTAATGTTAAAGTGCAAATAAGACAATGCTATGTTAAATGGGGTGGGTTGTACTTGTAATAAAAACCTATCTTAATTAACACTCCTGTTCAAAATGACCCTTTAAGGAATTTCTTGTTATTACATTATCACAAACCTATCTAAACCCAAGTCTGAGATGCACCTCAAAGTCACAAAGCACAAGGTTGTATATCTTGAGTTACAATATCTGATATTTACAACCTGGAGGTGTATATCAATACCAGGATTTCAACGAGTGTACCAAAACACAAACACAGGTGCACACATGAAATGGATCACCCCAGACCCAGCCAGGACGTGAGTATTTCTGGTCAATACAATCTTTCCTGAGTAATTTTGAGTTTATTTGAAAATACAATCTCCCACCAGTGGTATTGGTGGAAACTGAACTGTCACGTATTTTGTTTGCACATAAGAATTAATGGTAAAGCTGTTTCTGAACTCCATAGGCCTTAAGGTTTTTGTTCTTTGTCAGTTCAAAACAAATTGAAAAACCAGTTGAGATTGTCATGACATAAATAATAGACACATACAGGAATAGCATTTGGATAGAAGCACAGATGATGTGAAATCAAAGAACTTGCACATCCACAATAACAGAAGCTTGATGAGTCAGAATTCTGTAGGCCTTTCTTCAAATAAAGTTTGAAGGGAAAACAAGATGCCAAGTAACAGAAAATTATGTTTTATTTTATGTGACAAGTAATAGACACATACAGGAATAGCATTTGGATAGAAGCACAGGTGATGTGATTTCAAAGAACTTGCACATCCACAATTACAGAAGTTTGATGAGTCAGAATCCTGTAGGCCTTTCTTCAAATAAAATTTGAAGGGAAAACAAGATGCCAAGTGACAGAAAATTATATTGTATTTTATGTGACAATATATCCCTGGTTAATGATTCACAGAACGGAGGAGAATGAAGCTGGGATAATAGATCCCTACCTTGATGTGAGGAGTTCTTCAGAAGCATGGGATAGAGAATGTTACATAGGCTTGCCAAACATTTTCAGGCATCACATGATGGGATACTTACCCAAATCTATAAAAAGATTCCATTGCACTGTTTCAGAGTCCGGACTAGTAGCAAGAGGAAGAATACACAATGTCAATTTACAAAGAATATGACAAGGGCAATCACCAGTAATCAATCAAGTTGGACAGACCAGGTTCTTAAACAGACAAAAATTCTTTTGCAAAATTCAACATATACCACAAGTATTGGTAATAAACAAAATGCCAATGTCTTGGAGAACATTCAGTGCTAGTGTGCAAAGTAACCTACGAAAGGCATCCAATATGATCACTCCATTAAAATGCAAAAACCTTCTGATTCAAGATCTTGACAAGCAACAATGGTTTGGAACCCTAGATTTTTACAAGGGCAAGGGCGTAGAACATACTACCAATTTTCGTATCTATATTCACACTAAAAGAATGTGGCTCCTGGTCAGTGTTTTTTCCTCGCTTATAAGCTCAATAACAGACTTAGAAACTGCAGAGGAAAGATTTCGTATAATGGGCACTTAATCTTTGTGTAAACAGTACGAATAACTGCCAAGAAATGGCATGGAAGATGTTCACAATGAAATATATGCAAGGACATTGGAATATTTGTGAGTATTAGCCTGGCCACTAAAAGTCTTTGTACTCTCATCAAACCACGCGTTCTATCGTTTCCTTTCAATGGTCACTTTGAAAAGGCAAATAAAAAGATAACATCACTAATGACTTTGTCCTGATATGCAATGTATTTTAGTAAGCCATTTTCTTTTTAATATAATTAAAATACGGTTACCTCATAGAGGGTTACCATCAGTAATCATGTCTCTCTACGTATTGAGGTATGATATCTACTGTAGAGCTTCATAACAAACCACTGGAGGTACCTTAAGCAACGTTGAGGAAGAATTATGTGTATTTTTACAAAATTATTAACAAGGATACAGATACCCATTATTCTATTCATGCCAATTTAATATATGCCTGAATCGACCCTGATTCTACAAAATTCCTCTATTTATTTTCCATTTTCCCTAAAGCAGTCAATAAAGTGCGAACAAATTTGAAAAGTATGTTAACTGTTATCCTGCGCAAACGGATTAAATGCTGCAGCCAAAAAAGGGCTTCGTTGGTATAGCAATCCTCAGTCTGGGAATAGAAAGCTTGTCACGAAAGGGCATGTAACTAAGTGGTATCGTGCGCTGAACAGTCCTGGGTTTGATTCCTAGGCTGTTCAAGTTTTATCATGGTATTATAGTCCGTTAATATGGCTAGGAATTCCAAAGCCTGTTAATGTGGCCTGAAGGGAGTGTTCTAGTGGTAATCCATTATTTGGAACAGGAAACAAGTATGAAAAGGGAATGTAGCTCAGCAGTAGAGCACACCATCCACAAGCCAGGCCTGAGTTTGATTACAAGCTTATCTGAAGTTATAAGAGCTTTCCTAGTATATTTTATTGATGAATGAAAAGAAAACAGACTTACCGAAAAAACAAAACTGTAACCGCGTTTCAAAATGTCTCCCAAGAATCCAAGCCTCCTCCACATCATTTTCAGGTAATCGTCGCTCATGTACACTTTCTCTGCAGAGAAATCAACACCCCTTGTCTTCAAAGTGTAGCAGTGTGGATGAATTTGCAGACAGCGGTCATGGGCCTTCGCATCCAAGGCAACTATGAGCAAATTGTTTAGCAGTTCTGCGGTTCCTTCACCCACACGGAAGCTCTCTAGGAAGAGATCGATCATGGTGTTTGGCTCTGCCCATGCCCCATTCAAGGCCGTGATTATCACTGTCCTGTTTGAGTTGGCAGTTTTTGCCAAAACTCGATCTAGTTCATCTTGAGGGGGAGGTGGACTTAAAACCACACCTAGTTTAGCTGCTGGAGCTGGAGCTGGAGGTAAAACCACATTTAATTCGTCTCGATGTGGAGCTGGAACAGGTGCTGATATGCTCTGAACAAAATACAAACATCGTTTATAAATACATTAGAAGCCAAATCCCTTATTAAATTCTGCTTAAATTCGTTATTCATTTCTGATACTCGTATAAGAGATCCTATCGATCAGGCAAATCTCACAGGATGTTAAGAAAAAAACATAAACACAAAGTACCGAATCACCCATATAGCCATCAATTTATTGAACCTAATAAAAGGTTACGACCATAAAAAGCTAAGCAGAGCCCAGACACTTCCAAAGCAAAAATCACTGTTGATCTCCTCTCAGAGATAAACAACGAGCATTGTTGATGTCCTCAACATCTTCCAAAGAAGACGACAATCATTTGGAAGAAACTGAAGCCTATCACTAAAATATCGACATCATGACCTAGATTTGTTAAGAGAAAAATATCATGAAATCTTTAATGGTATAAATCTTTCAAATTTTGCATAACCAAGCAAATAATCACTGTAATTTACGGATGTGTAAGCAGGGTTTCAAATCAAACTAGGTTTTCAACAGAGGACACCTCAGATTAAATGAAAAATGAAGATATGATGAGAACTCACTTGTAATGCTGCTGTCCCGGAAAGGATCTCCGTTTTGTTGGAATCAGGAGACTTTGGGAAAGGCACATCAATTTCCGAAGGCAAAGGGTGGAAAGCAGTAGCTCTGTTGTCTTCAACAGCCTTGGGCGAAAAGAGTATATTGACTGTCTGCGAAATGCCATTCGGAAGAAATGGGTTAAATGCCGTCGCTGCCTTGTGCACAAGGGCTGACACAGTAAGTATAATAACCGTTGCGCAGAGCAGAATAACAAACACGTCCCTTACAATGTGCTTCTGAGCCGTCATTGCCTCTTTCCTTAACCTTATGGGGTTGGATCCCGGCACCAGCCAGTTTCTAAAATCTCGGGCACCCAGCATTCTTCAGGCCAGTAAAAACTATACCCAAATCATAAATGTGCGTCGGTGATCTGTAGGAATACTGCAACAAATAAGCACATTCTCTATACCCAAATCATGAATGTGCGTCGGTGATCTGTAAGAATACTGCAACAAATAAGCACATTCTCTATACCCAAATCATGAATGTGCGTCGGTGATCTACAAGGCTACTACCGAAATACAGAACACACTCTAACAAACAGTGAATCTCGTTACATCTTATGGGCAGATCTAAAGTGGCAACACAGTAGTGCAAAATCTACAATCACAAAGTTCTCTGTTGCGTTGCGAGTAGCAGCTTCCCAGTGTACATGGGAAAAATAACCCAAGCACCCCAGTAGTAAGCTGAACCAGCTGAACCACTTCAGTCCAGTGCTAGTACTAAGAACCTACGCCACGGTAGCTGAAAAGTTCGAATCCCGCGGAGCGCTTTGCAGGCTCAAAGACAGAATAATTTTGACAAGAGCGTACTGAATGCAATCAATTTTTTTCAACAGGCATACCTAATTCTTATATTACCTGTCAGGCCTGTAGACTTCCTCGTTATCATCATGCCACCAGACCAACATCTACAGGAAGTAGGAAATGGGTGGCTACCATTAATTACCTCTAATTAAGCGGCTAATAAATCACCTCATTGACAGTTTGTTCCTCCTTTTCCACCCCGTCCCACTTGCCTTTGCAACCCAGCTAATAACAACATAAGAAAAGTTTTCTGATCATTTGTCGGTCCAGCTAGTGCTGCATTATTGCATTAACGTTCCAGCATTGATTAGTACCAAAAAACCTCTTATTTCCCGATCGTTTTTAATCATTTTCCCAGAGGTCTTCTGACTTACAATCTCACTTCTCGCCATTATAAAATTATAGGCGGGTCTCTAACAAATCATCATATCTATAAAATCCGATCGGCATCCGTCGGCGTGAAATGCGTTATATTTTATTTGACTTATTTTAGCCTGGAAGTTACTGTTCCCGTGTGGATATTTTCCATGCTCTGTTTTTCTCAAACATGATTCTGGTAAAATACAATTTCAAAAATACAAATCAGAAATAACAATCAAATCACAGATTTCAGGTAAATTTTCCAGATTCCAGCCAGGATAGGCGGAAACAAAGCGTTTGGAGCCGATCAAACAACGCGGCACCGCTGGATTGGCGGTCTCACTTCCCGTTGCTGGCGGACAGCACATAGGAAGGGGGGACGTTAACTCGCAGTGTCGGTGATATTGAAAAAAAGGTAGGGTCCACACGTGGCTGTCAGCCATTATTAAGTGTGTGCAAACGTACAATTCTCAACGGCCTGGATGTTGACACGTGGCCTTGTTGTGTTCAGCATCGTAAAGATTATTCCGTTTCTTTAGATCTTCACCGTGGGAACTTGTGTGTTACAAATTTTATTTTTGGGCAAGTAAAAATTCTCCGTGATTTGTTTTTTTTTTTAAATTTTGATGCTTTAAATTAAAAAAAATTATAGTTAAACCTAAAAATATAACTTACAACAAAATTAATAGAAAAATTTAATAAAAAAAATAATAATTTATTGGGTATCTTTATTTTTTCTCTAATTTAAAATTATTTTTTAATTATTTATCTGCTAATAACAAAAATGCGAACTACCATGCTATTTTTTTATAATAAAAAAACGACTTTAAACGAACCCACGTTGTCATAACTGGACATGGTGTAATTTTGAAAATGCAAACCGCCATGGTCGTCGTTTTCTTTGGTAGGTCGAAAAGAAATATTTTATATTGCTAGTGTGGAAAGATTACAGCTCTCGTTTTCTTGATTTTTCTTGAAAAGCAACACGTGGCAAGAAGATGGCCCAACAGTATCATATGGACTCATGAAAACTCTTTTTGGCTGGAATTAGGGATGCGTGAAAGTCCTTGCCATCTCATTAGCGATCAAGGGATTTTGATTTTATTTATTTTTAATTAATTTTAAAGAAAAAAATTATAAGAAAACTTTAAAATATAATTAAGTATTAAAAAGGGGATTTAGAATATATTTTAAATTATTTTTGTTTCATTAAGAGTTTCTTTTTTTATAAATAAAGAGATAAGGTTAATAGTTTAAGATCTAGAGGTATCTTGTAGGAGTGAAAGGACCACGAGAGGGCTAATTAAAGGTGACATGGTTTTTCTTGAATAACTTTGATGAGTCAACCTACATTTGCAAATAGCACCTAGTGATAGTGATGGTGATGGTGATGGTTGTCCTTATTGTTGATTTGACATGTGAATTGTGATAGTTTTTCCCATGTTTGGAAATATATATATAGAGAGAAAAGATGTATATTATATTAGTCAATCAAGAATGAATGACATGTGTAATTAATTGTATGTTTGCAATAAAGTGTACACCTAACATTTATTATATATTGATACCCAAATATGAGGAAGACTTGTAATTGATTCTCTACTCAATGCATAGTTGACACGTAACATTTATTATATTTTAAATTTAACTAATATTTTATACCCTAATATGATGAAGGTGTACAATTTCTTAATCAATAAAGTATGGTCAAATTACATTAAAAAATACATAAATAACAAATAAATATTTCAATATCAATCATAAATAAAATATATCAACATTTACTTTAAGTAAAGTATTTTTATATCAAAGCATACAAGGGACAATATCAACCATAAATAAAATATTTCAACATTACCTTAAGTAAAATATTTTTATATCAAAGTGTGCAAAGGACAAAGTAGTTGGGACTAATAATGTTAATTGGAAAAGTAGTTGGGATTTGCAATGTTGAGCATTTTAGCTATTTTGCTCCAAATGGTTTGTGGGCTATTATGTTAAGCATTTTAGATATTTTGCTCCAAATGGTTTGTGGGCTATTATATCAAGCCAAAAGGATTATAAGGACAACAATCTCTCGTGGCACAATGGTTGGGACTAACAGTGTTAATTCAAAAATTGGTTAGGACTAAGAGTGTTAATTTGGCCCACCTTTGTTCAAATTTGGGTTAAACTACTCCATATGGTTTGTGGGTTATTATATGGCAAAGGGGTTATAGTGACAACATTATGATGCAACTCTTGTAACACAAATGATAATATGTTCTAGTTATGGGTTCCCCATTCTATATATATATATATAGATATAGATATAGATATAGATATAGATATAAAGAGAGAGAGGGGGAGAGAGGTGCGTTTTACATCCTCCTATGAGGGGATGAGTAAATGTTAAATAAATTATTTCAACATCAAATATATATATATAAGGCCTAATGGCTAAGAACATGTGTTTTCTCATAAGAGGTCACATTTTCAATTTCAAAGTGGAGTAGAATATGTACAACTTCATACATTTGTAGTCAAATCACTGGGTGGAGAGGGGGTTCCTCGCCCCACAAACAAGGGGATCTCTTGACCCATAACCTCATTATTATATAAAGCAATTGAAAGTAAAAAAAATCTTGTATTTAAAACATTTCAATTGTGTGAAAGGAGATGTGTAATGTTGAAACATAGTGTGCACGCACACACAGAGGTCCTTGAGGTGTTGACCAATTGATCTGTGGGTTTTAGTCATCACTAAGTCTCAAGTTCAAACCTCATAGGGAAGGGTTAAGGATGGATGCCACCTTTGGGTAAATTTAAACTATCCCAGGGGGCGTCCAAGCTTGACCGAGCTTCACATAATCTTGGTGGTAGCATCTCACTAGTGAGCATATCATTCTTCCATCCAACATTGGAGTTGACCCCCGACCTAAGATTTTTCACACACACACATATATCATACATGGAGAGAGATCAAGTCCCTCGACATTAAATTTTTCTTAGATTGAAACTTCAGGAAACGCTTACACTTCAAAGGATTTGATCACTCTTTACACATGATATATCCAAAGATAAGATGGATCTATGCTAATTTACATAAATTGGAATCATTCACTTGTGAATAGGAACGAATGGATGGGGATGAAATGATAATCAATAAGATATATACAAAAGTTGTAGTCTAAATGTGTTACAAGTCAATGTTTTTCGGATCACAAAATAATGCGAGAGGAAATCAACATTTTGGCTTTGACATATAGCAAAATTGGTTTTGCATTGATGGAACTACAAATATCAAATGTTAACATTACACAATCTAGCTACAATAGGGATATTCGAAGGTGGTGAATCCTTTTTTCCATGAAAAAACATCAAATCTATTAATCCAAAATTACAATTTTCATAATTGTTACCTGGCTAGCTAGCTGCCAATGATGAAAAACCAAAAAAAGTTGAAATCATAAAATGTTTAACATTCTTTTATGCAAAATAATCTTTGCAGTATAGTGCCCTCCTAGGGAGCTCACTTGGCAAGACCATGAAAATGTAAAGTAAATGTGTGTACAAGGTCTCATGTTCAAATCCCTAGTTGCTTACTTGTGGCTATGAGTTGGGGGGAAACACGGTTCACATAGGCGTTATAGTGGTAGCGATAGGAATCAACCCTATGTCGCGTGAGTATGAGACCAACCTAATTGTTGATTCTTCTAGACATTAAAAGAAGAAAAAGATGATGAAGAAATAAAAGTTTTTGCATTATTCTATAAATGTTTTATGAAGTAAAAAGAAAGTGACTAAACTCAATATATGTTAATTTGTATTGTATATGGTATATATAGGATCATTGCATATTGTTTAGAGGGTATATAGGATAAAACATAAAGCAATTCTTTCTTACTAGAGTTGTTGAAAGTTCACGTTTGTAGAAGTTGTTAAGCATAGTGCATTTGGGATAAATACTTTGTTACTTTAGGGGTGAATACTTTGTTATAGTAAGGCTAATCCCTCGTGTCCAACGTGAATACTTCATTCTAGGTTCTAGGAATTGACTTGAAACCATTGTTATCCCACACATGAAAATATGTTATTCTTCCTTACAAAGAATAAACAAAATTATCCTATGTAAACTAAGGATTTCTAAGAATATGGTATGTTGACTTCATTAATTAAAGGTTTCTAAAGTTATGGGAAAGAAGTTAACTCACAATCTCAATATTAACGTGTAATTAATGAAGTGAAGAAGTCCCCATTATTTCATTTTAGTTTTAACTCACAATCTCATTATTAACGTGTAATTAATGAAGTGAAGAAGTCCCCATTATTTCATTTTAGTTATAAGAATGTATTTTCTATTACTTGAGGTTGGTTGATTTCATAACTTTTGATGGCATGATAATTTGTTTTCTTAGCATGTTAGTTCTCTTTCGATAATAACCTTCAACAATTAATAATGTTTTTGGTTGTAGACACATGTGTGGGATGTTGAAGTGCATGCACATATGATCTCAAGATGTCCCACAAGAAGCTAAAACTTGGTGCACATAATTTCTAGCAATAAGTGTGCATAACATTCTTAGCATTTAGTTTTGTAGAGATTTAGAATATCCCTTAATCTTAATATAAACATTAATATAGACATGGATAGTTGAATGCATACCACCTCAATAACTCCCCACAATATGCACCAAGCCTTATGACCCAAGACTATAATGTGTGCAACGCTCATCATGTGATCCAACAAGAATGCCTCTAGTGGCCTCCTTATGTCTACATTGCATATTATAATTTTTTTTTGTGTTATTTTATATCTATTTGTCCAATTATCTCTTTCGTTCTTTATCATACTCAAAAACTTTTCCAACAATAATAATAACACCTTTGTCAACTTTACATCTTTTGTGAATTTTATATTATACTTTTATCATATTACTATATTTTTCTCAATTATAAATAACAAGTCTACATAAGAAATTTTAATTGATATAATAATACACAAAATTTTAATTGATATAATAATACACAAAACCTTATCTTAACATTATCTTATATTAAAAATGACCTTCTTATACATTGAAAAAATTTTCATTGGTTATCAAAGGTAAACCAAGATTGGATGCAATTATCTGGTTCCGCAGAGGATTCTAGGGTTTAACTAAGAGATTGACAGAAGGCAGTAGGTACCCATGGAGGCCTAGGGAGGAGGGAGCTCCACTCCCTCCTACAGTAATGTGGTTTCAAACAGAGGAAGAGGAGGGAACAAGAACAAACCTCCACAACCCTTGGAGGTCAAGACAAAAAACACTGAAACTCAGAAGGCGGAAGGCAGCAAAATGCAAGCAGATCAAGGGGCCCACGAAGAAGACCGACAGGAGGAGAAAGTGGAAGACAGAGGTCAGGGAATAGAGAATATAGCCAAGATGGGGCCCTGTAAACCCAAGAGCATAACCAAACCTTGGGTTATTCTGAATGATCCAGCTCTGCAAGTGCACAGGGATCACATGGCAAACTATGCCACCATTTGCAAATTTATGGGAATCTGGCCGTCAGAGAAAGCATTGTACACCTAGATAAAATACAACTGGAAACCAAAGGGGGAATTAAATATACATCTTGGATCCAAAGGTTTTTTTACAGTGGTGTTCATAAACATGGAGGACAGAAACAAGATTTTTGAAGGAGGACCATACTTCTTTGCAGCTATTGGTCTCTATATGAGGCCATGGATGATGAACTTTGTGCCAGAACGAGAAAACTTCACTTTGGTACCGGTATGGATTAGACTATACTCCTTACCTTTAGATTACTGGATGCCATAGTCTTTAAAAGCTATAGGCAATAAATTAGGTTATTTCTTAAAAATTTCAAGGCAACTCTATGGGGAAAATACACCTCCTATGCCCGTATATGTGTGGAGATGGACCTATCAAGAGCCCTTCCCGATGAGGCCATTCTAGAATTCTATGATGAGGAATGGGTTCAAACAGTTGACTATGAACATATCCCGTTCAGATGTCACAAATGTCATGAGCATGGGCACCTATCTAGAGATTGTCCTCTTAATAGAAGGGAGGAAAACCTAAACACCAGCAAAGGGAAAGACCAGACAGGTTTCACCAAAGTAGGAGGAAAAGGAAAAGGAGGGGGAAGGAAGACACAAAAGAACCCTATTGCAAATGATAACAAAACAAGAAGTCACAACAGTTTTGAGATCTTAGGAGAAAAAGAAGCAGATGAAGGTGATCAAGAGAGTACAGAGAATCAGTCAGCAAGGGGGAAAGGAAAAGAAACCAGTATGGAGTTCACTCAGGAACAGAATGAACACACGAAGGACCCTTTGAGTACCATGGAAATAGAAAAAGACCAGGAAATGACTCAAAGCGAAAGTGGTACAGAGGACCAAGACTTACAGGAGATCCTAGAAAGGGAGAACCTAGAGCTGGAGAAGTTCCTAGAACAAGGAGGAAACCTGGGAATAAACTCCATCCCTCAGGAGGATGTGGACAAGGTACAACAAATATTCCTCAACAAGTCACATCCAACAGATGCAGGAGTCAAAAGAGGACATGATAATCAGGAAAATAAAGGAACCTTCTCAATAGGATTAATAACAGGAAAACTGACAAAATATCCAGGTAAAAGGAGGGGAAGAAAAACATAGAAAGAACTACTGTGTTGGGTTGTGTTATATTCTTTCCACATAGTTAACAGGGGGTTTGAAGGGCACCCGTAACCCCACTTTATGGGGTCCGGGGCAGCGCTCCGAAAAATTTTGGTTTTGGACCCTATGTTAGGTTGGGCGGACCCACCTATGGTTTTGTGCATGATTTTCGCACATGTTTTTTGGACGTGATGGTTTTCGGTCCATGGTATTGGACGCGATGGTTTTCGGTCCATGGTATTGGACGTGATGGTTTTCAGTCCATGGTATTGGATGCTTCAGCATGTATAAATATGTATTGTAACATTTAAAGGAATATAATGAAAAATCAAGCTGGTAGTCCCGGTTTTGGGATCCAGGGGAAAATCTCTGTGTATATGTGTTTTATGTGTTATGCTCTCACATTATTTATTTTTCTGTGTTTTAGAATTTGTATGTAGGTAATTTCTGTATGAGGTTAAAACCTACATTAGGTATCAGAGTTGTTTTGGCTTCAAGGGGATGCTTTTGTTGCTGAGGGGTTTCGCTCGGGCCTGTGGTAGACCCTGTTCAGTGGGAGTTCTGCGAGATCGATTCTGGTGGTGAAAGAAGATGGCAAGCAGTGGAAAGATAGAGATCGAGAAATTTAATGGTCAGAGTTTTGAGTTGTGGAAACTCAAGATGGAGGATCTGTTGGTGGATAAAGACCAGTGGATCGTGGTAGATCTGGGTACTAAACCAACAGGAGTGTCTGATGAAGAATGGAAGAAGTTGGATCGGAAGGCAAAGAGCACAATACGGTTTTGTGTCTCAGATTTAGTATTGCTGAACGTATCAGGGGAAGATACGACGAAGGCTTTGTGGGACAAGTTAGGGATTTTGTACCAATCTAAGTCTCTGGTGAATAAATTGTTCCTTCAGAAAAAGTTGTATAACCTGAGGATGAAAGATGGAGACTCGGTGACAGAGCATCTGATGCATTTAATACTGTGTTAAGTCAGTTAGCATCTATTGATATTAAAATTTCAGATGAAGATAAGTGCATCAGTTTGTTGTGTTCTCTACAAGATTCGTGGGATAGTCTGGTTATTGCAATAGGTAGCAATGCAACTGCCTTGCAGTTTGATGAAATAGTCTCAGCCTTGTTGACGGAGGGGATGAGACGGAAAAATATGGAGAGCCAAAATGGTGATGCCTTGTCTGTACGAGGACGGTCCCAGAATAGAAACAAAAATAAGTCATCGAGTGGGAGATCTAAATCTAGAGGGAGATCTAAATCTCCAGGAAAACCTGTAAAGGTGGTGTGCTAGAAATGTGGAAAGGAAGGCCACTTCAAAAGGGACTGTAAATTTAAAGCTCTTGACAAAGGAAAGGGATCTGATGAGGCTCCTTCTGTAGAAGCGAAAACCACCTTAGATGAAGGTGGGGATGTGTACTTGGCTTCTTCAAGTACGCATGTAGATCATGAGGCATGGTTGATTGACTCAGGTGCATCCTTTCACTTCACTCCCCATAGAGAGTGGTTCTGTGAGTATGAGAAATATGATGGTGGTGATGCCTTCTTGGGGGATGACAGGAAGGCTAGAATCATTGGTCGTGGAAAAGTAAAGTTGAAGCTGCAAGGTTGAAGGGTTAGAACACTTCCAGGTGTTCTGCATATTCATGCATTAGCCAGAAATCTGATTTTTGTTAGTAAGTTGGATGATGCAGGTGTAAAAATAGTGTTCGAGAAGGATACTTGCAAGATGGTTCGGGGAGCACTAGTATTGATGCGGGGAGTTCGGATTGGAACTCTGTACAAGTTGCAAGGTAGCACTGTTGTTGATGGGTGCAACAGTTCCGTGGTTCCTAAAAGTGGAGCAGAAAATCTAGTGGTCTCTGGAGAAAAGACCATGCTGTGGCATCAAAGGCTTGGACATATTGGTTCGAATACTTCATGGTAAAGGTATGGTAGAAGGTATGAGTAATAGCTCTCTGGATTTTGATTTCTATGAAAATTGTGTATATGGGAAGCAGAATTAGGTGAGTTTCCCCTCTGGTAGTAAGAGGGCGAAACAAATATTAGAACTTGTGCACAGTGATGCGTTTGGACTTGTGAAGGTTCCATCACTAGGTAAGTCTGTGTACTATGTATCATTTATAAATGACTTCTCAAGGAATACATGGATATATTTCCTTAAGAAGAAATCTGAAGTCTTTGACAGGTTTAAAGAATTTAAGGCTTTGGTGGAAAACCAAACAAAGAAGAAGATAAAGGTGCTGAGGACAGATAACGGTGGAGAGTTTTGTAGTAAGGAATTTGAAGAATTCTGTAAGAAGTGTGGTATAGCACAGCAGAAGACTACTCCATATACACCTTAGCAAAATGGAGTTGCAGAAAGAATGAATAAGACGTTGATGGAAAGGGCAAGAAACATCCTCAGTGGTTCCGGGTTAAGACAGGAATTCTGGGCAGAGGCGGTGGATACTGCATGTTACCTTGTCAACAGGTCACCTTCATCAGCGTTGGAGGATAAGACTCCACAAGAGGTATGGACTGGTAAGAAACCCTCTCTTTCACATCTAAGGGTATTTGGATGTGATGCATTTGTACATGTTCCAAAGGAGAAACGAACCAAGTTGGATAGTAAATCTGAAAAGTGCATCTTTATTGGGTATAAGGATGGTTTAAAGGGTTATAAGCTTTGGAATCCAGTCACATAGAAGGTTGTGTACAGCCAAAATGTGGTGTTCAGAGAGGTGAAAGATGTTATTAAACATGAAGTCCAACGAAAGGAACCTGAGAAGATAGAGTTTGAGCTAAAGGAGGAAGAATCAGACTCTATAGCAGAGGTGGAATCAGAAGATGAAGAGCCACAAACTCTGGCTATGAGAAGATCAGTTTGAGAAAGAAGGCAGCCTAAAAGGTATAGTCCATATGCTTTCTGTTCAAATTTTGCTTTATCTATTACTGAAAATGATCCCAGAACTGTGAAGGAAGCAGTAGATTCATAGGATGGAAAACTCTGGAAAGAGGCCATGGTTGATGACATGGCATCTTTGCACAAAAATGAGGCTTGGGATCTGGTGGAGTTGCTGGCTGAAAGAAAACCCATTGGCAGCAAATGGGTGTTCAAAAACAAGACAAATGCAAAAGGAAAAGTGGAGAAATATAAAGCTCGGTTGGTAGCAAAAGGTTATTCCCAGGTGCCGGGAATTGATTTTGGTGATATTTTTTCTCCTGTTTCCAAGGTAACTTCTATTAGATTACTTTTATCAGTTGCTGTTGCTTTTGATTTTGAGGTAGAACAGATGGATGTGAAGACATCATTTCTTCACGAGGATCTGGAAGAGGAGATCTACATGAAGCAAACTGAAGGCTTTGCGGTGAAGGGTAAGAAAGAACTGGTATGTAAGTTAAAGAAGTTTCTATATGGGTTAAAAAAGTCACCAAGGATGTGGTATCAGAAATTTGATACATTTATACAGGGACTTGGCTTCACCAGAAGCAAAGCAGATCACTGTGTGTATTTTAAATTAATTGGTGACCGTGTTATTTATCTGGTCTTGTATGTGGATGATATGTTGTTGGTTGGAAATGACAAAGAAGTCATCCAGGATTTGAAGACCTAATTGTCCTCCAAATTCGACATGAAAGATCTTGGTGCTGCAAACTATATTTTGGGCATGGAAATTAAAAGAGATCGGAAAAAGAGGAAGCTCTAGTTAAACCAAAGGAAGTATGTCGAGACAATATTGCAGAGGTTTAATATGCAGGATAGTAAACTGGTGAAGGTTCCTATTCCTGTAGGTGTGAGGTTATCTGCTGAACAGTGTCCCAAGACACAAGAAGAGGAAGAGGACATGTCCTGTGTTCCATATGCAAGTGTAGTCGGTAGCCTGATGTATGCAATGGTCTGTACTAGACCAGACATTGCACATGCAGTGGGAGTATTGAGCAGGTTTATGTCAAAACCAGGAAAGGAGCATTGGACAATAGTGAAGCGGGTTTTCAGGTATTTGCGTGGCACTAGTGATTATGGTTTGTGCTACCAAGGAAGACCAGGATTGGACAGAGTGTTGGATATTCATGGCTTTGTTGATGCAGACTGGGATAGAGATCTGGATCAGAGAAGATCTACAAGTGGGTATGTGTTTAACCTATTTGGAGGTGCAGTCAGTTGGATGAGTAAGAAACAATCTGTAGTGGCACTATCAATTACAGAGGCAGAATACATGGCAGCCACTCATGCAAGCAAGGAAGCAGTTTGGTTGCAGAGATTGTGTTCAAGTATGGGGTTAGTACAGGGAGCTATAAGGATAGACTGTGACAGCCAAAGTGCAATTTTCTTGGTAAAGAACCTCGCATATCATTCAAAGACAAAGCACATTGATGTTCAGTATCACTTTGTGAGGGATATGATAGAAGACAGAAAGGTGTTGCTGGTAAAGGTGGACACTTTGAAGAATATTGCAAATGCATTGGTAAAATCTGTGGGCTTTGAGAAGTTCTCTTGGTGTAGAGAGACAATGGGCATTTCAGGGCTGGAAAAATGACTAAGCTCTCTTGTGGCCCCCTGTGGAAAGAAAACAACAAGTGGGAGAATGTTGGGTTGTGTTATATTCTTTCCACGTAGTTAACAAGGGGTTTGAAGGGCACCCGTAACTCGACTTTATGGGGTTCGGGGCAGTGCCCCGGAAAATTTTGGTTTTGGACCCTATGTTAGGTTGGGCGGACCCACCTATGGTTTTGTGCATGATTTTCGCACATGTTTTTGGACACGATGGTTTTCGGTCCATGGTATTGGACACGATGGTTTTCGGTCCATGGTATTGGACATGATGGTTTTTGATCCATGGTATTGGATGCTTCGGCATGTATAAATATGTATTGTAATATTGAAAGGAATATAATGAAAAATCAAGCTGGTAGTCCCAGTTTTGGGATCCAGGGGAAAATCTTTGTGTATATGTGTTATGCTCTCACATTGTTTATTTTTCTGTGTTTTAGAATTCGTATGCAGGTAATTTCTGTACGGGGTTAAAACCTACATACTGCTAGAATGTGGCAAACTCATGATTGACTCAGGAAGGATGAAAGATCTTTCCAGTTACTCCTTTAAAACCCCACCTTAATGAAAATCACAACCTGGAACATTAGAGGACTAGGGAGTAGAAGAAAACAAAGGAACCTGGGTAACAGGATCAGAGAGGAAAAGCTTGACATAGTTTTCATACAGGAAACAAAATGCTTAGTGGAGAAGATCCGAGAGAGACATAGCAAATGGTTAAATAGATATGAATACCTTGAAGTTAAGGCAAATAAATTTACTAGTGGCATTCTCACTCTATGGGATCCACAGAAATTTGGTGTGATTGATGCGAAGGCATCCAGACATCACCTTTCTCTGATTTTCCAACCAGTGGGTGACAGGCAATGTTACATAATCACCAATGTCTATGGTCCACAGCCAATGGAGGACAAACTTCGACTCCTCACAACACTGGAGGATTTGAAGGAAAGATACCCAGCTTTACCCTAGATTCTTGGAGGGGATTTTAACATGACAAAATCACTCATGGAGAAGAAAGGAGGAACTAGAACACTTGGCAGAGATTCAGCTGCCTTCTAGAACTTCATCACCAATATGAAATTGGTTGATATGGAAATAAGCAATGGAATCTACACTTGGAATAACAAAAGAGGGGGCCATACCCAAGTAGCCTCAAAATTGGACAAATTCATTGTTTCAGAGGAACTTCTTCTCATGGGAAACAACATTACTACGCACATATTGCCTTTTGGAGGTTCAGATCACTGGCCTATCCAATTGGAAGCTTCTTTTTTTGGCAAACCAAGGAACTCTCCCTTCAGATTTGAGAATGCTTGGCTCACACACTTAGATTTCCTCACAAACATTGAAAAATGGTGGAAGGAAGAGCTTCACCTTCAAGGCACAAAAATGTTCCTTCTACACTGCAGGCTCAAACACATTAAAGGCATACTCAAAGAGTGGAATAAAAATGAATTTGGTAATATCTTCAAAGTTAAAGGAGATTTGGAAAAGAAACTAAAGAAAGTAAACCATATTCTTATCACAGAAGGCTATACAGATGAGAGGAAAGAGATGGCAGAGTCACTCCAGCAGGAATGGGATAACAGATGTCTTCAAGAGGAAATATTCTGGAGACAAAAAATCCAAAGTTCAATGGATTAAAGAAGGGGAGAGAAACACCAAATTCTTTCACAGATCCACCATAGCTCACAGAAACAACAATAGAATTGTGAAACTTAAAGATCAGCATGGAATAGAAAGAAACACTCGTGAAGAGATGGAGAAGGTTCTAGTCTAGCATTTTTAGAAAATTGTTGAGGAAACCTCGGAAGACAGATCCCAGTTTACGGAAAAATTTGCTTAGTACATTCCTAAATTGGTTACTGGAGAAGATAATTACAATCTCAACAGACCAGTTACAGAGGAAGAAATTGAGGAAGTTGTTAAAGAGATGCACAATGAGAAAGCACCAGGCCCAAATGGCTTCAATGTGGACTTTTTCGAAGCTTGTTGGAGGATAGTTAAACTGGATATCCTGGAGGTAGTGGAAGACTCTTGACGTTTTAAGACAGTCTTAAAGGCGCTCAATGAATCTTTCATAGCCTTAATCCCCAAACAGGAAAAGGCCACCTCTCCAGACAAATTTAGACCTATAGCACTATGCAATGTGGTATACAAAATAATATCCAAAGTAATTGCCAACCGTCTCAAACCACTCCTCCCATCCCTAGTGTCAGAGGAGCAAACGGGCTATGTGGAAGGGAGACAAATTCTAGATAACATAATTCAAGCACATGAAATGGTTCATTCACTCAACACCAACAAACAGGCAGGAATGATAATTCAGCTGGACATAGCAAAGGCCTATGACAAACTTAGCTGGTCGTACATAAGAGCAATTTTAAAAGCCTATGGCTTTGATTACAATTGTATTAAATGGGTTATGGTGCTAGTCACCACTGCCAGCTATTCAATTCTTCTCAATGGCTCTCCCTCTGAAACCTTCAAGCCTTCTAGAGGTCTCAGGCAAGGCGATCCTCTTTCTCCTTTCCTTTTCATTCTAATGATGGAAGGGTTGGGGAGAGCAATCAGAGCTGCTAAGGAGGAAGGGAGAATTCAGGGTCTGAGACTCACTCAAGATGGGGATACGGTGACACATCAAGATGGGGATGATACTATGCTTCAAGGCACACCCACTGTCAAGGAAGCCAAAGCATTCAAGCAGATTCTGAGTGAGTTTGCTAGGGCAGCAGGCATAGAGTTAAGTCTTACTAAATCAAAGATTTTCTTTTTCAATACAGATATTTCAATACAAAGAAATCTTTCCAGAATTTTGGGCTTTCAAAGGGAGTCATTGCCTGCGAAGTACCTGGGAGTTCCCCTCACTGACAAACCCCTACACAAGGATATCTGGGAGCCTGTTCTTAACAAGCTAAAAGATAAGATTAGCAAATGGACAAATAGAGCATTGAATCTAGCAGGGAGACTGATTCTAACTAAGGCTATCCTCCAAAGTATCCCTATCTATATGCTTTCAGCCATTCTGGCACCAACTGGTGTAATTACTAATATAAGAAATATTCAGAGAGACTTTCTCTGGGGGAAAGGTGAAGAAAAGAAGAAATGGGCCCTTGTGGCATGGGACAGGGTATGCAAACCTAAGTCCCATGGTGGTTTGGGTCTTCATGACCCAGGAATTCTTAACAGAGTTCTTGGAGCCAAAATCTGGTGGAGATGGCTAATGGAAATACAAGCCCCCTGGGAAAAACTATGGAAGCAAAAATATGCAAGAGGTTGGCAAGAGAAGAACCTCATCAGAATGACAGGACAAGTTAAAGGTTCTGCAATATGGAATAGGGCATGAGAGAACAGGGCCCTAGTCCAAAATCACAGTTTCTGGGAGATAAGAAATGGAAATCTGGCCTGGTTCTGGGAGGATAATTGGCAGCAGAAGGACAATCTCCGAAGTGAAGAATTAGCAAACATTCACACTGATACCAACAACAAAGGTTTAAGGTGGGTAAGTGACTATTGGGACCATTCAAGGAACAATGAGAAATGGAGAACATGGAAACTTCCAGACTATAGTGGAATGGGCATGTTGAACACTCAAGCTATAGCCCTTAAAGGTCTTTTAGACAAAAGGAAAATCTTGACCTCAACCTTGGACGATCAACTAAGATGGGGAAAGAACAAGGCAGGTCTCTTCAACCTTAAGGAGGCCAAAAGGATTGATTCAAGGCTTAACCTTCCAAACACTGATAAGACATAAATAACTCTAGGATAATCCTCACTGGATGAAAGTCGAACCGTTCAAGTGGCTGGTTCAACAGGGAAAGATTTTGACATGGGATAATGTAAGGAAAAGAGGCTTTGTTGGCCCCTCAATATGTCACTTATTTAGACAACAGGAAGAAACTACAAATCATCTCCTGAATAGATGCACTTTCACTACAATACTTTGGAATTGGGTGGGAGAAGTCTTTGAGTAGACAGACAGAAATGTAAATGACATCATTGCTACTTTGAAAAAATGGCGGAATTTTTTTTCGAATAATGAGATCATTAACTCCGCCTGGATGCTGGTCCCAGGTTTCATAATCTGGAATGTTTGGAAGGAGCGCAACAACAAGATTTTCAAGGATAAAGTGATCCCGGTGAGCAGCATCCTTAAGCTACTCCTTAAACAACTCAAAGAGTCTGTTCACATCCTGGGAGGTGTAGCCACAGGCAAACCCACCAGACAAAGAGAAGCTAGAATATTGAAGAAGTTGGAGCTCAAGGTTCATCCCCTCAAGGTTTTATGCAGATCAACAAGAATACCTTAGTAGAAAAGGCTTCATGGCAAACCCCTTCACATGGATTTTTAAATTTAACATTGATGGGGCATCAAAAGGAATCCGGGAGAAGCTGGATATCGAGGGGTCATGACAGATGAGGAAGGAAACATACAAATCATCTTCCATAGTTTTCTAGGAAACACTACCAACAATATCGCTTAGCTCATGGCAATGGAATTATGCCTGGAAATATTGCTCGAGTACAACATTCACAATGTCATCATTGAGGCTGACTCGGAATTAGTCATTAACTCAGTGAAGAGACTAAATGTTGGTGCTGCACTAGAGAAAATCTCAGGACATTGGCGGCTTCTGCAAGTCTGCCAAAGAATCCAAGCGCACTTAAGAATGTTGGGAACTCTTAGGTTGGTGCATATCCGCAAGGAAGCCAACAAAGTTGAGGATTGGCTTGCCAATGAGGGGGTTCGAAACAAGCATATCGACTTGTGCTGCAGGTGGGAGGAGGTAATGGATGACAGGTTGAAGGAGGAATGCTCATCCTGGGCCCTCAGCGACAGACAGCAGTATCAGGAAAATTCAAGAGAAAGAATTTCTCTTTATGAAAACGATGGATAAATTCACTTTAGATGGCCCATCAGCAGAGATGCACTGTCGGTTTTCTAAGGGAGATTTCAGAAACAGAGGCAGATATCTATTCACAGGAGGTAGGATTCCATGGAAGACAAAGGCGTTAAAGGAATAGATTATTGGGGTCAAAAACTACCCGAGACATACCACCTACTTTGGGCAACCTTTGTCTCGAGAGAAGTTTTCCCGGAAGACAAGTGAAGCCATTCAGCAGGAGATGCGTGGAGGTGAATGGACAAACATTACCGCCTTCATCGCTGGGTATCTCGTGTGCATTTTTGTGATCCGATTTGGTCTGTGGCCGTCAGATCTGGAGAGGAAAGATCAATGGCCACCTTTTAATATGCAAGTTGGTGGGGCCAAAAGGATAAAACCACTTATGGTTTACCACCCTCATCAGGCGCCTTCTAGACCAAAGACAGTTTTAATGAATAGCCAACGATTCCACTCAGGAAGCAACATGTGGCAGAGGACCGAAAAATAAAACCACCCTCATCGCGAGGTATTCAGTGGGCTATTTAAGCTGCGCGATATGAACTCCAGTTGTTGGATTAGAAGGAAAGGATCAACAACCAGCGTTGATTGGGCAACTTTAGGGTTTTTCGCGTGCAGTTGTGTGGGATGATGTAATCTGTGGCCGTCAAATCTGGAGAGGGAAGATCAATAGTCACCTTTTGGTGTGCATGTTGCTGGGGCTGAAAGGAGGAAACCACTAATGGTTTACCACCTCCATCGGGCGCCTTCCAAACCAAAGACGGTATTAAGGAAAAGCCAATGATTCCACTTAGGAAGCAACATGTGGCGGGGGAACGAAAAATCAAACCGCCTTCATCGCACGGTATTAAGCGGGCTTTGAAGCTGCGCGATATGGACTACAGCCATTGGATTGGAAGGAGAAGATCAACGGTCAGCATTGATCAGGATACTTTACATTTTTTTGAGAACTGCACCCCTGCGCGAGTTGATTCTTGACGGTCGGATTGTTAGATGATAGCTCTTCGGTCAGTTTTGGACAATCTAGACCTTGTCTCGGTCTGAATTTTTTGAGGTTTTTTCGGGCACTTAGGGTATTTCAACTCCCCTTTGTAGGAGTTTGTGCCTCTGGGCATTTGTTGTAACATGTGTAAAATATTTTTTTTTACCTAAGCTAATAGAAGGACCTTCTCTTGCTTAAGCAAAAAAAAAATGACCTTCTTATACTCCACCATACAACTTCACACTTTATTTAGAATCAAAACAATTTGTATAATTATAAAAACTTATGACACTCTAAATTAAATTTTAAAATTATTAATACAATTATATTCATATTTTTACATTATTACTTATTATCAAAATATGTTTGGAGTATGTCCTAAAATTGTTTCTGCTTCATTAAGAGTTTGTCTTCCCTGGACATAAGGAAACAGGTTAATTTCCCAAGACCCAGAGGCATCTAATAGGAGTAGAAGCTTGTCCCTTTATAGACTACTAGCAGGTCATTCCAAGTGGTGTGGTTTTCCTTGAATAATGGTGATGATTCACCTTACATTCGCAGAAATGAAATGAAATTTTAATGTCTACGAGACTAGATATAATCTATGGGACTACTAGCTTCCCTGATTTTTGCCTTTTGCAATTCAATCCTCTTATTATTCAAATTAATGCTGAGCTGACCCAACCTTCTAACAGTCCCCTCACTGAAAAGACAATGCCAAGGAACTTATGTTAACATACCACTATAATTGTCTCTGATGTCCCTAAAATCATCACATTCCAAAATGAATTTTTATTTATTTATTTATTTATTTTATTTTATTTATTTATTTATTTTTTTCCGATTCCACTACCCCAGAGGTGCAAAAAGTACGCACCCATTCTTCCCAAGCTTCTTTAGGTCTTTTCCATTGACTTGTTTTGCACCATAGTTGATGTGAGTTAGTTCTTAACTGAGCAATAAGAACATTTTCTCTCCATGGAATGTTAGCTCCAATGTACTCTTTTTGTTGGATATAACAAGTGGGGTTGAATTCTTGAACATAATACTTATTCTTTCTACCCAACTTTTTTCCCCATATACGCTTACGAAACTTCTCCATAATAAGACTCTTTAAATCCTTGCTATTTGTGAAACATTCATTGAGGTAAAAATTCCAGTTTTGCATCCATTTTTTGTTTTGTCTCATCCATGATTTCTTTCTTTCACTCATTCCTTCATTGAAGATAACTTTAGGCCATCTACCTTCTCCCATTTTCTCAATTCTTTGTAGATACCTTATGAGACACACCATAGAAATTGCTTCAATGGAAGTTTCTCCTATTTCACTCAGCATTACCTCATAAGAAACTGAACTTTTTATTTTAAACTTGCTCATGATCAAGCGTTTTTGGATTTTCTCAACTTGCTTCCATTTTGAGACAGGGATGTTGCTAGCCCACACTTCACACCCATATAATATCATTGGACAAACTAGGAGCCCAAAAATCACTTTAATTGTTTTCCAATCCCATAACTCTGCCTCTCTACATCTGTTTTGAAGAGCATATAGTGCTTTCCACCCTCCTAAAATTCTCTTCTTTCTGCAATGCTCCCAATTAAGCTTGTTGTTGAAATCAATCCCGAGGTACTTGTATTCATTTACTTCTTCAAGAATGTTGCCTTCAAATAAGAACGTATGATGGCTCTGCTTCTTTTTATTTGAGAAAATCATTATTTTGGTCTTGTTGATATTGACTTGCATCCCCACTTTTTTACAAAAATGCTCAAGGGCATATAGGTGCATCTGCAATCCCTGGGCTGATTTAGAAATCAATACAAGGTCATCAACATATAAAATAAGCTTTATCACAAACTCCCCCAACCGAACACCATCCCCACCTTGCAGATTTAGCCACTCTTCCAATTTATAAATATATAAACCAAAAAGAGTAAGGGATAATGGGCAACCTTGCTTGACTCCAATGTCACTTCTAAAGCTTTTTGAAATGCCTGTTGAAGTTTTAATTTTGACTTTTACCTCTTCATAGAACCTATGGACAATGACTCTATAATACAAAATAATTTCAAGTTCTTCCATTCTACTCCACAACTTATCTCTAGGGACCGTGTCAAATGCCTTTTTGAAGTCAACAAAAGAGAAAAATACTTCTTCTTTGCCCTCCCAAACCTTTTCAATAATGTGTCTCAATGTGATACCATGATCTACTATAGAATGCTTTGGCCTAAAACCTGCTTTCCCTTTATCCCTCTTTTCTTTGACTTTCGCCCACTTACTAATTCTATTTTCTACCATGTCGTTGAAGTTTGCAAACAAAGGATTGATCATAATGGTTCTATAGTTGGAAGGATTATTAATATCTCCACTTTTAAAAAGGGGTATTGCTAGACTATTTGTCCAATCTCTTGGGAATCCTTGTCGAATGACATTGTTGAATATTTCCATGATGTGCGGTGCAAGAATGTTCATTCTCCACTTTAGATATTCTGCTTGAAGTTCAACCAAGTCCTTTGCCTTTCCTATTTTCAACTTCTTAATTCATGTCTCTACTTATTGTAATGTGAAAATCTTTGTAGTTGTGTTGATCCTAGGAGGAGGCTCCTCTGATTTTGTCTCATAAAGTTGTCTTGCATAATAAAACCATCAATTGATTGTAATAATATTTTCAATTTGCTTCTTCCTTTGTTGAAGTTCTTGCCAAAAAATCTTCGGGTTATTCTTGCCTAGATATATTAACTCTTCTCGCCTTGTTTGCATGAACTCATCTTTTTTCCTTTTTAAAATATGCTTATATAACTTTACATTCTTCTCCTCCTCGCCTGTCGTTTTCAAGGTTTTCCTTGCCATTTTGCATTCCTCATCAAACCAAGCATTTACAGGAAAACAATTTAATTCAAATTTCCTATTTTTTGCTCTTTTTCACTTCTCAAGTGCACTTTGAATTATATTTGTTAACTCATGACTATTGAGAATTTAGGAACCCCTCTTCCCCTTCCGAATTGATCTCTCCAACATTGTTTTGAAGATAGTGTAATTTTCTTGTGTTAGAAGAATTTTGCCCCTTGATATCGATTGCCAAGAACATTGGGTCTTCCTTCTATGTTGTCTTTCTTCTAACCAAAATAGCTTTATATAAATTGGATTATGGTCTGATTTTATGTCCCACATATGCTCTCCAATATTAACTTCATCTATCCTTTCTATCAACCTTTGTGAACAAATAACATAGTCAACAACACTTGCCCCATTGTATGGGTTGCAAGTGAACTTCCCAGACCTTTTCCATTTATCTAAACCATTGCAAATAATTAAATTGAAAGCACCACACATCGTGAGAAACTCCTCTCCAAAATGATTGCTAACTTTGTCATCTTCTGAACATCTCAACCATTGGGGATTCTCCTCTTCAATGAGCCAGATAGGATTGTGATCCTCTTTGCAACAAAACATACTCGCTTGTTGATTTTTTGTTCTAGCATTGAAATATCCCACTAAAAGAACTTCTCCCTATTAAGAATATACAACAATATCCTGCTTTAAAGCTGCATATGGGTCTTTGCTATCTAGCCCCTTATTTTTGTAAGTTTTTGAGACTTGAGGTGCAAAATAACATGTTGCAATTCTTATGTGGTTCTCATTCTCTGTTATTTTGAACCATAAATATTGTTTATTTGAATCTTCTTTCACAAACTCTATATGACGACCTTCTTTTTCTTTCACTAAAACCAATATTCCTCCATACCCTTTGCCATTTTTTGCTACCTCGTTCCAAACTACTAATTTCAAATAACCATCAAACATAGGATTTTTACAACCATCATGTTCATGAGTTTTTGTGAGACAAATTATGTCTCTACCTTCTGCAATAGGCCCTATCCCAGGTCCCCTCCTCCAAGGGTAACCTCTACAGTTCCAACAAACTAGACTTAGGTAGACCTGGGTAGGATTTGATTACTACACGGCTTGGCACACAAGACTCAACATTGAGTCTTCACCCCTTTTCATCCATGTTGATCCTGTTGATTTCCTCCCTATTATAGAATTAATTGTTTTTTCTTTACTGCCAAATTGTTGCCCTGCTTTGTCATGAGGCCCAAACCTTGCAATAACTGCTTTACCATTGTACAACCATGCTCTTATCCCTTCGTTTCTGCTGCTCTAATTTTCTCCACTTCTTCTCTTCTCTCCTTTTGTTGTTTGCTAGTTAGATCTTCATCTAAGAAGAAGTGTGAGCCTTTCAAGAATTTCTTTTTTCTTAAGAGATAGTGTTTGTCTTGCAAACTTGCTATGATGAATTTTATGGGTCGAGACCTCTCTTCACATATTTTTCCCACCATTCTTTCTTGACAAATTTTCCCTCTCCAATGTAAAATCTCTTTCAAAAAATCTATTGCCAAATTGAGAGTGTTTTCCTTCTTTCCATAGTCTCTTATTCCCCTTACAATAAAGTTTGTTTCCCTATATTTTTTGTCTCAATGTTATCTTTCCTGTGCTCTACAAGCACTTACATCTTCTTTTTCCTACATCCTTATGTAACCATTAGTGTCCTCGTCTCTGGTTTGGATTTCTTTTGGAATGTTTTCCTTCTTGATCTCTTTTGCCCTTTTTCTAGAAATGACTACCTGCTGAGATATTTGTGTATCCACCTGAGTTTCTTTAGAGATTATCACTTCCTTGTTTGTTGCCATTGATTCTTTCATGGTTTTCCATGTTTTCTTTATGTTTTCCCATTCTTGTTTCCCTGTCTCTAACGCCTCTTGTAGCATTGTTACTTGCTCTTTTAGAATCCTATTACCTTCCATTAAAAATTGATTTGCAAGTGTAATCTCTGAAATTTTGTGATCCCTTTCCTGTTCTTTGGCTTCCAAAATTTCCAATGTTGCCTTGGCCTTCATCAGTTCCTGGACATAGAGATCTGATGACCAAGTAAGCGGTGTAGATGTGGGACTGTAAATGGTTGACTCTTCTTTATTTTTGCTACTCTTATTTGCTTTCTTTTTATGGGGTTGTTTTCTTCTTCTTTGTTCCAATTTAAAGCGAGCAAGATTGCGCTTTAAAATGCCCCGATATTGTTTTGCATTTACCCAAATCCACTTCCCTGTTTTGTTTGTTGAAGCAATTTTGACTTGGCCTAAGTGATTTGTTTCCACAGAGTCTGAGATTTCGTTGCCATTATTTTCATTGTTGCCATTGTTTTCCATTTTGGAATTAAAATTTAAGTGAAGGTTTGCTGGAATAAGGGGCAATGGTACTGAAATTTAACTTCAATGTACAATGTTTTGAAACTGGGACTTTAAATCTTGTGCGAGCATAAACAAAACCTAAAATGATTCACAAACATGTGTGTAGAACATGGAAATAAATTGAATAAATAGAAGAGCATTTGAACTTACCGGTCCAAGAGAAAAATCCAAAAAGAAGCAGAGTGAAGAAAATGCCAGAACTCCCTTTCAAACGGTCACAAAGGCTTTGAACTGTTAGCCTCTGTGTATGGAGCTTGTGGGGAGAGTTTCAGTGCTATTTTTACCGCAACAAGGTCATTATAAGGATCTAGGATAAGCACCGAGCAATATAAACCGAGTCTACTATGTATGTAGAAGGTTGGCAAAGAAAAATGCTTTGCCCATGTGAAACTTGTGGGCAGTCAGTTTCATTCTCCATATAAGTCATTCTCCGTATAACAACCAAAAATGGTGTTCTCACTATTGATTTGACAAGTGATTATGATAAGTTTTTCCACTTATACATTATTATTATTTTTTTATAGATTTGATTCCAAAGATATTATTTGTTAAGTTATACCCTATACGCTATCTATGAAGCATATCATCCATGTTCCTCTTACTCACCCAAAAAACCCTAGCTTCTATATTTGTTGTGGCAGTAAGTATATCTAGACAAATTCCGCGTCCGCTAAGAGTAAGTTATTGAAATGTATGTCAACATCATAATATATTATGATTATTTATATGTGAAATATTTAAATTACAGTAAGAAAATGGTGAGAGGTTTATTATTATGGATAATGTATATATTAGTCTAGATCCATCTTATCTCTAGGTCTACCAAGCAAGAGATGAGATTTGATCTCTGTCAGGGCTTGGTAGATCTAGAGTTAAGATGGATCTAGGTTGGTTTAATTTCCCCCTTTAAATAGACTATATTCCACATGAATACCATGGGCCATTTTTGTTTGTAAGCTTGGTCGGACTACATCTTCATCATGTCCAATATATCACCCTAATTAGGGCGGGGAATTGAACTAGTGACTTCACATTAAGGAGTGCCTTAACAGAACACCTGATCACAGGAATTGAACGAGTGACTTCACATCAAGGAATGCCTTAACAGAACAACCGATCACCATCTATCCAAGATTGCATGGACGCCATTTTTATTTTTTTTATTATTTAATTTTTATATGGTTATTTTTATTTTATTTTTTCGATCCAAGAATGCATGGACCCCATTTTTATTTCTATTATTATTTAATTTTTATAAGGTCATTTTTATTTTATTTTATTTTGACCCAGTCAAAATGTTTACATTACATTAATCTTTTTATGTAATTTTATTTTATTTTTATTTTTAGGTAATTTGATTTAGTCAAAATGCTAAATATAACATTACAACATTTCTACCATAACTGGAATAATTATTGATATATAAAACATATTTTAGTGATTTTATTTTAAATAAATAAAGTTAATCAAAATAAGTTGTTAATAAATTAATATATATATATATATATATATATATATATATATATATATATATGATGATGATGATGATGATGATGATGATGATGATGATGATGATGGTTAACGTCCACTGAGACCAAATTGGTCTATCAGACCTATAATTTTCTTAGTTTTTAATTGTCTGGCTCCTCGTCTTTCTTGGCGAGATTGGTGCTGTAGCTTTCTTTTTTTTCTCTACGGTCTTCCAACTTCCTTTATCTTGCATCTCCTTCATCTCTTTTGGTTCTCGAGACATTGGTGTCTTAGCTTCACGATCTATTGTGTTTGTCCTTTTGAAGATAGTTGGAGAAGAAGTTTGGTCTAGGAGATCTGCTTTGTTGTTAAATGAAGATTTATTTTGTGTGGTATTCAAATCCTCATAACTGTTGATGCTTGAGGGATTGTCGAGTTCACTTTTTTGTTGTTGGGTGGGGCTTTCTCCTTGTTTGTCTTGAGAGTCGTTTCTTTCTTGCCCGATTTCTTGTGATTCAGGGTTTTCTCTAGAGTATTCTTCTTTGATGACAGTGTAGTGTTCTTTTTGTGCTCCTTCTCACCATGTAGATCTATGATGGTTTTTCTAATAGAATTTTTCTAGGAGGCTTTTGGGCAATTTTTGGCTAGATGGCCTGTCTCATAGTAGGATCGACACCTGAAGATGACACTTTCATAATCGAGTTTCTGGTTCCACACATAGTCTTTACTTGTTAGGTTTATTTCAGCTAGGAATCCAACGCTGAAGTCCATTTCCACACAGATGCGTGCATAGGTGGTTCTAGCATATTCCTCTGTTTCTGTGCACCTACAGTAAAATTTCCCAATTGCATTTCCAATGGCTTTTAGTGAGGAGAGATTCTAGAGATGCAAGGGTAGGCTTGGCAATCTCACCCAAACTAGTGCTGAGGTTATGACTGTTGTTGAGGGATAGAATGATGGGTTCCATGGCTTCATAAATAGGCCTGAGTTTTCCCAAAACCAAGGACGAGAATCTAGAATACATTGTCTGCTTTCAATATAGTATTATGATTTTTAGAAATGATAAACCAATCAAAATACGAAAAGAGTACACAGTAATGTTAAGATAAATAAATAATATTAATATTTAAGTTATATTTAAAATATTATAATATTATTTTTGTAATATAATTCTAATTAATTTAAAATTTTATTTTTAATAATCGATTTAATAATTAATTTTTTAAAAAAGAAATTATTTTTTTTTAACGCGAGGGTTTGAGTGAGATGTTGATACTGACCAACCCACTTATTTAAGACTTTACAAAATTCAAACTACTCCATCGAACTTTACATCTTATATAAAATCAAAACCATTATAAAAAATTACAGCAAATTAAATTTATCCTTTAAATTGTTTACACAACTATATTCATAATTTTATGTTATCACTCACTATCGACCCATGTACATCAATTGCTTTTTATTTCCAAAGGAATGCCCTTTGCCTAAAGCAAGCATGTTGTTTCGATGAATTTCTTTACTCCTTTTACTTACGTTGATTCCACTTCTGGTGTCTTTAGTGTACCTTCTCGTAACGGTGGGTATATCTTGACAAATTCTATGTTCGCTGAGACTAAATTATTGAAATGTATGTGACCATTTTGGATGATAAATAATAATATATCATCACTATATATGTGAGAAAACTTTTATATTAAGCTAATAAAATGGTGAGATGTATATTGTTGTGGAGAATGTATATAATTATTGACTTGTGAAATTGAACATATTTTAGAGGTTTTATTTTAAATAAATTAAATTTTGTTGTTACTAAATTAATATTTATATTATATACATGTTTAAATTAATCAAGATTTTTCATTGTGATTTTTAAAGATATTAAACAAATCAATATATGAACTAAATACATAGTAGTTTTAAGGTAAATAAATAATATTTATGTTTAAGTGGTATTCAAAATTTCATAATATTTTTTATATAATATAATTAAATTAAATTTAAAAAATATTTTAATTAATTAATTTAATAATTATCTTTTTTAAAAAGTAATTAGTTAATTTTGAGTTTAAGTTATAGATAGTGGTTGATAGTATAGGGTTAATTCGCAGATTTATTTATTTAAGAGTTTACAAGGCTTAAAGCTAAAACAACAATATTTATAGGAATGAAATTATTATAACAATATTTATAGGCACAAAGTCATTACAACAATATTTATCAAGATATTATAGCTCATCATATTACTAATAAAAATTTGAATGTGGATAGTGAAGATAACAACCATTCTACTAAAACAACTAAGATAACTTCAATTAGCATTTAATAATTAACTATTTGAAAATACATCTTTTAAATTTATTTAATAATAAATCATTTTAAAATATTAAATAAATTCTTACATAAAATAAAATAAAGTTATAAGATTTCGAAATAAATAATTAAAAAATTATAATTTATAAGGTTTAGTATTCAAATCATTGTGTGGAGGTGGAGGACAAAAAAATCTTATACACCAATTTGATAGTAGATCCATTGTCCCATAAACAAAGGAATCTTATACACCAATTTCATATCTAACATAATAGTGACTTTAAAATTATATATATATATATATATAATTATAATATTTCAAATTATTAAAATTCCAATTCAACTTCTTTTCATTAATAATATTAAAAAAGCGCAACTTATTTAAAAAGACACTTAACAAAAATCAATTTCCAAGGGAAAAATACACAAGGAAAAAAATATCGAGAGGGTATTAGGTCCATGGGAAACAATTCACATAAAAGGCCTATGTAATTAAAACATAAAGATGTTAGCATAATCAACTTTCGAGGAAAAAGAGTATGGAATAAACATAATCAACTTTTGAGGAAAAAGACAGGTAAGGAAAAATATCTAGGTGGTGTTTTGTCTATATGAATAAAATTAAAGAGTGAATGGCCATCCATCACTAATATTAAAGAGTCGAAGTTTACTAAATTAAAAACACAAGATATTTAGCATAATCAACTTTATACCAGGCATGTAAGAAAAATACGCAGAAGGCACTATTTCTGAATGATTAAAATTCAAAAATGTCTTTACGACAAAGAATTTTGGATTAAAAAAATATGAGCCAAAGTTTATCACTTTATCTCAAGTCAAAAAACACAAAGATATGAAGGTAATTAACATTAAAGGGAAAAGAATACATATATGAAAATATTTGAGAAGTATTAAGCTTAAATGAATAAAATTCAAGAGTGCCACTAGAACATGAGCAATTTTGGATAAAAGTATAATACTTACGAGGAAAGTATGTCAACCTTTAGTTTTATAAATCAATAATTTTTTACTATTTTTATATCTTTAAAATAGAGGACAGAGTATTTAGTTCTATAAATCAATAATTTTTTACTATTTTTATATCTTTAAAATAGAGGACAGAGTAGTTGGTTCTATAAATCAATATTCTTTTACAATTTTTATATCTTTAAAATAGAGGACAGAGTATTTGGTTCTATAAATCAATATTCTTTTACTATTTTTATATCTTTAAAATAGTGGACAGAGTATTTAAGTATGTGTCATACTTTTTTTGAGAGTATTGATTACATGAAGAGGTTTTTTTTGGGGACGAAAAAGCATGATTGCATTTATGAAGAGTTAATATTATTATAGTTAAGGTTTATGCTGAATCAAGGTAGTGTGTCTATATATATCAAGATATCCATATAAATTGCTTAGTATTATTTTTCCTATCACGAGTTTATATATACAATATGTATCCGTTATATATTTATTTTATATATAGTTATATATAATATGTATGTGTCAATTACATGAAAAGATATTATGATGGTTAAGGTTTATGTTGAGGTTACCACCCATGCTAGTTTTATTTATCAGTATTATTCCTTTAGTGAGTTTATATATGTTAGTATTTTTTCCATGTTTAATTTTATGTGTAAGTTTAATTGGTTGTTTTACATTTAATTTCATTTTTTTCAATTGTTATTAAAGTATTTATAGTTTTAAAGATCTAGTAGTTTTATGGGAATAATTTATGCGAGCTTTGAATGAAGGTGATCATTTAGAGTCGTCATTGGTTGCTTATTGTTGTGAAATGAAAGTCATTGTTAGCTCCATGGTAATAATCTATGAGGAGTTTGACTGAATGTGGTCATTTGCATCCATCATTGGCTGTCTGTCATTGTTGAATTTCAATTGGTGTTAGAGCGCTTACAATATTAAGGGCCTAATAGCAACATGGTATTAATCCACGGGAACATTGAATGAAGATAACAATTTGCAACCGTTGTTGGTTGTTATCATTATTAAATAAGAGTCATTGTTAAAAACCTTAAATTATTGTGAAGAAGTCATGTTGGAGAACACAACATCTGAGAGAGTGAGAAGCTCAAGCCCAAGAGGTCCATGGTAGTAATCCATAGGAAGTGATTGCTTATCATTGTTAAATGAAATCCATTGTTAAAAAAAAACTAATTTTGTTGAGGAAGCCATGTTGGAGAATACATCTAACCAACTCACAAACTCAAGAATCACAACACTAGCGGGCCCAAGCACAATGTTACAATTTCCTCACTTTCTCATTTCATTCACAATTAATCATTTAAAAGATATCCTTCCCATTGGACATGTTTTTCCTTACTAGGTTGTGCCTAGGTTGTGGCTATCCCATGTGTTAGATGGAAGAATGATCTACCCAACATTAGGAGGATGTAGTTAGGATTGTCCAAGACATAGTTGAGCTTTGATACCCCTTGGGACAATGCATGAATAAGAGGTGGATAGAATACACACATAGATCTAGGAATATACGAGGAGAGACACACGCAAATTCCCCTTTCTAATCCCCACAATTGGCTTCGACCCTCAACCCCTCCCACGAGATTTGAACTAAGACCTGATGGGGGCTAAACCTCACATAAACCAATTGGTTTACATTTCATGGGTTTATTTCTCATTGTACATATGGGATCTAATTCATTAACGACTAAGGAAGAAAAGAGAATTAATGTCCTAATTATGAATATGGTGATTGGATGAATGAACCAAGGGTGCAAAGAGAATATTTTGTTCCTCTTTGTTGAAATTAATTAAGATTTAGACCAAATTATAATATATCTATTTTCTATGTTTTAATGAGAATAGATTTTTGTAGTTCTATGATATTGTCTTGGAGAAGATTGTATAGTAATTGCATGTTGAAGCATAGATAGATCAAACCTTCCAATCATTTGGCAAGGATAAGGACATGGTTATTAGTTGATCTCTAGATCATTGTTGAAACTTAGATCAAACAATAATTCTAATTCAGACTTATGCATGAATGTAACAAAATACATATATAAACATAAACACAGAGATGCAACAAAAATACAACTTCTTTTCGTTAATATCAAAGAACTGAAACATGCTTACATACATAATGGAAATAAACTAGCTCGAGCGATGGTAAATTATCTCTAAGAAGAGATGTGTCGGCTACATGCTTTTGAACTGTGTTACAATGAGGCTCGAAGGCCTATTTATCATTGAGAAACAATGGAAAACCCTAAACATCCAAAAACCTAACCCTATGAGATGAAGCACCAAAACTATGAGCCCCATTGGGGTAGATTGGTACATCAACTTCCCGGGGTTGTAACATTGGCATACGATCTCCATTTGACGCGTATGATACCTTGTTAAAAATATCTATCTGAGGACTACAACTTTCAACTGCAAACATTAATTAAAAACCAATCTTTGCTCGTTTTCCAAAAAAACGTCGTTTAGGGCCTCAAAACGGCTCTGAAAGTTCAGGACCCAAAAAAATGCCAAAAATAGTAAACTATGCTACAATTAAGGAAACTGGAATTGTGTTATAATTAAACTGAAAGAAACAATGGTGGGGGTCCAAGTGGATTAGGTAGGTGGCCACCAATATCCACCTGGATCAATTCTCCCCCCTTAGGAAGCAATGGTCCCCATTACATTGAGTGCATCCATGAGATGGGGAAACTTCTGCTGAATTTGGTTGATCCGAATGGAAAATGGCATCCACCCATGGTATTCCTCTACCCATGGTATTTACCCATGGTATTCATCCACCCATGTTATTTATCAACCCATGGAATTTACCCATGGTATTGTAAGTGACATCCGCCCATGGTATTATAAGTGGCATCCACCCTTGGTATTCATCCTCCCATGGTATTTATCCACTCATAGAATTTACCCATGGTATTGTAAGTGACATCCACCCATGTTATTCATTCACCCATGATATTTACCTAACCATGGAATTTGCTTGTGGTATTGTAACCAAAAAAGGCTATAAGTAACAAGTCACATTTTTTAAAATAACATATTGTCCACCACAATGTAGCTTTTACAATTATTCTCTATTTTAATGAAAAGTTTCTTTGTGATTTTCTTTACTGTGTGTTCTCTCCTTTTCTTTCTGGAATTTCAATTTTTTAGATCTTGGGGGCCTCCCCCCAATATATGGATCAATGATATCAAATTCAAGTTACGGCTCCATGGGAATCAGGGTTTGATGCATATTTCAGTTTCAAATTTTTGCAGCAATCTTCAACAAACTTCATGCACGTGTTATGACCTCCACATAACATTTTCTTGGGCAAAGCGGGAATATTGTTTTTTTCATTTTTTTACAGGAATTTTTGGGCGGGAGTTTGCAGATCAGATATAAAACTTTTGGTGCAAAATTTACAAAAAGAAATAACATATCTGGTTTCCTTGCAAAAAAATGCCCAAATTCAAACAAAAAAAATCAGTCGAATCGGAGTCTAGATGAGGGAGATATTGCTAATTTAAGATCAATTATATCGCAAAAAAAATTCTGACGACAATTCATGGACGACAAATCTCCTATCATTTTTTGCAGTTTTTGTGTAGAATTTCAGAGAAAAAAAAAAAAAAAAAGAAGATTGCATATCTGAGCTCCTCTTGAAAAATCACCCAATTAAAAAAAAAAAAAACAACAACAACAACAACAAAACAAAAACAAACAAACAAACACAACAACAACAATAACAACAACAACAAAAAACAAAAAACAAAAAACAAAAAAACAAAAAACAAAAAACAAAAACAAAAACAAAAAAACAAAAATTGGTTGAATCAGAGTTTGAATGAGGGAGATATCATTGATTTAAAATCAACAAATTTTTCAGAACTTTTGTGATGGCGAGACAGTTGCAACACACATCTGAGTTTCCAGAGTCTCCAGATAGGGATTTCAATCACATGGGAAGATGCATAATGGTCATTCTATTTCAAAAAACAGGTTATAATAAATATTATGAGTTATATTGAACGAGATATGCCCATTTTAAATTAGTTTTTATATCTAGAGCAACATTCAGAGAGGTTTCCCTTTGGAGAAGTGCCCTCTGACCCCAGGCTATGTAGGCACCTGCTACTTCATCAACAGTCAGCATCACGGTTATGGGTCAATTGCACAAAATCCTTGTCATCGAAGTCCATTTGCTAGGCCGCACACTATTAGTATCACAGTTGGTCACAAGCATTACAGGGTATCTCTATCCTCGGATCTTCGTTTGGCATAGTTATGGTTCAACCACAAACCCACACTTCATCGAAGTCCATTTGTTAAGCCGCACAATGTTAGTATCACAGTGGGTCACAAGCATTACAGGGTATCTCTATCCTCAGATCTTCGTTTGGCATGGTTATGGTTCATCCACAAACCCACACTTCATCGAAGTCCATTTGTTAAGCCACACAGTTTTAGTATCACAGTTGGTCACAAGCATTACAGGGTATCTCTATCCTCGGATCTTCGTTCATCATGGTTATGGGTTAACCACACAAAACCCTTCTCTTTGGTGGCTCTTCATATTCAACACAAACTTCGTAGGAGGGAACTTCACGCAATGGGGACCATTGCTTCTTAAGGAGGGAGAAATGATCTAAATGGAAAATGGCATCCACTAATGTTATTCATCCACCCATGGTATTCATCCACCCATGGAATTTACCCATGGTATTATAAGTGGAATCCACCCATGGTATTGTAAGTGGCATCCACCCTTGGTATTCATCCTCCCATGGTATTTATCCACTCATAGAATTTACCCATGGTATTGTAAATGACATCCACCCATGGTATTTACCCAACCATGGAATTTACATGTGGTATTGTAACCAAAAAGGGCTATAAGTAACAAGTTGCATTTTTTAAAAGGACGGATTGTCCACCACATTGTAGCTTTTTCAATTATTCTCTATTTTAATAAAAAGTTTCTTTGTGATTTTCTTTACTGTGTGTTCTCTCCTTTTTTTTTTGGCATTTCAATTTTTTAGATCTTGGGGGCTTTCCCCCAAGATCCATTTCAATTTTTTGGATCTTGGGGGCCTCCCCCAAAGATCTAGATCATTGGTCCCTGGTGAGCCACTTTCCTTGGTGCAGGAGTTGGCCAGTTTTGACAACCCAATACAGTTGGATCTTTTGTTGGCGAGTGTTCTTGATCTACGTGTCCATGATTCGATCAGTTGTGGCATGTTCCATGCAGTCTAGGTTTAGCTTAGTTGGTGTGAGTTATTTTGCAATGTTTGATGTGTCCAGTAATGGTGGAAAGTATGGTCGAAGGAGGTCCACATTGAACACTGGGTGCAGGCCAAGGAATGGTGGGATGTTGAGCTCAAAAGCATTGTCTCCTACAGCCTTGGTGATGGTGTATGGCCCATATTGGAGCAGGTGAAGCTTGCAGTTGGGCCTAGTGAGGTGCTCCTTCTGCAGATGTAACCAAACTTTGTCACCCACCTGGAAGTTGTGTGGCACCTGATGTTGATCATGACGTCGCTTGTACTTAGCATTGGCTCTATCCAATATTTCATGGACCTACTAGAGGATGTGTTAAATGCGCTCAATGAAGTTGTTAGCCCTATCATCTTCAGACTGGACATGAGTTGAATGTGCTTGAGTAACTGCAAATGGTATGGCTACATCAATAGGACATAATGGTTGGAATTTGAACCCCACCTGAAAGGGCTTGTGGCCAGTTGAGCTATGGAGAGATTTTTTGTAGCTATGTTGGAAATAGGGGAGCCTTTCATCCCATGTGCAAGGATGCTTCAAGTTGTACATGTGCAGAATGTGCATGATCATCTTGTTGATGACCTTTGTTTGGCCATCAGTTTGGGGGTAGAAGGTCGTGGACTTAGTGAGCTTAGTATCAAACATTTACCATAGGCTCGACCAAAATGTACTTAGAAACATGTTGTCCCGATCTGAGCTAATGGATTGTGGGATCCCAAAGTGTACCCACACTCATTTAAAGAAGAGCTTAACAATGGATTCTATAGTGGTAATTTGTTTGTAGGCCGCTAGAATGACCATCTTATAGAATCTGTCGATGACCACGAAAACGCAGTCGTTGCCATGAGTAGTAGAAGGAAGGTCTGACATGCAATCCATGGAGATGGATTCCCAAGGACGACTAGGAGTAGGTAGAGGAGTATATAGACCTTTATTATTGATCGTCGGTTTGGAAATGGCATAGGCAATGTAGGATTTGATGTACTTCCTGACATCCTGTCGAATATTCGGCCAATAAAAATACTTCTGCAACACTGCCACTATTTTCTCGACTTCGAAATGTCCAACGACCTGACTATAGTGTGCCTCCCAAATCATCTTGGCACGCTCGATTGAAGGAACACAGAGGTGTCACAGGTGTCATAACAGTGTACCCTGAAGGTGAAAATCTAGAACTTTCTTGCCTTCCAGGAGCATCTGGTATGTGTTGCCAAATTATTGATCACTCTTGTAAAGATGCTACCATCCTGAAGTCTCGTGCCCACAAGAGTCGAACACAATGGTTAGCGCCATAACTGGTGGTTGGTTGTGACAATCTGTGACATTATTGGTATTTCCCTTTTTGTACTTGATGTTCAAATGGAATTGTTGCATATATGTGGACCATTTCTAATGGCGATTGTTCTACAACTTTTCTTGTGTATGTATGAACTACGGGGGTCGGTTGTGTGTGTGGATGACCATTTCCTTCCCCAAAATGTAATGCTTCCATTTTTTGCAGGCCTACAATATGGAATACATATGTTTGTCATGAGTGGGATACTTTCAGACTATATCCAAAATTGTCTCACAGTGATATGCCACCGGATGCCCCTGCTGGGTAAGAACTGCACCAATAGCATACTTGGAGGCGTCTGTCTCAATTTCAAATGGCTGTTCTAGGTATGGCAATGTACTAAGCACTAGTGCAAAGAAGAGGCGATGCTTCAACTTGACAAACACATTTTGTTGTGATTCAAACCAAAATAACTTTGCTTTCCTTCCTCCCTTGGTGACTTGACTGAAAGGCCAAGTGATATGAGAGAATCCCAACATGAACCTGTAATAAAAATTGGCAAGACCCAGGAAGCTACAGAGCTCTGTTTGAGTGGTTGGGGCTGGCCAATCTTGAATAACTTTTATCTTGGTTGGGTCCACATGCACACCTCGCTCATCAATGAAGTACCCCAAATATTAAACCTAGGTCATACCAAAAGTTCATTTCTCCAAATTGGCACACAATTTGTGATGTTGCAGGGTTTGGAGGACCTGTCAGATATGTTGTATGTGCTCTTCCTAGCTCCGCCTGAAGATCAAAATTTCGTCCACATAAACTACTACGAACAAGTTGGTGAAGGGCCGCAATATGTCGTCCATCATCCGCATGAAGGTTGCGGGGGCATTCGTCAACACAAAAGGCATGACCAACCATTCAAAAAGGCCCTCCTTGGATTTGAAGGTGGTCTTCCATACATCATAGGGTTCAATAGGTACCTAGTGATAGCCATACTTCAGATCAATCTTGCTGAAATATTTAGTACCCTTGAGCTAGTCCAAAAGGTCATCAATTCGTGGGATTGGGTACCTATTCAGAACAATGATCTTATTTAGCACTCGATAGTCAATACAAATCCTCCAGGTTCCATCCTTCTTCTGTACCAACATGATCGGGCTCCCACAAGGTGATGAACTCGGCCTGATGTGCCCTTTCTGCAACAACTCCTAGATATGCCTTCTAATATTGTCTTGTCGTTCTCTAGAACAAAGCGTCGCTAGATTGGTCCATTGGGTAACGGCGCACCCGGGGTTAGGTGGATGGAGTGCTTGACCTGACAGTGTAGGGGTACCCCTGTGGGTGAGGTGAAGATGTCCCTATATTCCTCCGTGACCTTGTCCATCTGTTGTTGTTGTGCAACGGAGCCCTGTCTGAGGCTATGGAGGTGGCCACAATATTCTTCTTGCCCTAAGGGCGAATCATGAGGAAGACAAATTTCCTTGTCTGAGAAATGATCTTACTGCATTGCTTTGTAGAGATCAAAGAGATGGTGGTAGGTGGTGCTATCTCTGGTATCATGTACAACTTACTGCCCAAAATAATAATAACAGTGCGAGGCCTAGACTCATACACAACATGACACTTCCAGAAGTATGGTTGGCCTAATAATACATCACAAACTTCAAGAAGAGAAACATCACACAATACCTCATCTGTGAAGGGTTTGATGTTGTAGGGGAGGCAACACTGTTGGTTGATGCGAAGATCTTGTCCTTGGTGAAGCCACCCGATGGTGTACAACTGTGGGTGTGGTGTGGTTAGTAGACCCAGTCGCTTCACGACCTCTGCTAAAATGAGGTTCTTTTGGCTCCTACTATCTTCAATGAACTGCAACAAGGAACCCTTTACCCACAACTGTGAGTGGAAGATGCGCTCCCTCTCCTCTGGATCTTCGGGCTCAATCTTCTGGATCTTGGTGGTGGCAACGGTGGTACTAGGCTCCACATCCATAATTTGCTTCCCTTTTCGTTCCCCTTGTCGAGTTTTGACTAGGAATTAGAACATGCATCTGATTCATAAGCCTTCATCTCAGCCACCAATGACTGCTTGGCTCAACACTCACTTGTGTTGAGAGTGGGGATCTTATGGAACTCACACCACTTTCCTGTCTCCTTTTTTGTCTTCGTGGTGTTGTTCTTTTCTTGCGGCTTCGACAAGTTGTCTTGGGTTGCCCTGCCTTGGATTTGTCCTTTGTTCTGCGGTTTGGGGGCACCCTTCCCTTGCTTTGGATTCACAGATCCAAAGTCTCACCTTTTTTGTTTAAACTTCTGCTCGATCTTGACAGCATATCGATATGTGACACCGAGTGAGGAGATGTCCAGGAACTCCATTTCACCCTGGATGTACTTATGTAGAAAGTCGTGATACTTGAGTACCAAATGTTGATCAGAACCCATGATACCCATCTTTGTGCGAAGGGCGTGAAAAATATTTGTGAACTCTGGCACATCTTGGTCCCTTCCTTGTCGTAGTGTGGTCCACTTTATGTATTTATCTTCATAGCTCCCAACAGGGTAATATTATTCCTTGATGGTTTCTCGGAAATAATTCCAAGTGGGTGCGGGTGAGAATAGTGAGGATTCCCTCTCGTCATTTTTCTCACTGTAGGTTTCCCATCAATCCTTGACATGAAGGGGGGGGGAGCGCTTTGAGGAGTGCAAAACTAATATTTTCCCAATGGGAAAAGTCATGAAGTGAAAAATATCCTTCCAACATATTTAACCATCTATCTATGGCATCTGCATCTATCTGGCCTTCAAATATGGGAATGTAAACTTCACGCATCAGCTCGGAGCCACGACTTAACAAATTAACCACCGATTGTAAAAATTTTATGCGCCAAATTTTATGGTAACTGTCGATATTTCAATTAACCTCCGACGCTAACTATTTCCAATAAAAAATAACACAATGTGTTTGCAACGGGATTCGACCCCGTAGCCACCAGAGACCCATTATAGTATGCCACTAATGTGCCAACAAGATTATTTAATATTTAAAAACTCGTATGTACCATTCAACCGGGGTGGAGGAGAGGAGCGCCGAGAAAACGAAAACAGGAGGGAGGAGAACAAAACCATGAGCGCTTGGAACCATGAGTGAGAATCTTAAGATGCCAAGGAAGATTCCCTTGAGGGCTAGAAGTGCAGTGACAAAATTTGTCAAGCTTATAGTCATTTTTGCACGTTTTCTTGCTAGGATTCCAACTGTGCAGTTAGAATCTCCATCTGAATAGCAGAAATGCAGGTGTCCAACAATAAGGAATCTTTGGAGAATCTTATAGAATCTAAAAGATTCCCTTAGAGGCATATTTTGACCGAGATAGAATGATGTCAACTTTATAGTCATTTTTCATAGAATTTCACAAGGAGCGCAGTGGTGTGCTCAGAATCTTCATCCGAGCAACGAATTTTCCGAGCATCTTCAGGAAGGAACCTTTAGGGGAATCTTAAAGATTCCTGAGGACCCAGATTTTGACAGTGTCAGAATTGGACAAGTTTAGAGTCAATTTTGCACCATTCATTGCCAAGAACTCAGTGGTGCAGTCCATTTTAGAATCTGAGCTTTGCATATTGCGACCATCATAAAAAATGGAGGTATATGATGCAGTTATGCTATGTCTTCTTCTTGATTTGCTGAGATGATGTTGTTATTGTTGAGATCCATGATTACTATTATGTTGAGGGATACTTGTTGCCACATTATGTGAGATTTTATTAGCTTTTCATGCTGAAGGAATGCCTGTTTGAGTGAGAGTTCCTATAGGACATCTCGTGGAGAGACATGCCACTCTTGTTGAGGGAATTACCCATGTGAGTGAGAGTTCCTGAGAACGTCTTGTGGAGAGACAAGCCACTCTGGTTGAGGGTATTCATCCTTGTAATGACAAAGAATATACCATGTATATCGTCATAATCTTGTAGCATTAATGAAGCGACCTCCCCACTCTTGACACCAGGGCCTAGATACGTAACTCACATTAGGTGAACTATGTTATCAATGTGTTTGTGTTCTTGATTTGATGGTCGCCATTATGATTTCTTTCCTTTCCATCATGCATATGTGGTTGTTTTATGTTCTTTCACATGAAATTATAATAACATCACAGAAGTAAAATATCTTGGTTAATTTCGGTAGCTAAAGAGATCCGGATCAAGTTTGGTATCAGAGCGGTCTTATCGTTGATGTGAATTGCGAGTGTCAAAGACTGGATGTGCAACAAAGAGGGCAATGGAGAACAATAAACATCTCTATGAGGACCTCCTAAAGATGGCACGCATGGTGGACATGATGTATGCAGATTACGAGGCAAATATGGCAAGCGAGTAACAAGAGAAATAAAGAGCAGAGGATGATGCTCCATCTACCCCCTCAAGTGTTCATTCATCTTCTTCATCGTCTTCTCAACTTTCAGTTGAGGAGATCAGTTAGAGCCTTCAAACAGAGAATGTTGAATTGAGGTGACTTCTATGAGAAGAAAAGGAGGATAAGCATAGGTTGCAGCTTCAGTTACGAGCCATGGAAGAAGCCTTGGAACAGTTGAAGTGCAACGAAGGATTAGATAAGACATCATCACCTATTTCAGAATTGACAACTAAGGTAAATAGTGTTGATTATTCTTCAGTTTAATTTTCACATGACACCATTTTTGTTCGAAATATGGAGGTACCCATTTCAGGAACTGTCATGAGACTCCTTACCTATATGGGGTATAAAGGAGGAGGAATTGGTGTCAATGGCCAAGGAATGACTCAGCCATTGGAGGTGGTACAAAGACCTAGATTTGCAGGTTTGGTATATAATGAAAGAGAGTGATCAAAGGTGTCAAAAGCTTCCAAGACATTATTGAAACCGTCAAGGAAAGAGAATGATGGGAACACATCACCATCCTCCCATGACAGTGCATATTATAGAGGAAGAATGAAGGCAAACTCTCATCGCCATAATTGCACTAGAGACAATAAAGAGAGGTATAAAAATTCTTAGTACTCTAGAGTTCATTGGATTACAAGTATGTTAAGGGAAGAAAAAATCATGGCATAGAAAAACATGTAGTTTTTGTGGTTTACATAACCATGTGTTTGTTGAGTGCTGGAAGAGAATGGAAACAAGAAAAAGGATGAGGTGTGAAAATCCTTCCCCGCATCAGGGAAAGAAGGTTAAGCAGGTCTGGAGGAAGAAGAATTTTTACAGTCATTGCAACAGAGGTGGACATCAAAGAGCCACGTGTTGGAGGCTCCATCCAAAGCAGCGTCGCAAAGACAAAGTTCCCATGCAGAAACCAATTGGTGAAGATGTTCAACAAGAAAATCCACCACATTCCCAGTGGTTCACTTTGATGAGTGAGAGATGGTTTTTCTAAATATGGTAGCTTGTCATGGCCACGTTTTGTAAATCATGTGTTGCAATTTAAAATGTAAAAGTGATGATGTGTTTTCCATCGCTTGTTAAAGCAACAATGATGTTTTGGCCTTTGATTGATAGTTGAGGTATTTGTTTCTATTCTGATGTAAACTTGACCACAGGGTGTATCTTATAAACTCGTGGCAAGTATGGGGATTCTTGGGTCATGATTGGTCATGTAATAGAGCATGTAATTTGCAAATATGTACTACAGGTTTGCAGAGGGTGCAGGTGTTGGCTCATCGCTTATGGCTCTAAAGAATAAAGGTGAAGGAGAAGGAAGGGTGACCTGTCAGGACACTTGCGGTGCAGATGATGTACACAACAGTTGTAAATTATGTTTATGCTTTTGGAGTACCAAAATATCCTCAATGGGGAGGAATGATCTAGGTGGCTCTAGACACACTTAGAATCCAGAAATAGCTCAAAAATCAAAGTTGTCGGATTGACGTGAAATTAGGACCAAATCATAGTGCTCGTCGCCCTGATTCTAATGGTGTGAACACCACTTAAATCTGAGTTCGTGTGGACGAGATAGAGCTGGTCAAAGTTTTGGTCAAAGTGGACAAGTGGCAGGCTTAAGGAGGCTATAATTTGACCGGGACTGGTGAATAGAATCCGACTCCCGAGGATGGGAGAAATTGTAGGACGTTAATTTGTCCTATATCCCTTATTTGCTGATTGTTGAAATTTATCCAATGTTTCATATATATATATATATATATATCTGTATTGGAAACAAAAACAAAAAATAAAAATAAAAAAGGCGGGGGGGTGGGCACGGGCTGCCACCCCCACCACCCCCACACTATGGTTACAACATATATTATAATGAGGTTGGGTCGAGGCCGCATGGTGCATACCCCGCCCACCATATAACCTACCCAAAAAAACCAAGGGTCAGGACCGACAAGGCTCGAACTTGCTCAGCCCCCACCGAGCGCTCCCAAAACTACAACGAAGATTCAACATATTACATCACATAAAAATGTGTTGTAAATGGTTATATAAAACCATAACCGTATGCCGCCTCCCGACATGTATTAATGGTGATATTGTAAATGTCGAGGCCAACGAGGGTTGAACCCGCCCGGCCCACGTGGGCCGACCCCCAACGAGTGGCCCCAAAAATACATGTAACGCTAGGTTCCAATATAAACGGCACAACAAACATTATAACCGCCAACCTAAACTTCACGCGCCAGCCCAGAGTCACAGTGTAATAAGTTAACCGCAAGTTGTCAAATGTATATGCGACAAATTTTATGGTAATCACCGAGATTTCGATTAACCATCGACGCTAACCATTTCCAATAAAAAATAACACAACACGTTTGCAACAACATTCAACCTCGTAACCACTAGAGACCCATTATAGTATGCCACCAATGTGCCAATAGAGCTCGTTGGCATATCCGCCTAGTTTAATATTTAAAAAATCATATGTACCATTCGGCCAAGGTGGAGGAGCGGAGCGCCGACTAGACATAACCATGAGCGCCTAGAACCATGAGCGAGAAGCTTAAGACATTGAGGAAGATTCCCTCGAGGGCTAGAGATGCTGACGACAAAATTTGTCAAGCTTATAGTCATTTTTGCATGTTTTCTCTCCTGGAGTCCAACCGTGTAGTCATAATCTCCATATGAGAAGCAAAAAGGCAAGTGTCCATCAACAAGAAATCTTTGGAGAATCCTGTGGCTTGGAGGTAGATTTTGACCGAGACAGAATGATGTCGAATTTATAGTCATTTTTCACAGAATTACACAAGGAGTGAAGTGGTGTGCTCAGAATATTCATCCGAGCAATGGATTTTCCGAGCATCTTTAGGAAGGAATCTTTGGGGGAATCATAAAGATGCCCGAGGGCCCAGATTTTGACGGTGTCAGAATTGGACAAGTTTACAATTGATTTTGCACCATTCATCGTAAGGAATTCAATGGTGCAATCCATTTCAGCAGCTGAGCTTTTCATTTTATGGTAACCATCGAAAATGAAGGTATATGATGCAGTTATGCTATGTCTTCTTCTTGATTTGTTGAGATCCTTGATTACTATTATGTTGAGGGATACTTGTTGCCACACTATGTGAGATTTTATTAGCTGGTCACGCTAAAGGAATGCATATTTGAGTGAGAGTTTCTATAAGACATCTCATGGAGAGACATGCCACTCTTGTTGAGGGAATTACCCATGTGAGTGAGAGTTCCTGAGAACGTCTCATAGAGAGACAAGCCACTCTGGTTGAGGGTATTAATCCTTGTAATGACAAAGAACATACCATGTACATTGTCATCATCTTGCAGCATTAATGAAGCGGTCTCCCCACTCTTGACACCAGGGTCCGGAGACATAACCCACACTAGGGGGACTCCGTTATCAATGTCTTTGTGTTCTTGATTTGATGGTCACCATTATGGTTTCTTTCCTTTCTAACATGCATATGTGGTTGTTTTATGTTCTTTCACATGCAATTCTGTTAACATCACAGAAGTAAAATATCTTGGTTAATTCTGGTAGCTGAAGAGATTTGGATCAGTAGCCGTCAAAGGATCTGGGCAAAGTTATCCATCATCGCATTCCTCTGTCGCTTGAGGGCCTCCTCAAGCAAAATTTTGAATGGATCTCCTGCCCCTTCATATTTCTTTTCTTCCGCCATGGGAGACAATCGAGATTTGCGAGGCTGGTCTTGCAAAGGTTCAACTAGTTCAAGCCCTAACTCTTTATACCCTGACCTCGTTGGGGACATGCAAAGAAAAACAGAGAAAGAGCAGACCACTCTAATACCACTGATCCAAACTTATGCAGGAACACAAAAAAATACATATATAAACATAAACACAGAGATGCAGCAAAAATAAAACTTCATTTCATTAATATCAAAGAACTGAAATATGCTTACATACAGAATGGAAATAAACTAGCTCGGGTGATGGTAGCTTATCTCTGAGAAGAGATGTGTTGGCTACATGCCTTTGAATTGTGTTACAATGAGGCTTGAAGGCCTATTTATCATCTAGAAACAATGGAAAACCATAAACATCCAAAAACCTAACCCTAGGAGATGAAGCGCCAAAACTATGGGTCTCGTTGGGGTAAATTGGTACATCAACTTCCCGGGGTCGTAACTTTGGCATATGATCTTTGTTTGATGCATACGATACCTCCTTAGAAATATCTATCCAACGACTAGAAATTTCAATTGCAAATATTAATTAATAATTCATGTTTACCCATTTTCCAAAAAACCATCGTTTAGGGCCTCAAAACGGCTCTAGAAGTTCACGACCTGAAAAATTCCCAAAAATAGTAAATTGTGTTACAATTAAGGAAATTGAAATTATGCTATAATTAAGGAAACTAAAAGAAACGATGGTGGGGGTCCAAGTGAAATAGGCGGATGGCCACCAATATACACCTGGATCAAATTCAAGAGAGGATAATCATATCAAATTTGCTTATATTCGTGAACAAATCATAATTTAAAATCATTATCTCTATCTATTGTTACATATTGCGTTCGAAGACAAATTAGAGTGCAAAAGTGTCATAAATAAATTATGATCAATTTGTTATAGATTTGTGAGACTCGTCCAAGTGTTTGAACAATAATCTACCCTCTAAAGTTGAATTGCATAGTGTAATAGAAAATCAACAAGGATACATAACTACTCTAGAATGAAGCATACAACTTGTCAGGGCTGTGAAGAGCGAGGCATAAAGAAAATCATTCATAAAGTGAAGTGAAAATTCAATAATGGTAATCAGAGCAATTCAAGGTGATGAAAATGTGTAATAATTATTTTGAATTAAATGAAATTGCAAATATCAAATGTTGATATTGCACAATCTAGTTAGAGTATGGCTATCAGAGGGAACTGAACGTAATGTTCCACTAAAATAATCATTTCACTAATCCAAAAATAGTATTTTTTTAAAAAAATCATTGTTGATAACTAGTGATGGTAAATTAGAAAAAATTGAATCATAAAATGTTTAACATTTTGGCATGAAAAATAGTGTTGGCATTATTCTATAAATGTTTTGTATAATATTCTATGAAAGAAAGAGAGAATGAATAAAATTGCTATATGCTCTTTTTATGTGCTTACCTTGTATTATATATAGTATATAGATCAATACATTGTTTCAAGGGTACATAAGATAAAATGTAAAGCAATGCTTTCTTGGCATAGTCATTGATGACAATAAACTTTTAGGCTTATAGAAGTTGCTAAACATAATGCTTTGGGGATACATACTTTGTTACAGTAAAGTTGACCATTGCATAAGGGGTGAATGCTTTGTTATAGTAAGGTTGGCCCTCATGTTATTGGTGAATACTTCATTCCATGAGTGGCTTAAAGCCATTGCTATCTTGCACATGAAAATATGGAGATTTTTCCTTATAAAAAATGAATCAATTGTCCTTTTTTAACTAAGGATTTCTAGGGATATGAAAGATTGATTTTGATAGTAAAAGATTTCTAAGGAGATGGGAAAGAAGTTAAATTTCCATATCACTATTAATGCTTAGGTAAGAAAGTGAAGAATTCTCCATTGTATTTCATTTTATTTACAAGAATCTATGTTCAATTACTTAAGACTTGTTGTTTCCATTACTCTTGATAGGGTGATGGTTTTTCTTCTTAACATGCCAATTGTCCTTCCATAACAAACTTGGGAAATAATTGTTCTTGGTTATAGGCATAAATGTGGGGTGTTGATGTGCACATATGTAGAATGTCAAGGTGTACCACATGATGCTAAAAACTTGGTGCATATAAGTTCTAGTGTCAAGTATGCACAATATACTTAGCATCAATTGTTGTAAAGTTTTAGAAAACTTCTTGATCTCAATATAGACAGATAGTTGCATGGATGCCACCTCAACAATCCCCCATAATATGCACCAACCCTTGCAACCCAAGATAGTAGTGCACAATGCGCGTCATGATCCAAGGGCAATACCTTTGGTGACCTCCCAATACTTGCATTACATGTTCTAATTTTTCTTGTATTTTTTATATGTATTTGTCCAATAATCTCATCCCATCTTTACTATGCTCAAAGACTTCTTCACTAACAACAATCACATTTTTTAAAAACTTTACATCTTTCATAAATAATAACTTAAAACTTTCTTTTTTTCATTCTATAATAGGTAAGTCTCATATCACTATATATTTTTCAATCACAAATAATAAATATTCATTAATATAATAGTATACAAAACCCCATCTTAAACTATCCTATATTAAATGTTGCCCTATAATATTCCACTATACATATAAAATCAAACCAGTCGATAAAATTATTATTACGTAATAAATTCAACTTTTAAATTATTTATACAATTATAATATTCCACCATATATGTAAAATCAAACCAATCTAAGACATTATAAAAACTTATTACATATTCCACCATATATGTAAAATCAAACCAATCTAAGACATTATAAAAACTTATTACATATTCCACCATATATGTAAAATCAAACCAATCTAAGACATTATAAAAACTTATTACGTACTAAATTCAATTTTTAATTTATTATACAATTATATTTACTGTAAGTTAACATTACCATTCATCATTGTAAATCAATTACTTTTTACTTTACATTTGATTCCAAAAGTATTATTCCTAAATCAATACTCTTTGTGTGAACCATGTTGTTCCTTCGTCAATGTTATTATGATATTCACATCATCACATTCTCATCTTACTTTTCTAGTCACTTTCATGTGCAATTTTCAATATGTGCGTTGAAACAACATATCCCACAAAGTATTGCATGTGTAAAATTCAGTGTATCAATCATATCATGTGTCAATTCCTCCAACAAAAACCGCTGCCTTTATGTATTTTTCTATTGTTGCGTCTTTTTCTTTAGTGTCCCAGTTTTCAATCGAGACAAATTCCATGTTCCACTGTCTTTTTCTTTAGTGTCCCAGTTTTCAATCGAGACAAATTCCATGTTCCACTAAGTTTTGGTTGGGCTAAATTATTACCTAAGATGTATATAAACATTTCGGATGATAATAATTAGTTTACTTATCTAAGTATTTGAAAATATGAGGGCATCCAAAAGGTAAGAGTAGTCAAAGAGGAAATTCCTTGAGGATGTGGTAATCCAAGAATGACTTGTTTTGTTGATCCGAGAGATTGACTAAGAGAGGACGGAACTAACGGTCGGAGTTGGCAGGATGGAACGCTCGTACAGTAACGTTTTTTGGAATCCTGCATTCGATGGCGCGCTCGACTGTTTTGCAGGAAAAAAACCTGCGGGTCTTCTGCATGCAGATGACCAGAAATTAGACGAAGCGCCCGAGGGTTACAAGACGGTGTATGCTGCCAAGTGTAGCAGGCGATATTTCATAAATGCCGAGTATCTGAACCATCCGTTGCTTAGGGTTCTGATCGTTGAGAAATTTAGGGATGGCTTCTCAGTGGACTGCGAGGTGGTGTTGTTCGAGCACTTGGTGTGGATGTTGGAAAACGCCGATCTGGAGACAATACAGAGCGATTCAACGCTGGAGGAATTGGCCCAATTCGAGAAGGAGTACCCTGGACAGGTACTCAGATACGAGGACAACTCAGACGCAACCAGCAACGTCTCCGCCATCAAGAAATTCGGTCCTCCCCAGGAATTCATTTCACAGGAAAAGAGCCCGAAAGCCACAGATCTGCCATCATACATAACAGAACAGGCAAAATCCGGTAGGATTTACATCGACCCGGAAGCGGCAAACAAAGAAAGGGACCTGCATGTAGCAGATCTATCCTCTCCCATACTAGATCGGGCCAAATATGGCAGATCTGGGAGGGATCTATCAGATCTGTCCAGATCCAGGCAGAAGATAGGTGGGAACCAGCCAGATCTAAAAACCAAACCCATAAAATCGGACCTGGAAAAGGCAGACTCAGTGGATCTGAAGGCATTCTCAACAGATCTATGGTTCCAAATCTTTATAAAGCCCCCCACTGGGAAATCGACCCCAATCTGGGTTCAAGCTTCAGACAAGGTCTCAAAACTGAAGAAAATCATCGTCAAGCACAGTGGCCTTCCGGAACGATACCAACATCTGCTCTCAGAAGGCAGATCGTTACAAGATCACTGGACAATAGGCCACTACAACATCAAGCCAGGATCTAACATCATAGTCAACATGAGGCTTCGGGGAGGAGCATCAGCCAGCGGAACACAGACTCCAGGCTCCTTTCGTGATGCAGTCAATGGGACCAGCTCAAAGAATACAGGCTCCTTCAAGGATGCGGTGAACGGTAAAGGGGAAAACATTCAACCCAAACCAGTACCAGCACCAGAGCTACCAGGTCCCTACATTGTGGAACAAACACTGGAAGCTCCAACGATCCAGGTAACTTCACTGGGGGTAATCAATCTACACACTGATCTAGCCACTCATGCTGTTATATGTAGATTTAATGGTTTCTGGCCAAAATCAGATGCCCTGCATCACTGGATCCTCACAACATGGTCACCTGACTGTGAAATTCATCTATGCTCAAAGGGTTTCTTCATAGTTCGCTTTACAACAGAACAGGAACGTGACAACATTATCAATCAGGGGCCATGGTTTTGGGGAAAGGCTGGCCTCTTCACCATCCCCTGGTTCCCTGAATTTGATGCAAATACTATGAAAGTAACAACCGTACCTGTTTGGGTGAGACTGCATAACCTCCCTCTACACTTCTGGCACAGTAAAGTTTTATCAGACATAGGGAATTCTTTGGGGAAATACCTTAAAACAGATGAAGAAAGAATTAACCAAGGAATATTCACCTATGCTAGAATATGTGTAGAAGTGGATCTAAGTCTGGGGCTACCTGATCACATCACTTTGAACTATAATAACACGCAGAGGATACAACCGCTTGATTATGAAAATACAGCATTCAGATGCCTTAGATGCATGCAAACAGGGCATCTTCAAAACACCTGCCCACTGGGCAAGAAGGACCCCAAAGTGAACAAGAAACAACCAAAAAAGCCGAAAGGATGGCAGCACACCGATTGGAGGGAAAAAGAGGACATGCAGAGGGCAGAGCATACAGTGAACCAAGAGGAACCGGATACAAATATGGAACAGAACGGCACACAGGAAGAAAAAGCACCAGACCCTCAAATGGAGGACCATCTCCAGCAGCAGACAAATCCACAGCTGGAATTTAGTGGCAACAAAAGAACTCACGGATCTGAAGGATCAGAATCCGACAAAGAATCTCCAGTGAACATACAAGAGCACCCGCAGGCCATCATTATTCCCCCTCCTGACTCACAGGGTTGGCGTAGGGTGGAAAAGAAGAAGGGCAGAAAAATATAGGCTTGATGTATTTGAAATTTTTTTATTTTTTTTCAGTTTTTGTCCTAACCATGGACAGCCATATGCATATGCTCTAAGCATCTACAAAATGTAATTTATTTCAATCATGAATATAAATTACGACTTTTTTCTACGTGAAAAAAAAACATTTCGGATTGCAAATAATAAACTATGGCTACTTATATGTCAAATATTTATATTCAAAATATAAAATGTTGATACGTGTATTGTTTTAATAATGTACATGTGATCATTGATATGTGAACCTAGATACACATTAATGGGTTAATTTATAAATGTGGTCAATTAAGTTAAAGTAATTATAAGTGCGTTGTTAATAAATTAATATTTAAGTGCGTTGTTAATAAATTAATATTTAAGTTTAATGTGCAAAGAATGAATATATTTTTATGTATAGTTTAGTTAGCAATCTTTCTTAGATGGTTTAAGGACAAATTGAAGTTGTTTATTTTGGCTTTGTTGTGCAATAGGTTTTTTAAAATATTTTTGCTTTTAAATTGAATAGTAAGATATTGATTTTCTTAGAAAAAAAAATAAAAAAATTTGTATGTATATGTATAAAGATATTTTGGTATTTATGTTTTGTTTAATGAGGATTTTTTTTGTAGAGTGCTTTTCAAAGATGTTTGAAATACTCGGTAGATTTGAGAGATAAATAATATTAATGTTTAATATTTAAGTGATAGATAAAAGTTTATAATATTTTTTTTTAGTAAATTGATTTTTTCTGGTTTTAAAATGTTATTTTATAAAATTAGATATTATTGTTTAAATTAAGTCTAGTCTTAGTTTGTTCAGAGAGAAACTAAGATTGCTAATAACTAACGATTAACAAAAGTTTAGATATATCAAAATGTAAAGAACTATTATTGTTAAATGTATAATTATTAAAATAAGTTATTCTATTGGAAGTAAAATGCGTGAGCTAAGACGTTGAATGAAACATCAAGTATCTGATGAAGTGACTGGGGCCGAATCCTAGGCACTTATACTTACTGGGGTTGTAGGCTTCAAGCCACATTATAGATGGCCCTCTATGTGGGCTAAATGAGCATCCAGACTGACAAGACAAGAACGTTGGTGGTGTTGGACTCATTGAATTTCATTTAGAAAGGAGATGATATCGTTGTAGTCCTTGTGCTTTTCCTTCATTACCCTGCCTAAGAGTGCCTTCATTTACCAATGGAGGGTAATGAAATTAAGACATTAGCTCTGTTGTCACTTGGTATGCCTAGGGTCAAGAACCCAATTGACTACTTCGCTTGGATTTTAGAGTCAAAGTAAGCTTGTAGTCATTAGTGATCAAGGCTTCTAGTTGGCAGATTTCCTCTTAGATTTCCTGAGGAGTGGAAGAAGGGAATATGGCCATAAAATTTTGAGCTTGGGATTAAGCTTACAACTAAACTTGAGTGCCTCTACCTCCAAACCCTCGATGATAATGCACATGATGGTGGAGCATGGTATGCTAGGATGCAATAGGCCAAATTGAGGACAACCCCTAGTAGATAAAGAAACCGAAAAACAATATGATAAAATTCTTAATAAAATGGACACAAATTTAAAACTCAACTACTAGGAAATTCTAGAGTGAACTCTAGCAAGCTATAACAAAGGATAAATAGAGACAGATAAACACCGAGAAGGGTGCAACGACCATAGGAAACCAATGACACCAATAATAGTGCACACCACCAATACACTATGTAAAATATGAACTAAAGTCCATCATGCAAAAACTATCAAACTGAAAGAACTAAAAGAGTTGTAGAAGTTGGACATGGAACGAATTACCGAGTAATGGTTGGCCCATTCGGGCTTGGAGATGCTTCAGGCTGAGGACAAGTCTTTGTTAGTTGCTTCCTACCCCTGTTCTAACTTATGTTGTCATTGCCACCAATGTCTCAAAGGTCACCTCCTTTCCCATTGTCGCCTTGCTCCTCACATGGATGGTTGGCAATAGGTTCATGCACTGAAGGCCAATGTCCTAAGATTCAATACCACCATGTAATACAATTCTCACAGAATCAACACCATAGGAGAGATATTCCCTCTATATTGGAGACGACACATAAGAACTGTCGCAGTACATGGGGCTATTACAAGCAGATTTTAAACTCCACAAAGCTACAAGACATGAAGAAGCCAAGGTTACCCAACTAAGAGCTCGCAAACAAAATACATGTTGCCATCTTAATGTGAAGGGAATGAATACCGATCAACATATGCGATTGCATGGGGTGGAATAGCCACGCCATCCCCCCTCTTAAATGCGATGGGAGGTGGTGGGGTGGTAGACTTCCCCCTCCCCCCCTCCTTCGTTGACACGACTTCCAACACCCCGATTGAGGATAGTTAATTATAATAATTATTCATAAAATACAATTTAAATTAGTTAAAGATTTTTTTAAATTATTTTATTTAATAATTGTGTAGTCTAATTAATAGATGAAGTGGTCCTTTTTCAATTATTTTTTTTGGTTAATTTTGCCCAAAACTTGCTAATTTTTTTCAAGAATCATAAGTTTAAGTTGTTTAATTTGCAAAGTTTGAGTGTCCCAGGGGTTTTTCAGGTGTTGAATCCTTTGTGCATTCAAAAGTGCATATTAAACAACAAGAAATCACAATCTCACTAGAAATTGTATTGTTGGATTCCGACCAAAAAATCTATTTCGTCTATTAATTAGACTATGCCTTTAATAATTGTTTATTTTAATATATATATATATATATATATATATATATATATATATATATATATATATATATATATATTTTAAATAAAATCAGGTAAGGCCCTCCCGAAGGGACCACACCACTCGGCCAAATTATTCCAAGCCTAACCCCAAGAGCATTGAGGAGAATTGAACCCGTGACCTCCCAATGGCAAGGTGCTTTAGCAATGGGACCTCGACTAGTTGAGCTAACCCTCGGGGCTTAGTTTATTTTAAAATATTGAATAGATTCTTACATAAAATGTTTTTGCATGAATTTGAGACAAATAATTGAAAAACCTAATAAAAAAATCACAAAAATTAGCTGCATGGCCTATTCCAAGTTAGTAAACGAAATCTCATTTTACATTGCCATCCATCAATACTATTATAGAGCCAATATTTATCCCCCTAAATCATGGGTTAGGGAGGGTTGTGGGAGTACCTATTTCTAGTGCTTTGTGCTCATGGTTGAGAGTGCAGAAGGTGGTTCTAGTCTATGTGAGATGATGTTGTAGAGGCAGTCTTGTAATGGCAAACCAAGCCTTAGGACCATGGATGGCACTAAGATGTGTTTGATTATGATATCATTTGGTTGGAGAATGGCTCATACAATTGAAATCATGCAACATAATGGGGAAGCTCATTTAGGTAGGGCTTGCTCCAAATGCCAACTAGCTTTAGGTATTAATTGTGGTTTCATTCCCCTAGTTCATTTCCTTATGGTTGATGTGTTTAGCCCCTTGGGCTCTTTGGCCTTTATCTTTACAATGATATGGGTAGTTGGTGTCTAGTACCACTTGTTCGCGTTATGTTTAAGTTGACACTATTACTGTAGGGTCAATTTATTTATTTGTATTTTGTGTGAGGGTGCTTGTTCTCTGCATATTTTCTTTAAGCGATACTGACACTAGCATATCTACCTAGTGAGGTTGTGGGTTCCTACAGATGGGATGATCTTCTTTAGGGTTTGATTCGAGTGGTTGCTTTAGTTTCTTATTGCATGTTAGGGCCTAAATCTACCTTAGGCTGAGAAAGGTAGGATCTAGGGTAACATCAAACCACGCTTAACCGGGTAGCTAGCCCTACCAGGTCGGGAGAGGGCTCTCTCCTTGACAGTCTCAACAAAATATGATCAATGAGGGCTTGAGATGACTAATGTGGACACTGATCTTAGGCTAGGTATGTGTACAAAGGTGTTTGATTGAATTTGATGAATTTTTGTTGGCTCAAATGGAAAGGCAGATTTGCGTGTGGGGAATGAGGCTCAATTTTGTAGAGATCTCTATGGGGCACGGTAGGCAACTGATTTGGCACTTCAAATTGAATGAAATGGAGAGATTTAGACAGGTGAGGAGTTGAAGAGGGAAAGAAAAACTCAGGGATCCTCTTCAAACAGCTGAAAACATCAATAACTAAGCAAACCCTAGGTAGAGCACTGCAATTTCAATGGATTCTACCTTTATCCTTGTTTGATTTAGTTAAGATGAAGCAAAGAGAGATAATGGCATACATAAACACATATAAACTTACAATTTACAGAAGGAAACTCAATACCAAAGCAAGATGCCACATGAATCCCATAAATTGCTGCAAACCCTGGTCTATTCCTTAGCCAAAACTGTTGAGATGAGTATACAATGAAGCTCCAAGCTTTCTCAAAAGTCCAACCATGCTAATGATTGAAAAAACATAAGATATAGGAAAACAACAACTCATCCTAGTCTCTGGGGGTCGAGCTCATGAGTTTAGGAGCTGTTCCAACAAATTCTAAACCAAGAACTAAAAAGTAGGCAGTGGAACAACATGCCTCTAAAAACTAGGGAACTGATTCATTCAGTTGTAAACTACCTTTTCATGGACGAATCTACCTCTACGAGTAAAAATTCAACATAATTACATCAAAATCCATCAAATTACATTAAATTACATCATGAGTTTGACATTAAGAAGGATAAAAGTCAAACTGTCAAGAAACTAGGTGAAAAACAGAGTATTTTGGTCAAATTGAGCAAAATTCCTCCAATGCACCACGCTGATTTCCCTATGCATAACGCCTTTTTTCAGTTGCTTTTGGAGGCATTCCCGGTGTCGGAATTTGCTCCAAGTGGTCTTGTTGGAAAGATATTCTTGTCTACTTTCCAGCACAAGTGGAATTTTTGAAGTTGGCCTCCATTTTCCCCTCCAAAACTGAGTTCTCCCAAGACTTCTTCCTGTGTGTCAAAAAAGGGGCAAAAAGGTCATTTTTAGGGTGTTTTTTACCTTTTTGGGGGCTCAAAACCTATCAAATTTTCTTGGCCATTGGTGAGCATGCATATTTTTTCATGAAAAATCCAAAAATGCAAAGTTTTCATCAAAAGGAGTCCCCCATCAAAGCGAGTGCCAGGTGGCGCGACACATTGGGCAGAAAAACCTGTGTTTTGGCCCAAAAATTTCAAAAATGCAAAAAGTGTCCCAAATTTTTTGAAATTTAGGCTGAATCTCCTCCATTAGGTGCTATGCTGGGCCAAGGAAGCCTTGGCCAAGATCTGAAGTTTATCTTGCGCTTTTTGCCTCCTTGATCTCTTTTTCAACTTGGCCTTCAAGTTCCTGATTCTAGCTTGGCACACCATATTCCTTGATAAATAGTGATATGCCATGTTTCTCAACATATTTTTCTCGTTGATGGCCTTCTCTAGCATCCTCTCCAAGTGCAAGTTTTTCCTTTTAAGCCAAGATTCACGATCAGCTTGGATTTCTTGTTCAAGTGTTGTCAACTGGGTTTTCCTCTTCTTGGTAGCTTGCCATTTTGCCTTCATGTTTTGGAGCTCCATGATGATTTTCTGATCTTCTAGTTGTTTGTTCCTCTACTCCAAATAGTTAATTATCCACTTGGCTCTTTCCAGATTGAGAGACAAATGATGAATGTCATCTTGCTGCTCCCGAATGACTTCTTTGAGCTTTGAGCTTTGTGAGCCCAAATCTGTGTCATCATCCTGAATGAGGATGAAATCTGCCTCTTGACCTCCTGACGGTCCCTCATCATGCAAGGGTTTCTTACCCTTGTCCTGTACCTGCTCTATTGATGGCGAAAACGAGACCCCTTCCACCCCGGGTGGAGATAGTACTCATTTTGCTACTGCTGCAACTTGGCAAGTGAAGTGGGCTCCTCTCGTATATGTTTACCACCCTTGTGAGGTCTCCTTGGTGCATGCATTTCTCTAGGAGAATCACTGAGTGTTTCCTCATCTCGGTCATAGGAAGGATCAGACTCCATGTTTGCCAATGTTTGAGTTTTCTTGATGAGTATGAAGAGATTTATGGTGTCTTTAGATTTTTGCTGCCAAGGATGAGAATGTATGAGGGACTGTGAAGGGGAAAGTGTATGAGGGGTTTTGGGAATGTTGTTGACAAGTTTTTTGGGAAATAGGGGGTTTAGGGAATAGTACTTAGGTTCTTGGGACAACAATTAGGGTTTGGGGATCTTTAACTAGGGTTTGGGATAGCAATTAGGGTTTTGGGATATTTAACTAGGGTTTGGGATAGCAATTAGGGTTTTTGGATATTTAACTAGGGTTTGGGATAGCAATTAGGGTTTTAGAATTAGTAGACTTAGGGATATGGGGATTGGGGGAATGGTTTGATAAAATGTAATGAGAGAATGAAAGAGTGAGGGAGTGAGAAATTTTGTGGAGTTGGCAGCAAAAAACACAAGTGCAAACCCTAGGCAATTGTTTTTGAGCAAAAATTGCAAGGAGGTAGGGTTTGAGTTTTGTCTCACTAAACCACCATAAATTTTAAGAAAAACTCATTCACTAGCAAGGGAAGAAAGCTTGACTTACTTGCACACCATAGGATTGAGCAAATTTGGAAATTTGAGAGAGTTTATGGGTGAAATCGGGCTTACAACTCTATGCACTGCGCCACAAACCCAACGCACCGCGCCTGCTCTATGCGTTGTGCCCGTTCAAAATTTACACTACAGAGCACTGCCCAATGCGCCGCACCCTTTCTATGCGTCGTGCCTCTCACCCAATGCGTCACTCTTTTTGCAGGAGACTTTTGGAGGCCTTTCTGGTGTCCAAATTGGGAACATGATAGCTCATTGGAAAGCTTATTGAGTCTAATTTCTAACCCAACTGGAATTTTTCAATTTGGACTTCATTTGCCCTGTCAAAAGTCAAATATCCCAAGACTGGTCAAAATGTGCAAAATGAGGCTGCCTAAAGGCAAAGTGCTGTTGCAATCAACTTTTGAAGGTCTTCCTCAACCCCAAATTGAGCTCATGATAGCTCATTGGAAAGCTCTTTGTGTCTAGTTATCATTTGAATCATCAAGAAAGTTATTAGGCCAACCAAGCTAGGATAAATCTTGATTTTCCCAAGGTCACTTTAGAGGTGCATCAATTCTCCTGAGGCAATTGTATTTTTGACATTTCTCTAAAACCATGACACCTGTGTAAAAAGTGAAGGATTTTTTTCTTCCTTGGCCTATTGTGGACAAAAACCTCTCTCAGTTTTCCAAAATTCATCTTTTCTTGCTTAGAAACATCATTGGAGTAAAACCTATCCCGATGTGTGGAACAGGGGATTTGTCGAAATGAAGTGAAATGAAGGGGATAAGGGGCTTCTAAATTCTTGAGAAAATTTTGGGAAGTAGGGAGGGATGTTAGGAAGCAGGGGAAAGTGGAATTTCAAAGATTGAGTGAGGGGAAGGGGTCCAAAAGGGCAAAACACAGGCCTAGCCTAGAAAATTGTCAAATTGTAGCAAGAAACTAGGGTTTGTGCGAAAATGAGGAATTTGAGGGATATCAGTGATGGGAAGTGTTTAATAAGGTACATTAAGGATAGGGTAAGGTGTATGAACATCAGGATACAAGTTTTGCTGATGATTTGACCATCCAAGAGAAATTACCTTCAAAACCCTAGGAGAGGGAAATGAACCTTACCTAGGCACAACTGAAGCATGAATAAGGTGTAAAATGACCCATTGGAACCTGACATGATGATGACAATGCTCTGAATGATGGTACACTCAGCTGAATGGTGACATGGACCGACATTTGGACAACTTTGAAGTGAGTGAAAACAAACCTTGGACCTAATAGCTAGTGACCAAATTTTGCTTGAAGACTCACTGAAATGACAAAATTTGACCTTGACACCTTAAAATCACTTTGTAAGAGCATGTTTGATCACTGGAGGAAGGCTGCAAAGACTGACACTAACATTGCACGAGGCCTATTATTCTTATGGTTACTCAGGAGATTCTTAAGTTTAACAAGATGGGGTTAGCCCAAATTTCTAGGGGGCGATGACAATCTCACAGGTGTGCCTCTCTGCACCTCAAGGCATATATGCCAAAAGGGATGCCAGAAAAGCCATGCATCACTTCCAACAAAACAACTCTCATAAAATTTAGGCTGAAGTTGAAGCCATGGTTAATTTAGCCAAGTAGAGACGTCAACACACCCCAACCAAGCAAATCAAGGCTAAGTTGTAAAGATGGGTTGAGGATACCAAGTTCTCTCGGTCATGGGACATTAGGTGTTTAGAGCAATGCAATTTTACTGGCTGACCAAACCATTAAAAGCCATTTCTTTGGAAAAGTATAAATTATTTGATGTTGAATTTGTTGAATGGCTCCAAAGCTTAGAGTCTAAATTCACCATACTTTGTCTGGTTGTCTTTTATCTCAACTTTAGAGTTATGGTGAAGGATCTGATAAAGTGCAGGAGACTATGGAGCTCTTAAGCACATTTACCTCCAAAGAAACTAGCTCCAATCCTACCATCAATAAGGATGAGCTAAATGAATAGAAGGCCTACAAAAGAAAAGGACGGGTGGTAACTAGATCCAATCCTATCATCATTAAGGATGATTTGAAGGAAAAGAAGGCCTACACAGGAAAAGGGTATGAAGCCCCACCTCAACCAAGCCCTCCTCACATGCCCTCTTGAATTGTCTCTTTCATTTTGTTCAATTTTTACTAAATTCTCCAAATATGCTCCTTAATTGCTTGTTGTATACTAGTTTAGATGTCAATTTAATTCTCTATGGGGGACAATTGGGTTTACCAAAATGCATCTTCAAAGCTCTCTGATTTACTTTAATTAACTAATTAAACATCTAAACAAAATTCCATTTCAATTTTGGTAAACCTCAACCATTTATACATAAGCATGGTCTAACTAATAGACAAAATGACCATTTTCCAAGCATTTTTATGGTCAATTTTGTTAAAATTTGGTACAAATTTTAAAAAATAATAAGTTTAAGTTGTTTAATTTTCAAAAATAAAGTGCCTCGGGTTTTCTAGGATGTTGAATCCATTTTTACATTCAAACATGTATTTTAAACAATAGAAAAACACAATCTTATTAGAAATTATATTATCAAATTCCAAAAAAAACTGTTTCATCTATTAATTAGACTAAGGTTAACATATATAATACAAAATTAAACCAAAAATAACATAAAATAAAGCCCATTTAATCACTTTCAAATAAAAAGCACAAATATATTAACATAATTAACTTTCGAGAAAAATATCTACTAGGCAATGGGTCAAAGGGAATAAAATTTAAACCAAAAGGGTACTACCATGATCATAAATTTATTTAAATAATTTTTTAAATAAAAAAACATAAAGATATTAGCATAATCAATTTTAAAGAAGAAAACGTATACGGAAATATCCGAGAGGTGGGTCGAAATGAATAAAATTAAAGATTATTTTTAGGATATGGTAACTTTATTTTATAGGAAAAATAGATTAGCCTTTAAGTTCTAAATTTTAGTCAATGAGTTTTAATTATTTAGATATTTTTATAAGGTATAGTTTAATTTATAAATAAAATAAATTTTTTATTGGAATTTGGTAATATGTTTTTAGATAAAATTGTGAATTTTTATTATTAAAAATATATTTTTGAATGCATTAATAAATTTACTACATAAATTTTTAAGATATTAGAATTTTATAAATTAAACAATTTAAATTTAATTTTTTAAAAATCTTTACCAGATTTTAATTAAAATTAATTAGAAAAAATACTCTTAGAAAAATTATTTAATTTATAAATTAAACTAATCTTTAAAAATATAAAATAAATATGTCAAATCTATTGAGAGTATTGATTACACTAATTACATGATAAGGTGCCAATAATTAGAATTAAGGTTTATGCCTTAGGTGGATGACATGTGGATATAAGCCATTATTAAATGTGTGAAAACGTGCAACCGACCTGGATGTTGATAATAGTGCAATAGTGTTCATGTTGTCTTTTGGCGTGTTCAACATTTGTGAAAAATAGAGTGTTGATATTGACATTGACATTGACTCCAAATTTTAACCGTTAAAGTAAAAATCCATGCTATGGTTTTTTGAAATAAAAATTAAAAGTTATTTTTTATGAATTAAATAAAAATAATCTATAATAAAATTATTTGTTTAATTTTTATAAATATGTAATTTTTTTTGTTTTTGTTGTTTGTTTTTTATAAGCTCATACAAAATCTTTTATTAATAACAAAAATGATTATATCATGTATATATAGTTAATATTATAGCAAAAAATTAATTTGAGAGTTCTTGCTTCCAACCAAGTATGATATATTAGACGCTTTTTATCTAACACCAAAGGAGTTCAAGAGTTTTTTCTTTTTTTGTTTCTTCCTATGTGTATCTACTCATCATACAAATTTATTAGATATAATGGAGGATAATTGCATATCCTCATTTTTCAAAGCAAGATCCATCTCTATCGCCTCCTCATAGTGCGGGACATCCCTATCACTATTTGAATGGCCGGATTCATATGGGCATTTCTACCCATTGTTTGTAGCCATGAATAATGTTGATTAATTTTCATTCTCCATTCTCGGAGGCTTCTTTTCCCCTAAGGGTGGAAGCATATCGACGTGGACTGCATAGGATCTTGTGAGGCTGAAGAATCAATAAATGTATTTTCTTGTTGAGGGTTGACCTTCATATTGCTTGTCACGTTCGTGACACTTGAAGTTGCCTTTTGGTCATGCCATCCACAGTTGGGTTTTTGCGGCTCCGTGGACCTTGACACCCCTTAGAGGAAAGACATGCACTCTGAGGATGTTAGACCCGTTGATAAGATTTGCATCTAAAAGTTGTGTTTTCATAGTCCAGAGGCTGATGGAGTTCCTTGTCATTACATTTTACGATGATTTGTCTGAGAGGCATGCACTTAAATCCAGCTCAGCATAGATGCAACCAAATGAGATGAACATGTTAGCTAGTCTCTCATTATCTATTTTAACAAAGCGTCGAAGAGTGTTTCCAATAGCTTCAAGTAAATCCGAATAAAGCCACTGGAGGGGCAAGTTTGGGAGTCTCATCCAAACCATAGTGGCCAAAGTCTTCATAGAGAGTGGGTTGAACTCTGGAAACCATGGCTGAATTAAGAGTCTCGCACGACCCCACAACCATGGACCCTCAAAAAAATCCTCTGCATGTCTTCAAGATCCTTGAAGACCACAACAAAATAACCTTTGGAAAAAAATAACATATCAATGTTCTATGTCCAATTCTGAAAAACCCAATCCCTGAGGGCCGAAGTCGAAGGCCAGAATCCATTAAAACAATAGATGACTACATGTTGACCATAGAAATGGATCTATCACTGGGTGTAGAGCACATTCATCTTGATCACTGGATCTTGCAATGATTGTTCAACCACAAAGGCCTGGCCAACAAGAGGCTTCGAAGGTCGAGAGCTAGAGCCTGAATTGAGGGCTTCTTTAAAAGAGAAGGGTTTTGAAGAAGAGGATGTCCAATTCCCTTTGGTCCCTCGTAGTCCGACAATGAGATAAATAGAAACATCCTTCTTGATGTCATAATCCCTCAGAGCATTTTCCAAATTTAATTGCCTCCCCCCATAAAGGAGTCTCATACTCCCCTCTGGAATACTTGGTAGTTTATAAATTTCATTTGCAATTGAAGATACAACCTCCCATTCACAAACCATGAGACACAAAGATTTTCCAGATAGGGTTTTAACAATTATCGAGAATTTCTTGACCTCGAAATTGCCAGTACCGTTCAACGACTAAGTGGCATAAGGTTATGGAAACAGAGGAACCCTATTGGATACCAAGACTAACCAAAAACTTTTGTTGAATAGTTCACCGAAAACTTGGTCAGTAATTCCATTAGTATTAGGGCCGAAGGTGGCCATGGAGAGGATGTTTTTCCCCGTATGTTGCTTTACAAAGATCGACTCACCACCAGTGTCGTTTCCCTGGGTGAAGTCACTGCCATGGATAATGAACCTTGGGAATACTTGATGGAATGTTGAAACCATAAAATGCAGGGTCTTACCAGATTGGTCAGTGCCTTTCTCGCCAGTACGGGCATGTTGAAGTTCTCGACCTTCTTTGAAACCTCAACGACATAGGGCTCCACCACAATCGGGCCGACTAGGGTATCACTGACTTGCAGTTCAAACAGAACCTTTGGGATCGACATCCTATGATAGAGTTTGTTCTTCCTCATGTTCATTCGTCTGACCTCCATTGATAGTTAACTATCAAGATTAAAGGTTATGTTGAATAAGGAAAGGTTTGGAACTTGAATTCTCAGATGTTAAAAGTTTCATACAAATTCACAAGTAACATCATCAAATTGAGAGAGGTAATATTACATATTAAAATATATCCAAATAATGATATATTTTAAATATTATTTCAATCGATAATATATTAAGTTGTGTTGATGGTGTTGGACCTGCCAATATTAAGGAGATCTCCTTGGTATGAAGTCCCAACAAGACCTCACACCATTTGGTGTAGGAGTCCCATCCGGTATAATGGCCCGGTTGCCATTATCTTAGATATTTTCCTTCGCTCTTGTTGTTCAGCACATGAGAGTGTTATGCTTGTAACTTCAAGAAAGCGAGGTGAGTGTGCCCGGTGAGTGCTTAATGTAACTTTGTGTCTGGTTTCTCTTACTGTCAAAAGGGAGAGGTAAAGTGAGCCTCTTGATGAGAGGGAATAGTCCCAACTAAGGAGGAAACACACGCGAACAACAACAAGGGTGTGTCCAGCATCTAGCGAAATAGTCCATAGCGGATGCGGCAGTCATGAAAACCAAAGTTCAAGGGAAAACACGAACACCATCCAGCAGAATAGTCCACGCGGGGGTGATGATCGTTAAAACCAAGAAAACACAAAGATGGTCTATCTAATGTTCGAAAGAGAAGTCCACACGGACATGACAACAGTGATAAACAATACAACACATCTTCAACAATATGAGTACTAAAATAACTGAAGTAGTTCAACTATATTAGTACAGGTTAAGTAAACATGCATTACAAACGTTTAAAGAATAGTCTTCAAATGGATACAAAACATGCGTGAAAATGTGCTGGTCTGAGATAGGCATTGGAATTAAGAAAAATATCCAAGACACATATGTACACCATACATCACTAATCCGAGTATGGGATGTTGGAGCCACTACTCTTTCCTCAAAGAACATACTACAAACTCTCAAGGCTATGCAGGAGGAGCCAAGGTGAAAAATATTTTTCTCATAAAATGAGGGGGTATATATAGCCAAGGGGGGTATAACTGACCCTTGTGACTCTTCGACTTCCCTCATGAATGTTTGACTTCCTATGAATTTTATACTTTACATGACTCTTCAACTTCATCTGTGGGTCTCTTGGACTTCCACTTTTACATTACATTGATTACAACAAGTATGGCCCATAGTAGTGACGTGGCCGAGACAACTCGTGACACAATTCGACATGACACTGCTGACATGTACTAGCTGATTGTGGTGTCCGTGTCGATTTGTTGTATTGATGAGTGATGATATGATCTCAGTGTAACATGTCTTCACCTCCGCATGGCAAAGCACGCAGGCTCTTCGATTGTCTTGGTCTTTCCTTAATGGTGCATGTGAATGTGTCCCTTTCGCTCACTTGCTTGATATGCTTCATGCACTCGTTCGATTGCGATAAATTCTTCTAGCATGTGCCTCTTCTCCATCCCATTTGTCGTCGTGCCATGTTTCATCGATGTACCTGTTCCTGCAATCACTCATGACGAGACGACATCAAATCCAAAAATATCCTAGTCTAACATGATGCATTGTTTTCTGTTTCGGTGCAGGTGACTGAGAGAGGGACAAGGCACTGAAACTACGTAGAGCATAGCTCAGGCCGGGATGCGAGGTTTCGGAGCACTATTAGGAAAAACTGCATAGATATCACTAGGAGGTAGATTTGCGCAATCTGGGATAGCAGTGATAGCTGCAGGGAAAAACCCATCTGGGAGGTAGAATTGTTTCAGTTTTTGGGAGGAAGGCCATGCAGGGTGTCAGGGAACTGCTGGGCCAATGTGTGCAATTTTCAATTGGAGCACTGGCCTGATCATCTAGCTGGGATCTACGCAATTTCTCCGGGGAAGACAGTGAGGGCAGCAGGAGGCACTGGTAGAAAATTCTACACAATTTTCCAAAGGAGGATAAGATCGAGCTGCAGGAGCTGTTGGTCAAAATGGTGCAATCTTGGGAGACAGTCTAGGCCTAGACATAACTGTGTAATTTCTGGGCTAACTGCAGAGCGGGGAAGAAGGGCTAGTGACAACCACATCTATGCAGTCTTCTTAATGAGAGCAGAGTAGGTCAACAAGGAAGTCTGCCTAATAGTTTTGTGCAGTTTCTGGGCTGATTGTAGAGTGGGGGAGAAGGGCAAGTGAAGGAAAACTCTACACAATTCCCGGGTTGATTACAGAGCAAGGGAGAAGGGAAGGTGAAGGACAACTCTGCGCAATTCCTGGGTTGATTGCAGAGCGGGGAAGAAGGGAAGGTGAAGGACAATTCTGCGCAATTCCTGGGCTGTTTGCAGAGTGGGGAAGAAGGGTAGGTGAAGGACAACTCTGCGCAATTTTGGAGATTAGTATAGCCCTGGGTCACAACTCAAGTCATTTCTCCGGTTGACCAGTGGAAGGCTTAATGGGAGATCTTGTAGGAAGCATAGACTAGATTGGGTCTTGGGACAACGTCTATGCAGTTCTAGGAGACAGTCAGCTGGCTCATTTCTAGAATTGCATAGAGTAGGCTACCTGGAGGACAGCCTCAAGCTCTGCGCAGTTCTGGGTAAGGTCACTGAGATTGGGTCTGGTTGATAGAGGGTTGTCCAGTCGAAATTTTTTCAAGAGAATTGACTAAGTGTGAAAGCAAGTGTACTTGTGCATACTTGACAATGTGATCACGCACTTAGCATGACTTGAGGACAAGACACCTCAAATCAACAAGACAACATGTGCTTAGTGAGACTGACTTGAAGGTTAAGAGTGACAAGTGCGACAATTTAGATATGTCTTTGAATGACCATGACAACACTTGCGCGTCAGTGTTTACAGGTTTGTGTGTGAGTGCAACCGATGTTGACAGAGCGAAAAAAACTCATACTCACAAAGACAAACCTTCAAAAATGCCAAAACAAACTCACAAGCATGACATAGTGATTAACATGCCAAAAGACGACCAGTGGTCGATCAAGAAAAAGGGGTGTGAAAACTCAATAAGGTCTCATGGGATGAGCTCGAGTGTTTGTGACCATCAAGGGGAAAAACCAAGGAAGGCTCTGAAATTTGGATGCAGGCCAAAATTTTGGAGGGTGTTGCAGTTGCTACAACACTTGGTGACACACTCGTTGAATACCAGCTTCTCTATTTCGGTTCATTTGCAACACAGGGCCTTTTCCTTTCTGGAAGTATTTATTCGTTGTGCATGTTAATTTGGCTTCCCCACTTACCCCATGGACAAACATGGTTCACCTTGTACCAACTCAGTCAAACACAACACAATTTTTAGTTAGATCACGGTGTTTCAAAATCAGGAAGGGTAGTTTGGTTCACGAGCTTAAGATTTGTAGAGTATAAGTTTTCATCTTTGGTGTTGTTTCGTTGCCAGTAGGCCTCGACAATACCCCGATGGAGTCACGCAGGAACACACACATTTCTCCACTTCCAGCAAGCCTGCTCAGTACTCTAGTGGAGTTGCATGCTTCAACTCTCTGCGCAAGAAGCCTTTCTCTTCTTTCGCCTTTGTATTTTTTAAAGAGGATTGTGCATAGGCACTTATTTATTTTTGGGGCAAAAGAGGGATCTCAACTTATTGAGAGCAGAAGAGGTTGTTCCTTCAGAGAAGCATGTAAGACCTCTGATTTAGGTTTGCTCGTTTAGATTTTTCCCCTTCTCCATTTCTACTAGTTGGATTAAGCTTGAACACACAGAGCAAAAGACTAAGTACATGCATGGGGTTTCCAGATTTGGACACAAGTTGATGGTTTGACTAGAGCTTCCCTTATAGACGGATTGTATTTTCCATCTAGTCTTCATCGGCTAAAAGTTACAACCAAGCATAGAGAAGACAGACACAGGACTGGCCAAGTGCTGCAGTGTCACAAGACTCTTTAAACTCAACCACATACTTATTCAAAAGCCAGAACACAATATAGGAAAACACTTATTTACAAAACAAAATGACAAGACAACCAAGCAAAGAAAAGAAAAACAAAGCAAAAAATAGTAAAGTAAAACAACAAAGCAATAGAGAAACAGTAATCATGCTATGTACATAGGCGAGGCATGACCCCAGATCATTGAAAATAAAATTTTAAATCTTGGCCATTGACAGGAAGGTTGTCAATCCTCCTGTCAAGTGATTGCAAGCGATACGTGTGTTTTCCAAGTTGTTCGTGAACCATGTACAGACCAATCCATAGAGACTGGAACTTCGTGTGTTTTCCTTTGTCTTCATGGGGTTTATCCCACTTCAAGACTAAGTCACCCACATCGAAGCTAGCATTCCCTACAGACTTACGATTGAACCATCTCTTGATACGGTTCTAGTGGAGTGAAATTTTTTCTTTTGATTTCATCTGTTCTTCCTGTAATTTGTGTAATGTGTCCATCCTACGTTGAATCAATAGACACGGATGGCCTCAGGATTCTTGGGATAACTGGAGAGAAAGAAAGTAGATATTGGGTGGCAATATGTCTTCTTTTTCATATACAAGGAAGTATGGAGATGTGTTCAGAGAGGGCTTGGGTGTAACTTGGTCAACCAAAAGTGCATTCACCAGGGCAGAATTCCAGTTTCGCTACTCAGAGTAAATGGTCTTTTTGATGATGCGAATAATATTTTTGTTTGTCAATTCGACAAGACCATTTCCCTATGGGTAGTAGTTCGCTGAATGTTTAAGCATAATACCATATTGCAATGCAAAAATCATACAATTTCAACGAAGATAAGTAAGTTGCATTGTCAAAAATAAGTGATACAGGAACACCAAACCTCGAGATGATGTTCTACTGAAGGAAGCTAATGAATTCCTGGTCGTTCACTTGTTTGAGCGGAACTGCTTCCATCCACCGTGTGAAGTAATTTGTAGCAGTCAGAATGTAGCGGTGCTGCTTTGATGAATGGGGGAATATTTCCCCAATGATGTCTAAGCCCCACTATTGGAATGGTTCTTCCACTACAACAAGTTGCAGTGGGGCTGCTAACCTTCGAGTTATGTCAGTGCATAGTTGACAGATTGGGCACTTGCAGGCATAATCGTGTGCATCTTTAAACAATGTGGGCTAGTAGAAACTAACACTCATGACTTTATGCACAGTTTTGCTACCCGCGAAGTGACCTTCGGCTGGTTCGTCATGCATTTCACGTAACACTCTCTCTGAATCTTATGCCTCCAGGCACCCGAGCAAAATTCCGTTGTTGTGCTTTTTGCAAAGCACTCCGGGCGCCAACTGGTAAGATAAGGCTTTGAGGTGATGTTCCCTCTTCTGTTGCATGGAAAAATGAGAGGGCATGGCGCCATGCTCAAGGTAATGGCACACTTCTTCGTACCAAGAGTTATCGTGCGAAGTGGGTGGTTCTCGCTCTATATTGTACATGTCGATTTCTTGCTCCCAAATGGTGAGATCTTTTTCTTCCTCTTGCGTGTGTACTGCTTCTGCTGCAAGTCTGCAGAGATTGTGACCCTTGACAGTGTGAACTAGCTTGATATCAAAATCATACTCTTGTAGTCCTTTCATCCAGTTCGCATGTCTTTCACCCAGCTCTTGTTGAACAAGCATCGCTCTGACTATTAGGGGTGGCACAAAGACTATGCAATGATTTTTCAATAGGTAGGGTCTGAAATGTTTCATCGCCTTATATATAACATATGCCTGTTTATCCAAGGTGGGATGGTTGAGATGGGACGTTCGTTGTTCAGCTCACCTTCTGTGTGAGCACAACAGCGAGTGAGTTGTTAGAAGCAAATATATAAAGCAAGAAATATTTGCTAAAATATGGGCTATATAGTGCAGGTTCATATGCTATTGCCTACTTGATATAGGCGAGCACATCCTTTTCCTTCTTCCCTCAACTATAGACTGCATCATTCTTGATCATATCTTGGATAGGTTTGACAATTTGTGCATAATTTTAGATTAACTTTCGGGGGGAAGTTGATCTTCCCCAAGAAGGCGTGAATAGCTTTCTTGTTGACTAGGTGAGGAATCTGTTATCGCTCTATGATTTTTAAGATTGGAAAGACAAAATAAAAAAGGATACATCAAACCACTTAGGAGTCCAGGATCTAGCCCTCCTAGACTCAGAGAGGGCTCTCTCTTTATATTTCCAGATTTATCTTTATTTTCAATGTTTTAATGTATTAGGCTAGCTATAATGGTGAAAGGGTTTTGTTACTTGATTGCTTGATTGTTTGTTTGTTTGGTTGGGGCAAGTCAGATTTAAATCTTTTCTATTGGGCTATGGAGTCAAAGGCTGGGTAGTAACATCAAATTTTCCAAAGCATTTGCAAGGAAAGTTAACTATCTTTACTGGATCTAAAAGTAGAATGAGATGACAAAACAATGAAATCAATAATGATTAAAAATCAATTAAGTATTTCTTAACCATACATCAAAAGAAAACATTTAGATTGTAACCACAGATAGAAATAAGGTGCTCCAACAACATATCTTAATCTAGAATTTCTGCTTTACAATAAGATTTAGGGATGCATAATGAATAAAACAACAATATATTTGACACAGAAAGAAGACATCACCAGGTTAAAAACAACTCAAGTATCTTGCAAACGGTCTTTTATTATTGATGCTCTAGCTCAACAATTACAATGCTCCAAAAGGAAGATTATTCAGATAACTTGGGTCCAACCCGTAATACTTCCAATGCATGAAGTATTTAACAAAATCCTACAACGATTGCCTTGTACACTTGCCAATTTGTTATTAATTACAATGAAAGAAAATTTGACTAGTGTAACCATGAAGTGGCCACGATGATATAACTTGGACATCTGGTCCCCTTTTTTAGGGATGCTGTTGCTGAGTAATTAATTTTTCTATAGTGGCTTTGCTAACTTGGCTAGGTGTTGACTCCTCTCTGCGCTGTTCCTTCAATTCTCTTTGTCCTATTCCTCTTGGTAATCACACAAGTCACTCCATGCTTCTTCATCTAGAAGCTTGACCTTGATTAACCTATGGTATATTTTATCAGCTTCAATGTACCGTGCAAAAGTGGGTTTGATTGTAAAAATGTGCTTCAGTTCATGCTCGATATAGATTGGATTGCTGATAACTTCCAGCAAGGCTTTACCTGTAATGCTGTCTTTAATGTTGGAGAGATTCACAGCATCCTCGGCTATGCCTTAGAGCCTCTTGACATAATCTTATCTGGCCATGAGTTTGTCATTAATGACAAACAGAGAAGGGAGACCTTTCTGTGTTAAAGGCTCAATTCTTTTGAAAAACATGTTAACTGTAAGCTCCAAATTTTGGCATTTTCCCTCAAGCTTTACATTCAGGTTCTTCTTAGTCAATAACTTTTTCACATGTAGAATAGTTTCTGTCTTGTCTGCTACTCCCAACTCTTCTAGCTCATACGTATTATTCCAAAGTAAGAGCGACCAGAGGAAGTTGGTGCTCAAGGATAAACTCAGAAACATTAAGTGTGAGAATGGAGACAGTATGCCCAAGTATCTCATGAAGTTCGCCCAATGCAGGGATGAGCTGGGAAGTGTGGGGGTGACTGTCGATGATGAGGACTTGGTGAGCTTGGCTCTCCTTGGTCTTCCGAAGAGTTGGCATTCCTATCAGGAATCTGTCAATGGTCGGGAGAAATTTCCAGGATGGGAGAGACTTTGGTCGGATCTTGTGCAAGAGGAGATCAGGTGGAATACCAGGGACGGATCTTCATCAAAGGCATCTGATGAAGAGAATTGTGTTTTGGCTTCCAAAGCAAAGAAGGGGAAGGAGAAGGGTTCTCTTTCCGAATCCAGTTCTTCCAATGATGGGAAGAAGGTTGACAAATCAAAGGTGATATGCTTTCGTTATCATGAGTTGGGCCATTATGCTACTAATTTCCCAAAGAAGAAATCCAAGAAGGGATATGGGGAAGGATCTGAAGGTGAGGCACTTGCTTCACAGTTTGAGTTGGATTTCACACTCTTCGCATGCATGGTTTCATCCATGGTGGGAAGTGGTTGGTTTCTTGATATTGGAGCTTCTTTCCACATGACCGTGACAAAATTTTGTTCAGTACTTTGGAGGAGAAAGATCTCCAGATACTCATAGCGATGGGTAATGATGAGAAGTATAGTGTCTCAGGTGTAGGCACAGTTATTTTTCAGAGGGAGCATGGAGCTCGCCTTACCTTGAGCGATGTCAATTATGTACCAGGACTGAAGAGAAACTTGGTGTCGATTGCGATGCTGGAAGACGGAGGCTATGATGTAGTCTTCAGTAAGGGAAAGGTTTTCCTTAGACACATCATCACTAGACAGGTGAAGCAGATTGGTTCATGGGTCAAGAACTTGTATGCTCTTGAGGTTCAATATGCATGAAAAGCCTTGAGCAGTGAGGCAACTGATGGAGACTTGGTGGTTGAGAGGGAGCGTATATTACCTCTCAACATGCAGAGCCAGAAGAAGTCTCAGACGATTGTGGAGGAGCCACGATTGGTGTAGCAGCTTCAGGAGGTTGTGGAGCAACCACAACAAGGGAAGCTGAGAGGAGATCGAGTAGAGACATCTACTCATGCAGAGACCTCCAGTAGGGGGAAACTTCGAGTCAGGTGGGCTGAGAGATCACATGCATCCATACCTCTAGGTAGGAGGTGGGGTGATGTGGATTGATCGTCCCAAGGAGGAGGGGCAGGATCCTTGAGGTACCCAACCTCTTGGATGAGACCTTGCTACAGGAGCCCCGATGTGGAGTAGCAGGAATTGACTGATTGGGTAGAGATAGATGCGGATGGAGCGACAAAGAGAGCGACAGTGTAGGGAATCCCAGGACAACCCATAGCTAGCAGGCTGCAACAATGCAAGAGGCACAAGTGTTTTGCACAGTGATAGGTGGCACAAAGAAGTGTGCAATGGTGCGAGATGCATGGAGATGTTGCAGTAGCGTAGATGTCAGAGAGGGAGCACTTGTCAGCAGCAGGTAGAGCTTCAACATCAGAGTATGTTCCTAGCCCAACAGAGTGGTCAGTTGGGAGTGTTTTTGTTCCAAGTGTTGTTGGAGCAAGTGGACCGGGCAAATGTGTTGCATGCAAAACATTCCAGAGTTGTAGGATAGGGGTTGCAGATAATCCATATCTTGTTGAGAGGGAGTGTTGAAAATGCAACAAGATGATGGAGCTTAGTGGAAAGGAGTCGCCTTCACTAAGTGGGCCCGCAGGCTATTTTTGGCGCAAAGTCTATTTTTAGACTATGTCTATTTTTAGACATATGGATCATGGTATATGAGTTGCAGGATGCTATTTGTGGATGATTGGTCATGTCGGTAAAAATAGATGGACTTCTATTTTTAGACATATAGGCAGGTTTCTATTTTTAGACTGCCAGGCTAAAAATAGAACAGTCGAATATTATTGTCTCATAATAATATTTGGACTATAAACATTATCTTATCCTCTTGGAGCACTTCAGTTTGAGCTACAGATGTGGCACATGCAGCTGTCAGAAGGAAATATGCTTTTCTTGTGGGTCAGTTGAGCTATTGCATGCAGGACTTCAGTTAGAACTCATGTGGTTGAGTTTGGTGGAGTTGATTGTGGAGTTGATGGAGTTGTGTTCAGTTTGACTTGGTTAAACTAGTTGTATTTTAGTCTAACTAAAGAATACTCTAGTGATGAGTTGTGTGAATTAAATTATTAATTAATTCACTAATTATTAACTCATAAAGAAACTGAAGAATACATCAATTAACTCAGTGCATGTACAGTTCAGTGGAGACAGGTGTTAGAGGTTGAGATTGCTATCAGTTGTGACTATAGTTGTGCATGAGATCTTGCACAATCAATGGGATTGAGTTATGCCAATGAGGACTATGCAGTGTGGGCCAATACCAAGGTAATTTTAGCCTGTGCTCACGTGATTTTCACTTGGGATTGTGCAGTGGAGGCAGGCAAAGCAGCGGAGGAGATTTGAACCTGTGACTTGTTCGGATCTGAGCTAGTTTTGTGTGTAACAGGTGGAGATAGTACTAAGTACTTGTGAGGAGTATTGTACTATGTATTGTTACATGTTCTCAATCATTATAATAGTGTGGGGTTTTCAGCTGTATGCTTTCCCTGGGTTACATACTGTGTTAATGTGTGCATGCGATTGATGTTTCATTGTTTTTGATGCTACTAAATTGATGATCAACGTAGAGGAGATTATGTATTGTGCATGTATTTTGCAATAGTGTATAATCGGGATAATCTCTGTGAATAAGTACTTAATTATTCAAAATTTCTACACATCCTTCCATATATTTTTCCATAACCTCAATGGGGGAGGATGAGGGAGTTTTTCCAAAAGAAGATTGTATCCTTCTCTAGTTGAATATTGCTTACTCCTGCCTGCAAACCATGTGCAGGAATCAAATATATCACGGGATACGGGAGCTAATCCTTTCATAAGAGAGGTCAAGGAATCCTAGTGAGGGACTAGGTGAGTCACAAGACCTAGACATACCTAGCCATACCACACACCTGAGGTATCCAAAGATGATATGTATTTCAATATTTCAAGGCCATTGTTTTTCATCCACTCCATCAATGCATTGGCTTCATTTTGATCTGAGCCTAAATATGTTGATGGAATTTTGTCCCTCCATGAATTGATTCTTTCTCCATTCCCTAGACATCATCCCATATTGTTTATTATTAATGAAGAAACAACTCGACAGAGATTCCAAATTTTTGAGCCCCTCCCTTCCCATTGTACATTTTTGTCCCTTAACAATATGGACTAATTAAAGTATTTCTTTAGGAATGATAGTTTTCACCATTATTTGGAATATGATATTATATCTTCCGAACTATTTTGGCACCTAATGATAAATTCATGTATAGTGGATCCTTGATTCCAATACCTCCATATTCCTTTGGGAGGCGGACAATATTCCAGTTTAAGAGGTGAAACTTCTAATCCCTATTTTTTCCACCCTGCCAAACAAATTTTATGATGGATGCCCCTATTTCTGTGAGAATGATTTTTTGTACCAAGAGCCCTAAACAAAGATATATTGGGAGTGCATATAGAATGGATTTCCCTGCAAGGTTTAACTAGAAATCTCCCCAGCCCTGAACTTTATTTTTAAAATTTTGAATAATTTCTTCCTAATCCTCCTTGGAGGATGACCCTAGGGAGATTGGTATTCCCGAGTATTTGAAGGATTTCCAATCTATTTTTACTAAAAATCATAAAGCAACGGATATTTTCTGCAAGATTATATCCAACAATTCCATCCATAGAGATGGCTCCTTCTTTTATTTACCAGACCTCCTGAAAGATAGAGATATAGATCTAGGACTATTTTGAATCTTTTGGCTATGATTTTAGAGGTACCCCCCAAAAGGAGAGTGTCATCTACAAACTAGGAATGATCAATTTCCTTGATGTTTTTGGTTATGCTAATACCCGATAAAGAGCCATTGACCTTGGACTTTGTGCTTCTATAATATACAATAGAGGAGAGAGACGACATCCTTAGTGGAGACATTTAGAAGCTTTGAAGAAAGCAGTTGGTATGCCACTGATTAGAGGAGAAATACAAGGGGTTCCAATGCAAGATTTGACCCAAGATATAAACTGGACACTAAACCCTAGTTTTTCAAGGATAAGAAAGAGGAAGGAGTGACTCACCTAATCAAAGGTATTTTCCATGTCCATCTTTATGCCAAATCCTGGTTCTCCCCGCTCCTTTCTCGAGCGGATGACTTCATGAATATGGATGATGTTGTCCAGAATATGTCTTTGTTTGAGGAATCCTCCTTGATTTTCTAAAATAACCTTGAAAAAACTATCTTCATTTTTCTAGCAATGATCTTAGATAAGATTGTGTAAAAGGCATTTCATAGAGATATAGGCCTAAATTGAGAGAAGTTAACCAGATTTGTTTCTAAAGGAATTAGGGCAAGAAATGAGGAGTTTACGCTCCCCGCCCCCCACCTTACACTTGTTCTTGGACTAGTTCAACATTCTGATAAGATCCTTTTTAATATATGACCAAAAGGCTCTATAAAAGCTAGTTGGGAATCCATCTCATCTAGAAGCCTTGGTCAGATCCATAGATCGGATCACCTCCACTACTTCCTTTTCTTCTATTTATTTCACTAACATATGATTTTCTATCTTTGATATATCATGGCGAAAAGGAGTACGAAAATATTTAGCCTTGCCAAATTCGAGGCCATTAGGAGAAGAGTAAAAATATTAGAAATGAGAGAATTATTCTTGCTTTATTTCAAAAAATGAAGAGATTTTTTCGTTACCTTTTGGCTTGATCTCTCTCACCATATTTTTCATCTCCCTTGCCTTTGCTTGCTTGTGGAATAAGGTCATGTTCATGTCTCCTGCATTGAGCAAGGTACTCCTAGATTTGAGCCTTCGATACTCCTCTTTTCTACATCCTTGGTAGTAGAGGGAATTTATCTCCTTTTCTTTCTCCACTTGGCATTCATCTACTGCACTATTATCCATATTTAGAGCATGTTGCTCCATATCTTTAACCAATTCCTCTTTATTTTTACCAGGTGGTGTACAATGTTCCTTTACCCAATGGAGAAAATCAGATTTAACAGCTTTCAACTTTCACTCCCACATAAAGGTTGGGGATCCCTTGTCTTGGGTGAACCAGGTCTTTTTTATTAAATCTGACACTCCTTCTTTTATCCAACCTAGATTAAACCTAAAAGGAATCATGCCTAGATTTTATTTTTCTCCAAAATCTAAAAGAATAGGAAAATGGTCTGACTCACCAAGAGGTAATATCTAAGAGGACACTTCCTAACCTTTTAGGATCCAGGAGATGTGGATTATAAATCGATCCATCCTAGCTGCAATGTGGGATACCCCACACCTTCTTTTCGACTAGGTGAACTTGCCTGTCCCAATCTAACATCACGTCCTCCATTTTTTCTCGAAAAGGATATCTGACCATAGATCCTCCCTTTTTCTCATTTGCAAACAATGTTGTGTTGAATTCACCTCCTATGATAGACTCTTGATGCCAATCGCTCTCTTTTAGCACAATTATATTATTCCAAAATTCAACTTTTTCACTGTACATTACTGACACATATATGTTTACAATCTTGACTCTTTATTTGGAGCTTTTAAACTCTAGCACCACTGCTATCTGGTGAGGAGATTTTTCTTAATCTACCAGAGAGAAAATTGTGCTATCCCAAAAAATACGAATACCCCAGAGGCTCCCCTGGAGCTCTATGTGATGCCACTATTGTCTTTCCAAAATACCTTTATTGCATTAATTAGATTCGTATCTTCTAATCTCATTTCTTGCAAGAGAAAAATCATATCCTTTTCCATTTTCATTGAATATTTGATGGAAAGGGCCTTTTTGGGGTCGCTCATGCCCCATATATTCCATTGTATTAGTTTTATCATTTTTTCAGAGGGGATTGGGGTTTATTTCATCCTTCCTCCTTACCCTATTTCCTTTTGGACCTTGAATACTTTAATATGTCTAGAATCTTAGTCTAACTTCCCAACTTTTTGTTGAGCTCTGCTTCATTTTCCCACAACTCATTTTTTGCGTATCTACCTCGTCTCTTTCCATTATTTTCTATTTTGTGATTGCTTGCCTCTTCTACCCTGCTTGATGATTGAGCCATCTTTCTGGTGATGATATTCTTAGGGCCTTGAGAAAATCTTGACGAGGCTGAGTCCATTGGGAAAATTTGGCACAAGATGGAGCCAAGATCATCTGCTTTAGACATCAAGGGTTCTGTTGACTTGGGGTTTACTACTTGGCTCTCCACTAGCAGAGCAAGCACGTTCTCCTCTCCCACCTTTGGGGACTCTAGGATTTCTCCTTCTTCCTATGCATTTGATCCAATATTTTCTTCATCCAAAGAGGCCTAGGAATATTCTAAGTCCGCCTCTTGAACATCCTTCATGGGTTGTAAAGCTCCAAAGGGATTGGAGGAGGAAGTGGGCGCAGTATTTTGGGGATCATTTGGCTTATTTTAGTATGTCTTCTCTTGTTATTCCCTCTTCGTTGAGTATTCCAATTCTCATTAGGAGGGTTCTGAGAGGCATCCCCTTGAGAAGAATTTTCCTTCTTACAATCGTGAGAAAAGTGACCATAGTCATGACAAACCTAACATTTAAATGGAACCTACTCATATCCAAAACCTAATGATGCTTCCAATCCCCCATTGTGAGAAATATTTATATAGGAATCTCTTTTTCTAAATCAACATCGATGCATATTCTGGCACAAGCTAATTAGCCCCCTTTGATTTCTACTCTATTTATATATCTTCCAACTTCGTTCCTAATTACCCTCAGACAATAGTCTCCCAAGGAAGACAAAAGGAGCCTTAGAAATTTTACCCAAACTGGGACAATGGTTGGGATATCTTCTGCCGGATCGAAGTCTAAAGACCATTTTTTTAGGTACATACCTCTTTCCCTAAAGAAGTAAGGGTTATTTCTTAATATTATCTCCTTGTCTTCCTTTGATTCAAACAAAAACACGAAGTATCCATTTCCAACCACATATATAACAAAACCAACCTTCATCTTCAATTTCCAGTTTTTCTCCTCCCATTATTCAACCGATTTGGGGGATGACCGCATTCTGGTAAATTTCCCAATCATCTCCCAATCCATGAATGCAAAAGTGGATCTGCAGAAGGTAGAGGCATGCAGAACATAAGGAATATTTTCTACTTTCCTGGTGAATTTGGAACCAGATTATTTGGTCTTCTGCTTCTTAGGAAGTGAAGCTATCAATGCTTAAAAGGCCACTGCATCAGCGTCAAGAGGTGGAAGGAGGGCGAGGATCCACCTCCTTGGTATCATGGCGATCATTAGAGGTGGAAGCTAGGGTTGTGGCGAGCTAAGGTTGAGTTATGAATTTTTAAAGAAAAAAAGGAAAGCACTTTTTATTTTATATCCAGCTTATCTCCATATAGGTTTGCTCAAATGTCAAGTATAGACACTCATTGGATGAATATTTAAATTCCACATCTAATGAGTACCCATTCTGCATACTTCTGAGTAAATCCACACCGAAAAAAATTGAAAATACATTAAAAAAATGTAAATTTATTTGATGTGGAACACACTTATTTTTTCAATTATTTTCAACGTGGTTCCACTCAAAAGTATGTAGATTAGGTACTCGTTGAATGTATAATTTAATTCCACATCCAACAGGTATCTACATTTGATCCTTCTTTCATTGAAGGATAAGGATAGTTGTTTCTTCTTAATATGTTTTTTTTCTCCAGACTACAGCTAGTTTTCATATTGTATCCTTATGATAAGTTAAAAGAGTCTTGCTACAAGAAAAAACTCTTCACTTTTTAGTTGGGTCTTATTGTGGTAAAACACAACCCCCATTTTTTATTTGTTCACTTCAAATAATGGGGACTCTTTCTATAAAAAATTTGGCTAAACACCTTTTAGGATTTTTATTTAGTTGATTATCCTACACGATTGTTAATTTTTCATTTTCTTTGGATTCTTGTTTTGATTGCTTTGTTAAAATCGATTTTTCATAAGCTTCCCATTGATGCTTGTTTTACCTCATTTGGACAATTGGTTTGTAAATGACACTCCTTTGAAGTCTAATCATTTATGTCGCCTGGGTTAAAAATGCATAAAATGTAAATATTCCATTTTTGTAAATAAATTAGTTCAATAATGCATTTATTTTAAATATTAACCCCTAGTTAGTTATTACTAACATTTTTCATTCTTTTACTTATACAGCCAAATCATGAAGCATTGGGATTTCAGTAATTTACTCCAATTTTCAAAATAGATCACTAATCTCGAAAACCCAAATATCAAAGTGGTTGTAGTTTATATTTTATATTTTTATTTTTTATCAAAGTGATTGTAGTTTAGATAAGATAAATACATTATAGATAATTTCATAATTTAGTTAAACATAAAAAATCAAACCAAAACAAAAAAATTGATATTTAATATTTAAAATTAATTAAATTAATCAATATATAAAATATAATTAATTTTAATTAAATTAAAATTTAATATATATATATATATATATATATATATATATATATAACCCCACAATATTGGATCCATCGCAATGTCGGAACCATCGTAACTTTCATAACACGAACATCTTAAAAACCCCGATCCAAAATTCTTGCGATATGCGATGGCTAAAAGCGAAGGGCTTAAGGCATTAACCAAGGTCTATTTATAAGCCTTGATCTTTGTTTTGAATTTCAACTATCACTCATAGATATGAGTGAAGTGAAGGTAGTGTAGGTTAGTTTTTTTATTATTAGTTTAGGATATTTAATATATAATATTTAAATATTAAATTAATTAATTTAATTTAATTAAAATTTAAATATTATTTAGATTAATATTAATGAGTTTTAAATAGTTAATTATGTTAATTAGTTAGATTAACATTAATTAATAATAGTTTATTAAATAATTAGTTTAATTTATGATTAAAAATTAAATTAGAATTAATTATTAGTTAATTAGAATTTTAATTTAGAATTAAATTTTTAATAAAAATTTTGATTTTTAGCCTAGCGACAGAAATTCAAGAATTACGCCAGATTTGACTCATCAATTTTGGAGGCTCATAGATTGAGTTATACTTGGCCAAATTAGGCCCAGGATGACTCATTGGAAACACAAAATCAAGGAGAACATTTCTAAGGAGGTCTCACTAACAAATTTGGTCATTTATTGGGTCAAAAATCAGGCAGAAGATCAAGCTCCGAATTTCTAAAACGAAATCAATTTTCTGAGTTTTCATTTGTCCAAGCCTCTTCTGAAAGCAGATCCATTCGTCAATGATATCCTTGGCCAATTAAACCATCCCAAGCATCAATAGAAAACTTATATTTTATTTTCAATTATTTAATTAATTGCATTTGATTGGATTTGTTTTAATGCCAGAAATGATATTTTGATTTTATTGTTGCATCTTAATTTATTTTGATTTCTTTTTGCAGGAAAGCAGTAGAAGGGATATGGAGAAAAAGATCTTAATCAATGACAATGCTCCAGCAATTAAAAGATTGGAATTTTGAGCAAATAAAATTGATTGGGCAGATTTTTCTTCAACAAACTTTCCTCTCAAGAATTCCTTTGCAAATATTATAAATAGCAGATTGCAGAATGTAATAAGGGCTGCTCTCCTCTGCAATTCTGGAATTCTAAAAGCACTTCTGTAATAGGGATTTAGAGTTGTAGGTGGGAGGAGTGGAAATCTCAGATCTAGGGATTATTGAGGTTTTTCTTTTACATTCTGAGTTATGTATAATGAACAGAGTTTGCACTATTGTAGCTCTACTTTTGAAAGCAGAAGCTCAGGAATTGTAAAGGACTATTAGAGACCGGAGTTGGAGAAATGGATTCAATAAATTGGTATTTCGAATACTATTATTTTAAATGCTGGTTTCATTTTATGATGACAAGAATGTGTCAATTTACTTACATATTTGTGCACTTTTGTTGGTATGGGTAATTTGTCTCTATTTTATGTTATTATTTATCTCTGTTCTTATGGGCTAAATTCTGATTTTTGAGTAACTATTTACTCATAAATCTGTCTTTTAAAGCTGATTTGTTAAATAGTGATATGTTGAGAACTTCTTCCGCATATTATTGTTTAATAATTCAAGTTACTGATTAAATGATCAAAATCATTCTGAGAACTTTTTCCTGAGTGTTGTTGATTGATTATTTCAGTTAAGAGGTCTCAATAGGATGTGTGCGGTATTCATAATGTCAGTTAATTGAACTACTTCATTAGCTTGATATTCATTATAAGCCAGACATATTTAAATCCCAATATTTTAAATATCTTACTCTTGATTGGGTTAGATCTATAGCTGCCTAATTGAGATAGGATTAAGATAGTTTTTTTTTCTTGCATCTTAGAATAAGTTTGCATTTAGATTTATTTCCGTATTCTTTAATTCTTCTTCCTAAAGAGGCAAAATTTAGTAGTGGATTGGTTGAGCCCTAAATCAACTTAAGGATCACTTTCTTGCCTGATCAACAAGAAAGTTGATCTGATGTCTCTTTTCCATTGGTGAATGAAAGTCATATTTTAAAGCCATTGGAGATTGAGAAAAGGTAACTAGACCTAGTTGAACCAGTCAGAACCACCATTCCAAACAGAAAAGGAGCTGCTTTAAGGTCCGGACTGGGTGGTCATCCCCCATGTTGTTGCAGCGATTTTCGAGGCTTCAACAGGTCTATAAGTTTTATTTACAACTACTTTCATCCTGCATAAGGGTTTTTTTTGTTATGTATTTATGGATATTTTCTATGTATGATGCTAAAAGGACAAGTAGTCTTTGGGGCTGTAGTATCGGACTTTTAGACCACTTTGGTTGTTCAATTTCTTTTTTTTCTGATAAGACAGAATGCACCAAGTGCATACACAATATGTAAGCTTTCATTTGCTTCTAATGGAAAGTTACAATTTTTTTCCTCCAATATATATATATATATAATAAAAAGAAAAAAAACATAATATTAAATCATATTGTTTAAAGGTAATTTTGTCAGTACATTTATTTTGTCGGCCTATTTTTTACCTCAAAATTCCTCTAATGGAAGATGGTAGAGACTATGAGGAGTTTGAAGATAGAAGTGTAGAGTTATAGAGCTAATAATGAAAGGATAATAATAGCATAAGGGGAATAAACTAAACACTCAAATTATTGCAAAGGAAACTAGGAATGAATCAAGTTTAGGACGTGAAGAAGCTAGACCTCATGCAATAAGGGATAATTATAGAGGATATAGTCACTCTAAAAGTGCTAGTAGAGTTCAAAAACATCAATAATCATCTGCTCACTTGGATAGGAAGGTTTATGCATATAATGGGTTAAGGAGCAACCAGAAGTACCCCCTATTAGACATCAAAGAAGAAGACTTCAGTTGGATAGCTTGCGACGTGATATTAGGAAGGTTAAACCAACAAGCTTTCATGGTGAAATAAAAGAGGAGATGATGTTGAAGCCTAGTTTCTTTGAATCAGAAAGTATTCTCAAATGCATAGTTACTCATTCAATTTGGAAGCCAAAATTTCCATATATCATTTACAAGGAAAACCTTTATTGTGGTGGGACCAATTGAAATAACTTAAGCATATGGAGAGAAAATGATTTCATGGAAGTAGTTCAAGAAATATTTTTAGCAATGGTATCCTTTAGACCACTACTATGACAAGAAGATGCAGGAGTTCTTTGAACTCAAGTTAGGAAATATGACCATGAAAGAATATGGAAGGAATTTCTTGGAGCTATTGAGATATGTGGAATTTATCAAAGATGAGAAGGTGAAATATAAAAGGTTCTTGAGTGAATTACCATTTTTTATAAAGGCAAGATCCAACCTTATCAGCCATAGACTTTGAATGAGACCACTAGAAAGGCCAAGCATCTATATGAAAAAAGTTGTAAAAAAGATACTTATTAGAAGTCTTGGAAGGATACGAACAATGAGAATCATACTGGAGAAGAAAGGGATTCAAATCTCTTTTCAATAGAAATATTCCTAATAAAAATAGCAAGATTAGCATGCTCGTGATGAAAACAAAATGGAAGACTCCTTAGTAAGAAAGGAAGATCACCAATCAAATGTTGTGGATATAAGGGAGATAACTTGTACAAATATTGTCCTCATAGAAATGACAAAATGGGATCTACATAAAATTCAAGAGGCTATCACAGTGGAACACATGGCTAGAAATAATCCAAAAACATATGTAGCCCCAAAGAATTAACAAACATGACATCAATCCCACATGATTGAGGTGGAAGGTAGGATTACAAATCAGCTTGTTTCTATTATGAATGATTTAGGAGTAATTAGTTTTACATTGATCCTAGAATAGTGGACAAAATCCAATTGATAAAAATTAAGCATGAAAGGTCACAGTTGGTTCATCTAGCCACTAGAACCAAAAGAAGGGTCAATGTGATTGTTCAAAGATGTGTTGGGTGTGGAGCTTGATTATATTCTGTATTCAAAGTTATCGCCACATTGGACCCCAGTTCGTAATGAGGCTGCAACGCCGCCCGTAAAATATTCGCTGCAGGGGGGGGTCCAAGGGGGGAAACTGCAACCTTTAGGAGCCCCCCCTGGTGGGGGGATCGGGGGCAACGCCCTCAAATCTAAGAATAGATGTAAAATTGTCTTGTAAAATGTTGTAATTTCGTAGTCAATATGGGTCGTTCATTAGGCAGAGATATGACGGTAGAAATTGTGTTTAAGTTAGTGTTTTTTTCCCTAGAAGGCAACCCCTCGCTATATATGAGGGAATTGTATTGCGTCTATGCATATTTGTATTCTGAGTGAGGAAGAGAGAGGAGATTGACAGCGAAGAGGGAATTATAGCTGATCTGTTGTAGGTTGTATATCTTCAGTTTGTTGGCTAATATGAAAAGAACCACTGGTTGTTTCTCCATGAACGTAGCCCAAACTGGGTGAACCACGTATATCTGTGTCTCTCTTGTTTTATGCTTTTTTAGCGTTTATATTTCTGCAATATTTTATGTGTTCCATTGCTCTGTAATATATAATTCTCTAACAACTGGTATCAGAGCCGAAAGTCTTTTTGGCTGATAAACTCGCAGGAGATAAGGGTTCCTGGTTCAAGTGGGAGCAATGGCGGAAGATGGTAGGTTTAGGGTCAAAAAATTTAACGACCAAAACTACCAGTTTTGGAAGATGTAGATGGAAGATTATTTGTACCAAAGAGATCTGTACCAACCATTGAGCGGAAAGACAAAGAAGCCAACGATTATGATAGACACAGAATCGGATATTCTCGACAGAAAAGCACTTGGAACAATACAACTGTGCCTAGCGGCGTCGGTAGCATTTAATATTTCAAAGGAAATGACAACAAAGGGTTTAATGTCGACATTGGCCAAACTATATGAAAAACCCTCAGCCTCAAATAAGGTATTTCTTATGAAGCGTTTATTTAATATGAAAATGTCAAAAGGTGGATCTGTTGTTGATCATTTAAATGAGTTTAATACAGTTACCAATCAGTTAAGTTATGTAGGGGTAACTTTTGATGATGAATTTAGGGCTCTATTATTTCTGTGCTCATTGCCAGAAAGTTGGAATGGTTTAGTTATGGCCATTAGTAACTATGTCTCTGGATCCAGTACTTTAAAGTTTGATGATGTTGTCGATGCAATCCTTAGCGAGGAAATGCAACGAAAAAGCTCCGGTGAGACATCAGGTAATGCTTTGACTGTAGAGACTAGGGGAACAAAAATGGAAAGAGGAAAGAGCCTTGGATATTGCAGTAAGTCAAGAAAAGGCATATCCAAGTCCAGATTGAGGATAGTGTGCTGGAAATGCGGGAAGAAAGGACACCTGAAAAAAGATTGCAAGTCTCGAAAGGGAAAAGAAGGAGACACACAACAAGAAAATAATCATGAAGCGAATGTAATAGGTGATGTGTTGCAATACGCTTTGATTCTTTCATTAGAAAATATTATTGATACCTGGGTGGTAGATTCAGGGGCCTCATTCCATGCCACACCTGATAGGAAACATTTTTATGATTACGTTCAAGGAGATTTTGGACAGGTTCAATTGGGTGATGATAAACCCTGTAAAATCATTGGAACAGGTACAGTTTTCATAAAATAGAAAAATGTAAATCAGTGGCTATCGACGGAGGTAAGGCATGTTCCAGATCTGAAGAAAAATCTAATTTCAACAGGGCAGTTGGGAGGTGAAGGTTGTGTAACTACTTTCACAGATAAAACCTGGAAGGTCACTAGAGGATCCCTGGTAATAGCGAAAGGAGGAAAGGTTGGCACATTGTATTTATGCAATGGTATTTCTAATTCTGTTAGTGATTTAACCTCTACAGGAGAAGATACGACATTTTGGCATCATAGGCTCAGGCACATGAGTGAGAAGGGGATGCAGATTCTTCACTCAAGGAATTTGTTCCCAGGTTTGAAGCATGTTGATTGAAAATTCTATAAGAATTGTGTTTATGGAAAACAGAAGAGAGTCAGATTCCTTATAGTTGGGAAAGAAAAGAATAGCGAAAAATTAGAGCTTGTGCATACAAATGTATGAGGACCTGCTCATGTATCATCTCTTGGTGGCTTTCTTTATTATGTTACTTTATTGATGATGCAACCAGAAAAACCTGGATTTATTGTATTCGAAATAAATTTGATGCATTTGATACTTTCAAGAAATGGAAAGATTTGGTTGAAAATGAGATAGGAAAAAGGTTGAAGTGTCTCAGATCAGACAATGGAAGTGGATATTGCAGCAAAGAGTTTGATAGGTATTGTTCAGAGAATGGAATTCGTAGAGAGAAGATAGTTCCAGGAACACCACAAGAAAATGGTGTATCAGAAAGGATGAATAGGACAATCATGGAGCGTGAAAGGTGCATGAGATTGCATGCAAGATTGCCTTTACAATTTTGGGCAGATGTTATAGATATTGTTGTTTATCTAATAAATAGAGGGCCTTCAAGTTCCTTGGATGATGGTATTCTAGAGGAGGCATGGACAAGTAAAAAGGTAAACAACTCTTTTTTAAATACTTTTGGTTGTGAATCCTTTGTCCACATTAAGAAAGAAAATAGAACAAAGCTTGAGGCAAAATCAAAGAAATGTACCTTTATTGGATATGGTGTTAATGATTTTGGTTATCACTTTTATGATTATGAAAAACACAAAATCATTAGGAGCAGAGATGTTATATTCAATGAAAAGGTTTTGTATAAGGATCAGCTGCAGGAAAAGAAACAGGGAAAAGAAAACAGAGAATACATAGTGCTTAACGAGATCACAGGAAAAGTGATGGTTCCTGAAAATCATAATGATCAACAGCTAGAACAACAACCACAACATCCACAAGCACCTCAAACACCTGAAAGTGGTGTTAGAAGATCTACCAGGATAAGTATACCCCTTGAATGATACTCTCCTTCATTATATTATATATTGTTGACTGATTATGGTGAACCAAAATGTTATGAAGAAGCAGTGCAGGTAGAAACCAGGGATAAGTGGGAGCAAGCCATGAAAGAAGAGATGGAATCCTTAGCACATAACCAGACTTGGGACTTAGTCAGGTTGCCTACAGGTGAAACAACATTACAGAAAAATGGGTTTACAATTTGAAGGAAGAAGATGGAGGTAGAAAAAGGTATAAAGCTAGACTTGTGGTGAAAGGGTTTGCATAGAAAAAGGGTATAGACTTTGATGAGATACTTTCTCCTGTTGTTAAAATTACTTCAATCAGAACTATTTTAAGTCTAGTAGCATCTGAAGATTTGCATCTTGAGAAGTTAGATATAAAGACAACCTTTCTCCATGGGGATTTGGAGAAAGAGATATATATGCAACAGCCACAAGGATATGAGGTAAAGGGAAGGAGAAACTAGTGTGCAGGTTGAAGAAGAGCTTGTATGGCTTAAAACAGGCTCCAAGGCAGTGGTATCTAAAATTTGACAGGTTTATGTCTGAATAACGTTATACTAGATGTCACTCTGATCAGTGTGTTTATCTCAAAAGGCGAAATGATGGCAGCTATATTATATTGTTATTGTATGTAGATGACATGCTTATTGCAGGTTCTAACATGCAGGAAATAAATGCGCTCAAAATAAAATTGGGAAACTCATTTGCAATGAAGGATTTGGGTGCTGCAAAACAAATCCTTGGTATGAGAATAACTAGAGACAGGAAGAATCGCAAATTAACATTGTCTCAAAGTGAGTACATAGAAAAGGTGTTGAAAAGGTTTAATATGCAGAATGCAAAACCAGTTAGTATACCTTTGGCTAGCCATTTCAAATCAAGTAAGGAGGAGTGTCCCACGACTCGAGAAGAAATGGCTCATATGTCTAAAGTTCCATATGCATCAGCAGTTGGAAGCTTAATGTATGCAATGGTATGCACAAGGCCTGATATTGCACATGCAGTGGGAGTTGTAAGCAGGTACATGAACAATCCAGGAAAATAACATTGGATGGCGGTGAAGTGGATTCTCAGGTATTTGAGAGGTACCACAAATCAAGCATTATGCTTTGGTGGTTCAAACATTGCTTTAGAGGGATATGTTGATGTAGATATGGCGGCTGATAGAGATAACAGGAGAAGCACAACAGGGTATGTGTTTACTGTAGGTGGAACAACTGTCAGTTGGGTCTCAAAACCTCAAAGTGTTGTTGCACTCTCAACAACAGAAGCAGAGTATGTTGCTGCTACAGAGGCTAGTAAAGAAATGATTGGGGTACAAAGGTTTCTAGATGAATTGGGTAAGAAGTAGGAGTTGGGCAAGTTATACAGTGACAGCCAGAGTGCCATACATCTTGCAAAGAACTTTGCATTTCATTCCAAGACTAAACATATACAACTCAAGTACCATTTTGTACGGTCAGTGTTGGAAGATGGACAATTGAAGCTGGAAAAGATAAACACTAGCCATAATCCTGCAGATATGTTCACAAAAGTTGTAACTAGGGAAAAACTAATAATTTTCTCAGTTTCAATTGGTCTTCAAGTATGATGAAGAAGATGAAAAACAGCCTGGTCCAAAGTGGAGTCATTGTCCAGCAAATGAAGCAGTGGTGGAGTTGCTATAATCAGTCTTCAAGTGGGAGATTGTTAGGTGTGGATCCTGATTATCTTCTGTATTCAAAGTTATCGCCACATTGGACCCTAATTTGTCCATAAAATATTCGCTGCAGGGGGGGTCCAGGGGGGGTGGCTGTGACCTTTGGGAGCCCCCCTTACCGGGGGGATCGGGGGCAGCACCCCCGAAGCTAAGAATAGTTGTAAAATTGCCTTGTAAAATGTTGTAATTTTGTAGTCAATCTAGGTCGTTCATTAGGAGGAGATCTGATGGTAGAAGTTATGTTTAATTTATGGTTTTTTGCCCTAGAAGGCAACCCCTCACTATATATGAGGGAATTGTATTTTATTTATGCATATCTGTATTCTGAGTGAGGAAGAGAAAGGAGATTGAAAGCGAAGAGGGAATTACAGCGAATCTGTTGTAGGTTGTATCTCTTCAGTTTGTTGGATAATATGAAAAGAAGGACTAGTTGTTTCTTCGTGGACGTAGCCCAAACTGGGTGAACCACGTATATCTGTGTCTCTCTTGTTTTATGCATTTTCTATGTTTATATTTCTGCAATATTTTATGTGTTCCATTGCTCTGTAATATATAATTCTCTAACAGGATGCTTAGTATATTTGAATCGAGTGAATACAAATGCTAATATGCATGTCAATACAAATGGTTATATGCATGTCATACCATTGGGATCCTATGATATCCTAATTGGAATGAACTTCTTGGACAATAGTCATGTTGTTGTATATTTCATAACAAGACCTTCACTTTTGTTAATGAAGAAGGAAATTAGAACACTATGTAAGGAATTCCTAGACCCATTTCTATAAGGAAGGTTTTAATCAAATATTTGAAGAGGTTTTCTAGGAGAGGATATTTAGTTATATGGATCTCATACGGAAGAACTAGACAAGACCAAAGGGATAAGGCTTGAATATTTTCTAGTATTGTAGAATTTTGAAAATGTATTTAAAGAAATGTCAAAAATGTTGCTAAAGAGGGATCACTAGACTCTTCTATTGACCTAGTTCCTAGTACTTCCGTAGTCTCAAAGACTCTTTTTGTCGCTGCTACAACACCCTCCAAAATTTCACTACTTTCAAACTTTGGAGCCTACCAAACCGTCAAATCAAGTGTTTCTTTGGTAATCAAGTGTCGTTATAATTCATTCCACATGTTTCAAGTTTTCTTGATCATTCTTCAGTGTCATCGAATTGTTTAGAGCATCTCTAGTGCACTTCATGGTTGTAACACCTTTTGTTTGTCGTAAAATGACACTTTTTTATCACAATCGCACACACATTGTTTATTATACTTGGGGGTGTTTGTAAACTGGAATTTTGGTGTTTATTCCTCATTTTTCAATATTATCTAAGTATTATTGATGATTTTGTATGTGTCACACTTGATTTTATGTTAGACTCATTGTTTTTTCTCCTTGTCTTATCTTCTAGACTTAGAAAATTTTGGTTGTGCAAGTTAACCTTCTAAGGCTAGGAGTGCTTCGTGCACTCTTAAACCTTAAGTGGGACCCCTTCCTTGTTCAGAAGTGCACCTTGTTCCCTCCAAGAGTGCATAGTGTTCTCCCAAGCATCATTCCCCTTCCTTGTTTTGAAATATGCCCTCAAATAAATCCTTCCTCGTTGTTTAGCTAATGGCGTATCATCGAATCATCATCATAATCCCTTCATCCTTTGGCATTTTGCCCTACACCCTTCTTGGCTCTCTTGTGTGTGTGGTGCACTTGGGAAGACCAAATCTTGACTTCTTCAGCCTTCCTTTATGCACCCTTCACCCTCATTGGCTCTCTTTAGTGCATGAGCACATCCCGAAGCCCTAAAGCTTCATCCCTTTAGCCTTCAACAATGCACCATGCACCCTCCTTGTCTCCCTTAAGCGCATAACGCACTTCGGAATCCTAAATTCTCTTTATTCCTCCCCAGACCTGCACCCTGCACCCTCCCTTGACCTTTCTCTCTCTTGTTGAGAGCATGAGCACACCCATAAGCCTCAAAGCTTCATCCCTTCAGCCTTTCATAGTGCGCCATTGCACCCAAAATTTTCCTTGTCCTTTTTTAGCACATTGTTAAGTCATAAACATAAAATTTTCATGGGATCTGTTAGAATAGGATATTTTTTTAGGTTGATGTTTACTTTCCATGAGTGATTTTAGTTGCAGATATTCCCAAACAACATGTCAAGGATGCATGAAGAGATCAGGAAAAGAGAGCAGTCAAAGGAAGCATTCAAGAACGAAGAACACACTGAAATCTTGATGATCGAATCATCCCAAAAGACTCCATGAGATCAAAGCCCCTTTGGAGGGTGAAGACATTAACAACATAGAATATGCATGCAAGATCGAAGATACAAGTGGCATCCTTGTCACCTATCAAAGAAAGTCCATGTCATTAGTCACTATGAGTCCAAGTCATCAATGATAGTGACTTGTCATGTCCTCACCACATGATGATGTGGAAATCATGATGTAATTATGTAATTATTGTAAAGACAAAGAAGTGGAAGTCCAAGGGTCATGTATGGACAAAAGAGCCATGTGTATTAGTCCAAAAGACATGTAATTCCAAGAGTCATTTGTAATTCCAAAAGTCATTTAGAATTCCAAGAGTTGTATATAAGTCCAATGGTCATTAGAAGTTGAAAAAGTCATATGAGAAACTCAAGAGTCATGAGTATATGAAAGGTCATGCCTCAAGTTGTAAAAGGACCCTCATTTCTCAAAAAATGACTATTAACCTTGGCTTCTCCAACAAGGAATTAGAGAGATAGAGATAGTATTTTTTGGGAGCAAGTGGTGGCTCTAACGCTCCACTATTGGAGCTAGTGATGTTCATTTTACTTATGTATCTTGGATCTTTTACTTAATAATTGAATCCATTCGACCAACACATTTTCATGCATGGATTGTAGATGTTTTGAGACTATTCTTCTAATGTTTGTGGTTTATGTTGGCTTTCATACATACTAAAGTAATTGAACTATTTCAGTCACTTTTGTGCTCAACTTGTTGCAAATGTGTTGTGATGATTTAATGAGTGTTTCATCTATGTGAACTACTTCGCTTGATGTCTAACGATTCTTCCTCATTTATGTGCATGTGTCTCCATTAGATTAGTACTATTACTTTTCTTTTAGAGGCTCACTTTTCTCCCTTGCAGTGAAAGAAACTGGATACATCTACAATTGAATATTTAACAAGACACACTCTCTTTCTCATTCAAAAGAACTTGTGTGCTTCTATCTCATTCTAATTGCTTATGCCAAGGAAAATATCTAAGTGAGCGGTAGCAAGGTCGTATTTTTGGATGGGACTCCTACACTAAATAATGTGAGATCTAATTGGGACCTCATATATGGGAGATCCCCTGTATGTTGGCGAGTTCCAGCACCGTCAACATTCTAGCACTCGAAGGAGGGAAACCAGCTTTTTATGGCTAATAACTCATCACATCCCAGTCATTCATCTTTTGGAAAAGGTAGTAATATCCCGAGCACCATCCCAACTCCTATTCCCAAGGTAGGAGAGTCTTCTCAAACTAGTCTAGAGTTGGCCTACAAATTTACCTATGAACAAATTTGCGAAATTCGACCTATTACCTGTCAGTTTACGAAAGCTATCGGTTTACTCCCCATTGCTCATAATATTCCTCATCATCCCAAGAAGAAAGAAACAACTTGTATTGGTGTATTGGATGCATCAGTGGAAGATTTGTTCTTTGCCACTCTTGAGGAATCAGTAGAGTCTTCATAAGACACAAACCAACAAGATCCACTTCCACCTATTCACGATGAGTACGAGGAATATATTGTTTTTTCTACAAAGAATAGTTGATAGTTTATTTTGAGTTTAACGAAGGCTTGAACGGTGAAGGAGAAGGCTCATTAGATTCAGCAAAGGAGGAGTAGGGAGACGAAGGAATGGCTAATCAGGACTTGGATTTATATGGCCTAAGGGCCACTCAGTCTTCCTGGTGACCTTCATGGAATGCCTAGACATCTGGAGAAGTTTCTATCTAATTTTAATCCTAATAAGAAGACTAAGGTAGAAGATCATATCGATGATTTATAAATGCATCTACGAATGTTAGATGTATGGTACATGATGTTTCTTGTAGTATTTTTCCTTTCACTTTAGAAGGTAAAGCAACAACATGGTATCCTAGTCTTCCTGTTAATTCAATCCATGGTTGGAGGGAGATTAACAACAAAAATTTGGAGAAATTTTTCGATGATAAGACTCCTGCCATGTTATTAGAAGAGCTCAAAAACATTACGATGGGGGAAAAGGAGAAAGTCCAAGATTTCAATCAAAGTGTCAACCATTTATTGAACACGTTCTCCCCAAACATGCAACCTCGTGATTCTATCACTATATATTATTATACAACTGGCTTGCCAACAAACATTTATGCTTTTATTAAAATAGCTACAAACTTAGACACTGACTTTAAACTTTACAGAAGCAATTGTAGTGGAGAAAGAAATGCGTGCCATTGGAGATATTATTAATGATGAAGAACCTAATTACCCTAAGGATATTGGTGTTGAAAAATGGCAACAAGAAATGCTAAGAATAGAAGTTCTAAAAATAGCAGTTTGGGTACCATGCTGGATTGAGCAACAGGGAATGAAAAATGGAAGTGCTAAAAATAGCATTCTATTTTTAGCAGTTCAGGATGGATTCCTATTTTTAGTCAGTCGATGGACTAAAATAGGAAGTAAAATTCGAATTTGAACTTAACAGCTGTTTGAAAATAAATCAATTAATTCTCCATGAGTTAATTAGTTGTGAAAAATCAAACATGAAGTCTATGTGAGGACATGCAATAGTTTATCTATTAATTGAGGAATTTATCTATCAGTTAAAGAGATAAGGATGAGTTCCAATTTGAGTAGTAATTAGTTGGCTCATTTAACTGAGTCAAGTCTAGTTAGATTGATTTAAACAATTTGTTTAAATTAATGTGAGTTCACTTAGTTAATGCATGCTTGCATATAACTACTACACTTCAGATAACTGAAGATTCTCTCATGAATAACTCATGCATGTCAGTTCAGACAGAGACCCAGTTGAGATCAAAGAAGGGACAATGTACTATTATTTGGATGAAAATTTTCCTATAAAGGAAGCTCATCCATGATGAGGATTTATCTCCTTCAGGACTACATAGTTGGATCAGAGGTTAGTGAGTGCGTGAAGAGGCCAATTCACACAAGTAGCTGCACTGGACCCCAATCAAAATTGCACAAAGAAATAGGATGCTTCGAGGGCAAATCAAAGGTTGGATAGAGGCCTTTGACTGTCTATGAGCAGTAGAGGTATTGCAGAGAGAGCAGGATAGATTTTGAGCTAATTCTTTTTGTAATATTGGTTATATTTCCACTTTTATGATAATATAGAGATGGGGTTTTAGGCTGGTGCTTTCCCCTAGATATTTCTTCTGTGTTATGTGTGATTGATTTCTCCATATCAGTTATATGTGTTCTTATTGATGTTGCTCATGTTCGATTAAGCTTCCGCTAAATTGGTTGTAGAAGTAGATCAAGTATTGTTCTTTAGTATATTGCATTATTAGGTGATCTACAGTGGGAATTTCTACATGGTATCAGAGCACAGATGATCAAGGAAGAACAATATACAAGAAGGGAGAAGTTGAATTTTGTGATTCCTGAATATAGAAATCAAGTTCTTATCACATCTCTATTTCACCTATGGAGTTCTATGGTTTGAGACTCGAATATGCCCTTGATGGCAGTTCAAATTATATAGCTTGGAAGGATCGCATGGAAGCAATACTAGAAGATAACAGTCTAAAGGACTTCATTGATCAAGAGGTCCCCAAGCCCACTGGTGCTGCTGAATTAGCTGAATGGAAGAAATGTTTGGCTAGAGCAAGGAGAATCCTTCTGGAGGGAGTTTGAGATCACATAGTCTCGAGTCTCCATGGGAAGGAGACACCGTTTTCAATGTGGAAAACTTTGAAAGATCTATATCAGCATAGTAGTGATTAGAGGAAGTTGGCACTGAAAGACAAGCTTCGAAAGATCAAGTGTGAAAAGTGCGACACGATCTCTATGTATCTGAGCAAGCTCACCACATGAAGGGATGAGCTTGGAAGTTTAGGGATCACGACAGCTGATGATGACATGGTGAGTCTTGCACTCCTCGGTCTTCCTAAGAGTTGGCATAGCTACCAGGACTTGGTTAATGGAAGAGAGAAACTGCCAGATTCGGAACGACTTTGGTTGGATTTGATGCAGGAGGAGATAAGAAGAAGCACCAGAGATGGTTCTTCAACCATGGAGGATGAAGAAAACTATGCCTTAGCGAGTAAGGTGAAGAAGGGGAAGGAGAAGGTTTCTCATTTCGAATCTAGTTCTTCCCATGGTGGGAAGAAGTCTGACAAATCGAAAGTGAGATGCTTTCGTTGTCATGAGGTGGGCCATTTTGCTACAAATTGTCCATAGAGGAAATCCATGAAGGGATCTAGGAAGGATCTGAAGGTGAGGTACTTGCTTCACAGTTCGAGTTGGATTTCACACTCTTCGCATGCATGGTTTCATCCATGGTGGGAAGTGGTTGGTTTCTTGATAGTGAAGCTTCTTTCCACATGACCGGCGACAAGAGTTTGTCCAGTACTTTGGAGGAGAAAGATCTCCAGATACTCATAGTGATGGGTAATGATGAAAAGTACAGTGTCTCAGGTGTAGGCACAATTATATTTCAGAGGGAGCATGGAGCTCGCCTTACCTTGATTGATTTCAAGTATGTACCAGGACTGAAGAGAAACTTGGTGTCAATCGCAATGCTGGAAGACAGAGGCTATGATGTAGTCTTCAGTAAGGGAAAGGTTTTCCTTAGACACATCATCACTAGACAGGTGAAGCAGATCGGTTCACGGGTCAAGAAACTGTATGCTCTTGAGGTTGAAGATGCATGAAAATCCTTGAGCAGTAAGGAAACTGATGGAGACTTGGTGGTTGAGAGGGAGAGTATATTACCTCTCAACATGCAGCGCTAGAAGAAGTCTCAGACAATTGTGGAGGAGCCACAATTGGTGCAGTAGCTTCAAGAGGTTGTGGAGCAGCCACAACAGGGGAAGCTGAGTGGAGATCGAATAGAGACATCTACTCACACAGAGAAATCCAGTAGGGGGAAACTTCGAGCCAGGTGGGTAGAGGGATCACATGTAGCCATACCTCTAGGTAGGAGGTGGGGCGATGTGGAGTGATCGTCCCAAGGAGGAGGGGTAGGATCCTTGAGGTACCCAACCTCTTTGATTCAACTTTGCTACAAGAGCCCCGATGAGGAGTAGCAGGACTGATTGATTGGGTAGAGACAGATGCGGATGGAGCGACAGAGAGAGCTACAGTGCAGGAGTCCCAAGATAGCGCAGAGCTAGCAGGCTGCAACAATGCGAGAGGCACAAGAGTGTTGCACCAATGCAGGTTGGCACATAGAGGTGTGCAACAATGCGAGATGCATGGAGATTTTGCAGCAACTCAGAGGTTAGAGAGGGAGCACTTGTCAGCAGCAGGTAGAGATTTAGCATCCGAGTATGTTTCTAGCCCAACAGAGAGGTCAGTTGGGAGTTTTTTTTGTTCTGAGAGTTGTTGGAGCAACCACACTTGGTAGATGTGTTGCATGCAGAACATTCCAGAGGTACAGGATCAAGTTCATGTTGAAGCCTTTCTTGTTGAGAGGGAGTGTTGAAAAATGGCAACAAGAAATGCTAAAAATAGAAGTGATAAAAATAGCACTGCTATAAATAGCAGTTTAGGTACCAGTGCTGGATTGAGAAATAGGGAATGAAAAATAAAGTGCTAAAAATAGCATTATGTTTTTAGCAGTTCATGAGGGATTCCTATTTTTAGTCAACCCCTGGACTAAAATAGGAAGTAAAATTCGAATTTGAACTTAACAGTTGTTTGAAAATAAATTAATTAATTCTCCATGAGTTGATTAATTGTGAAAAATCAAACATGAAGTCTATGTGAGGACATGCAACCGTTTATCTATTAATTGAGGAATTTATCCATCAGTTAAAGAGATAAGGATGAGTTCTAATTTGAGTAGTAATTAGTTGGCTCAGTTAACTGAGTCAAGTCCGGTTAGATTGATTTAAACAATTTTTTAAATTAATGTGAGATCAGTTAGTTAATGCATGCCTGCATATAACTGTTGCACTTCAAATAACTGAAGATTCTCTCATGAATAACTCATGCATGTCAGTTCAGACAGAGACCGAGTTGAGATTAGAGAAGGGACAGTGTACTATCAGTTGGATGAAATTTTTCCTATAAAGGAAGCTCATCCATGATGAGGATTTATCTCCTTCAGGACTGCGTAGTTGGATCAGAGGTTAGTGATTGTGTGAAGAGGCCAATTCACACAAGTGGATGCACTGGACCCCAATCAAAATTTCACAAAGAAATAGGAGGCTTGGAGGGCAGACCAGAGGTTGGATAGAGGCCTTTGATTGTCTATGAGCAACAAAGGTATTGCAGAGAGAGCAGGATAGATTTTGAGCTGATTCTTTTTGTAATACTGGTTATATTTCCATTTGTATGATAATACAGAGATGGGGTCTTAGGCTGGTGCTTTCCCCTAGATATTTCTTCTGTGTTATGTGTGATTGATTTCTCCATATCAGTTATATGTGTTCTTATTGATGTTGCTCATGTTCGATTAAGCTTCCACTAAATTGGTTGTAGAAGTAGATCAAGTATTTTTCTTTAGTATATTGCATTATCAGGTGATCTACAAAGGGAATTTCTATAATTGGCAACAAATATCAACCGTCTTCAAGTAAGGCTAAAGAAAAGGATTATGTTGATATTGAAAGATTGACTAAATCTTTAAAGGAACTCACCAATGAAATTTCATAATTAAATAGAAAGTCAAGCAAGACCTCTACTAGTAGCAAGCCCCATAAGTATTTATTATTTAGAAGGAATAGCAACAATAACAACCAGCCAACTAAATCTACCCAGAGTTTAAATGTTTTGTTGAATGTCGAAAGTTTGGCATGGATAAGAATTGTTCCTTCCATTAGGAATGGAATTCAAAAAAACTTTCCCATAGTGGAACAACAACATGAATCCTCTGGAAACACATATTGTTGATACTTTACTAGCAGATGAGCATTCTGTACAAACAAAAGAAACAAATGAGCCTCCAGTGGTTGAGGAAAGTACAGGTATTGGACATACAGTTAATACTTTTGATTTTATTCTCAACAATGACAAGAAAAGCATAGAAGCACCAACTCAAAGTGAATCTCATCCTTAGAAACAAACTGGTCGTTATAATTTCAGGATAAAAGGGCCCATTTTTGAACAAGAAGTGAAGAGACAAGAGTTAAAGAATAGATTATTAAGAAGGATCACACCACAAACCAATCCTGCTCATAATACACAAAACAAATCTAGAAATGTTGTTTCCTTTAAGAACACTTCCACTAGCAATAAAATTAAGTTTTTTACTCTGGAAGTTTCAAACAAAGATACACCTCTGGACACTTCAACAGTGCTTGATAAAAATGAAACTATTGATTATAATATAGTCAAAGACTTGAAAAGAGCTCTTGCTATTATTTCCATCTTTGATTTTACAAAGATACCAAGCCATCGTGAACTGCTTTTCCAAGCCTTTTCACATCCTTCATTGGGTGATAAAGATTCTTCTTCTCAAACAATGACCAGTAAGTATCTTGAAACTCTCGATTATGTGGTTAATGTTGTAACTTTAGATGCTAACAATATTTCCCCCCCATTTTTTCTAACTTTTGAAATCTTTAATTACAATGTCTATAATTGTTTGGTTGATTCAAGTGCATCTATGAATGTAGTGCAATTATCCATCACTATAAAAGTTATTCCTAAATGGGAAATCATTTATTTGGACAGATCACTTGTCCAAACCATTGGTGAACTCATGAATGTTATTATCTACTTATCATCATATCACCGGGTACACCAATGCGTAAACATTGTGATTGTGGAGATCCCTAAAGCCTATGGTTTACTCATAAGTCGAGAGGGGTCTAGTAAAGTACTAGAGTATTTTGCAACAAATCATTATCACACCTATGGCTTCCATATAAGGGCAGAAATAACCAAATTCAAGTGGAAAGTGAAATATACATGAAATACATTGTGACACCACTTGAGGGTCATATTGAGCTTGTTTCCTTTGCATACCTAATCTTTGTAAATTGTTTCTTAGAAATTGATCATGGGTGTTATCAAGCACAACCATCACCTGTCCCACTTGATACAGATTTGGATCTCCTTCCTTGTACTCCAACTGGTGATAATGAATCTTGTAACATAGATGTACATAATAATAAAACTAGTATATGAACCATTTTAGTAGCTGATAATATTTGAACTTTGTACTTTGATGGCTCAAAAACGCAAGATTGCTATGAATTTGGTTGCATTCTCGTAGACCCACATAATAAGAAGTACATCCTATCATGTCATTTTGAGTTCGAGTGTACAAATAATATTTCTGAATATGAAGCACTTGTGCTTGGCTTGAAGAAAGCCATCGAACTAGAGGTAGAGCTACTCAAGGTAATTGGTGACTCATTACTGGCCACTCATCAGGTACGGTACACTATCCACTGTGTTTCACCAAATCTTAAAAAATACAAACATGAGGTATGGTGACTCATAACTTATTTCAAATATTTCAATATTATTTATGTTCCTAGAATTAGAAATGCAACAACTCATACACTAGCTAATGCAACCGCTAGAATGTAGCCTTTGAAAAATGGGTTTTCTATAGAGATTATATATAAACCATTTGTTCCTGATAACATCACTATTTTTTATGTTTTCAATGACGACCAACAGATACTACATTTTATGGCTAATGTGGACATGTTTAAAGATGTTGCGATCGAAGAGGATGAGAGCAACAAGGTTTTGCAGGAAGCAATTGATACAATGAAAGGAAATACTATGCCTAAAGGTGTAGTGTCCCTGGAAAAGTTGTATGACCTGCAAAATCGATTCATAGGACCAATTAATACTAATACCTAGAGCTCAAAGTTGTCATTTGAATAAGTCAACTTGGGAACTCCAGATGATCTAAAATATGTAAACCTCGGTACATGTTGTTCTCCGCAAGAATGACAAGCATCCATCTACCTATACAAATAGTACCTTGATGTGTTTGAATGGACTTATGATGATTTAAAGACATACAACACTCGTATTATCCAACATTGCATTCCCATTAAAGAAGGGGTGAAACTTTTTTAGCAAAAGTTAAGTAAATTTCACCCAATGCTAGAACCCCTAATCCAAAAGAAATTGACAAAGTTATTGGATGCTCAGATCATTTTTAAGGTTAGCGATTCTGCTTGGGTTTCAAAATTGGTCCCTATTAGAAAGAAGTCTGGTGATATAAGGTTATGTGTCGACTTTCGCAATCTCAACTAGGCCTTAGATAGATATAATTACCTGGTGTCATCCATCGAACCAATCCTCCAAACAGTGTTTGGATCTAAAATGTTCTTGCTCCTAGATGGATTTTTTGGCTACAATCAGGTGCTAGTGGCAGAACCATATCATCTCAAACCACTTTCAGGACCAAGTGGGGAACATTTTCCTTTAAGCATATGTCATTCAAGCTTATCAATGTTGGTGCTACATTTCAAAGAGAAATGGACATCACTTTCCGTGGCCTCATTCACCAAAGTATAGTAGTTTATCTTAATGATGTTACTGTATTCTATAAAAGAATATCAGATCATGTGTGTCATCTAAAACAAATATATAAGTTGTGTTGTAAGTATGGGGTATCCCTTAATTTCAAGAAAAACACCTTTGGTATGTCAGATGGCACTCTATTAGGTCACATCATTTCCAAAAGTGGAATCAAGGTTGATCTGGAAAAGGTCAAAACTATAGCTCAAATCCCTGATTCCTTTTAAATAAGAAGGTCATGCAATTTTTCTTAGGGAAGATTAATTTCCTGTGCAAGTTCATCTCTGACTATGCTCATATAGTTAAACCATTATAGGAGATTATTAAGAAAGATGCAATCTATAAATGGGACAAAAAAGAGAAGGATTTATTTTCTCGTATCAAACAAGCTATCGTTGATGTGCCCACGTTGTTTAGTCTCAACTATGACAAGGATTTCCTGCTTTACAATTTTTCTTTGGATTCAACTATTGCATTTGTATTGACATAGAAGGATATTTAGGGAAATGAATGACCTATTTATTTCATGAGTGTTGGCTTACAGGTGTTAGATTTGAATTACCCGGTCGTTGATAAACAAGATTATGTTGTATATAAGGCAGACAAGCATTTCAGGCCCTACCTACTCAAATCACACACCATTGTATATGTACCTCATACAATGGTCAAAACTCTTTTTGTGCAATAGGAGATGAGTGAGAAGAGGGAAAATTGGAAGACCTATTTGCAAGAATATGATCTAGAGTTTAAGCTAGTTCATACCATTAAGGGTCATGGCCTCTGTCAAATGGAAAGTGAAGCAAGATATTTCGTAGAGAAATATCTTTCAGGATGGGAGAAGGAAATAGAAATGTATAACGCTGAAAAATTTCCCTAGACAAAGTGAAAAGTGCCATGGTATTCGAATATAAGGAAATTCTTAGAGCACGACACCTTTCCCACACATTTATCAAACAAATAAAAGAGGGAAATTTTCCTTAAATCTCTATCTTATCAGCTCATTCATGGAGTGATTTTCTGAAAGCACCATAATGGTGTCTTGCTAAGATGCCTAGATCCTCAAGACACAAAGAGGGTATTAAGAGATATGCACGACGTACCAGAAGGTGTTCACTATGCGGGCAATACAACTGCACATAAAGTAATGAGGGATGGTTATTATTGGTCTGCCTCATTCAAGGATGCTCATGCTTATGCTTGCAAGTTCCCATCTTGTCAAATATGCGTCAATTGGGATGAGACGTCAACCACCCAAATGCTACCAATATTAGTTTAGGAACCTTTGCGACTGTGGGGATTAGATATTATTAGAGAAATATCCCCACATTCGTCAAAGCATAACTGATACATTTTAACATCGAAAATTTATTTTACTCAGTGGACAAAAGCAGTTAATTTAAGGAAAGTCAATGACCAGGAAGTCATCCAATTCTTCAAGCAAAACATTATAACCAGGTTTGGTGTTCCTACATCTCTTGTCTTTGATAATGCAAATTATTTTTCCTCATTAATACTTTATGAATTCGCATTAGAAAATGGTATTGTATTGAAGCATGCATCAAATTATTACCTGCAAAGAGATGGTTTAGTAGAATCAACAAACAAAAATATCATTTTCATAATCAAGAAAAACATTTTATCTGAGCAAAGGAACTGGCACAATGCTTTCACAAATGCATTATGGGCTGACTCAGTAACTCCTAAACCTTCCCTCAAAATCTCACCATACTTACTAGTTTACGGTAAAGAAGTTATCTTGCCCCCTAACTTGTATCTCCCAGCCTTGAAACTCTCCTAAGAGTCCCAAGGCATACCATGCCTTTCGATTCAAATAAGGATAGATATTTTCTTAAACTTGAGGAAGAAAGGCTCAAAGTTAAAGAAATATTTTCCATTCATGAAAATTGTATTAAACATTGGTTCAACAAAAAGTATGCAGGGACAAAGAGTTTCAATGTGGGTGACTTAGTATTGAAGTGGGACAAAGCCCATGAAGAGAAAGGTAAACACATGAAATTCCAATCTTTGTGGATAGTCCCCTATACCATCGAAGAGAAACTTGGTCATAATTTTTTCAAGATGAAATCTTTAAATGGGAGGACTGACCCTATTCCCGTAAATGGCCAAGATTTGAAACTCTATTTTCAATAGCATCTCTATGTTGTGTTTCCTTTACAGTTTGTTCATCGTCTGTTGTCTATCTCATCTGTGTATTTTAAAGTCTTGTCCTGTCATTTTTATGTCCTCGTCATTGGATATAAATAATACCTTGCGTGAAAGAGTGAATGGACCAAAAGGGATTTGTGGTGGAATAAAGAGGAAATGTGACAACCACAATGCTTGGTTATTTGTTAGTTATCCTTTATTATTTGGGAAGATGCCATAGGTTGAGCCAATCTTTGACAAAAAATATGATACATCCAAGAAGAAAATTGTGAGGGAACCTATTAGATATGCATATATTCTAGTATCCCAACTCCTCAACTTGGTGTTAAATATGCTTGATGTTTTACATTCTTATCAAATCCAATAGTGTTAAAATTGGAAACTAGGGCCAAATTCCACTTTCGACAAACTCATTTGATGGAGATGATTATTTCATTAAATTCCTCTTTTCGAGAGGACCAAAATCAACCTAAAGATCATCAAATTTGGACAAGAAGAAATGTGTTTTTGAATTTATGCCCACACATGTGTAAAATTGTTCAGGTTGGCCACATCATCATGTAGGCTCATGAAGCCCAAGAGACATGTCACTTCACCCTCAATGACTTGTATAAAAAATGTGACCTCTCATGTCATTTGGCATCATCATCACTCACACATTCTTCTCTCTCCTTCACCCATTGGTTTGTATAACTATTGGGAACATTCTCTCACTCACACATGTGGCAAAGGAGGACGAATTTTGGATAGAATAAGAGGGATGAAAATTTCAGATTTCCCTGTAGTTTGACCAACGTTGAATTTGAATTTCCAGGAAGATTTTGACTTTGATTTTCTAGGCATATTTATGTTTGGGCAGGTCGTACACCTTGGAACAGAAACCAAGGCATTATGGGCACTTTGAGTGTAGCAGAAAATTGTAGGTTGACTGCAGACTTTAGGGAAAAAGTTTGACCGCAGATTTTATGATTGTTTTGGGTTGACTTTGACCACTAATGGAGGCTGATTTTGACTGCCTTTGACCGAGTTTCAAAGGATAAGCTTTTTTTTGCATTGACCATCTTTGACTTTCTGGTTAGGTTTGAGTTTGACTGCAGTTGACTACATATTTGACAAGACTGTTTTGAATTTGATTTGGAAAGTCAACTTTGATTTTTTTTACTCTCTCTCTCTATTGAACATTTGATATAATAATAAGAAGAATTTATCAAAGGGTTTTCCCCACATTGGGGTTTTTCCCTAGCATCCACCAAATCTGGTGTCCTCTTGTCTTGGCTTGTCTTATGCATTTTATTTTATATTCTATCTACAGTTACTATCAATGTGATGTATGGTTAATGTGATTTCTATTTTGGAAATTGTCATTGGGCTGCTAAAGGAACATTGAAGTAATTGTGTTAAGCATAGTACATACAATTGTTATCAAAATTTAACAAGTAGGGAAAGGATAAGGAGAAAATATATAGCGAGCAAACCAATATCAGAGGTTATATTAATACTTCTCTGAAGGGGAAACCCCTTATGCTCTCAATAAGTCGGGATGCCTCTTCCACCCGTTGAAAATAATAATAACTGTTGAAGCACATTTCTATTAAATAAATAATTAAAGGGTGAAATAAAAGAAAGGCTTCCTACGCAAAGAGGTGAAGCAAGTGACTTCATCAGGGAACTGATCAGGCTCATTGGCAACGAAGAAAGGCTTGTGCTTCTGTAGTGACTCTGTCGGGGTACTATCTAGACCTGTTGGCAGCGGAGAAACACCAGAGATGAAACCCATACTCTTAATATCTTAAACGCACAACGCATGTTACCCTTTCCTAGATTGAAAAAATTGCAATATGGCATATACGTTTTGTGTTTGAACCAAATAAAGGAAAGTAAGGTGCTATGTATACAACCAAGTCGAGAGGGGAAGTCAAGGCATTTTAATTGGTGAATAAATACTTCCTGAAGGGCTAACACTTTCACTAAAAAGTTATTCCTAGGCAGAGGAGTTGAAGTTCGTTTAGTGTGTCGCCAAGTTTTATCATTGATACAACACCCTCCAAAAATTCACTACTTTCAAACTTTGGATCCTACCAAACTATTGCATCAATTGTTGTAACACCTTTGTTTGTCGTAAAATGACACTTTTTGGTCACATTCGCACACATCTTGTTTATTGTACTTGGGTAGTGTTTGTAAAATGGTGTTTTGATGTGTATTCCTCATTGTTCAAGCATTTATAAGTATTATTGATGAGTTGGTATGTGTCACACCTTATTTTATGTTAGACTCTGTGTTTGCCCCGTGTCTTATCTTCCAAAATTAGACAAATTTTGGTTGTACAAGTTGGCCCTCTAAGGCTAGGAGTGCATGGTGCACTCTTAATCCTCGAGTGGGACCCCTTCCTTGTTGAAAAGTGCACCCTGTTCCCTCCAAGAGTGTATAGAAAACTCCCAAGCATCATTCCCCTTGTTCTAAATTGCACCATCAAAGAAATATTTCCTTTTTGTTGAGTGCATGGTGCATCATGATCCCTTTGTCCTTTATCATTTCACTATGTGCCCTTATTGTCTCTCTTGAGCACGTGGTGCACTCGGGAAGCCTGAAGCCTAACCCCTTCAGCCTTCAGCCATGCACCCTATGCCCTCCTTGGCTTTCTTGAGCGCATGAGCATACCCCAAAGCCCTGAAGCTTCATCCCTTCAATCTTCAACATTGTGCCATGTGTCCTCCTTGTCTTTGTTGAGTTCACAATGCACTTGGGAAGCCTGAATGATCTCCCTTCGTCCTTTGGACCTACTCCTAGTTCCCTCCCTTGAGATTTCTCTCTCTTATTGAGTGAGCACACCCCGAAGCCTTGAAGTTTCGTCCTTTCATCCTTTCACAAGGCGCCCTTGCGCCCATAAGTTTCCTTGTCCTTTTTGAATGCATTGTTAAGTCATGAACATAAAATTTGCATGGGATATGTTAGAATAGGAGTTTTTTTTCAAGTTGGTGTTTGTTTGCCATGAGTGATTTCAATTGTAGATATTCCCAAACAACATGGAAATGATGCATGAAGAGATCGGGAAAATAGAGCAGTAAAAGGAAGCATTCAAGAACGAAGAACACATTGATATCCTGATGATCGAAGCAGCCCAAAAGACTCCATGAGATCAAAGACCCTTTGGAGGGTGAAGACATTAACAACATGGAATTTGCATGAAAGATCAAAGACACAAGTGGCAGCCTTGTCACCTATCGAATAAATTCCATGTCATCAGTCACTATGAGTCCAAGTCATCAATGATAGTGATTGGTCGTGTCCTCACCACATGATAATGTGGAAATCATGATGTAATTATTTAATTATTGTAAATACAAAGAAGTGGAAGTTAAATGGTCATGTATGGACAAAAGAGCCATGTGTATTATTCCAAAAGACATGTAATTCCAAGAGCCATTTGTAATTCCAAAATTCATTTAGAATTCCAAGAGTTGTATAGAATTCCAATGGTCATTAGAAGTTGAAAAGGTCATATGAGAAACTCAAGAGTCATGAGTATATGAAAGGTCATGCCTCAAGTTATAAAAGGACCCTCATTTCTCAAAAAATGAATTTTAACCTTGGCTTCTCCAACAAGGAATTAGAGAGATAGAGATAGTACTTTTTGGGAGCAAGTGGTGGCTCTAACGCTCCACTATTGGAGCTCGTGATGTTCATTTTACTTATGTATCTTGGAACTTTTACTTAATACTTGACATCATTCAGCCACCACATTTTCATGCATGGATCGTAGATGTTTTGAGACTATTCTTCTAATGTTTGTGGATTATGTTGGCTTTCATACATACTAAAGTAATTGAACTATTTCAATCACTTTTGTGCTCAACTTGTTGTAAATGTGTTGTGATGATTTAATGATTGTTGTATCTATGTGAACTACTTCGCTTTATGTCTAACGATTCTTCCTCATTTATGTGCATGTGTCTCCATTTAGATTAGTACTATTAATTTTCTTTTAGAGGCTCATTTTTCTCCCTTGCAATGAAAGAACCTAGATACATCTACAATTGAACATTTCACAAGACACACTCTCTTTCTCATTCAAAAGCTCATGTGCGCTACTCTCTCATGATAATTGTTTAAGCCAAGGAGAATATCTAAGTGAATGGTAGTCAGGTCATATTTCCATATTGGACTCCTACACCAAATGGTGTGAGGTCTAATTGGGACCTCATATTGGGTAAATCCCCTGCATGTTGGGCCAATGCCATCAACAACTCGTTATAGAATGAGCACCCTAGAATTAAATGAACTATAGATATGGATAGAAGAGTTGCTGGAAAAAGGATACATACACCCAAGTGTCTCACCATGGGGAGCACTAGTTCTTTTTGTGAAAAATAAGGATGCAACATTGAGGTTGTGTGTTGAGTTTAGACAAATTAATAAAGCCATAGTGAAGAATAAATGCCCTCTACCCAAAATTTATCATCTCTTTGATTAAATAAAAGGAGAAAACATATTTTCGAATAGATATATGAGATCAAGATATAACTAGGTGAGAATCAAGGAAGAAAACATCAATATGACAACTCTTAGGACAAGGTATGGGCATTATGAATTCGTAGTGGTGCCTTTTGGATTTATGAATGCACCAGTTATCTTTACGTGGTTAATAAATGGAAAATTTAAAATATGTTTGGATAATTTTTTCATTGTGTTCTTCGATGACATACCTATCTATTTTGAGTCATTGGAAGAGCATAAACCTCACTTGAGATTGGTGTTGCAAGTGATAAGGCAACACCAACTATATGCCAAGTTGAGAAAATTCTCTTTTAACCAAGAGCATAATTATTTTTTGTCACGCATAATTTCAAAGGAAGGCATAATAGTGGATCCAAATATAATTGAATCTATTAGAGGATGGCCAACACCAAATAATGTTTCAAAAGTTAAATATTTCATGGGTATTTCAAATCATTATAAGAGATTTATTGAATGGATTATAAGGATTACTCATCCAGTCACTTCTTTACAAAATAAGGGAACTAAATTTGAATGGACAACAAAGTGTGAAGAAATTTTTCAACCATTGAAAGAATCACTTGCCACTATACCCATTTTAAAACTTGTTAATCCAAATGAATTCTTTGTGGTATGTACTGATGCATGCAAAGGACTTGGTGAAGTGCTTACTCGGAATGGACATGTTATTAGGTATGAGTCTAAAGACCTTAAAGACCATGAGATAAATTATGTCACACATGACTTAGAGCTTACTTCCATATTACATGCATTGAAAATGTGGAGACATTACTTAATGGGGAAGAAATTTGACCACAATGGTCTGAAATATTTGATTGAAAAACTGACTGTAAATGCTAGAGAAATAAGATGGTTAGAATGTTTAAGTGAATATGTCTTTAACATCGATCGTGTTGGAGGGAAAGAGACTAAATTTGTTGATTCCCTGAGTTGAAGGCTATATTTCGTGCATGATATAGCCATAAATATGCATATATCAAATTTAAAGGGAAGAATTTTAGCGGTTGGTTTTATATCCCAGATTATTTACAAGTAAAAAGAGGGTGTATAGTAGGAAGATGTAAAACATAAGTTTAAAGAGCATCAGCTGAAGGAATATGGAATACTTATGCATAATAATAGAGTGTATGTTCCTAAATTTGAAGAATTGAGGTAGCTAGTGTTAAAGGAAATGCATAATGTTTTGTATGTTAGACATCTTGGTTACCAAGAAACAATTGTAGTAGTGAGAAGTAAATGTTATTGGTCAGATATAAAAAATGATGTAGATGTTTTTTATGAATTAATCATTGAAAAATGTAAAAAATAAAATATACAATTCACTTCAAGGATGGAACCCTCCTTTTACAATGAATACAATCTATATATACAAGATGAGATGAACTTAAGACTTGGTATCCTTGGTATATGTATAGGAGACAAATGGTATAATTATAATGAAAGGTTTTTGCCTACATAATAATGTAATAGTAGAAATGTAATAACTCAATATTTAGGGCTTGATAAGGGGTTTTAGGGTTAACATGGGGTTTGTTTATGGATTAGCATTCCCCTTCCCTTAAAACAAGTGTTTCCATCAACATTTGACTAATTTTGGGTGTTTTTGCATGAATAGTTCATCTTCCCATGTTTCCTCTTCCATTGTAGATTTTTCCATTTGATGAGGTACTCAGTAATTGTTTGATTTCACAACTTCTTAATCCTTGCTTTAGGGATTGTTTCTAGTTCTAATATAATTTTCCCTTCTTTATTAACCTCAATTAAAATAGTTTGGACTATGATATCGTAAACAATTACCTTATTTAAGCAAGAAACATGGAAGATTGGATGTACACTTGAAGATGTATACAACTCCAATTTGTAAGCTATAGTTCTAATCCTATACACCACCTTATAGGGACCATAATACTAGGGTGCTAGTTTATTGTCCTCCTTTTTTTGCTTGAGAGAAATTTGTGTATAGGGTTGTAGCCTAAAAAATACCAATCCCAAACTTCAATTTACATTTCACTATGATGTTGATTTTCTTATTGTTTCATCCTATATTGTGTTATAACCAGGTTGTCCTTAAAAATCTTGAGAACCTCTTGTTGGTTCCCTATGTGGTCCTCCACTTCTTGAACCTTTGTAGTCCCTTTCGAGGGTGATGTAATGGATGGAGTATGATATCCATAAAATTACATAAATGGGGACATTTTTATGAAGCATGAAAGGATGTGTTATACCACCATTTTCCCAAGGGAAATCACTTAACCCATTGTGTTTGTTTATCATATGTCATCATGTGTTGTACCACCATTTTTCCATAGGAAATAACTTGACCCATTTTGTTTGTTTATCATCTGAAAAGTAATGAAGATACTCTTCTAGGAATTTATTCACAATATTAGTTTTCCCATCATATTGAGGATGATGAGAGAAAATATGAGCAAATTTAGTACCCTAACAAGAAAATAATTTACTCCAAAATCTTATAGTGAAAATTAAATCATTGTCACTTACAATAATCTTCGTGTTTCCATGTAGCTTCTAAATTGTTTCCATGAAATCTATGGTTGCGTACTTGCCTTAAAAGAATGAGAAAGAGAGAAAAATGGGCATACTTCATGAGCCAATATATTGTTACTTTGATGAAATTCTTTCCTTCGAACTTACGTAGACCTGTAATAAAATCCATTAAAAAAAATCCTAACGTTGGCTTAGTATGGCTCATGGTTGTAGGAGTCCTGAGGTCTTAATTGTCTCTCCCTTATTCTATTGGTAGATCACACATCTATCCAAAATATTTTTGATATCTTCTTTAATACCTTCCCAAAAAAATATCTTTCTTGAACCTATTGTAAGTTTTAAAGAACCCTAAATGTTCTCATCTAAGAGAAGTGTGTAACTCCAAAAGGACTTTCTATTTGAATTGAGAATTCTCACATAAGTATAAGCAATCTTGATTCCACAATAAATCATTCTTCCACATAATTTTTTCTTCTAGACTGGGGTCCTCATTTAGTTGTTGAACAATATTGCATACTTTCTCATCTTGCTTCCATTATATCCTTGCCTCTTCCACCCAATATAATTCATGTGAAATGGAAATAACAAACAGTAAAACCTATGTGTCTTCCTCTTTCCTTAATAGTGCATCTACCATTATATATATATATATATATATATATATATTTTATTTGTAGATAATTTCAAAGTAGTAACCTATCATATTTGCAACCCATTTTTTTTACTCTTTTGAAGATAGTCTTAGTTCCAAAAAGAATTTCAAACTATAATGATTTGTTTTTATTTTGATGTGTCTTCCTCTTAGTGTTGGTCACTTTAATTGCTTATTAATTCAAACAACAAAGTGCTACATAAATTGTCAACCCAGGGAAGTCTTGTTATTTCAAAGGCAACTGCGTACTATATGTACTCAATCCTAAAAGCAATAAAAGTTGTGGTAAAGATTGGTCACACTTTGCCTTAAGAAAACTGAAGCTCCACTCTGATTTACAACGAAAATAACCTATTGCAGACAGCTACCAGAGAATGCTTAAAAGAAGTAATCTAAAGAATCAATCTGCAAAGGAAAGCGCTAGCTATGCTGTAATAGAGAACAGGACCCTATTCCCAGAGCGGGAATCTTCAGCACCTGTTCCTGATTATTAGGCTGCCACCTTGCTCTGTAAACTTAATTGCAACACACATGAATTAACTGTTGATAAAATAAACACTGCAGCAACCAATTGGGAAGAAAACAAATTTTCAGCAGAATGATATTCATTAAACAATACTGTTAACAAAGCATGAATAAAAGACACACTTAACACACTGCAGAAATATAATGGGTGAATCTTGTGATGAAGGTGGGCCCTGTCCTTCTCACAAGATTCCCCAGGAAACAAGAACTAGAAAGAAATGTTCAGAACAAGATTTTATTCATCTGTCAATATGTCATGTTACAGAAAAAAGGATTCCAGTTTTGTTCCTTCAACTAAGCCTTCTCCTCGCAGTCTGTTCGTCCCCCTCTAATGTAGATGTCTCCTCTTTTTAAAGAGGAGACATCTATTACAATAGATTACATTGTAAGTCCTATTTTAACCCTTTATACAAAAATAGGGAAGTCAATTTTCCCTTTAACAAAATGTTGTTACAAAAATATTGTCTTTAGATCATGATCGTTACATCCAGTGTAGCAGCTCCTTCGGTGATCTTCTTTTGTTGCTGTCAAATCTAGACTGCAGATCACAACTGTTCAGCCACGAGATTTGCGCGTCGTTCCTGCTGTTTCAGCAACTGTGGAAGTAATCTTGCAATCTCTAGGCAGTTTCAGCAACGTGGACTGCACATTGTTCTTTAACCGTTCAGCAATTATCAATTCAATGGTTAATAATGAAGATAGCGTAATTATATGTAAAATAATTAAACGTATAGTGATGAGAAGAAATATTGTGTACCTTTGGAATAATTGGGTTAAAACAGTAATCAAGGACTTTAAATATAAGTTGAAAAAGGATGACATCATAACAAAATGTATGGTCAAAAAGAGACAATATGAGGTCCTAACATCCCCCCCAACTGAAAGGGTTGCATGTCCTCATGCAACTTTTACTCTGAGTCTGAGTCCGAGTACTGGGCTGTATAGTGCAAATTACTTAGACAGTAAGTATAGAAGGTGCTATCAACCAAATCTCTGAAACCCTGGACATTCTGTATTCTCTGCCATGCTGCGAGCTCCTCCATTTTGGGCAACCTGAAATAAGCCTTATATTGTTGTACTGGCAACCATAGAAGAGGGAAGTGAAAATGATATCCTAACCACTTTTCAGCACACTGTTGAATGCATTTGACATAATTAGGTAGCCGTGAAATTGCTGCTTGAAGATTAAGCAGATTAAAGGGATGATATTCTTTTCTCTCCTTAGGGCAATGTTCCCAAAATAGATTGTTTGCCTGTAAGGCAAGAGCTCCCTTGGCTTTGACATAATATTGGCAATCTTGTAAGACTGCTGCCTGTAATTCTCTCAGATGTTCGGTCATTCCTGGTTCCTTTAGAAACCGATGATGTTCAGCAACAAAAACAACAACATTCTGTGGTTCAGATCGAATCCACAGAAGGCGATTATCTTCATTGTGTTTTGCTGAAAGGAAGGCATTTTGCCACATGAGCTAATTGGCCAGGAAAGAGACAAAGGCTCTAATCTGAATGTCCCCGACCAAAGGAATCACATTAAGTTTTCTATCCTCGGGCATGGCTTCATTATGGAGGTATAGTTCACAGAGTAAATTTTGTTCACTGAATGATGCCTCTGTGAATGTTCTGATAAACTCTTGAGGTGTAGATACCTCATGAGATCGTCCATCTCTGATTGCCTTTACTTGGAAGAATGCTAGGCACTCTACCAGAAACACAGAATAATTAAAGGATGGTTTCCTGGTGGCCAGTAGTCTTTGAACCAAATTAAACATGAGGGACAATTTAGTTTTTAACTGTTTATTTTCTCTGTGCTGTGCACAAGACTGTTCCAACAGATCCCAATTTGCATATATATAATTCTGCCATGATAATTTATTTTCCCGCAAGATCATTTCCTATGACATAACATATTCCTTCTTCCATGCATCCATTTGTGTTTGAGTGCTTGTGGTCTGAGTGAAGACAGTCTTTGAATGCCGAGGTTCAATCTGGGTAAACATAGTCTTTGTAGGCCTTGATGCAGGACTTTCAGTTTTAACAACCAGAGTAGGCCGAGATATTTGTGGTTTCACTTATTTTTCAAAAATCTTTGAAGGCCCTGCTAGTTCTTGTGTAACAACAGGGTGTTCCTTTTTAACTATAACAAGAGTCGATGCAGGAGTGGCTCCAGGCAATGGGACTTCGACTATCTTATAACCATCTTGATGATAAATATTACCACATTGGCTGCACATGTATTCACTATATTGATCTTTCTCTGTACTTTTCTCGGCTGCAGCTGCTGCATGAGCTAAGGTGTATAGATTAAGCTCTCTTTCATAGGCTTCCCTTGCCACTATTAGTTCCTGCCTATAAACCTCGAGCTCTAATTTCAGAAACTTGTTTTCTTGTAAAAGGGAAGCTATGGTGACTGGGATTTGTGTAGCAGTCACAGTCTCAGTAGCTGATTCCAATGGATGGAAGGGTTGTTGTTCGGTAGCAGCTTCATTGTTTGCAGCCTCAGAAGGTAATTTTTGTGTGGCATCAGCTGAATCATCAGTTGGTTCTATAACTGCTATATCATGTTGCGCATCCAAATTTTTCATATCAGCAGATGGTTCTTGTGTGGCAGCTACTGACTGCGTCGCTTGTTCCTGACTATCTATATTCTGTTCATCAGCAGGTAGTTCTTGTGTAACACTTGCTGAGTCAGTAGCTGGAGTAGCTACGTCCTGGTCATTTGTTTCATGGACATCAGTAGGTGGTTCTTGTGTGGCAATTGCTGAGTCGGTAGTTGGTTCTTGCGAGACAACTACATCTAGGTCGTCTGTTTTATGGACATCAACAGGTGGTTCTTGTGTAGCACCTGCTAAGTCGATAGCTGGTTCTTGTGGGACAACTACATCTAGGTCGTCTGTTTTATGGACATCAACAGGTGGTTATTGTGTGGCAACTGCTGAGTCGGTAGCTAGTTCTTGTGGGACAGCTACATCTAGGTCGTCTGTTTTATGGACATCAACAGGTGGTTCTTGTGTAGCACCTGCTGAGTCGGTAGCTGGTTCTTGTGGGGAAGCTACATGTCGTATATCATCTTGGGTATCCACTTTTGATAGATCAGCCGCTGGTTCTTGTGGAGCAGCTGCTGAGTTGGTAGCTGGTTCTTGTGTAACAGCTACATTTTCTGAAAGGAATGTTGCCACAAAATCCTATGCATTTTGCATTTCAGTACTCGAGGGTAAGGTAGGTAAGGATTCATGGCTTAGGACTGTGGTGGGGTATGGGGTTTTAGGATAATAGGTGGGGAATTTAGGGTAGTGGTTTTAGTTGCTGCTTCAGAAGACGTCCTTGTTCGTCTTCTTGGTAAAAAGGCAGGAAGAACGATGGTTTTTCTTTTATGAGTAGCTTTCTCTGGGGTAGGAGGGTCATCAGAAGTGATGGCTTCTTTAATTGAGGCCCTTGTTCGTCTTTTTGGTAGGGGCGCAACCTTTTCTTGCCTTTTCCTTTTCAGCTTAGCAATGGGAATTTTGTCATATGAATCATCACTGGGGATATGGACAGTGGGAGTGGATGATTCAGCTACATTATGGGGTGGGGTCGATGCAATGGAGGGGTCAATTGGATTAACTGCTACGGGTGGTTGGGGATTTTCAACATTTAATTGGGGAGTTTCGGCTGCTGTTTGAGAAATTTCAGTAGATTCCTAAGGATTTTCGGCTGCTTCTTGAGGAACTTCAGCATTTTCTTGGGGATTTTTGGCTACTGTTTGAGGAATTTCCGCATCTTCATGGGGTTCTGGAGGTCGGTTTTTAAGGAGAGGGGGATTCTGTTGAGCAAAGCCCCTATGAATTAGAAGCTGAACAAGACGATGGTGAGTGAGGGAAAGGAGTGGGTACTTCACGTTCATGGAATAATGTGATATATTCTTTAGACACCCAAGTAGATAATATGGCATATTTAACAGACGACCATGTCTTAAATGATTCAACAGGACAAAATCATGTTGATAAACTACCTGGTAATTTCATTCATAGGTGAGATAATGCTTGACAAATTCGACCACCTTCGGCTATGGAAGTGGTAATGAATGAAGTGCAACACCCCTGCCTTTAGGCTTGACCCGCTCTCCTGGTAGAAGGAAGTCTTATTGTGCGTTCAAAATGATGTGTTTGCGACTGAACCATCGAATGTCGATGGCCGGTAATCCTGAAACCTATGCTATATCATCCTCTGTTACTGGAATTCAGACTCCTTGAATGGTAGAGTAGCCTTCCTGTAGATTGCGTGCGAATTCAAGGACTTGCTGAGGATCAAATTCTTGGAGCTTTCGAAAATAATCTACCCAGCCCGCTGCTGAAAAATCTGATATACCTCTGGGTGAAATTCCAATAGAGCTGTTGAGCCAGGTTCATTTCGAATAGCGTTGCCTCCCATAGTTACTTGCTTCAGTAAAATGCACAGTACAGAGCTGAGTTACCGCACCCAAAACAGAGTAAGTTTTGGAAATAAGGTCATGACATAATAAGATAAAGATGGGGTGACGGGACATAATCGTGGTAAAAAAACGACGGTGATTGGCGTATCATGAAATGATTACAAAATTTTGGTATCCCCCCCCCCCCAACTGCAGCTAAAATGATAAGTTTGAATGTACGACGATTGCGGTAATCATGTCACAATCTTCTCATTAACTATAGTTTAATATCTACACATAAAAACACATACCTCATGTTTACCTTTGATTGATATTTGAAAATATAATGTCGTCGCTAATAGATCACGGATGGTTATGAAAAGGGTTTTGTAATATGAGGGTATTTATATGAAAGACTTTTATAAACATAGGATGAGGTCGTGCAAGAACAAAGTTATAAGGATCAATAGATATTTCTCACAATGGAAAGTAATATGTATCCATTCTTTTGAGAATAATTAATGTTTCAATTACGGGAAAAATGGGAAAAATTGGTGTTTTAGGGAAAGATGGGGAAAGTCGGTGTTTCAGCAATGGGAAAAATTGGTGTTTCAGCAATGGGAAAAAGGGAAAAAAATTAGTGTTTCAGCAACGGGAAAATGGTGTTTCAACAACAGGGAAAATAAAGAGAGATGTTGTTGTGAAGCAAAATAGGAAAGTGTTGCTGAAAGGTAATGTGGGGGAATGAGCTATGAATTGAAGTGAGATGAAAATGCTTCCGAAAATGAAACTTGATCCTATTTGCAATACAATTGTTCTTTTCAACCAGCGCCCCAATCTAAAATCTGTAAAATAATAAATTATAACATGGAAACCCTTGACAGGGATTATTAGTTAGGTAATCTAACCTAATAATAATAAAAGAATATATAATGTAGAGATTAAATGCAATGAGGGGTAGCGGGCTCCCCCAAAAAGATATAATGTGAATCTGCCATGCAAGTGGCCTTAAAATTCTCTTTAGAAATTGGTTGCTGGTACGGACGAAGCCGATACCCATTCACTAACAATGGTGTTCTAGAATCATCAATTGTTAGGAGCCTTACTGTTCCATTGGGAAAAATAGTGTCTATCTCGTAAGGTCCCAACCACCTTGTTCGCAATTTTCCTTGAAAATTTTCAAACCAGGAATCATACAATAGAGCCCAATTACCTTTTTGGAACTGCTTATGCTTAATAGTTTTATCATGCCACCTGGTTCTTTGCTGTTGGATCATAGTTTTTTGATGGATGACATCCAACCTCTTTTCATCCAATTCCTGAAGCTGCTGCAACCTAGCTGTTTGTGCATCAGTCAAATCAAGGTTAACATCTAAAGTAGTTCTTAAGGTTTTGATTTCAAATTCCACAGGAAAAATAGCACTTTTAACATAAACCAATTCATAGGGTGAAAAACTTGTAGTGTTCCTCCAGGTGGTTCTGTAAGCCCATAATGCTTCAGGAAGCCTTTGAGACCAATCCTTCCTATTCTCCTTCACTATTTTTGTTAAAATGGCTTATATGACTTTATTTGTACTTTCCACATGACCATTAGCTTGGGGGTGGTAAGGTGTAGTCATTTTATGATTAATATGATATTTTTGAAGCGTAGCTTTAAAACCATGAGAATTGAAAGGAGGTCCTCCATCTATGACTAATTCTCTAGGCACTCCAATCCTAATGAAGATTTCTTCAAATAAAAAGGTTAAAATAGATTCTTCATTAGCTCTAATAAGTGCCTTAGCTTCCACCCATTTAGTCATATAATCCGTACAAACCAATATGTAAACTCTTTGGTTGGATGGAGGGTTGATGGGTCCTACAAAGTCTAGAGCCCATCTTTCAAAGGGTTCAAGTATTACCTGGGGGTTCAGTGGCATTTCATCTCTGTGATTAGGTTGACCCATTCTCTAACAACTATTGCAGGCCCTGACATATTTCTTTGCATCCTTGAAAAGTAAGGGCCAATAATAACGCATCCTGAGAATTTTATGTGCTGTTCTCTTATCAGCAAAATTCCCTCCACAAGGGCCATCATGACAAGCCTTCAATATATCATAAACCTCATCTTCTCTAATGCATCTTCAGATTTCCTGATCAAGTCCTATATGAAAAATACACCCACTTATCCAGCTATACCGATCACTTTGTTGAATGATCTTTCTTTTCTCCCGATGTGATAGGTGTGATGGTAGCTTCCCTGCAACCAGATAATTGGCAATGTCTGCATACCACGTTGAGTGAGAAGATACTGAAAACAAGTACTCATCAGGAAAGGAATCCTCTACTGGAGTATTATCATCAGTTTTTATCCGAGAAAGGAAATCGACAACTACATTTTCTTTACCTGGTCGATCTACAATTGTAATATCAAATTCTTGTAGTAACAATAACCACCTGGTAACTCGAGCATTTGTGACAAATTTGTTCATTAAATATTTGATAGCCGAGTGGTCAGTATGAACAAAAGTAGGATAACCAGTAATGTAATGTCGAAATTTATTAATAGCATAAATAACTGCTAAAAATTCTTTCTCAGTAACTATGTAATTAAGCTCAGCAGGGGTCATATTCTTACTAATAAAATAGATAGCATAAGGAAGACTATTCTCTTCTTGTCCCAAGACGACTCCAATTGCAGTATCCGAAGCATCAGAGGATATATGAAAGGGAAGTGCCCAATCAGGTCCCCTTAGAATAAGAGTTGTAGACAACTGATGCTTAAGTTCATCAAATGCTTTCTGACAGGCATCATTCCACTTGAATTCAACATTTTTCATAAGTAACACAAACAAAGGAGAAGCTATTTTAGAAAAAAAATTGATAAATCTTCTGTAATATCCAGCATGTCCTAAAAAAAATTCTTACATTAGTTTGTGTTTTAGGAATAGGAAGGGTCTGAATTACCTGTACTTTGGATGGATCTACTTGAATCCCAAGGAATGAAATGAAGTGTCCTAGTAGAATTCCTCCGTTCATCATCATATGACATTTTTCAATACTCAAGGAAAGATTAGCTTGTATGCATCGTTTAAGTACTTTCTCAAGGTTTTGTAATGCATCTTCAAAAGTCACACCATAAGGAGTGAAGTCATCCATAAATATCTCCAAAGAATCATTAAGCATATCAGAAAAGATTCCTATTACTGCTCTTTGAAACATTGCTGGAGCATTACATAGTCCAAATGGGAGAACTCTATAAGCAAAAGTTCCCCAAGGACTAGTAAAAGTGGTCTTGTCTTGATCTTGGGGTGCAATTCTGATTTGGTTATATCCGCTAAAACCATCTAAAAAGGAAAATAATTTCTTTCCTGATAAGTTTTCCAGCACCTGATCAATAAATGGCAAGGGAAAATGGTCTTTTGAGTGGCTTTGTTTAAGGATCTATAATCTACACACACTCTCCATTTCCCATTTTTCTTAGGTACTATCGCCAATGGAGAAACCCATTCGCCGTCAGATATGGGGTATATAAACCCTGCATTAAGCAACTTTTGAAGTTCTTCCTTAACAATTTCCCTCAAATTGGGATTCATTCGCCGCTGGGGTTGACAGACTGGTTGGGCCCGCTCCTTAATATAGATATGATGAGTACATAATTCAGGAGAGATCCTCCTCATGTTTGTGTAGTCCCATGCGAATGCTTCCTTTTTTTCACGGAGCAACTTCATTAGCTGTTGTGTTTCAACATCTGATAAATTGGGGTTTATGTTCAATGTTTTGCCAGGTTCGATTTCTATTGTTATGCTTTTAGAGGAGATAGCAGTTGATGTTTGAGGTAAATTTTCAGATTTAAGCTTTTCCTGTGTTTTAGGTTCCAGAATTGCAGTTAACTAATTATATGTTTCAGAAGTAACTGAGGAAGGTTCAAAAATAAAATTACTAATTACTTCATCTTCCGTGGTGTCTTTAAGAGTTAAGGCTTGTCCAATGGTCAAAATGGGTTGAGTGTCATTATCCTCATAGTCTAACCATACAGAATCATCATTGTTAATCATAGGTGTAGCATGAGGGTAAAGAGTAAGCTTCTTAGTTTCACATCCATTAGAAATTGTCATTGAACCTGATCTACAGCTGATAAAGGCATCTGCTGTAGCCAGCCAGGGTCTCCCCAAAATCAGAGGATGCCCCCCCAACTTTTCTTTAGTCTGTAATACAACAAAGTCAGCTGGGTAATTCCAGGATTCAACTGAAATGATCAGGTCTTCAATAACCCCTTCTGGTTTGATTGTGGAATGATCAGCTAATTCCAGGATAGTTGGTGTCTCTCTGATTACATTTTTCAACTGTAACAGTTGTGCAGTTTCAAGGGTCATAATATTTATAGCAGCACCTAGGTCTACCAGAACTCGTGAAACCATAGTTTTTCCAACCTGTACTGTGACCGTGGGATGGCCAAGATCACCATATTTTATAGGAAGAGATTTTCCTGACATTAAAGCAGCTAGATCACCCATCACATGAACTGTAAGGGGATCTTTAGCCTTCCTACCAGGTTTCTTGATGCAGATGTCCTGACGGTTCTGGCATAAATTGGTACATCTTTGAGTGCTTGTAAAAGTGGAATTTTAACGTAAAGATTCTGCAATTCTCGTAGAAGATTAAAAACAGGTGGCTCAGGTGTTTTAGCGAGAGCTAGACATTCAGGGAATGGTGGCTCTACTGTTTCAACAATTTTATTAGAGGGTGGCTTGACTGTTTCAACACCCTTATTAGATAAATTATTCTTTTCTACCTCTTCTTTATCAAAGTCAGAAGAGGTAATATCGTCAATAATCGGATCAACTATTCTCCCAGATCGCAAATGAATATCATTACATTTCACAGGAGATGTAGGCAGGTTCTGAATGTCGATGACTTGCACAACTTTATTATTATTAGGGTTAGGGTTCAGTTGTACAGGCAGCTGGGGTTTCATTGTCTGATTATTCGGTGGAGTACCTGACGTGAGAGAAAGTTGTTGCTGGAACTGAGGAAATTGGTTTGGGAACAGAGTTTTTTGAGCTCTCTAGTTTGGGTTCCATTGATTAAAATAAGATTGCTGTAGAAGCCAAGGAGTCCACATTGCAGGGTCTACAAAGGGAGGGTTTTTTTGCTGCATGGGTGGGAAATTCATTTGATTAAAGGGTGGGTAATTTGCTTGATTAAAAGAAGGATAATTATTCCAACGATTAAATGGCATACTAGAGTTCATACCTTGTCCTCGTGGTTGCCACTGCCTCCTTTGTGTCAACAGATAGACTGCTTTGGCTTCCTCCTCAGTTGGTTGCAACACTGCTTTTATCCCTGGTAAAGAAGGGCATTGTTGAGTTTCATGGTCCTTCTCACAAATGGTACAGATTGGTACCTTGTCCAATGGACATTCCCTTAGCGGATGTTTTTCTCTGCATTTAGGACAGAAGATGGCCAACACGGCTTCTACCTCTGCTTGTTTCTTTTTAACTTGCAAGGTATCGATCTGTGAAGCAAAAGAACTTAACATTTCAGTTTTGAATTCCTCAAGTAAATTACCTATTTCAGCTCTTGTTGCTCCTCCACTGGCTGATTTTTGGACTCTTGAATAAGTATTATCCTTGCTTTTTGATTTATTTGCAGCTCCTCTTGAACATCTCTTGCAGAGGTTAACAATTTCATCATACGATTATTTAGATATATCCCCTTTACCAAGAATATTTAGCACATCTAAACAATCATCCCTTACCCCTTTCAATAATATTGTTTTGAGAATATCTTTACTTACATCGGGGTGCTCGGATCTCTGCAAATTATACTGGAGTCTTTCCACAAAGTCCTCCAGATTTTCATCCTCCTTCTGAACCATCTTGAATAATTCCTCCCTTTTTTCTCTCATCCGGCAATAGTCTTGGTATTTGGCCAGGAATTTCTCCTTCATCTGATCCCATGTTGTGATCACATGACCTCCCAAGCTCATAAACCATCTTAGTGCATTTACTTTTAATGTTGCTGGAAATAACTTATATTTTTGAGCATTATTAAAATAATCATAACTTCTACACAATATATCAAACTCGAAAAGAAACTCATCAGGGTCTTCAGAGGATAAACCATGGAAGTTAGGTAAGGCTAAGAGTGGGATATTCTTCATAGGAGTTGTTCCTCTAGGAAGTTCCCCAATAGGGAATTCCAAATTGGAGAGAGAATTCTCGCCTCTTCCTTCTCCTCCTCCACGTCCTCCGCCAAAGAGTCCTTCATTGTTTCCATCCATTGGTTGTTTTCCTGTTGCGCTTGCCCGGTCTTCAGTGCTTTCTATTGGACTCTCAATGTCCTGAACTGGTTCCTCAACTTCAATATCTTCTATTGGTTCTTCAATTTCCTCCACTGGTTCCTCAATATGTTCTATTGTTTCTTCAACCCTTTCAGGTCCCACTACTTCCTCTGTTTCGTAGTCTGTTTGGAGAGAATGCTGAGTCTGTGGCCTTCGAGAGCTTAGCCTCTGAGAAGTCTCAGCTTTTGAAATAATCTCATCAATGAAATTTTTTCTTCCTCCTCTTCCTTCGTCCTTGCCACCTGTAAGATTAGTTTTCTTGCGTCCTCTCATGCATCTTGCATATCTAAAAGAAAATCATCAGTGCTTTTAAAATCTATGATTGCCTTCCCCGGCAACGGCGCCAAAATGTTGGTCACTTTAATTGCTTATTAATTCAAACAACAAAGTGCTACATAAATTGTCAACCCAGGGAAGTCTTGTTATTTCAAAGGCAATTGCGTACTATATGTACTCAATCCTAAAAGAAATAAAAGTTGTAGTAAAGACTGGTCACACTTTGCCTTAAGCAAACTGAAGCTCCACTCTGAGTTACAACAAAAATAACCTATTGCAGACAACTACCAGAGAATGATTAAAAGAAGTAATCTAAAGAATCAATCTGCAAAGGAAAGCGTTGGCTATGCTGTAATAGAGAATAGGACCCTATTCCTAGAGCGGGAATCTTTGGCACCTGTTCTTGATTATCAAGCTGCCACCTTGCTCTGTAAACTTAATTATAACACACATGAATTAATTGTTGATAAAATAAACACTGCATCAACCAATTGGGAAGAAAACAGAGTTTCAGCAAAATGATATTCAGTAAACAGTACTGTTAACAAAGCATGAATAAAAGACACACTTAACACACTGCAGAAATATAATGGGTGAATCTTGTGATGAAGGTGGGCCCTGTCCTTCTCACAAGATTCCCCACGAAACAATAACTAGAAAGAAATGTTCAGAACAAGATTTTATTCATCTGCCAATATGTCATGTTACAGAAAAAAAGGATTCCAGTTCTGTTCCTTCAACTAAGCCTTCTCCTCGTAGTCTATTCATCCCCCTCTAATGTAGATGTCTCCTCTTTTTAAAGAGGAGACATCTATTACAATAGATTACATTGTAAGTCCTATTTTAACTCTTTATACAAAAATAGGGAAGTAAGTTTTTGTTGGGTCCCTATAATACTAGTTATTACCCCATTACTATTGTAGTTATACCCCTTATTTATATTGTTGTGCCCCCATTGCCTCCATATTGTTATTAATGTGCCCATAGAATCCCTCTATTGTTATTTTTGTGGCTTTATATTATTATTGTTAGGTCGGCTGGATTATATTGTGACTCCTTAGACTCCTATATATAGAAAGGAGGTTTTGTCATTTGAATCATCCAAGAATTGTTCATTTATGTAATGTAAAGGAGGTTGCCCCCTCGAAAAGGCTGAATTCTAAGGCGTTGATCTATCTTTTCTATCTTTTCTTGAGCTGGTTTCTTAACATTTGGTATCAGAGCTTTGGATTCTAGGGTTTCATTGCTCCAAACAGGTCATCGTGGAATTTTCGCTATAACTTTTTTTCTGTGACATTTCAGAAGTCACAAAAAAAACCCATTTGAGAAGAAATCGCGCTGAACCTTGGGTCCGAATTTCAAAGCTTTTCACGCGACATTTTCGGAGATATGATCTGAGGAAATTGGTCTTTTTGCAGACTCCTAAATTACACTCAAAACAGGTGACCTGGGGAAAATTGTCATAACTTTCTTTCTGAGCATCAGATTGAAATTGCATCAGAAGGTACAGAAAGAGGACGGACTGTAGTTTTCTTTATATATTTTTCAGAGTCAAAGGTTGAAACAGTGACACGTGGAACTTCATACAAGTTCGCTCTACTGAACTAGTCTATAATCAGATCACTGCGGGAGATTGTGCATAACTCTTTCTTAGAGAATCCAATTTGGATGAGACTAGTGGCATTGGAAAGAGGACATAGAACGCTACTACAGGTCACAATTGCATAACTGGATGATTTGAAATTACAGAGATACATCAGATTCAATATCAGGCTTCTACAAAGTAAAAAAAGGTGTGTAGTTTGACTCATGAAGAAGAGGAAGAAATGCTACATGATATATCAAAATTACAAGAACAAGTGCAACAAATGTCACGCTCACAAAAGCTAACAGATGCTAAGATAAATGGCGTGGAATCTACGATAAAGGGCATGGAAGCTAAGATGGATGATCTGAAGGCAGATTTGAGGACAAATTTGAAGATAGACATGGCAGATTTGAAGACAGATTTGACAAATTTTCTACAAGAAATACTTACTAATGGTGAAAAGGTTGTAAAGGAAACTCATGATATGAACAAAAGAAATGTTAATCATGATTCCATAGACTCTAATGTTGGATCGAAGACCCACCATATTCCAAAAATCGATATGAGGAAGTTTGATGGCAAGGATCCCGCCACATGGATATTACAGATGGAGCAGTTCTTCGATCTCAATAATGTGCAAAACACACAAAAGGTACGTATGGAAACTTTATATTTGGAACCAAATCAGTTTGTATGGTATCAATGGCTTTGCTCTCGTAAACAATTTATCACTTGGGCAATTTTTACGGAAGAATTGATAGCACATTATGGGGATACAAAAAGCAACACTTTTTTTAGCCAATTGATAAGTCTCAAACAAAATGGTTCAATAATGGAGCACATTGAGGAGTTCCAAAAATTGAACATAAGGGTAAAAGATATTCCGGAGGAGCATAGGATTGATGTGTTCATAGGGTATTTAAAGGATAATATCCAACATGATGTTCGACTTTGGGAACCTGATTCATTAGAGAAGGCATTCAGGTTAGCAAGAAAAATGGAAAGCAAAATTATGGCAACCAGGAAGCATACCACTCACAACTATAAAGACGGAAGTGCAGTTGCCCCTAGTCTTCCACAACCTATAAGGTTGACACCACAACAATTGGAAGAAAAAAGAGCAAAAGGGCTTTGTTATAGTTGTGATAGCAAATACACTAAAGGTCATAAGTGTGCTGAGAAGAAACTATTCTACATAGATTGTGAAGAGGAAGAAGAAAAGGAGCAAGAAAGGTCAAAAGAACAAGATATGCTCCAGGAACAAAGCCTAGATGAAGAACAAATAAATCCGACCATATCTTGTAATGCATTGGCGGGAATTACCACTCCTCAAACCATCAAGATAGAAGGACAAATCAAGAAGAAAAAGGTAATAGTGTTGATTGATTCAGGAAGCACCCACAATTTTATTCATTGTAGGGTAGCAAAAGAATTGAATTGCTTCCTATATCCAGCACCAGAGTGTCAAGTGATGATTGCAAATGGAGGAACAATAAATTGCTCTGGAAAGTGCCATAATATCAAGCTATCCATGGGAGAATATGTATTGACTAGCCCAATGCTTTCCATTCCAATGGGAGGTGCTGATGTTGTACTCGGAGTCCAATGGCTACAATCCTTGGGTACAATAGCTTTTAATTTTCAAGAAATTTTCATCAAATTTTCTACGGAAGGAAAGGAAGTTGAATTAAGGGGTATTGCAGGGAAACCAGGAAAGATAATCAGCTCTAATGGTATGACAAAGCTTCTAAAAAAGGAGCAAAGGGGTGTAATTGCACAATTATGTTCGCTAGATGTTTCCACATTAGAATCATCTATTTCTCCATATCTCCAAAAAGTCCTGGACAATCATTCCAAGGTATTTGAGACTCCCAAAGGTCTCCCACCTATGCGTGATCATGATCATGCTATTCATCTAATTCCAGGAAGTGTTCCTCCAAACATCAGGCCGTACAGATATCCCTATGTCCAAAAAAGTGAAATTGAACGTATGGTTGCAGAAATGCTAGAGGCTGGTATAATTCAACCGAGTCAAAGTTCTTTCTCTACGCCAGTAGTATTGGTGCACAAGAAGGATGGATCATGGCGCATGTGTCCGGATTATAGGGAGCTCAACAAGCTCACTATTAAAGATAAGTTCCCCATTCCTGTCATTGATGAATTACTGGATGAATTGCATGGATCAATTTACTTCACCAAGTTGGATCTTCGTTCAGGATATCATCAAATCAGAATGAAGATTGAAGACATTTTGAAAACGACATTTAGAACTCATGAGGGTCATTATGAATTTTTGGTCATGCCTTTTGGCCTTACCAATGCACCTTCAACATTTCAAGGTTTGATGAATTCAATTTTCAAACCATTCCTTAGAAAATTTGTGTTAGTATTTTTTGATGATATACTTATCTACAGCAAGTCTTGGAAGGATCATGTTGAACATGTTGACAGGGTGCTACAACTATTGGAGGAGAAACAATTATATGCCAAAAGATCCAAATGTTTTTTTGGAGTCCATGAGGTGGAATATTTGGGTCATATTGTATCTCATGAAGGAGTTAAGGTAGACCCTAACAAAATTAAAGCCATTAAGGAATGGAAAATCCCCACATCCATAAAGCATTTGCGTGGATTTCTTGGGTTGACAGGGTATTATCGCAAGTTTGTTAAGAATTATGGGAGAATAGCAGCACCTCTAACGACATTATTGAAGAAAGATGCATTTTCATGGACTCCAGAAGCAACAAAGGCCTTTGAACATCTTAAAGAGGCAATGTGCCAAGCACCGGTCTTAGCTACACCGGACTTCACAAAAACCTTTATTGTGGAATGTGATGCTTCAGGAAATGGAATTGGTGCTGTTCTAATGCAAGATGAAAGACCCATTGCTTTTGAAAGTCGTCCAATCAAGGGAAAGTTTCTAAGAAAAGATATTTATGAGAAGGAAATATTGGCAATACTCCATGCACTTAAGAAATGGCGACCCTACCTAATGGGAAGACACTTCAAGGTAAAAACGGATCATGATAGCCTTAAATACTTTTTAGAACAAAGATTATCCTCTGAAGAGCAACAAAAGTGGGTCACAAAGATGTTGGGTTATGACTTTGAAATCATCTACAAAAAAGGGAAGCAAAATGTGGTGGTAGATGCACTCTCAAGAAAGGATGAGGATGTGGAAGCATTGTTGTGCGCTATTTCTATCATCCAACTAGATTGGATAAATGAAGCAAGGGAGGAATGGAAGAATGACGAAGAAGTGTGGACACTTATTCGAAAGCTACAACAAGATTCCAGTACGTCTGATACATTTAGCTGGAAAAATGATTCGTTATGGTACAAAGATCGCTTATACCTCTGTAAGAATTCCCAGCTAAAACAAAAGATTCTTATGGAATTGCACACTTCTCCCTTAGGAGGGCACTCAGGATTTTTAAAAACTTACCACAGGGTTAAGAAGGAATTTTTTTGGGATGGCCTTAAATCAGATATTCAAAAGTTTGTGGCAGAATGTTTGGTTTGCCAACAAAATAAAGTTGAAACAATTAAGACACCGGGTCTATTACAACCTTTATCCATTCCAAGCCAACGTTGGGAGGAGGTATAAATGGATTTTATCACAGGTTTACCCAAGTCTGAGGGAAAGAGTGTCATCACGGTGGTAGTTGACAGACTTACCAAGTATGCACACTTTTGTGCATTATCACATCCATTTAGAGCCAGTACAGTTTCTACTACATTTATGGAAACAATTCAAAAGCTACATGGAAACCCAAAGATTATTGTAAGTGACAGAGATCCCATTTTCACTGGAAATTTTTGGACAGAATTATTTTCTCGTCTTGGTACTCAGTTAGCTCATAGCTCATCTTATCATCCTCAATCTGATGGGCAAACTGAGATAGTAAACAAATGTTTGGAAGGATATCTTCGTTGCTTTGTATATGATAGACAAACACAATGGGTCAAATGGTTGCCTCTGGCTGAATGGTGGTATAACACTTCCTTTCATACAGCAACAAAAATGACCCCATTTATGGCACTTTATGGGTATCAACCACCATCCATCACATCATATTTAAGAGAAAATTCTAAGGTTCAGGCAGTGGAACATCACATCGAACATCAACAACAAGTCCTCCAACTCTTAAAGGATAACCTCGTGTTGGCACAGAATAGAATGAAACAACAGGCAGATCAACATCGCAGTGAAAGAAGTTTTGATGTAGGTGATTGGGTATTCCTACGGCTACAACCATATAAGCAAATGTCCCTCAAGCAAGCTAAGAAGGATAATAAATTATCACCAAAGTATTATGGTATGTACAAGGTGTTGCAAAAGATTGGTACTATGGCATACAAATTGGAGCTTCCTGCAGCTTCTCAATTGCACCCAGTTTTCCATGTTTCATGCTTAAAGAAGGTTATAGGCGACAAGCTCCCAATTCAAACAATATTGCCAAAAATTGACGAGGAAGGAAAAATTATATTGGAACCGGAAGCAGTTATAGAAACAAGAACTCGAGAGCTACGAAATCGATCAATTTCAGAGTACCTTATCAAGTGGAAGAACTTATCCGCTGAAGATTCCACATGGGAGGATGAGAATTTTACGCAGAAATATCCAGAACTACTCAAGCGTTGAGGACAACACTTTTTTGAAGGAGAGGGGCATGTTGGGTCCCTATAATACTAGTTATTACCCCATTACTATTGTAGTTATACCCCTTATTTATATTGTTGTGCCCCCATTGCCCCCATATTGTTATTAATGTGCCCATAGAATCCCTCTATTGTTATTTTTGTGGCTTTATATTATTATTATTAGGTCGGCTGGATTATATTGTGACTCCTTAGACTCCTATATATAGAAAGGAGGTTTTGTCATTTGAATCATCCAAGAATGTTCATTTATGTAATGTAAAGGAGGTTGCCCCCTCGAAAAGGCTGAATTCTAAGGCGTTGATCTATCTTTTCTATCTTTTCTTGAGTTGGTTTCTTAACAGTTTTCCCTTTAACAAAATGTTGTTACAAAAATACTATCTTTAGATCATGATCGTTACATCCAGCGTAGCAGCTCCTTCGATGATCTTTTGTTGCTATCAAATCTAGATTGCAGATAACAACTGTTCAGCCACGAGATTTGCGCGTCGTTCCTTCTGTTTCAGCAACCGTGGAAGTAATCTTGCAATCTCCAGGCAGTTTCAGCAATGTGGACTGCACATTGTTCTTTAACTGTTCAGCAATTATCAATTCAATGGTTAATAATGAAGATAACGTAATTATATGTAAAATAATTAAACGTATAGTGATGAGAATAAATATTGTGTACCTTTGGAATAATTGGGTTAAAATAGTAATCAAGGACTTTAAATATAAGTTGAAAAAGGATGACATCATAAAAAAATGTATGGTCAAAAAGAGACAGTATGAGGTCCTAAAACTTAGGTAAGGATGACATTTATTGACTACATGTAGTATGACCAACATTTTCATTCGTAGATAGGTTTGAAGAATTTCTTTCCTTTAAGTTAGCTACTTTCATAGACAAGGGGCCTTCCTTCTTGCATTAAAAAAACACCATTGACATTGCATGAGGTATCACACTCCATAATCAAGATTTTGTGAAGTCAAGTGTGGCATAGACAAGAGTTATACATATAGCCTCTTTAACTTTTTCAAAAGCTTTGGTTGCTTCTTAAGTCCAAAAAATGCTTCTTTCCTTAATAATGTTGTTAGAGATGCTTCCAATTAGCCATAGTTCTTAACAAACTTTTGGTAGTATCCTTTCAACCTAATATTCCTTAGAGTTTCTTCAAGGTCTTGTAGATTGGCCATTACATCATAGCTTTAATTTTTTTAGTGATCCAGATTGGATCATTATATTTTTTTTCATCCACCTCAATGCCTTTAGAGTGAAAAAAGTGGAGGAATCAACTCACAAGCCCATTTTTACCAGTGGGACCCATTTTGGAAAATCGAGGTCCGAAACTTTTTGAGAGAATTGAGGCATCAAAAGGATTTTTGGGTATGAATTATTTTTTCTTTAGTGCATCACATTTTTTTTTATTATTCTACACACAAATACCTTTCCAATGGCACAAGAATCACCTCAATTAGAGTATGTATGCAAAATTTATGGCACTCAGAAGTTTACCTTACTATGTTGGCCACCATTATTCAAGAGGATGCCATGGCATCCCCCATTACTGATGGAAAAGGGGATATCCACGTCATCATGATGAAGGAAATTCTAGAAAAGTTCATATTGTAACTCTAGTTAAGAGTTGGAGTCAAACATAACCACTAGTAGGCTATCAGATTGTGTTATAACCAGGCCACCAAGAGGAAAGGGGTTTGTTATGTAACCAGCTCAAGAAAAGATAGAAAAGATAGATCAACGCCTTAGAATTCAGCCTCTTCGAGGGGGCAACCTCCTTTACATTACATAAATGAACAATTCTTGGATGATACAAATGACAAAACCTCCTTTCTATATATAGGAGTCTAAGGAGTCACAATATAATCCAGCCGACCTAACAATAATAATATAAAGCCACAAAAATAACAATAGAGGGATTCTATGGGGCACAGAAATAATAATATGGGGGTAATAGGGGCACAACAATATAAATAAGGGGTATAACTACAATAGTAATGGGGTAATCACTAGTATTATAGGGACCCAACATGCCCCTCTCCTTCAAAAAAGTGTTGTCCTCAACGCTTGAGTAGTTCTGGATACTTCTGCATAAAATTCTCATCCTCCCATGTGGAATCTTCAGCGGATAAGTTCTTCCACTTGATAAGATACTCTGAAATTGATCGATTTCGTAGCTGTCAAGTTCTTGTTTCTGTGACTGCTTCCGGTTCCAATATAATTTTTCCTTCCTCGTCAAGTTCTGGCAATATTGTTTGAATTGGGAGCTTGTCACCTATAACCTTCTTTAAACATGAAACATGGAAAACTGGGTGCAATCGTGAAGCTGCAGGAAGCTCCAATTTGTATGCCATAGTACCAATCTTTTCCAACACCTTGTACGGACCATAATACTTTCGTGATAATTTAATATCCTTCTTAGCTTGCTTTAGGGACATTTGCTTATATGGTTGTAGCCGTAGGAATACCCAATCACCTACATCAAAACTTCTTTCACTGCGATGTTGATCTGCCAGTTGTTTCATTCTATTTTGTGCCAACACGAGGTTATCCTTTAAGAGTTGGAGGACTTGTTGTTGATGTTCGATGTGATGTTCCACTGCTTGAACCTTAGAATTTTCTCTTAAATATGATGTGATTGATGGTGGTTGGTACCCATAAAGTGCCATAAATGGGGTCATTTTTGTTGCTGTATGGAAGGAAGTGTTATACCAACATTCAGCTAGAGGCAACCATTTGACCCATTGTGTCTGTTTATCAGATACAAAGCAACGAAGATATCCTTCCAAACATTTGTTTACTATCTCAGTTTGCCCATCAGATTGAGGATGATAAGATGAGCTATGAGCTAACTGAGTACCCAGACAAGAAAATAATTCTGTCCAAAAATTTCCAGTGAAAATGGGATCTCTGTCACTTACAATAATCTTTGGGTTTCCATGTAGCTTTTGAACTGTTTCCATAAATGCAGAAGAAACTGTACTGGCTTTAAATGGATGTGATAATGCACAAAAGTGTGCATACTTGTTAAGTCTGTCAACTACCACCATGATGACACTCTTTCCCTTAGACTTGGGTAAACCTGTGATAAAATCCATTGAAACCTCCTCCCAACGTTGGCTTGGAATGGATAAAGGTTGTAATAGACCCGGTGTCTTAATTGTTTCAACTTTATTTTGTTGGCAAACCAAACATTCCGCCACAAACTTTTGAATATCTGATTTAAGGCCATCCCAAAAAAATTCCTTCTTAACCCTGTGGTAAGTTTTTAAAAATCCTGAGTGCCCTCCTAAGGGAGAAGTGTGCAATTCCATAAGAATCTTTTGTTTTAGCTGGGAATTCTTACAGAGGTATAAGCGATCTTTGTACCATAACGAATCATTTTTCCAGCTAAATGTATCAGAAGTACTGGAATCTAGTTGTAACTTTCGAATAAGTGCCCACACTTCTTCGTCATTCTTCCATTCCTCCTTTGCTTTGTTTATCCAATCTAGTTGGATAATAGAAATGGCACACAACAATGCTTCCATATCCTCATCCTTTCTTGAGAGTGCATCTGCCACCACATTTTGCTTCCCTTTTTTGTAGATGATTTCAAAGTCATAACCCAACATCTTTGTGACCCACTTTTGTTGCTCTTCAGAGGATAATCTTTGTTCTAAAAAGTATTTAAGGCTATCATGATCCGTTTTTACCTTGAAGTGTCTTCCCATTAGGTAGGGTCGCCATTTCTTAAGTGCATGGAGTATTGCCAACATTTCCTTCTCATAAATAGCTTTGCTTAAAAACTTTCCCTTGATTGGACGACTTTCAAAAGCAATGGGTCTTTCATCTTGCATTAGAACAGCACCAATTCCATTTCCTGAAGCATCACATTCCACAATAAAGGTTTTTGTGAAGTCCGGTGTAGCTAAGACCGGTGCTTGGCACATTGCCTCTTTAAGATGTTTATAGGCCTTTGTTGCTTCCGGAGTCCATGAAAATGAATCTTTCTTCAATAATGGTATTAGAGGTGCTGCTATTCTCCCATAATTCTTAATGAACATGCGATAATACCCTGTCAACCCAAGAAATCCTCGCAGATGCTTTATGGATGTGGGGATTTTCCATTCGTTAATGGCTTTAATTTTGCTGGGGTCTACCTTAACTCCTTCATGAGATACAATATGACCCAAATATTCCACCTCCTGGACTCCAAAGAAACATTTGGATCTTTTTGCATATAATTGTTTCTCCTCCAATAGTTGTAGCACCTTATCAACATGTTCAACATAATCCTTCCAAGACTTGCTGTAGATTAGTATATCATCAAAAAATACTAACACAAATTTTCTAAGGAATGGTTTGAAAATTGAATTCATCAACCCTTGAAATGTTGAAGGTGCATTGGTAAGGCCAAAAGGCATGACCAAAAATTCATAATGAACCTCATGAGTTCTAAATGTCGTTTTTGGAATGTCTTCAATCTTCATTCTGATTTGATGATATCCCGAACGAAGATCCAACTTGGTGAAGTAAATTGATCCATGCAATTCATCCAGTAATTCATCAATGACAGGAATGGGGAACTTATCTTTAATAGTGAGCTTGTTGAGCTCCCTATAATCTGGACACATGCGCCATGATCCATCCTTCTTGTGCACCAATACTACTGGAGCTGAGAAAGAACTTTGACTCGGTTGAATTATACCAGCCTCTAGCATTTCTGCAACCATACGTTCAATTTCACTTTTTTGGACATATGGATATCTGTACGGCCTGATGTTTGGAGGAACACTTCCTGGAATTAGATGAATAGCATGATCATGATCACGCATAGGTGGGAGACCTTTGGGAGTCTCAAATACCTTGGAATGATTGTCCAGGACTTTTTGGAGATCTGGAGAAATAGATGATTCCAATGTGGAAACATCTAGCGAACATAATTATGCAATTACACCTCTTTGCTCCTTTTTTAGAAGCTTTGTCATGCCATTAGAGCTGATTATCTTTCCTGGTTTCCCTGCAATACCCCTTAATTCAACTTTCTTTCCTTCCACAGAAAATTTGATGAAAAGTTCTTGAAAATTAAAAGCTATTGTACCCAAGGATTGTAGCCATTGGACTCCTAGTACAACATCAGCACCTCCCATTGGAATGGAAAGCATTGGGCTATTCAATACATATTGTCCCATGGATAGCTTGATATTATGGCACTTTCCAGAACAATTTATTGTTCCTCCATTTGCAATCATCACTTGACACTCTGGTGCTGGATATAGGAAGCAATTCAATTCTTTTGCTACCCTACAATGAATAAAATTGTGGGTGCTTCCTGAATCAATCAACACTATTACCTTTTTCTTCTTGATTTGTCCTTCTATCTTGATGGTTTGAGGAGTGGTAATTCCCGCCAATGCATTACAAGATATGGTCGGATTTATTTGTTCTTCATCTAGGCTTTGTTCCTGGAATATATTCTCTTCTTTTGACCTTTCTTGCTCCTTTTCTTCTTCCTCTTCACAATCTATGTAGAATAATTTCTTCTCAGCACACTTATGACCTTTTGTGTATTTGCTATCACAATTGTAACAAAGCCCTTTTGCTCTTTTTTCTTCCAATTGTTGTGGTGTCAACCTTGTAGGTTGTGGAAGACTATGGGCAACAACACTTCCGTCTTTATAGTTGTGAATGGTATGCTTCCTAGTTGCCATAATTTTGCTTTCCATTTTTCTTACTAACCTGAATGCCTTCTCTAATGAATCAGGTTCCCAAAGGCACACATCATGTTGGATATTATCCTTTAAAGACCCTATGAACGCATCAATCCTATGCTCCTTTGGAATATCTTTTACCCTTATGTTCAATTTTTGGAACTCCTCAATGTGCTCCATTATTGAATCCTTTTGTTTGAGACTTATCAATTGGCTAAAAAAAGTGTTGCTTTTTGTATCCTCATAATGTGCTATCAATTCTTCCGTAAAAATTGCCCAAGTGATAAATTGTTTACGAGAACAAAGCCATTGATACCATACAAACTGATTTGGTTCCAAATATAAAGTTGCCATACGTACCTTTTGTGTGTTTTGCACATTATTGAGATCGAAGAATTGCTCCATCTGTAATATCCATGTGGCGAGATCCTTGCCATCAAACTTCCTCATATCGATTTTTGGAATGTGGTGATTCTTCGATCCAACATTAGCGTCTATGGAATCATGATTAACATTTCTTTTGTTCTCATCATGAGTTTCCTTTACTACCTTTTCACCATTAGTAAGTATTTCTTGTAGAAAATTAGTCAAATCTGTCTTCAAATCTGCCATGCCTGTCTTCAAATTTGTGTTAAAATCTATCTTCAAATTGTCCATCTTAGCTTCCATGCCATTCATCTTAGCTTCCACGCCATTTATCTTAGAATCTGTTAACTTTTGTGAGCGTGACATTTGTTGCACTTGTTCTTGTAATTTTGATATATCATGTAGCATTTCTTCCTCTTCTTCATGAGTCATGCTAGAGCTTTCAGGTTCCTTACTAGGTGTTTGCATTTTCTTTTCTCGGGGCATCAGTTACCGATAATAATGCTCTACTATGCCCTTTGAATTCCTTCAAAATAAATTTTCAAACCAAGCTTAAGCAAAAATTTAAAAAAATCTACACACCTTTTTTCACTTTGTAGGAGCTTGATATTGCCTCTAATGTATCTCTGTACTTTCCAGTCATCTAGTTCTAAACTTGTGACCTGTAGTAGCTCTCTATGTCCTCTTTCCAATGCCACAATTCTGACCCAAATTGGATTCTCCAGGGAAGAGTTATGCGAAATCTACCACAGTGACTTGATTATAGACTAGTTCAGTAGAGCTAACTTGTACGACGTGCCGCGAGTCACTGTTTCGACCTTTGAATCTAAAAAACACCCACAAGAAACTACAGTCCGTCCTCTTTCTGTACCTTTTTACGAAATTTCAATCCGATCCTCAGAGAGAAAGTTATGACGATTTTCCCCAGGTCACCTGTTTTGAATGTAATTCAGGAGTCTACAAAAAGACCAACTACCTCAGATCATATCTCCGAAAATATCGCGCGAAAAGCTCTAAAATTTGGACCCACGGTTCAGCGCCAATTCTTCTCAAATGGGTTTTTTTTGCGACTTCTGAAACGTCACAGAAAAAAAGTTATAGCAAAAATTCCACGATGACCTGTTTGGAGCAGCGAAACCCTAGAATCCAAAGCTCTGATACCAAATGTTATGTAACCAGCTCAAGAAAAGATAGAAAAGATAGATCAACGCCTTAGAATTCAGCCTCTTCGAGGGGGCAACCTCCTTTACATTACATAAATGAACAATTCTTGGATGATACAAATGACAAAATCTCCTTTCTATATATAGGAGTCTAAGGAGTCACAATATAATCCAGTCGACCTAACAATAATAATATAAAGCCACAAAAATAACAATAGAGGGATTCTATGGGGCACAGAAATAATAATATAGGGGTAATAGGGGCACAACAATATAAATAAGGGGTATAACTACAATAGTAATGGGGTAATCACTAGTATTATAGGGACCCAACAGGGTTCCAATTCTTTTCGAGGGAATTTTTTTCCATAAACGAGCATAGTTGAAAGGGATGATAAGAGAGAACACAAAGAGTATTGTTGCACTATACCATCCCATGATCCACAAGCCTTACTTCTTTGTACTCGAAGTGATTTTCTATTCAGAGAAAGAGACGAGAGAAACCTCACCTTCCATATGGGTATCCTCCAAACGGGGTTTCCCAGGTTATATCTTGTGTCAATCATGGTTTTAGAGTTTTTATGTTATGAAACCAGCTCACAAAAAGATAGAAAAGAGAGATCCACGACTTAGAATTCAGCCTCTTCGAGGGGGCAACCTCCTTTACATTACATAAATGAACAATTCTTGGATGATACAAATGACAAAACCTCCTTTCTATATATAGGAGTCTAAGGAGTCACCATGTAATCCAGCCGACCTAACAATAATAATATAAAGCCACAAAAATAACAATAGAGGGATTCTATGGGGCACAGAAATAACAATATGGGGATAATAGGGGCACAACAATATAAATAAGGGGTATAACTACAATAGTAATGGGGTAATCACTAGTATTATAGGGACCCAACATGCCCCACTCCTTCAAAAAAGTGTTGTCCTCAACGCTTGAGTAGTTCTGGATACTTCTGCATAAAATTCTCATCCTCCCATGTGGAATCTTCAGCGGATAAGTTCTTCCACTTGATAAGATACTCTGAAATTGATCGATTTCGTAGTTGTCGAGTTCTTGTTTCTGTGACTGCTTCTGGTTCCAATATAATTTTTCCTTCCTCATCAAGTTCTGGCAATATTGTTTGAATTGGAAGCTTGTCACCTATAACCTTCTTTAAACATGAAACATGGAAGACTGGGTGCAATCGAGAAGCTGCAGGAAGCTCCAATTTGTATGCCATAGTACCAATCTTTTGCAACACCTTGTATGGACCATAATACTTTGGTGACAATTTATTATCCTTCTTAGCTTGCTTTAGGGACATTTGCTTATATGGTTGTAGCCGTAGGAATACCCAATCACCTACTTCAAAACTTCTTTCACTGCGATGTTGATCTGCCTGTTGTTTCATTCTATTTTGTGCCAACACGAGGTTATCCTTTAAGAGTTGGAGGACTTGTTGTTGATGTTCGATGTGATGTTCCACTGCCTGAACCTTAGAATTTTCTCTTAAATATGATGTGATGGATGGTGGTTGATACCCATAAAGTGCCATAAATGGGGTAATTTTTGTTGCTGTATGGAAGGAAGTGTTATACCACCATTCAGCCAGAGGCAACCATTTGACCCATTGTGTCTGTTTATCAGATACAAAGCAATGAAGATATCCTTCCAAACATTTGTTTACTATCTCAGTTTGCCCATCAGATTGAGGATGATAAGATGAGCTATGAGCTAACTAAGTACCAAGACAAGAAAATAATTCTGTCCAAAAATTTCCAGTGAAAATGGGATCTCTGTCACTTACAATAATCTTTGGGTTTCCATGTAGCTTTTGAACTGTTTCCATAAATGCAGTAGAAACTGTACTGGCTTTAAATGGATGTGATAATGCACAAAAGTGTGCATACTTGGTAAGTCTGTCAACTACCACCATGATGACACTCTTTCCCTCAGACTTGGGTAAACCTGTGATAAAATCCATTGAAACCTCCTCCCAACGTTGGCCTGGAATGGATAAAGGTTGTAATAGACCCGGTGTCTTAATTGTTTCAACTTTATTTTGCTGGCAAACCAAACATTCTGCCACAAACTTTTGAATATCTGATTTAAGGCCATCCCAAAAAAATTCCTTCTTAACCCTGTGGTAAGTTTTTAAAAATCCTGAGTGCCCTCCTAAGGGAGAAGTGTGCAATTCCATAAGAATCTTTTGTTTTAGCTGGGAATTCTTACAGAGGTATAAGCGATCTTTGTACCATAACGAATCATTTTTCCAGCTAAATGTATCAGAAGTACTAGAATCTTGTTGAATCTTTCGAATAAGTGCCCATACTTCTTCGTCATTCTTCCATTCCTCCCTTGCTTCGTTTATCCAATCTGGTTGGATAATAGAAATGGCACACAACAATGCTTCCACATCCTCATCCTTTCTTGAGAGTGCATCTGCCACCACATTTTGCTTCCCTTTTTTGTAGATGATTTCAAAGTCATAACCCAACATCTTTGTGACCCACTTTTGTTGCTCTTCAGAGGATAATCTTTGTTCTAAAAAGTATTTAAGGCTATCATGATCCGTTTTTACCTTGAAGTGTCTTCCCATTAGGTAGGGTCGCCATTTCTTAAGTGCATGGAGTATTGCCAACATTTCCTTCTCATAAATAGCTTTGCTTAAAAACTTTCCCTTGATTGGACGACTTTCAAAAGCAATGGGTCTTTCATCTTGCATTAGAACAGCACCAATTCCATTTCCTGAAGCATCACATTCCACAATAAAGGTTTTTGTGAAGTCCGGTGTAGCTAAGACCGGTGCTTGGCACATTGCCTCTTTAAGATTTTCAAAGGCCTTTGTTGCTTCCGGAGTCCATGAAAATGAATCTTTCTTCAATAATGTTGTTAGAGGTGCTGCTATTCTCCCATAATTCTTAACATACTTGCGATAATACCCTGTCAACCCAAGAAATCCTCGCAGATGCTTTATGGATGTGGGGATTTTCCATTCCTTAATGGCTTTAATTTTGCTAGGGTCTACCTTAACTCCTTCATGAGATACAATATGACCCAAATATTCCACCTCCTGGACTCCAAAGAAACATTTGGATCTTTTTGCATATAATTGTTTCTCCTCCAATAGTTGTAGCACCCTCTCAACATGTTCAACATGATCCTTCCAAGACTTGCTGTAGATTAGTATATCATCAAAAAATACTAACACAAATTTTCTAAGGAATGGTTTGAAAATTGAATTCATCAAACCTTGAAATGTTGAAGGTGCATTGGTAAGGCCAAAAGGCATGACCAAAAATTCATAATGACCCTCATGAGTTCTAAATGCCGTTTTTGGAATGTCTTCAACCTTCATTCTGATTTGATGATATCCCGAACGAAGATCCAACTTGGTGAAGTAAATTGATCCATGCAATTCATCTAGTAATTCATCAATAACAGGAATGGGGAACTTATCTTTAATAGTGAGCTTGTTGAGCTCCCTATAATCTGGACACATGCGCCATGATCCATCTTTCTTGTGCACCAATACTACTGGAGCTGAGAAAGAACTTTGACTCGGTTGAATTATACCAGCCTCTAGCATTTCTGCAACCATACGCTCAATTTCATTTTTTTGGACATAGGGATATCTGTACGGCCTGATGTTTGGAGGAACACTTCCTGGAATCAGATGAATAGCATGATCATGATCACGCATAGGTGGGAGACCCTTGGGAGTCTCAAATACCTTGGAATGATTGTCCAAGACTTTTTGGAGATCTGGAGAAATAGATGATTCCAATGTGGAAACATCTAGCGAGCATAATTGTGCAATTACACCTCTTTGCTCCTTTCTTAGAAGCTTTGTCATACCATGAGAGCTGATTATCTTTCCTGGTTTCCCTGCAATACCCCTTAATTCAACTTCCTTTCCTTCCGAAGAAAATTTGATGAAAAGTTCTTGAAAATTAAAAGCTATTGTACCCAAGGATTGTAGCCATTGGACTCCTAGTAGAACATCCGCACCTCCCATTGGAATGGAAAGCATTGGGCTAGTCAATACATATTCTCCCATGGATAGCTTGATATTATGGCACTTTCCAGAGCAATTTATTGTTCCTCCATTTGCAATCATCACTTGACACTCTGGTGCTGGATATAGGAAGCAATTCAATTCTTTTGCTACCCTACAATGAATAAAATTGTGGGTGCTTCCTGAATCAATCAACACTATTACCTTTTTTTTCTTGATTTGTCCTTCTATCTTGATGGTTTGAGGAGTGGTAATTCCCGCCAATGCATTACAAGATATGGTCGGATTTATTTGTTCTACATCTAGGCTTTGTTCCTGGAATATATCCTCTTATTTTGACCTTTCTTGCTCCTTTTCTTCTTCCTCTTCACAATCTATGTAGAATAATTTCTTCTCACCACACTTATGACCTTTTGTGTATTTGCTATCACAATTGTAACAAAGCCCTTTTGCTCTTTTTTCTTCCAATTGTTGTGGTGTCAACCTTGTAGGTTGTGGAAGACTATGGGCAACAACACTTCCGTCTTTATAGTTGTGAACGGTATGCTACCTAGTTGCCATAATTTTTCTTTCCATTTTTCTTGCTAATCTGAATGCCTTCTCTAATGAATCAGGTTCCCAAAGGCGCACATCATGTTGGATATTATCCTTTAAAGACCCTATGAACACGTCAATCCTATGCTCCTCTGGAATATCTTTTACCCTTATGTTCAATTTTTGGAACTCCTCAATGTGCTCCATTATTGAACCCTTTTGTTTGAGACTTATCAATTGGCTAAAAAAAGTGTTGCTTTTTGTATCCTCATAATGGGCTATCAATTCTTCCGTAAAAATTGCCCAAGTGATAAATTGTTTACGAGAACAAAGCCATTGATACCATACAAACTGATTTGGTTCCAAATATAAAGTTGTCGTACGTACCTTTTGTGGGTTTTGCACATTATTGAGATCGAAGAATTGCTCCATCTGTAATATCCATGTGGCGGGATCCTTGCCATCAAACTTCCTCATATCGATTTTTGGAACATGGTGAGTCTTCGATCCAATGCCATTCACCTTAGCTTCCATGCCATCCATCTTAACTTCCATGCCATCCATCTTAGCTTGCATGCCCTTTATCTTAGATTCCACACCATTTACCTTAGATTCCACGCCATTTATCTTAGATTCCATGCCACTTATCTTAGCTTCTGTTAGCTTTTGTGAGCGTGACATTTGTTGCACTTGTTCTTGTAATTTTGATATATCATGTAGCATTTCTTCCTCTTCTTCATGAGTCATGCTAGAGCTTTCAGGTTCCTTACTAGGTGTTTGCATTTTCTTTCCTCGGGGCATCAGTTACCGATAATAATGCTTTACTATGCCCTTTGAATTCCGTTAAACCAAGCTTACACAAAAATTTAAAAAAAAAATACACACCTTTTTTCACTTTATAGAAGCCTGATATTGAATCTGATGTATCTCTGTAATTTCGGATCATCTAGTTCTGAAATTGCTATCTATAGTAGCCTTCTGCGTCCTCTTTCCAATGCCACAAGTCTGAGCCAAATTGGATTCTCCAAGGAAGAGTTATGTGAAATCTCCCACAGTGACTTGCTTTTAGACTGGTTCAGTAGAGCGAACTTGTACGACGTGCCACGAGTCACTGTTTCAATATTTGAATCTGAAACTCACCCACAAGAAACTAGATTCCGTCCTATTTCTGTACCTTTTTACGAAATTTCAATCCGATCCTCAGAGAGAGAGTTATGACGATTTTCCCCAGGTCACGTGTTTTGAATGTAATTCAGGAGTCTGCAAAAAGGCCAAATTCCTCAGATCATATCTCCGAAACTATCGCGCTAAAAGCTCTGACATTCGGACCCAAAGTTCAGCGCCAATTCTTCTCAAATGGGTTTTTTTTGTGACTTCTGAAACGTTACCGAAAAAAGGTTATAGCGAAAATGCCACGATGACCTATTTGGAGCAGCGAAACCCTAGAATCCAAAGCTCTGATACCAAATGTTATGAAACCAGCTCACAAAAAGATAGAAAAGAGAGATCCACGACTTAGAATTCAGCCTCTTCGAGGGGGAAACCTCCTTTACATTACATAAATGAACAATTCTTGGATGATACAAATGACAAAACCTCCTTTCTATATATAGGAGTCTAAGGAGTCACCATGTAATCCAGCCGACCTAACAATAATAATATAAAGCCACAAAAATAACAATAGAGGGATTCTATGGGGCACAGAAATAACAATATGGGGGTAATAGGGGCACAACAATATAAATAAGGGGTATAACTACAATAGTAATGGGGTAATCACTAGTATTATAGGGACCCAACATTTTATTTTTATTTTCTTTATTATTTTAATTTACATTTATATGAAATAAATAATAATTTATAGATCCAAAAATCTAAATTGAAATAAACCCTCACAATGTAGATTTCATATTTTTAAGCATAATTTATCATATTTGTTGTGACCAACTATCAAGGGAATACCCATAGAAGTTTATGGATTGTATTGGTATCATAGAAGGTTTCTTTGGGTATATTGTGTATATTTATAGGGGATCTAGATCAACTGATCCAAAATTCATAAAACCCAGACAAGGCAAATAAATATGTGAATAACCCTTGTGATCCTACAGAGAATAGGTTTTCGTGGCTAGAAGCATAAGTTGCAAATATGAATTGTAACGTGAATATCCTCATGGAAGCCCTGACCAATAAGGTCATGCTATTTGGAGAATAAGGGGGTTCAAACACAGAATTTTGATTAGAGGGGAGATCAAGAGATTGGGAAGAAATGAAGAAGGAAACAAAGAAAGAACTTGAAATAGATCAACCAAGTTCAGGTGCCATTGTTATGAAACCAGCTCAAGAAAAGATAGAAAAGATAGATCAACGCCTTAGAATTCAGCCTCTTCGAGGGGGCAACCTCCTTTACATTACATAAATGAACAATTCTTGGATGATACAAATGAAAAAACCTCCTTTCTATATATAGGAGTCTAAGGAGTCACAATATAATCCAGCCGACCAAACAATAATAATATAAAGCCACAAAATAATAATAGAGGGATTCTATGGGGCACAGAAATAACAATATGGGGGTAATAGGGGCACAACAATATAAATAAGGGGTATAACTACAATAGTAATGGGGTAATTACTAGTATTATAGGGACCCAACATGCCCCTCTCCTTCAAAAAAGTGTTGTCCTCAACGCTTGAGTAGTTCTGGATACTTCTGCATAAAATTCTCATCCTCCCATGTGGAATCTTCAGTGGATAAGTTCTTCCACTTGATAAGATACTCTGAAATTGATTGATTTCGTAGCTGTCGAGTTCTTGTTTCTGTGACTGCTTCCGGTTCCAATATAATTTTTCCTTCCTCGTCAAGTTCTGGCAATATTGTTTGAATTGGGAGCTTGTCACCTATAACCTTATTTAAACATGAAACATGGAAAACTGGGTGCAATCGAGAAGCTGCAGGAAGCTCCAATTTGTATGCCATAGTACCAATCTTTTGCAACACCTTGTACGGACCATAATACTTTGGTGATAATTTATTATCCTTCTTAGCTTGCTTTAGGGACATTTGCTTATATGGTTGTAGCTGTAGGAATACCCAATCACCTACATCAAAACTTCTTTCACTGCGATGTTGATCTGCCTGTTGTTTCATTCTATTTTGTGCCAGCATGAGGTTATCCTTTAAGAGTTGGAGGACTTGTTGTTGATGTTCGATGTGATGTTCCACTGCCTGAACCTTAGAATTTTCTCTTAAATATGATGTGATGGATGGTGGTTGATACCCATAAAGTGCCATAAATGGGGTCATTTTTGTTGCTGTATGGAAGGAAGTGTTATACCACCATTCAGCCAGAGGCAACCATTTGACCCATTGTGTTTGTTTATCAGATACAAAGCAACGAAGATATCCTTCCAAACAATTGTTTACTATCTCAGTTTGCCCATCAGATTGAGGATGATAAGATGAGCTATGAGCTAACTAAGTACCAAGACAAGAAAATAATTTTGTCCAAAAATTTCCAGTGAAAATGGGATCTCTGTCACTTACAATAATCTTTGGGTTTCCATGTAGCTTTTGAATTGTTTCCATAAATGCAGTAGAAACTGTGCTGGCTTTAAATGGATGTGATAATGCACAAAAGTGTGCATACTTGGTAAGTCTGTCAACTACCACCATGATGACACTCTTTCCCTCAGACTTGGGTAAACCTGCGATAAAATCCATTGAAACCTCCTCCCAACGTTGGCTTAGAATGGATAAAGGTTGTAATAGACCCGGTGTCTTAATTGTTTCAACTTTATTTTGCTGGCAAACCAAACATTCCGCCACAAACTTTTGAATATCTGATTTAAGGCCATCCCAAAAAAATTCCTTCTTAACCCTGTGGTAAGTTTTTAAAACTCCTGGGTGCCCTCCTAAGGGAGAAGTGTGCAATTCCATAAGAATCTTTTGTTTTAGCTAGGAATTCTTAGAGAGGTATAAGCGATCTTTGTACCATAACGAATCATTTTTCCAGCTAAATGTATCAGAAGTACTAGAATCTTGTTGTAGCTTTCGAATAAGTGCCCACACTTCTTCCTCATTCTTCCATTCCTCCCTTGCTTCATTTATCCAATCTGGTTGGATAATAGAAATGGCACACAACAATGCTTCCACATCCTCATCCTTTCTTGAGAGTGCATCTGCCACCACATTTTTCTTCCCTTTTTTGTAGATGATTTCAAAGTCATAACCCAACATCTTTGTGACCCACTTTTGTTGCTCTTCAGAGGATAATCTTTGTTCTAAAAAGTATTTAAGGCTATCATGATCCGTTTTTACCTTGAAGTGTCTTCCCATTAGGTAGGGTCGCCATTTCTTAAGTGCATGGAGTATTGCCAACATTTCCTTCTCATAAATAGCTTTGCTTAAAAACTTTCCCTTGATTAGACGACTTTCAAAAGCAATGGGTCTTTCATCTTGCATTAGAACAACACCAATTCCATTTCCTGAAGCATCACATTCCACAATAAAGGTTTTTGTGAAGTCCGGTGTAGCTAAGACCGGTGCTTGGCACATTGCCTCTTTAAGATGTTCAAAGGCCTTTGTTGCTTCTGGAGTCCATGAAAATGAATCTTTCTTCAATAATGTTGTTAGAGGTGCTGCTTTTCTTCCATAATTCTTAACAAACTTGCGATAATACCCTGTCAACCCAAGAAATCCTCGCAGATGCTTTATGGATGTGGGGATTTTCCATTCCTTAATGGCTTTAATTTTGCTAGGGTCTACCTTAACTCCTTCATGAGATACAATATGACCCAAATATTCCACCTCCTGGACTCCAAAGAAACATTTGGATCTTTTTGCATATAATTCTTTCTCCTCCAATAGTTGTAGCACCCTGTCAACATGTTCAACATGATCCTTCCAAGACTTGCTGTAGATTAGTATATCATCAAAAAATACTAACACAAATTTTCTAAGGAATGGTTTGAAAATTGAATTCATCAAACCTTGAAATGTTGAAGGTGCATTGGTAAGGCCAAAAGGCATGACCAAAAATTCATAATGACCCTCATGAGTTCTAAATGCCGTTTTCAGAATGTCTTCAATCTTCATTCTGATTTGATGATATCCCGAACGAAGATCCAAATTGGTGAAGTAAACTGATCCATGCAATTCATCCAATAATTCATCAATAACAGGAATGGGGAACTTATCTTTAATAGTGAGCTTGTTGAGCTCCCTATAATCCGGACACATGCGCCATGATCCATCCTTCTTGGGCACCAATACTACTGGAGCTGAGAAAGAACTTTGACTTGGTTGAATTATACCAGCCTCTAGCATTTCTGCAACCATACGTTCAATTTCACTTTTTTGGACATAGGGATATCTGTACGGCCTGATGTTTGGAGGAACACTTCCTGGAATCAGATGAATAGCATGATCATGATCACGCATAGGTGGGAGACCTTTGGGAGTCTCAAATACCTTGGAATGATTGTCCAGGACTTTTTGGAGATCTGGAGAAATAGATGATTCCAATGTGGAAACATCTAGCGAGCATAATTGTGCAATTACACCTCTTTGCTCCTTTTTTAGAAGCTTTGTCATACCATGAGAGCTGATTATCTTTCCTGGTTTCCCTGCAATACCCCTTAATTCAACTTCCTTTCCTTCCGTAGAAAATTTGATGAAAAGTTCTTGAAAATTAAAAGCTATTGTACCCAAGGATTGTAGCCATTGGACTCCTAGTACAACATCCGCACCTCCCATTGGAATGGAAAACATTGGGCTAGTCAATACATATTCTCCCATGGATAGCTTGATATTATGGCACTTTCCAGAGAAATTTATTGTTCCTCCATTTGCAATCATCACTTGACACTCTGGTGCTGGATATAGGAAGCAATTCAATTATTTTGCTACCCTACAATGAATAAAATTGTGGGTGCTTCCTGAATCAATCAACACTATTACCTTTTTCTTCTTGATTTGTCCTTCTATCTTGATGGTTTGAGGAGTGGTAATTCCTGCCAATGCATTAAAGGATATGGTCGGATTTATTTGTTCTTCATCTAGGCTTTGTTCCTGGAGTATATCTTCTTCTTTTGACCTTTCTTGCTCCTTTTCTTCTTCCTCTTCACAATCTATGTAGAATAATTTCTTCTCAGCACACTTATGACCTTTAGTGTATTTGCTATCACAACTGTAACAAATCCCTTTTTCTCTTTTTTCTTCCAATTGTTGTGGTGTCAACCTTATAGGTTGTGGAAGACTAGGGGTAACAACACTTCCGTCTTTATAGTTGTGAGTGGTATGCTTCCTGGTTGCCATAATTTTGCTTTCCATTTTTCTTGCTAACCTGAATGCCTTCTCTAATGAATCAGGTTCCCAACGTCGAACATCATGTTGGATATTATCCTTTAAAGACCCTATGAACACATCAATCCTATGCTCCTCTGGAATATCTTTTACCCTTATGTTCAATTTTTGGAACTCCTCAATGTGCTCCATTACTGAACCCTTTTGTTTGAGACTTATCAATTGGCTAAAAAAAGTGTTGCTTTTTGTATCTTCATAATGTGCTATCAATTCTTCCGTAAAAATTGCCCAAGTGATAAATTGTTTACGAGAGCAAAGCCATTGATACCATACAAACTGATTTGGTTCCAAATATACAGTTGCCATACGTACCTTTTGTGCGTTTTGCACATTATTGAGATTGAAGAATTGCTCCATCTGTAATATCCATGTGGCGGGATCCTTGCCATCAAACTTCCACATATCGATTTTTGGAATATGGTGGTTCTTCGATCCAACATTAGCATCTATGGAATCATGATTAACATTTCTTTTGTTCTCATCATGAGTTTCCTTTACTACCTTTTCACCATTAGTGACCCTTTCTTGTAGCAACTTCTTCAATTCTTCCATGTCTGTCTTCAGATCTATCTTCAAATCTGCCATGTCTCTCTTCAAATCTATCTTCGAATCATCCATCTTAGCTTCCATGCCCTTTATCTTAGATTCCACGCCATTTATCTTAGATTCCACGCCACTTATCTTAGCTTCTGTTAGCTTTTGTGAGCGTGACATTTGTTGCACTTGTTCTTGTAATTTTGATATATCATGTAGCATTTCTTCCTCTTCTTCATGAGTCATGCTAGAGCTTTCAGGTTCCTTACTAGGTGTTTGCATTTTCTTTCCTCGGGGCATCAGTTACCGATAATAATGCTTTACTATGCCCTTTGAATTCCGTTAAACCAAGCTTACACAAAAATTTTAAAAAAAAACTACACACCTTTTTTCACTTTATAGAAGCCTGATATTGAATCTGATGTATCTCTGTAATTTCGGATCATCCAGTTCTAAAATTTCTACCTGTAGTAGCCTTCTGTGTCCTCTTTCCAATGCCACAAGTCTGAGCCAAATTGGATTCTCCAAGGAAGAGTTATGTGAAATCTCCCACAGTGACTTGCTTTTAGACTGGTTCAGTAGAGTGAACTTGTACGACATGCCACGAGTCACTGTTTCAACCTTTGAATCTGAAACACACATACAAGAAACTACAGTCCGTCCTCTTTCTGTACCGTCTTACAAAATTTCAATCCGATCCCCAGAGAGAAAGTTATGACGATTTTCCCCAGGTCACCTGTTTTGAATGTAATTCAGGAGTCTGCAAAAAGACCAACTTCCTCAGATCATATCTCCGCAAATATCGCGCGAAAAGCTCTGAAATTCGGACCCAAGGTTTAGTGCGATTTCTTCTCAAATGGGTTTCTTTTGCGACTTCTGAAACATCACAGAAAAAAATTTATAGCGAAAATTCCACGATGACCTGTTTGGAGCAGCGAAACCCTAGAATCCAAAGCTCTGATACCAAATGTTGTGAAACCAGCTCAAGAAAAGATAGAAAAGATAGATCAACGCCTTAGAATTCAGCCTCTTCGAGGGGGCAACCTCCTTTACATTACATAAATGAACAATTCTTGGATGATACAAATGACAAAACCTCCTTTCTATATATAGGAGTCTAAGGAGTCACAATATAATCCAGCCGACCTAACAATAATAATATAAAGCCACAAAATAATAATAGAGGGATTCTATGGGGCACAGAAATAACAATATGGGGGTAATAGGGGCACAACAATATAAATAAGGGGTATAACTACAATAGTAATGGGGTAATTACTAGTATTATAGGGACCCAACAGCCATGAACCATTCATAGTCTCTGTTTGAAATGGAAGAGAAATTTATTATCAAACTATATCAAGGTGAGATCGGTGCTCTGAATCTAAATCACTAGTTGTAGCAATTAGAAGTTTATTTCAGTGTTCATCATATCGAGGAAGAACAAAATATTTCATTTGCACCACTAAAATCAGAGGGCCATGCCTTGCCCTAGTGGTAAATCCACATGGAAACCTTGAGGTTAGAAGGAGATCCACTAATGACTAAAGTGGGAGGACTTTTAAACCCTCATAAATTCATAATTTTACCCTATCAACTATCTAGAGGACCAATGGATCCAATGGAACTACATCAAGTAGAAGCAGGATCAGAGTGTGAATAGGGGTACACTACAAAATTTAGAAAGATGGTCATAATGGTTTGTATCTCCCCAAAGAACCTAGATGTACTCCTCAAGTATTTGGGGGTCTGCATATCCATCTATGGAATCAAGTGATGTTATTCAATCATATACTAGTGGACAAGGCATGTGTACAGGCACAATACCTAGAGAATAAAGACCTAAAAAAATGGAAATCAAGTGGATTGAAGAAGGAGCAGCGGGACAATTCTAAGGATGGGAAGAAGAAGTGGAAATGGGGAAAGAATAAAAAGACACCACAACACACCAATGCAATATCTTAGAAACCACTATAACCACAATAGCAATGACGATCATACAAAGAAGAAGTGTTGTAATTTACATCCAGAACTTAACCTAAAGAAAAAAAAAAGAGATAATAAGAAGAACAATATCATGGACATTGATTTGAGCAACTAGGTTGAAAGCAAATCGAATGTGAATGAGATCATATGTACATCATTGTAGAAGGAGGTGAATTTGAGTGGCCTTAACAACAAGAAGATAAAAAAATACCAGACTATTCCATATAAAGATACAAGTTCAAAATACCAAGATTGATTCTTGGTTTGAATCAGGATCGTAGGAAAATCTCATTGCAACAAAGTTGGTCAACAAATTTTGATAGTAAGTTTGTGGTCATCCAAGCCCATATCCATTGGGATGGGTAAATAAGGATGTAAAGATAAAGGTAACAAAATAGTGCAAAATTAGAATTACTATCAATGTTGATTTTATTGATGAAGTGGAAATAAATGTAGTTCCCCTTGATGTATGAAGAGTGGTGTTTGGAAGTCCCTACATGTGGGATACAATATTCATCCAAAGATCCAACTAGTATATGCTCGTCAAGGATGGGAAAATGTTCACTATCAACGTGAACAAATACAAGTCGAAAATTTCACTAATAAGTGCCAACCGTGCCAATAAATAGATCAGTTCAAGCAAGAAATATGTTTTACTATTTTTAAGAGACCTAATTAGTCTATATAAGAGTTAGTAAGAGAAAAGGCATCCCTGGAGGGGTGTACTAAGAAACATAAACAACAACTAGAAGAGTTTCTACATGCATACAAGGATTTGTTCCAGGAGCCTCAAAGGCTACCACCAAAGAGGGAAGTGGAGCATGAGATCCAATTACTAGAACAAGAGGTCATTTATCACCATTGTGCCAAACAAGGGCAGGATTCAATGAATGTGTATAGATTATAGGGCGTTGAAAAAAATTACACTCAAGAACAAGAACCCCCTTCACATAATAGATGACATGTTGGATCAATTACAACAAGAAAAATACTTCACTAAGCTAGGCTTAAAGTGTGGATATTTCTAGGTTCGAGTCAGAGAATAATATGCCTAGAAGACCACCTTCAAAACCAGGAAAGGTTTGTATGAGTAACCTTAGTCATGCCATTTGGCCCATGCAATGCACCAGTTACATTTATGAGGTTAATGAATGATACTTTGTACCCTTTTATAGATTAATTTGTTATTATATATTTGGATGATATATTGGTATACATTTCTACCTAGGAGGATCACATCTCACATTTGACACTGGTGTTGGAGACATTAAAAAAGCAATACTTGTTAGAAAATATTAGGAAGTGTGAGTTTGCACAACAATATTTAGTGTATCTAGGGTACATGATAGGTGGTGGAAAGTTGAAAATAGGTCCTGCCAGGATTGAGGTCATCATGAAATGGTAGAAGCCTACTAATGTTTATAAGGTTAGGATTTTTGTTAGGGTAGCATAGTACCTAAGGAAATTCATAGCCTCATTTTCAGCAATAATTGCACCACTCCATACCGTAAGAAAAAGTGGCAAGAATTGCCAGTGGGGAAGTGTCAACAAAGGTTCTTTGAGTAGCTAAACAATGATACCAATCAAGAACCAGTTTTGGCCTTTCCGATCTTGCAATGGCCCTTCAAAGTGGAGATAAATGTGAGTGGGTATGTTATAGGAGCGGTCTTGATAGAGGTAGGAATGCATGAATGCTACCATTCTAAAGTATTTCATGGGGAAGTTCTTAACTACACTACCTATTACAAGGAACTATATTCCATAGTGCAAGCTATGAGGAAGTGGAAGCACTATTTGATGGGAAAGGAGATAGTAATCCACACAAATCACCATCCATTACAGTACCTGCAGGCCCAGAGTAAGCTACAAGAAAATAGGAATTACAAGTGGATGGGGTTTTTACAACAGTTTCATGTAGTGATCAAGTATAAGAAGGGAACATAAAAAAGTTGGATTACATGCATTCAAGGCCACCCCAATTGAAATATCACAACATTGGTAACTCTAATGCACATGGATCCATTCACCCATGATGAATATAAAGAGGTATATTCAAAGGATGAGGAATTCGAGTTGTTTCAACAATTACAGATCCATAGTCATGTGCACGATGGTGACAATACAGTTGACTACCATCTCTAAGACGAGTTAATCTACAAGCTAAAAAAGTCATGTGTTCCTAAAGGTGATTGATTGCAGATGATTAGAGAGCCTCACACCTCCAAGGTTTTAGGGAACTTCGATGTGGGGAAGACAGTGGCCATCTTGCAGAGGTATGTGTAGCAATAACGAGTAGCTAGTTTCATAAGAGGATGAATGCTTTATACGGTACTGGCAAGCTTGGTAATAGGAAACAAGGTACACAACATTCCTTACATGTACCCACTCATCCCTGGGAAAGAATTTCTATGGATTTTTTAGTAGGTTTACCAACAACCAAGAAGAGACATGACTACCTATTTATGGTAGTTGATAGGTTCAAAAGGATGTGTGTTTTAATGCCTTGTAAAAATACGGGAAAGAAGCAATGAACTTGTTCTTTGCATAGGTTTGGGTGGACCTTGGGATATCGAGGAGCATCATTTTGAGATAGGGACACGTGATTTCTTAGTGCGTTTTGGATTACATTTTGGGATAAGATGGACGCAAAGTTAAAGAGGTTTGCAATATTCCATCCACAAGCAGATGGGAAAACATAAGTGGTCAATAAGAACTTGGTACAACCTTTTAGGGGTTACAATCAGAGGCATCCAAAGACCTAGAATTAAATTTGGCATATATATAGCACTCTTATAACAGAGCAATCCACAATTCTACTAGTAATTCCCCATTTGAAACTTATTTTGGATGTTTCCATCTTCACATTTGGATATTGCATAGGAGAATCAATGAGGAGTAATGGAGGATCTTGTAGAGGATCTTATAGAGGATGCCTTGAGAGGTGAAAATTTTGTTGCGAAGATCAAGCATATCCATATTCGGGTACAAGAGACATTGCAGAAGTCACAAGAAAAATATAAGGCCATGTATGATCAGCATAGATTAGAGAATTTGTTCAAGTGGGAGACAGAGTATGGTTACAGTTGAACAAGGAGAGGTTACAGGGTCCTAGTAAGAAAATAAGGAACTTAGATATGGTCCTTTTGAGATACTATAAAATGTGGGAGATAATGCCTATAGACTCAGTTTACCCCCATGCATGTGCATTTACTCAATTGTGAATGTAGAGATTCAAAAAGTCTATGAGCCTTCAATGCTAGATTAGAAAGAGGAACAGGTCCTACATTTTGTCGAGGTTTTGTCACCATATGCTCAGGAAGAGTTGACAGAAGATACATATTTGAAAAAGAGGTCGAAAACTACAATACAATGTAGCATGACCTTTGGCAGAATGGGTTGAAGGGACATCTTCTAGGCAAGGTTAAATGGTTTCCACGAGAGAAGGTGGAGGAAAAATCTCCTCACCTTATTCAACAAAATATTTTTGGGACAAAAGCCTCCCAAAATGGGGAATTTTGTTCTAGATTAGATCATTATATTATTTTTGATCCATCTCAATGTTTTCAGAATGGAAAAAGTGGAGGAATCAACACCATTTTTACTGGCAAGACCTAGTTTGGTAAATTGGGGTTTGAAACCTTCTAGTAGAATTTTAAGGGATCAAAAATATTTTTTTGGGGGTAAAAATTTCCACTTTGGTGTGCACCTATTTTTCCTATTATATACATATATACCTTTCCAATGGTGCAAGAATCGCCTTAATTGGAGTGCATATGCAAAAGTTATGCCACTTGGAAGTTGACCTTCCTATTTTGGCCACCATAATTTGAGAGAATGCCACATCAGCCCCCATTACTCATGGAAACGGGGATATCCACATGATAATTATGAATAATACTCTATAATAACCCATATTCTAAATTTAGTTAAGAGTTAAATAAGTCAAACTTAACTGTAGGTTTTAACCCCGTATAGAAATTACCTACATACGAATTCTAAAACTGAAAATAAACAAAGGCGAGAGTATAACACATAAAACGCACAGAGCTTTTCCCCTGGATCCCAAAACCGGGACTACCAGCTTGATTTTTCATTATGTTCCTTTCAATGTTACAGTACATATTTATAAATGTTGAAGCATCTAATACCATGGACCGAAAACCATCGCATCCAAAACCATGGACCAAAAACCATCGCGTCCAAAACCATGTGCGAAAAATCATGCACAAAACCATAGGTAGGTCCACCCAACCTAATATAGGGTCCAAAAACAAAATTTTCCAGGGTGCTGCCCTGGACCCCATAGAGTGGGGTTACCTGCACCCCTCAAACCCCCTGTGACCCCCCTCGCTATGCAATCGGCACAACGAAGGTGGGGCTCCACCCCCTTCTAACCCCCCGGTTAACTACGTGGGCTAGTTGTGGAAAGAATATAACACAACCCAACATTAACCACTAGTAGGTTCTCAAGTTATGTTATAATTGGGCCACGAGGACAAAAAGGGGTTCCAATGCTTTTCAAGGGTATTTTGTTCCATATACTAACAGAGTAGCTAAGAGGGATTAGGAGAGATCACAGAAAGATGATTTGTTCACTATAGTATCCCACGGGCCACATACCTTACTTCTTTGTAATTGCAGTCATTTTCTGTTCAAACAAAGAGAGAAAAGCAGCCTCACCTTCCAATTGGGTTTTCTCCCGAAAGGGCTTCCTAGGTTATATCTTGTGTCAATCATGGTTTGTGATTTTTTATTTATTTATTATCTATTTTACATAATTATAATTTGCAAGCATATGCAATAAACAATAATTTAAAAATCTAGAAATTTAAAGAGAAATAAACCTTCATAGTGTACATTTCAATTTTTTAAGTACAATTTATCATATTTGTTGTGACAAAATGTCCAGTGGAATATCTATGGAAATTTATGAATCAGTTAAGGTGCACTTTAACACCTTTATGAGATACAATATGATCAAAATATTCCACTTCTTCAACCCAAAGGCGCACTTAGGAGGCTCTATATATAGTTGTTGTTCTTCCAATAGTGTTAAAGAACATGTCAACATGTTGTACATGATCTTCCCAATATTTGTTGTATATTAGTATGTCAACAAAAATAAAAACACAATTTTCTAAGGAAGAGTTTGAAAACATAATTGATTAAGCTTTGAAATGTTGAAATTGCATTAGTAAGTCCAAATGGAATAACCAAAAACTCATAATGACCTCCATGTGTTTTAAATATTTTTTTGAAAATGTCTTCTTGCTATCTCATTATGATTTAATGATATCCTGAACAAAGATCCAACTTAGTAAAGAAAATTGCTCCATGAAATTCATATAATAATTCATTAATGGTAGGAACAAGAAATGTATCATTGATTGTCATTTTCTTGAGTTGCCTATAATTTGTAAGCATATGCTATGAACCTTTCTTTTTAATAATCATCACCATTGGTGGAGAGAAAGCACTCTAGTTAGGTTGAATGATGACAACCTCTAACATTATTTGAACCATACATTCAGTCTCTCTATTATGTGCATTTGGATACCTATAATGCCTAATATTAGGTGGTACACTTCCTGGTTGCAAGAGAATAGCATGATCATGATCTTGAATAGGTAGAAGACCCTAAGGCATCTCTCCAAATATGTGGGAATGATTGTTGATAATGTTTTGGAAATCCACTAGAGCAGAGGGTATGGATACTTGAAAATCTAGTGAGCATAATTGTGAATCTATACCATGGTATCGCCAGAATTGCAAAATTACACCATGGTATCATTTTTTGTTAGTTTTTTCATGATGTAAAATCTTATCAATTTAGAGGATTTCCTTTAGATACCTTTAAGCGGAACAAGAAATGTATTTTGATTTTCATTTTCTTGAGTTGCCTATAATCTAAAAACATATGCCATGAACAATCTTGTTTTATAATCATCACCACTGGCGGACAGGAAGCACTCTAATTAGGTTGAATGATGCCAACCTCTAACATTATTTGAACCATACATTCAATCTCACTCTTCTATGCATATGGATACTTATAATGCCTAATGTTAGGTGCTACACTCCCTGGTTGCAAGTGAATAGCATGATCGTGACCTTGAATAGGTAGAAGGCCCTAAGGCATCTCTCCAAATATGTTGGAATGATTTTTGAGAATATTTTGGAGTCCACTAGAGTAGAGGGTATGGATATTTGAACATCTAGTGAGCATAATTGTGAATTTATACCATGGTATCCCCACAATTGAAACATTACACCATGGTATCCTTTTTTGTTAGTTTTTTCATGTTGTAAAAGCTTATCACTTTAGAGGATTTCCCTTGGATACCTTTAAGCTCAATTTCCTTACCTTTTGAGGTACATCTCATGCACAAATCTTGAAAATTAAGGGTAATTGTTCCCACTGTTGTAACCATTGGACCCCTAATACAACATTAATAACACTCATTTGGATTGAAATCATGGGACTATCCAATAAATACTACCCCATATTCATCTTAGTACTATGGCACTCCCTTAAACATTCTATGGTACCTCCAATTTCAATTGTTACTTGAAATTTTGGTGTTGGAAATATAAAGCAATTGAAAAGTTTTGCTAATTGGTAATTGATGAAATTATTGGTACTATCTAAATCAATAAAAAATGTTACCTTTTTTATTTTTGATATATCCTTCTATCTAGATATTTTGTGGATTACTAATGTTGGCCAATGCACAATAAGATATTGTTTGGGTAGTCGCTTGAAGCTCTATGTAATGTCCCTCCCTTTATAATAAATAATAAATAATATAAATAATAAATAATAATAATAAATAATAATAATAATGAATAATAAATAATATTAAAAATACAAGAAAATAAATAATAAACAATGAATAAAAAAATAAAAATAAAAAATAAAAAATAAAAAATAGTAATAAATAATAAATAACCATACTAAAGCTCTAAATAAATATAAATAGAAATAAAACAAGAAAAAAAGTAAAAAAATCAGTAAAGCTATCAAAAAGAAATAAAACAAGAAAGCAATAAAGTTGCATGTAGACACATGGAGTGTGTGCATGTGGTTCCCCTTCCAATGTTTGTTCTATTTATTAGATGGTGAGGAAGATGGGAGGCATTCCATCATTCCAAGACTGTATCATTCATTCTCTTGGGAGAATAGTGTTCTAAGACAGAGGAGTCACTAGTAGTAGTATGTTGATTGAGGGCTCGGGGGTGGCCAATTGAAGCAAGTGCTTGCGCAATTGAGCCTACGGTTGGGTGGAGAGTCCCCAAAGCCTTGTTGCAGTAAGCAGACTTCAACCACAGGTAAGTGCTACTCATAGTTTGAACTTGATGTTAATTAGTTGATTAATTACATGTTTATTTTGGGTTGTTTTTTTTTGACTTTAACGGTTAGATTTTTATTTAAAAGGCGGCAAAACAGCTGCCGCTTGCATTTACATTGGATTGAGTTTCTCAATTTCATTTCTCTCTGAGTTCATGAAGTCCACGATTCCATGATCAATCTTTGATTCAGGGTCGTCTTTTGGAGAAGCAACGCTGTATCTCTACTGGATGGTTCTTTATCTTGATGTTACCAGCTGATTCTGACAACCTGAGTATGCCTTTCTGGAGCCTTCCTCTAACTCTGTTGCCAGAGGAGCGAATCGGGTATGAGCTATTTCCACTTGGGAGTATGAAAATCGTTTTCCATCTCTAGTCTTCATTCTAACCTTCCAACGCCTTGATTTTTGTCAAAGCAATTTCCCCTGGAGCAGAAAGAGCCGTGCGAAATGGGCAGCTGTCCGATTGAATGTACAGAGCCTGACGTCAAAATTTTGCGTTGCTGAAACACCACGAGCGGCGTTGCTGAAACACCAGTTTCAGCAACTGATAAAATAACTGTGTTGCTGAAACACCATTTCCAGCAAGCAAATTTCTGGGTTTTCTGTGTTAAAACAGAATTACTGGTTAATCCGATTATGGGATGATGCAGAGAGAATCTTCCAAATTGACTGATAGGGTTCTTTGGCTTCTGGCAGCTCCAAGGTTGGCTTCAAAATCAGCTTGAGTATTAAGCTGCCTCATAATGTGGAAGAAGGAGATTTTCTGAAACTTAGCCAGCATGGGTCTTATTTTCTTTAGAATTCGGCCTAAATGGATCTGCCACTGATTCGAAGGAGAATTCATTGCTTGAATGATGAGCCGAGAGTCTCCGAAGACCGTCAATGTTTGAATGTTCCGTTTTAGAGCCAGAGTCAGCCCCTGCCACAAAGCTAGAGCCTCAGCTCTATTATTTGATTCGATTCCCAGACCCCAATGGTACTTGAGTAAAGTAGACCCATCGGGTTTCAGCAGCACTCCACCTCCACCCGCAGCTCCTGGATTGCCTTTAGAGGCCCCGTCGAAGAAGAGACAATGGTCATCTAGTGCCGATCTCCACTTTAGAAATTCCTGTTCTGCCATACGGATTTCCCACTTAGCATGGCAAGTGGTTGGAATAGTAGGGATGGGTTGATTATTTGGAACGATTTCTTTTAGCCACAGCTCCTCCTCATTGTCCAGCTTTACTTCATTCCTTAGGGTTGGCTTAGCTTCCAAAGTCTCTCCCAATAAGGCTTTAATTTTGGATATAACATTGTTTATAGTGCAGATTTCTCCTCTGAAGATTCTGTTGTTCCTTTCCAGCCATAATTTCCAACATATGTATTTAGGGGTCCACATCCAAGCAGTCCTAAGGAGGTTTTTATTGTTGGTGCAGATTGGAGGTAGCTTGGCCCACTCGTAGAACAGGGATGGCACACTTCTTGGTAGCTCAATCTTGTCCGCCCTTGGACTCAGGACCCCTTTCCAGACTGCCTTGGCAAAGGGGCACAGCAGCAACAGGTGATCAGCTGTTTCTTCCTCTGATATACATAATGGACATCTGGAGGGCCCTTCCATTCCCCGTTTTCTCAGATTGTCTCCTGTGAGAATACTATTATGAGCAAGTGTCCAGCAGAAAAAGTCTATTTTAGGGAGAGAAGGAAAGTTCCATATGAATTTCCATTGCGTTGGGTCTGGAGGGACATTCGGGATAGCAATTAAACTTTTGTATCCTTCAGCTACCGAGTAGGAGCCTGTATGGGAGCCCCACCCTCTTTTATCCTTGGCTGTTGCTGATAATGGTGATTTCCCTTGCAGATTGTCTAACAGTAAAGAAGCTTCAGATTGCAAATGGTGTGGTACCTCCCCGAGATTCCAGCTGTCCCATCTTCTTTCAGCATCCTCCGTCCAGTTGGTTATGTCCCATAGAGTTTCCTTGTTGTTGGAATGCAACCATAGCTTAATATTTGCCAGGCCTTTTATATGATGAAGAGGCTGGTCTCCAAGAATCTGATCATTCCAAATTCTTATTTTTTTCCCATTACCTGGGATCCAATAGAGGTTGGGGCTGAAGTTGTCCAGAGCAGCGATACAAAGTTTGGATATTGGGGAGCCTTTGGAATTTTTTGGAGGAAGATCAAGACATCTCAATCGTTGACCTTGAAAGTATTTCTTCCACAGCACTTTCTTGCTCCAGCTTATTTTTCCTGCCACAATATTCCACAATATTTTTGAGCCAAGAGCGAGATTTTGGGCAGCCGAGTCTCTAATTTGCAGACCTCCTTCTATGAAAGGTTTCTTAATGGTATCCCAATTTACTAAATGAAGCCTTCTTTCGTTGTTTTTTCCCCCTTCCCACATAAATCTTCTCAGCATACCATCCATTTTACTGAGAAAGGTTTTGGGGGCGAGGAGAATGGAATGCTGAAACAGAGGCATGCTTGTTAAGACAGATTTTATAAGGATAATTTTCCCAGCAGTGTTCAGCCAGGAGGCTCCCCAGGCATTAATTCGGAGTTTGAGCTTGTCCAAAAGGGGCATCCAATGGGAAACTTTGGGGATGGATCTAAAAATTGGGATCCCAAGATATTTGAAAGAATCCCAGTCTTGACAGATTTTCATTTCAAGAAGCCTAGCTATATCAGCAAGGTTTTTAGCTGAGCAATTCCAGCCATAGATTGTACTTTTTGAGTAGTTAATCTTGCTGCCGGATGCTTCCTTATAGATGTCCAGTTCCTTTTTGAAAGAATTGGCCGAAATAATACTCGCTCCACCTAGTAGCAGAGTATCGTCGGCAAATTGAGCATGGTTTATTTCTTTGACATTTTGCACCATTCTGAGACCTGGCAGAATTTGGATTTGCTGACAGTAGTCGAGCTGGAAACTCAACACTGAGGCTTGAATGGCATAGAGAAGCGGGGACAGCGGACAGCCTTGCCTTAATCCCCTTGAAGCTGTAAAAAATTCAGTTGATCTTCCATTTACCAGCGGAGCAATCCAAGGAGAGGCGATGCAGGCTTTCACCCAATTTGTGAATTTTGTTGAAAAGCCCATTTTTGTCATAACTGCAAACAGGAAGTCATGCCTCACCCTGTCAAAGGCATTAGCCAGATCTAGTTTTATTACCATTCCTTTCTCTTTTCTCTGGACACTTGAATGTATTGCCTCTTGAACCAGTACAATATTATCCAGTATCTTTCTCCCTTTGATGAAGCCTCCTTGGTTCTCCGGTATGATGTTCGGCAATATATTCTTGAGGCGCATGGATATTATTTTGGTAATAAGTTTATAGCTAGTATTACACAACGAAATGGGGCGGAATCTACTGAACTCAGAAGCTCCTTTTTCTTTCGGAAGCAAAGCCAGGAAGGCTGAATTGGTGCTGCCTCCTATCTTAGTACAAAATTGGGATTTCCTTACCATTCTCAGAAGGTCTTTGTTGATAATTGACCAGCAAGACTGAAAGAACCTGGCAGTGAACCCATCAGGCCCTGGCGCTTTATCCGGGTCCATGCAATCCAAAGCTTTCTTGAGCTCATCCATGCTGATCGGGGCAGTCAGCATATTATTGACGGGGTCTTGCACACAGAAGGGGATCAGATTGTACGGATATGCTTGGGGATCTATAGGCTGGTAATCAGGAGCTGAATAGAGATCTTTAAAAAAGGAGAATGCTGCTCTCTTTATGCCCTCAAAATCATTAACCACTGTATCTTGGAATCGGATTTCTGAAACATTTTTGTATTGCTTTCGGGCTTCGGCATGTTTGTGGAAGAAACTAGTATTTTTGTCGCCGGCTTGTAACCATAAGTTTCTAGATTTCTGTCTCCAATACTCCTCTTCGTCCCTACTGGCTTTATGAAAGGCTTTTTGTAACTCAACTTCTTTTTGGAGCAGACTTTGGGTAATATCTGAATTCTCCATTGAGGATTGGAGGGCAGCAAGATTTTCTATAGACTCTTTTCGATTGGCAGCAGGAGTTTTCAAAGCTTTTTCCCATTCCTTGAGCTTTCTCTTAAGAGCCCGCAATTTTTCTTCCCACACGAAGAAAGGGGAACCCTGAATTTTCCGGTTCCAGACTTCAGCAACCACCTCATTGAACCCCTCTTGCTGAATCCATAATGGGCTAAATCTAAATGGAATGGGTCCAAGAAATCTATCCACGGAGAGCTCCAGACTTATGGGTTTGTGGTCAGAGGTGCAGTTGGGCAAAATTTTGGATGAGGTCATTAGGCCACTAGTGAGGAAGGAGGTTTGGACAAGGAATCTGTCCAAGCGAGCTGCTATATGGCTGGGACCTAGTCTTTTATTAGACCAAGTATATTTCCCGGCTGAAGGTTTGATGTCCTCCAAATCCCAATTGTTCATGATGTCTTCTACCCATTCTCTGGCAGGGTCCCTTACAGGTGAACCACCTTTTTTCTCTTCAGCAGCTAGAGTAACGTTCAGATCCCCTGCAATAATGATATTTCCTGGATTGTGCAAAACAAGAAAGGACTGGAGCGAGTCCCAGCAAATTTTTTTCTCCGATGGCAAGACTGGAGCATAAAGGTTAAATAAACTTACTTGTTGACTAGAATCTTTGTGAAGGAGTTGAGTGAAAATCCAGTGCTGGCCACTTTCTTCTTGAATCAAGTCGTATTTGGAGCTGTCCCAGAAGGAGGCGATCCCACCAGAGGAACCTCTAGCACTGACAGCTCTTCCAGGGCCTTTGCGCCAGAATGTTTTGCTGGATTGGAGGAGAAGAGAGTCCTCCATCTTTGTCTCCTGGATGAGAAGGATTTCAGGCATATGCAACCTTACAATGTCTTTCAGGGCCTCTTCTTTCAGCCTGCTACCTAATCCTCTGCAATTCCAGGAGACGTATTTCATTATTTACTGGAGAGGGGGGGAGTGGCTCCTTTTGGAGCCTTGTTATTCTTGCGCCCGGATCTGGTATTCATCATTCCCTTGAGGGTTTTCTGGGAACCTTGGAGAACATCCATGTAGGTTTTCTCCTCTCTTTGTTTTTTCTTGGATTTTCGGCCCCTGGATGTTTTGATAGGAGAGATTTGAGAACTGTCTGATTCAGATTCTCTTTCTTCTGATTCTTCTCCTGATTCAGAGGCAAGACTAATGTGCTCGTCATCGCCTGCTTTTCCCCCTTGATCTGCCTTGGTTAGTTGGGGATTTGATTCTTCTTCGGATTCTTTCCTTTCCTTCGGCTGACCTTTAGTTTCTTCATGTTTCTCTGAGGCCTCCCCCTTTTCAGCTGTGGATGGGCCTTCATTTGAGACTGGTTTGGTTTTGTCGTTGGGCTGGGGATTTCCCTTTGATTCTGTCTGCTTCTTCTCGTTTGGCTTTGAGACTACCTTTCCTTTTTTTATTTCCTTCCATCCTTCTTCTTCCTCTTTATCCCCTGATGGTGCTTTAGGGCAGTTTCGTTGAAAATGGCCATGTTCATGGCAGATCCTGCATTTAAATGGGAGTTGCTCGTAGTCTAGCTTCTGGTAGTGATGCCAATCTCCCACTGTCAACTTGATAGCTTCCGGTAGCCCAGCTTCGAGATCCACTTCCACGCATATTCTGGCGCAGGTGTATTGGCCCTTGTTATCAGCTTTGTCGATGAATCTTCCCAGTCCATTTCCTATCTTTTGCAGTGCTTGGTAGCTCCAACAGTGTATTGGAAGATTGGGGAGCCGAACCCAAACAGGGACCTCCTTTGGGACATCGACTGAGGGGTCAAAGTCGGGTGTCCATTTATTCAAAAAGAGACCTTGGTTTCCCATGAAATATGGGCCATTTCTGAACACCAAATCTCGGTCTTCCTTGGTAGTGAATTCAAAGATGAAGTAGCCCCTTCCAATCGGGTAGCTGATTACATTATTTGGGAGCAGGGGTCTCCAGTTTCTTTGCACCCATTCATCAGTCGATTTGGTTGTTGGCCATCGTCCCATAAACTGCCCTACTAAACCTCTGTCAGCCAGGACAAGGGCGATTTTGATTGTCTGGTCTTCTGGCAGAGCAATTTCTGGGATTTCTTCTAATTTTTTGATAAACTTCGGAGCTTCAGGCTGCATTCGTTTTTTCCCTCTCTGCGTAAGGATCTTCTTGAAGGCTTCTGCAGGCGAAATCGGAGGGGTGGGAGAGGGCTCCGCACCCCCTGGAGCAGCCATGGCGGCGGCAGCTGGTCGAAAACCTAGCAGAACGCATTCCCTATCGCGCGCGCGTTTAGGAGCCTATTGTTTTATTTTGGGTTGTTACACTCTATATTTTGTGGCAATTTAAATTCTTTATTTTCTTCACCTTCATAGTCTTTAGAGTAATTTTTACTCACAGAATTTATGCCCCTTATTGTACTCACTATCTTAATTGAAACATGATCCCTTTTCTTTTCTTTCATCTATTTGTTGAGGTATCATCCTTGTCATTGTAGTGAGGATAGGAAATAGACCATTATGTTATCTGTAATTGTTAGTGACCACTCTTCTAATAGCCATATTCTTACTTTCAACTCTCCTTTCTAGACTGAAATCATGCTTTAGGGATTTAGATTCAGAAATTTGTACCTCATGTCGGGTGTTATCATTTAAAATTTGCATGACAAGGTCTAACAAATTATCCTCTAAAATTTTCTTTACCCTAAGACTTAAATTTGGTATTGTTGAAAGTGCTTTATAATTGGACCTCTTTGCTAAATATTTCCCAACTGACTAAAGAATATTTTTTATGCCAACCCAGCCTTGTATTTGAGCGCGGGTTCACTTAAAACCCACTCGGCCTAGTCTCTTCACTATTCCAATAGCCCCCAAAGTCAAGATCTGTTGGTTATCAATATAGATGCCTTACGAAATTCAAAATCCCTACTATCAAATCTTTTTTAATAGCTCTCAGAGCCAAGCTCTAGCATTGTTACAGAAACACCATGACCAACCCTTTCATCATAAAATCATCTAAGGGAAGACGTTGACCCAAATTCCAAAGAACCACCATAGACAAGAACCTAACTTTTCCTTGGATCCTAGCGCAATAACACAACCATCTTTACGTGAATGGTAGTGTACATATATATACATATATATGTACATATATGTATATACATATACATGTATATATACATATACATATACATATAGATATACATATATATATATATATATATCTATCTATATATATATATATATATATATATATATATATATATATAAGCTTGGCATTCACAATGAACAGGGGTTCACTCTTGGGATACACTCGAAACAATGTCTGCATCTTATATTAATAAGAAACAAAGGTCATCGGCCCGAAATAAAGTGATTTGGCCCTTTCTAGCCTTATGGCCTCTCTTAGCCCTCAAGCCTCTCTTTTCTTTGTACACACACCTCTTCCTCTTACACAAACATTTTTCCTATCCATTCCACTATAAATTTAATTACATAGTTTACAAAATAGGATGTTGAACTGATTTAGGTTCAAATCTACAAATCCATAAACAAGTCCCTATTCTAGGATTCTAGTTCCACTAAATCCTCTCATAAATCCAACTAAATCTAAGATCTCTCTAAGTCTCCAAAATACTCTCGAGATCTCTCATTTTTTAGAAGATATAATTACATAAATCCTCTCATTTAATCACTTATTTATAATTCTCTAATAAGCATATAAAATACAATGAACACTTATATATATATATATATATATATATATATATATATATATATATATATATATATATATATATATATATATATATATATATATATATATATAAGCTTGGCATTCACAATGAACAGGGGTTCACTCTTGGGATACAATCGAAACAGAGTGTCTACATCTTATATTAATAAGAAACAAAGGTCATCGGCCCAAAATAAAGTGATTTGGCCCTTTCTGGCCTTATGGCCTCTCTTAGCCCTCAAGCCTCTCTTTTCTCTGTACACACACCTCTTCCTCTTACACACACATTTTTCCTATCCATTCCATTATAAATTTAATTACATAGTTTACAAAATAGGATGTTGAACTGATTTAGGTTCAAATCTACAAATCCATAAACAAATCCCTATTCTAGGACTCTAGTTCCACTAAATCCTCTCATAAATCCAACTAACTCTAAGATCTCTCCAACTCTCCAAAATACTCTCGAGATCTCTCATTTTTTAGAAGATATAATTACATTAATCCTCACATTTAATCACTTATGTACAATTCTCTAATAAGCATAGAAAATACAATAAATTAAATAATTCCACACACTTAGGGAACCAACTCCCTTGGTAAAGTAAAACCCCTAGGTCTAGTCAAAATACATTTTGACTTGGAGAAAGATGCTCCTGCATCATACTCCCAAGGTTTCAAAAGATTCATGGTCTCCTGACCATGTGTATGCTTATGAAGTCCTCTTGGATCCAAAACTTTAACTTGCAGTAAGTCAGTTGCCCTATCATGGTTATTGTCCCATTGTTGTTTCTTTCTTTCTCCCTGGCTCCAAACTTTATGTTGCATCTTCCCATTGATTTTTCTTATGCAAATTTCTTTGGTTAGTTGCACTTTTCCATGGTCTGTCCTCTTATGTCTGCTACATCTTTTTTTCCTCCTGGATGTCTTCCTCATTAGAATCCAGAATTCTCCAATCTCTTTGTCCAACTTGTTCTTTGGCTAGTATATACTTTGTGAATTTGTTTTCTCTCTTACTGCATCCTGTTGTCACTGGTCTTCTTCCTTGATTGTTGTTGACTTTCACAAGGAATTCGTAGGGCTGATGCAACTTCCAACTCCTTATCTCTTTGTTCAACAAAAATTATGTTTTTTTTTTCATTCTTTTGAGTTGCAACTTCAAGTTGTTTGCCTACTCCAACAATTCCATATCTTGCACTTTGTTAAAATGAAAAATTTTCCACAAACAACTTATACCTTTGTGCAAGGTTTCCTCCATGGTTTTTCTCCATTCTTTTGCAGTCTCTTCCTCTTTTACTAGTGTCATGTTTACTTCCTTGTAGCCCTACATAACTTCTCCCAAAGTTCCTTATGCTTCTCTAATCGAAGTATATTCGAGCCAACATATCATTCTTTGCATACTTTTACTCTCTTGGCAGTTTCATCCACTCACATCTGCACATTCTCCTATTGTTGTCTCCTCCACTGAAATGACAGAGTTATAAGTATGGTTTCCCTTGCATTTCTCATTTCTTGTAGTCACAAACCAATCATTAGTTTTAAAAGTATGAGACCTTAGAGTCTCTGCAGATGCATCTAATGCCTTCTCCTTTTTCATTATTGAGAACATGAAATTATTCATCAAGTTCTCATCTGCTTCTTCTACTGCAACAACTTCTTCCTCTTTCTGCTCAATCAAAGCTTCACCATCCTTATAAATTTCATTGGAAAAGGTAAATTTCTCCATCTCAAATAAAAATCCCTCTACCTCAGAGCTTTCTTTCATGACTACATTCACCCATTTCATGCAATCTCCATCTTGATTTCCTTTACAAGACAACATTGCCTTCTCTATAGCATTACTTAATGACTTCTCTCTATCGTCACCTACAATACCTGCAATCATGCATCAATCATCAGATTTAAAAACATAAGGCTCTTTAGCTTCAATCTCAATGTCTTTATCACTTTCTCCTTCTCCAAGGATTGATCCTTGCTCTAGTTCATAGTAGTGGACTTCCTCCTTAGACTCAACTACTCTGGGCTTTCCCTTTATCCTATCACATATTCTCTGCTTCAATTTCTTCTGCAATGAATCCCATCTCACCTTCTTCTTCCTCACTATTCATCCATATATTTGGTCTCGTAATAGTTGTCTTAATTGATTGAATTATGTTTTCAACCCAACCATTTCCCTCTCAAATTATCCATCACTCTTCCTTCTTATGCCATCTACTTTGACATTTTTCTTTGAATTATTGTGACTCTTATTTTCTAAACCCTTATCATATCCATCAATAGTCATGCTTTCCTCTTTCTGTGAACACTCCTTGTCCACTTCTTGTGAATTGCAGCAAACCTCCTCTCTTCCTCTATCTCTATCTTTGTCTCTATCTCTGGGATATTCTACCCACAATCACTATGGAACTGTTTGCAACAACTTCTACCCAACTTCTATGTGTTGGAAGTTTTCCTCTTCCTCCGGTCCTCTACAATAGAACCTCTTCCTCTTCTTTATTTGAGCACGTCTGCTCTTCAACTTTCAAAATTTATTAGGTGCTACATCTCCAACTACTTAGTTCCTCCTTTGAGAACTTATTTTATCCTCATGTTTAGAAATCCATCTGTTGATGTTGAGTCCTGTCACGATTTTGTGCCAAGATCTTCTTCAATCTTTGTAGGATTTGTTCTCCCTTCTTTTGCTGTGAACTTTGCTTCTCAGGCCAATTATGTTCTCGTTCTTCACAAGTAGTCATCCTCCCTGTCTTCAAAACACTTCATTCTTAATTATTAATTCAAATTGAAAGACAAAGCTTTTACCTCAACTAGACCCAGTTCTGCATCAACTCTGCTTCTGCTTCTAAAACTTTGAATACCACTTTCCCTCTTATAATTTTAAGCCTCTGTGGTTCTGCTTCATTATATAAATCTCTCAATCAGGAATCAAAATTGATTCTCTGATACCACATGATGCCAACGCAGCCTCGTATCCAAGCACAGGTTTGCTTAAAACCCACTTAGCCCAGTCTCTGCTCTGTTCCAATAGCCCCCGAATTCAAGATCTGTTGGTTATCAATATAGATGCCTTATGGGATTCAAAATCCATAATATCAAATATCTTTTAATAGCTCTCAAATCCATGCTCTAGCACTTTTAAAAAACCACCATGACTGACCCTTTCATTAGAAAATCATCTAAGGGAAGATGTTGAGCCAAATTCCAAATAACCGCCATAACCACCATAGCTGGGAACTTAGCTTTTCCTTGGAGACTAGCACAATAACACAACCAACTCTATGTGAATGGCAGTGTTATATATGTAACACAATATAGATCTACAAGCCTTTGGAGCCAACACATAACTCAATTCTGTCAGTGGACCCACTCTACCACGTGAGCCCGTTCAAAAAAGCTCAGCAGGTAGCTTGGGCATTCCAAACTTCATTACTGGGTTAGGCATCTGTCGGGAGGGCTCCACCCACTCCAAGCCAGCCCAGTGTTGCAACTATGCATCCCATATAAAATTCCCGGGTATTCAAACCTCGGGCGGGTCCCCAGTTCTGTCTATCAATGTTTCGGCCCAAATAAAGGCATGCCTGCTAAGAGTTGTTAGGGTTTGCCTCCCGAGCGGGCTCTACCTCACCACATAAGCTCACTCTTTGTATATTTGCTTTTATTAATGATCATCTTAAAGATGAAATCGAGTAATGACCTTCGGGTGGGGTCCACCGCCACCTCACTTACGCTTGTAATATAGACAAAGGATCGCTTAAAGCCAGGGCTTGCATAGATCTCGAAGCTTGAAGGCCTAGCGCCTTACCAAATGATTTTATTCACTTTCCACATCTGACTTGGCCATGCCACATCCACCCAACACGTAGTCATACAGACAGCTCATTGTTTGTCTCTTCTTTTGTCAAGTGTTCTATCCCGATATTGTTAGTTGACGAATCTCGGTCGCTTAGACTTGGGGTTCCAAGAAATTCTTTTGGGCTATGGTCTTACGGATGATGTGGCTCGGTGTTTTCATTTTCATCTCCTAGCATCGTCTATTGTTGGTCGCTAGTAGTATCACTTAACATAATCTCTACCAATGCCAATCACAATATGTGTTGGACGTTCTAAACTAATTTCGCTCAGCTGCAATCTTGATTTCGCTCCTCTCTTAGGTTCCTCTATTCCCACTCTTTCAAGGACTCCTCTTGGTCCTATCTGCAATATGAAATATACATTATGTTTCTATCTCTTTTATCATCTTCTCGCCTCTCTATGTTTCAACTTCACTTCCTTTTCATTGTGCATGTAGCACTACGCATTTCTCCCACAATCCTTCTCGGTTTTACTTTGCATGTAGCACAACTCCGACCCCGTAACCATATTTGTGTAAAGGGCACAATCCCTCCTGTGTTGGAAAATCAAAGATATTATATTAGGGTTTGATTCTATTTCCTTAATACTTACTTGTGAGTGTGTTGGCTTCTTTTACTTATTTATTATCTTTCATCAAGAAATTACCATATTATATGTGTATGAAGATCACAGAACAAGAGACACAAGATATAGGCACATGCTAGGGAAAAACCCCCCTCGAGCGGAAAACCCAGTCAAGATAATTATTCCTTTTAATAGTATTCTTTGAGGCTCTTTACCCTAAACCAAGACTAGACTTTCCCTCCACACCATGTCAACCTCCCAGATCTTCGACCCATTCCATCAACTTCGACAACAGTGAAATCCATCAACTTCGACAACAGTGAAATCTTATGAGACTTTGATCTCCCAACCCAAACCACAAAACAGAGAGAGAGAGGCACCAAAAGTTTGATTTTCTTCCTCTCTATAGACTTCCCTAAACGTGCACTTCTTTCGACCTCCCGGTGACATACTTCACACTTATCCAACTCTTCTTGAGATATTGAACTTGCTTGAGAGTGAATGCTCCATATGACTTCGACCTCCTTGTATATATAGGCTTCTTGTGGGTTGAATGAGGGTCCTTAGTCTGACTTGATCTCTCTTAGGCCGACATGATGTGGATGATACATAATTCATATTTGACTTGATACAAAACCTTTTTAAAAGATTTGAAAGCCAAATAAGGGTCTCGTCGAATGTACAATGACTCTATAAACTGAATATTAATCCTAGAAGTCCACAATGGGGATTTTGACTAATATAATGATGACCCAAGCATGAAACCCATGCTTTAATAAGTCATTTTTACAATAAAAATAAAAATAAAAAATTTATTCCTTTGAGAAGTACATTTCATAATGACTCCAGTACATTATTGAAGACCGAACATAGTTACATTTTCTAACACTCCCTCTTAACTAGGGAGGTATTCATAATGTACACATACAATGGAAGATCTCAAACTATATGAAAACATGAAGAATTTTTAGGCATTATAATGCCATGGACTAGATTCCTGACCAGGGAAATCTATCCAACTAGTCACTCAAAAATTTAGGCATCGCAATGCCATGGACTAGATTCCTGACCAGGGAAATCTATCCAAGTGGGACTAAGGTGGACTCAAGATTTCATCCCCTCTAGGTACCATCAGACTTACTTGCTAACCACCAACCCAAACATACAGGTGTGTATCCAAAATAGAGCTCAATAACCAACACCGCCTTTTCAACTTCGAGATCCATACATCAACACAAAGTGTCGAACTGATGTCTCCCCAGGAAATGCTTCACTCTCAAAGCCCCAAAAAATCTCTTCTATTTCCTTATCATCAACAAAATCACCAATCTATGCCAAACCTAGCAGGTTTCTTAGATATTCGAACTAATTATTATTAAGAAGAGTCTTTGTCAGTATGTCTACTACATGTTCATCTATCGGGATATACTTTAACTTCACGATCCCATCCTGCACCAAGTTCCTAATAAAGTGGAACTTATTATTGATATGTTTCATCCTCGAATGAAACACGGGATCTCTAGACACCTTGATACAACTTTGATTTTCACAATTAATCACATTAGGACCCTCTTTTCCTACTTCACATGCAGCCACATATTCTTCCTTGACACTACTCAATGCAATGGGACCTTTCTTCCTACTCATCCATGAGATCATAGCAGCACCCAAACTAAAGCATCCTTCAATAGTGTTCCTTTCATCGGTCTCACTGCCACCCCAATCAGAGTCTTTGAAGCCAATTAGCTTGACTTCCTTACTATCATACTTTAGGCAGTGATGTATAGTGCCACGAAGATACCTCAAGATATGTTTGACATCTATCCAGTTATCATAACAAGGCTCCAACTGAAACTGGGTAAGAATGTTCACTGCAAAACATATGTGGCCTAGTATTTACCAGATACATCAGGGAACTCACCAACTATCGATATGAGGTAGGATCCATGAGACTAGAGTCGGAGATCCTTAACTTCTTGAGGTTGGTGATCATATGAGTAGTCATTGGTTTGGAATCCATCATCTTGAATTTATACAATAAATTGATGATGTACTTTCCTTTCCCCAAATATATCTTCCCAGGTCTCTGCCATATTTCTATACCTAGGTAGTAGTGCATTAGTCTTAGATCCTTCATTTCAAATTCAACTACCTACATCTTCTTGCATTCTTGAATTCTTCGTTCTACACCGATGATGAATAGATCATCCACATATAGTAGAATAATGATGCTCTCATTGTTCATGACCTTGACATATAGATTCAGATCAACGGTACTCTTCACGAACCCAATTCTAAGTATATATGTATCCATTATTGCATACCATGCCCTAAGTGCTTGCTTCAAACCATATAGGGCTTTCTTGAGTCTGCAAACATGAGAGTCGCTGCTATTCACTTGAAATATCTCGAGTTGTTCGATGCACAGTTCCTCGTCAATGGTCCCATTTAGAAATGCAGTCTTAACATCCATTTGATGGATATTCCAACCCATTGTAGCAACCAATTAAAACAAAGATCTAATGGTAGTGTACCTTGTTGTACGTGCAAAGTGTTATTCATAGTCAATTCCTTCCTTTTGAGACAAATCCCTTGCGACGAACCTTGCTTTGTACTTGTCTATACTTTGATCAACAACATCTTTGATCTTGTCAAGCCAGGAGGTAACTCCACAATGAGAATTGTATTTTGCATTAAGATTTCTCATGGATATATACATTGAGGGAGAGACTCTTGGGCTTCACCTCCCAATGTTTCTTCATATTCCTATTCTTCTTATTTATTATTTACACTATTTTACATATATTCACCCAATCCCAATGATTAGGTGTCAACATTCCCCCCTTTAATCTGAAGGGATGTTGGTGAGTCCAAGCATCGTTATGAATCTTTTGAACATTTCTCTTCTAAGCGCTTTGGTGAATATGTCTGCAATATGATCATTAGTGGAACAATGGTGTAAATGGATTGTCTTGGCCTCAAGATGATGTCGAATCAGGTGGTATTTTGTATTGATGTGCTTCGTTCGATCATGGAACTTTGGGTTCTTGGCCAACTTTATTGCATAGATGTTGTCAATCATGAGTGGAGTTGAATGCACTTGTTTCACCTACAAATCTTCCAAAATTTTCCTAAGCCACACAATTTCCTTTGTTGTTTCAGCTGCTGCCACATATTTTTCCTCTGTTGTGGAACCTACTGGAACTAATTATTTGTGTGATCTCCAGTAGATAGCTCCTGATCCAAGACCCATAGCATAACTTGAAGTAAATACCCTGGTTTCTTTGTCTCCATCGAAGTCTGAACCAGCGTATCAAATCAAGCTAAAGTCACCCACCTATGTATACTTGAGCCCAAAGTCTTGAGTTCCCTTCAAGTACTTTAGAATTCTTTTTGCAGTAGACCAATGTCCCTCACAAGGCTTTTGCATAAACCTGGAGAGGATTCCAACAACAAATGAAATTTTTGGTCTGGTAGTAGTCAGGTAGTTGAGACTTCCTACAATATGTCTATACTTTATTGCATCCTCAAATTATTTTCCTTCAATGGATGTGAGCTTCAAGTTCTGTTCCATTGGAGTAGTCAAAGGATTGCACTCAACCATGCTAAACTAGTTCAACAGATCTCCAATGTACTTCTTCTGAGAGAGTAATATAAACTTCGGATGTTGAGTTACTTCAATACCAAGATAGTAGTGAATATAGCCCAAGTTATTCATTTCAAAACTTTTCCTCAATTCCTTCTTTATGGATGCAATATAGCTCTCATTGTTCCCCGTCATCAAAAGATCATCTACATACACCACAAGATATACAATTGTTTTTCCAACTTTCTTGAGAAACAAAGTTGCATCATCAAGATCATAATGTTTGAAGTTGAGTTTCATAAGATGATTAGTTAACTTTTCATACTAGGCTCGCAGTGCTTGCTTGAGGCCATACAAGGATTTCATAAGCTTGCATACTTTGTGTTCTTGGCCCTTCACAACAAATCCTTCTGGATGAGACATAAAAACATTCTCTTTCATATCTCCATTCAAGAAAGCAATTTTTACATCCATTTGATGGACTTTCCAACCGTTATGAGTTGCTAAGGCAAAGAGTGTCCGGATGGTAGCCCATTTTGTTGTGGAAGAAAAATTATCCTCATAATCGATCCCTTCCTTCTGTGCAAAACCTTGCCACAAGTCTATCTTTGTGCTTGTCAAGCGATCCATCAGCTTTATACTTATTCTTGTAGACCCACTTGCAGCCAATTGGTTTGGTTCCCAATGGAGGATCAACTAGATTCCAAGTGCCATTCTTTATCAAGGCATCATACTCCTTTTGCATCAATTCTTTCCACTCATAATGATAAGAGGTTTCTTTAAAGGAAGTTGGTTCAAAATCTGTAGACAAATTCAGTTCACAATCATAAGAAACATCCAGATCAACAGGTGAATCAGAATCTTCTACATCACCTCCATTTTTCCTAGTTGAATTTCTTGTTCCTGTCTTCCCAACCTCATCAGGATGAACACTTTTAAGTGTCTTTGTCATCCATTTTGGAGGACCTTTCTCAAATGGCTAGGGCTACTTAGTTAACTAAGTTGGGATTGAATCAATATTTAGTCTCCCAATTCTCTCAATCACATTACTCAAATTATCATCAGTAGTTGAAGCTTCATGAGGGGGAGAGAGTGTTTTAGAAGAATATTCCACAGATTGATCCAGTATATGAATCCCCCCTTCAATATGTGGAATCTGATTATCAAATTCTTGAAACTATTTTTCATGTCCGAATCTATCCAAGCGATCAAGTTGTCTCTCAACAACATTGTCAGCTTTGGAAGATTCAAGAAAGATTACATCTCTAGATACAAGAAACTTCTTATTAACTTCATCATAGAGACGGTATGCTTTGGAGGTATTTGAATGCCCCAAGAAGATACACTTACGACTCCTTCCACCAAGTTTGCTTCTTTGTTCCTTTGTTATCAAGGCATAACAGGTGGAACCAAATATCTTGAGATGCTTTACCGAAGGAATGTGGCCATACCACATTTCATAAGGAATCTTGTTTCGAATAGCATTAGATGGAAATCTATTATTTACATAAACAACACATAAAACTGCATCAACCCAAAACATCAATTTTACATTCCTAAAAAACATCAATTAACGTACCATATTTAAGATTGTCCTGTTCATTTTTTTAGCTACTCTGTTATGTTGGGGATTGTAAGGCACAGTTGTTTGATGTTTGATCCCATGATGGAAAAGATAGTTTTCAAATTCATTTGAAGTGTATTATTTTTCATTATCAGTGCGAATAGAGCCAATATGAGATTGTGCATAATTTTCAATGAAAGCATGAAAGTTCTTGAATGTTTGAAAAGCATCAGATTTGTTCTTCAATAAATCAACCCAACACATTCTGGTGTAGTCATCAACAACTGTCATCATATATTTATTTCCATTTGCAGAAGGAACAGGCATTGGACCACATAAATCTAAATGAATGAGTTCAATTTTTCTATATTCTCTGGAATGTGAATCATGAAAATATTGTTTGCTATGCTTTCCTAGAATACAAGAATCACATTGCTTAAGTTTCCTAGGAATTGTAGGCAAACCAGTAAAACCATTTTTCTTTAACAAGCGAAGGTTTTCATAGTTCAAGTGTTCAAATCTAGCATGCCATAAAAGACTTTATGGAAATGTACATTCATCATAATGAGAACTGTATGAGAAGTTTTGTGCACGAGGAGAGGTACCTTACAGCTTCAGAAGTCTTTCTTCTTCTATCCCCGTCATGACAAGTGAGTGATCTGATGCTTTTATGACCTCAACCGAGCCATCAAATAAATGAATGGAGTGTCCTTGTTGGTGGACGCGAACCAAGGACAAAATGTTTCTCCTAAACTTTGGGAGATATAAAACATCATGTAGAAGAAAGTCTGGAAGACCAAGCAATTTAAGCCTGATTGTGCCAAGCCCTGATGGATTGAGTTTTGATTTGTCTACAAAGTACACTGCTCCGTCAACATTGTATTGAATTCTTCAAAAAAAAATTCTAAAAGCCATGTGGCAAGTTTCCCCTGAATCAAGCAACCAATCATTTTTCCACGAAGCAAATGAAGCATTGAACAAGTCTTCAGTTACTCCAATATTACAATGTGCCACAACATAGTGAGCGAATTCAGGTGCTTTACCTTTCTCTTTGTCATGGCTTTTACCCTTGGCTTGATTTATTTCCTACTCAATTTTGTCACAAGCAAACTTACATGTAGATGCATCATGTCCATATCTATTGCGTATGTAATGAAGATCAAACTTTTCTCCTTGATACTGTCTACCCCCCCTTGCCTTTGAAATTTCTTCTTCCTCCTCCTCTTCGACCACCTCTTCCTCTGGAAGAATCTTGAGCGTGATTATTCTCTTTATGTGTAAGACACACAGCTTCTTCAGAATATTGAGTTGTCTTCTTTCCAAAATCCTTCTCTCTCTCAACAAACTTCTTCTCAAGGGATTCAAAGGTAATTTCCTTGAGGTTTCCACTTGCTTGCAATGACCCAAGGTAATTTGAGTAAGTGGGATATAGTGCCTTGAAAAAAGCTATAAGAGGAATGTCTAGTTGAACACTAGTGGTTTTGATATCATGCACAATAGATCTTACTTTTGATGCTAAAGCAAGAGGATCATCATTTTTCAATTCAAGACTGAACAATTTAATCATAAATTAGACAACTTAAAGTTCAAAGTGTGAGTCATAGAGTTCCTTCAACTTCTATAAGGCTTCAAAATAATTTGAAAATGGTGAAATATGATGACTTACCTCTTCATTTACAGATGCTACAATCAAGGCATAGCCCTTGTTGTTCTTGTTTTCCCAAATGGTGATTTTCTTATCTGAGGTGGGATTTGTCAGTTCATTATCTCCTTCTCCTACACAAACTCCTTTCCACAACTCATTGAAAATGAAAGTGTTTTTTATCTTCCACGACCATTCTAGATATTTTTCTTTCATAGAGAGAACTAATCCATCAATAGATATCAATGAATGCATTTTCAAATGTATACAAAAAAAGTGTACTTATGGTGGCAAAAAAATGCAGTTCTGGTGGCAAAAAATGCACTTATGGTGCAAAAATTGCAATCTGATATTTATTGAACATAGGTATTATTTAAGGGAGGCACTGTATAAAATCCAAAACCCAATAAAACTTTCCAAATAATAAACTACAAATATATTCTGAAAACCAACGGCACTTTCCAAATAATAGACTGCTAATATATTCTGAAAACCAACACCCCTTGGAAATCGTTGATTGACAAAACCTGAATATGGCAACCCGCAAAGTAGATTTCCAAAACACCAACCAAATATAGAGAAAATTCTATTCGTTGCGCTCTAGAATGATAAGAATATTCTAGTTGTGTCATTGCAAACTAAATTCTGAAGGCACATTGGGGAGCGGATTTAAAAACGGGGAGCAGATCTAACGTCGAATATCTCGGATGCACACCAGTATACAACGTTTGGAGGTCCACAGATCCACAAGCATACATCATTCAACATTATGACTGGTAGGAGGTATTAACGTATAACAACGTAAACATGAGTAAACGCATGGAATGGATGTGACGGTATATGGTATGGGAGCAGATTGCAGTGAACCGGTGTGATAGGAGAACCAATCATGGGCGCAAGTCGTGGGGAGGAGCGACTACATATAGAGCGACAGTGTGTAGTGGAGCTGATGCTATGGGGAGATGCAGTGTTGAATGGTCTCACAGTTAAAAAATAGGGAGCGGTGATCTGGGAGAGGTTCGAGGGTGCTGTGGGAGAGATTTTGCTGCACAGTTGGGAGTCGATTGGTAAAATCATAGTGGAGGCAGCGTTAATATATAGATGTAGTGAGTATACATGAGTGTGGAAGGGTGGTTTGAAGTGATTGGGAGCATAGTGTATGTATGGCAACATGGTGGAGAGGAGGGGTATCGAATGTGGTGGAGAGGAGAGGTATGGGAGAGTTGTATGGAGGACTGCAGGATATAATGCACATTGTAGAAACCAGGAAGAGCACAGCAAAATGGGAGAAGATTCTGTTGGAATCCAAAGGCACAGCAAACAAAAAATTACACACAGCAGAATATCAAGCACATAAACACAAAAGTTTAACGTGGTTCACCCAACCAATCTGGGCTACGTCCACCAAACATAGGCATCAGGAATTTATTAATCAAATTGGAGATTACATAATGAAAACCTAATAAAACTCTCACCCTCTTAGCAAACCATCCGAATGGTTGCCTGTTATATAGCATAGAGAATCTAACAGCCTCATTAACTCCCTCACATCAAATATAGGAGGCATTAACTCCCTCCCAACAACCTGGAGTTAATCTAGGACCTGAATTCTATTGTTGTCATCAACTGAGATTTTTCCTATTTTGCTACAAACAGAAAATCTCAACAATCTCCACCTTGACAACAATTCGCCTGATGCCCTGTTATTATTATTTTATCTTTTCTGCAAGCCAAGAGAAGCCAAACACCAGCGTAGCTTCTCTAACAAAACTGGTTTCGTGAAAATGTCTGCACAGTTCTCCTTTGTATGCACATTTTCAAGAGAGACTCCCCTTTCAGTGATAACCTGTCTTACAAAATGGTACTTAATTGGAATATGCTTTGATTTACTATGATAGGCCGGATTCTTAGCAAAATGTATTGCACTTTGACTATCACAAAGTAACCTGATGTTGTCCTGTAACCTACCAAACTCACCAAGCAAACCTTTCAACCAAACCGCCTCTTTGCAAGCATGAGAAGCAGCAATGTATTATGCTTCAGTAGTGGATAAAGCAACAATATTCTGTAGCTTTGACATCCAGCTTATAGCTCCACCTGCAAGAGTAAAGACGTACCCTGAAGTTGATCTTCTCTTATCCAAATCACCTGCAAAATCGGAATCAACATATCCGCAAACAAATTCACTACTCTTATTGTAAGAAATACAATAACTACTTGTGCCTCTCAAGTACCGAAGCACCCATTTCACTGCTGACCAGTGTTCTTTACCCGGATTTGCCATGTACCTGCTGACAACCCCAACTGCATGTGAAATATCTGGTCGAGTACAAACCATCGCATACATTAAACACCCTACTACATTGGCATATGGAATTCGAGACATATAATCCTTTTCTTCATCTGTATTAGGACATAAACTGGAAGAAAGCTTAAAATGGGAAGCTAAAGGGACTGACACAGGCTTCACATTATTCATACCAAACCTCAAAAGTATTTTCTCAACATACTTCTGTTGTGATAGCCACAGCTTACCATTACTCCTGTCTCTGAAAATCTCCATGCCCAAAATCTGTCTTGCTGCTCCTAGATCTTTCATATCAAACGTCCTTGCCATCTAAGTCTTCAACCTGTTGATTTCTCCAATGCTTTTGCTTGCTAAAAGCATATCATCAACATACAACACTAAGATAATGAACATGCCATTATTTAACTGTTTAAAATAAACACAATGATCATATTCACTTCTAACATATTTCTGACTCAACATGAAAGAATCAAACTTCTTATACCACTGCCGAGGCGACTGCTTCAGGCCATATAATGACTTCTTGAGCCTGCAGACAAATTTCTCATTGCGATGGTGAACAAACCCTTCCGGTTGTTCCATATATATTTCCTCATCTAAGTCACCATGTAGAAATGCAGTCTTAACATCTAACTGCTGCAACTCCAAATCAAACAAAGCCACTAATGCTAACACAATTCTAATTGAAACAATTTTAACCACTGGTGAAAATATCTCATGAAAGTCTATGCCAACTTTCTGAGAAAACCCCTTTGCAACCAGTCTCGCTTTGTACCTGTCTTCCGTATCATTTACACCCCGTTTCACCTTGAACACCCACTTGCATCCCACAGTTTTCCTGCCTTTGGGAAGTTTAACCAGATCCCATGTACCATTCTTACCTAAGGCCATCATTTCTTCCTTCATGGCTGCTTTCCATTTGTCACTATTTGAACCTTCTACAGCTTCCTGATAACACAAAGGTTCATCATCATTAGCGATCAAAGCAACTGAAGTAACATGATCATCATACCTTCTCGGAGGACGTTTGATCCTTGTAGACCTCCTTAAGAATGTTTCTGGTGCTTCCACAATTGGTTGTCTATCATCTGTAGGAACTTCTTCATGATCGCCATCTGAGACCTGTTCATGACCTCCATCTGAACCCTGTTCAAAATCTGATTCTAAAACCTGTTCATGACTAGAATCTGAACTATGGTCGTTATGACTATCACTAGAAATGCTGTCAAACTGAATATGTTGGAAATCAGATACATCATCCTGTTTCAATCTACTATTTACATCTAACTGTACAAGAGAGGATTCATCAAACTTTACATCTCTGTTGATGATGATTTTGCGGGTAGTAGGATCCCACAATCTAAATCCCTTTGTTCTCCACAATCTAAATCCCTTTGTTCCATCACCATACCCAACAAAGACATACTTTTTCGATTTCGGATCTAATTTAGTTCGCTGATGTTTAGGCACTAGAGCATATGCATCACAACCAAACACTCTGAGTTTAGAATAGTCACAAGGGTGTCCTTTCCATACCTCTTGTGGGATCTTGCAGCCTATTGTCGTTGATGGAGATCGATTTATCACATAACAAGCTGTTGCCACTGCTTCCATCCACAACTCCTTTTGCAACCCGGCGTTACTCAGCATACACCTTGCTCTCTCTAGAAGAGTCCTGTTCATGCATTCAGCAACTCCATTCTGCTGAGGAGTATAAACCGTGGTCTTATGTCTCTCGATCCCTGCATCCTTGCAATAGCTGTCAAACTCCTTGGAGGAAAACTCACCACCATTGTCAGTTCTTAAACACTTTATTGTTCTACCAGTACTGTTTTCTACCAATGCTCTAAACTGCTTGAAAACTGTAAAAACATCAGACTTCTTTTTCAACATGTAGACCCATACTTTCCGAGAAAAGTCATCAATAAATGACACAAAATATGACGAGCCACCATATGACGTTGTAGGGGTTGGACCCCAAACATTTGAATGGATATAATCAAGTATGCCTTTACTAGTATGTTTGCTTGTTTTAAACTTTTGTTTACTTTGTTTACCAAACAGACAATGTTTACAGAAATCCAATTTTCCAGATCTTAGGTTAGGAAGTAACTTTCGATCAGCCAAAATTTTCAATCCTCTTTCACTCATATGCCCCAATCTTTGATGCCATAAGTGAATGGAACTATTGTCATGTTCAGACACAAACACATGATCTGACCCAGTTCTACCTTCTAACTGAAATAGATTTCCTACTTTCTTAGCTTTCATAACTAGTAAGATGCCTTTGTAAATTTTCATTACTCCACCTTGAATTACAGTTTTATATCCATTTGAATCAAGTGCTCCTAATGAAATCAAATTTTTCCTTAAATCTGGTACATGCCTCACATCAGTTAATATTTTGGTTGTGCCATCAAACATTTGTAGTTGTACACTTCCTATTCCAACAATACTGCACGTGACATCATTACCCATGTACACGACTCCATCATCAACTGATCTATATGTTTTAAACCAATCTCTATGTATACACATGTGGTTATATGCCCCGGAATCTAACAACCAATGTTGATCATGTTTTGAAACATTAACAGACAATACCTCATCACTCATACCTGAACCAGATACTGAACCTGTATCTGTGGTGTTGGCTTCCTTCTTTTCTGTCGAAGAGCCTTCTTTAGCAGCCTGCTTTCGCTTTCAGCAATCCTTTTTCAGATGTCCAGCCTTGCCACAATGCCAGCACTTCACCTTTGGCTTCTTTCCTTTGGACTTTGAGCGAGAGTCGCTATGCTTTCCCCCGGAGTGTCTCTCTCTTGAGCGACCTCTGGCCATCATTACCTCTGATGTAGAGGTGTCTGCATTCGACCTCTTCCTCGTCTCTTCAGCCAACAAGGCTCCAGCAACATCGTCAAACTCAAGGATTTCTGATGTACTAAAGCTTATGGAAGTAACAAAGTGATCCCAGGATTCAGGCAAAGAACATAATAGAGTTATTGCCTTATCTTCTAAATCAAATTTCACATCTAGACTGTCTAATTGCACCAGTAAGGTATTAAAAACATTCAGGTGATCAGCAATTGAGGTACCTTCTTTCATCCGCAAACCATAAAGCTGCCGTTTCAAGAGAATCCGATTTGTCAAAGATTTCGTCATATAGAGCTTCTCAAGCTTCGACCACAAGCCTGCAGCGGTTTTCTCTGACACAATGTTGAACAGAACATCGTCCGCCAAACATAACCGAATTGTGCTCAGAGCTCTATCGTCCATCTCATCCCATTCATCCTCCATCATGGAAGGAGGCATTTTGTTTTTCCCCAACAGTGCTTTCGCCACACCTTGTTGAACCAGCAGATCGTGCATCTTCACCTTCCAGATCTCAAAATTATTCTTGCCATTAAATTTCTCAATTTCAAACCGGGCACTTTGATTTTTCGCCATTTGTATCAAAAAACACAATAATCTCCAATACCAACGTTTAAATACCAGCAATTAAAAAAAAAATTGCCTATGCCTTTGTTTTTACACAACAAAAAAACTGCCTATGCCTTGATTTTAAACAATAATAAAAAATTTTGCCCGTGCAAAATTACATCCCTTTCATGCAACCACGCGCCAGCAATCAACCCAATGTTGGCTGATATCCCAATTCACAATATGAAAGCAATTCAAATAAAAAACCAATTTGCAGCAAATCCAGCCGCCCTTTCAAAAAATCTGATAACAGCAATGCGCCCCTGGAGCTTAACTGTTTATTTATCAGAACATCAGTTTGTGCTCCTTTAACTCTTATTTTGATGAAAATGTATATCACTCTATGAAACTCATGCTAAAGTATTTTGTTCGAAACAGAACATATGCCATCCATCTTGTTTTGGTTGAACATTTCTGTTTAATATATCGTCCAGTCTTAAAACTATATTTCGATAGCAAAGCTGAGGGCATTCATATCAGCCACTTGTCACACATGAAAGATCTTAAATAGAACGAACAAAGCAAAGCTAGCATTAACTTATGGTACATTAAACTCCAATAATGAACATACCAGTTCACGCAATAATGAACATGTCGTTCAGGCTCCACGCAATAGAGACATACCATTCAGGCGCACCGCACAGTAAACGCACCAGGTATCAGCGCGCACGGAGGCTGTGAACGCACCAGCACGCAGGTCTGGTCTCTTCCGCGCAGCAAAGAACTGAATATACCACCACGCACGTAGGTAAGAGAACAAGGCGTCTTCCACCAGCACGTCATACACAGCTCCCTCACAGCCAGCGCTCCAGCACAGCCAGCGCTCCACCTTGAGCTCTGATACCAATTGTTGGAATCCAGAGGCACAGCAAAAAAAAAATTACACACATCAGAATATCAAGCACATAAACACAAAAGTTTAACGTGGTTCAGCCAACCAATCTGGGCTACGTCCACAAAACATAGGCATCAGGAATTTATTAATCAAATTGGAGATAACATAATGAAAACCTCATAAAACTTTCACCCTCTTAGCAAACCATCCGAATGGTTGCCTGTTATATAGCATAGAGAATCTAACAGCCTCATTAACTCCCTCACATCAAATATAGGAGGCATTAACTCCCTCCCAACAACCTGGAGTTAATCTAGGACCTGAATTCTATTGTTGTCATCAGCTGAGATTTTTCCTATTTTGCTGCAAACAGAAAATCTCAACATTTGCGTTGAACTATAGCGTAGTGTTAGGATGGGCAGAGAAGGTGACAGTTCTGCAAATTAGGCAAAATTAGAGGGAATTACAAAGGCAGGAAAGCTAAAAAAATGGAGTTGGTTCTAATACCATGTCAGGCCAGGAGGTAACTCCACAATGCAAATTGTATTTTTCATTATATTTCTCATGGATATAGACATGGGGGTAGAGACTCTTGGGCTTCACCTCCCAATGTCTCTTCACATTCCTATTCTCCTTATTTATTATTTACACTATTGTACATATATTTACCCAATCCCAATGATTAGGTGTCAACAGATCTTATAGATCCACTTCGAAGTGACAACTGATTTGTCACTAGGTCTAGGAACGATCTCCCAAACCCCATCCTTCATGATGGATTGATAGCTTTGTTCCAAACCTCTTCATGCTCAACTTCCTTGAATGTAGATGGTTCGGCTTCAATTAACTTTTCCATATATGCAGCATAGCTAGAATATCTCTTTGGTTTCTTACTTTCCCTAGAGGACCCTTTCGTAGCTCCATGTCCTTCAACATCTTCTAATGTAGCTTTCAACTAATATGGCCTCTTCCTTGTGGTTGGGACAACCACCGATTCAATAGGCTTACTTGATCCTTCTTCTTCAACATTTGTAGTAGAGTTATCATGATGAACTTCTTCTTCTTCAAATACGGGAACTTCTTACTACAATGTGTCTTCCTTCCTTTATGTAAATTCTATATGCTTTTCAGGAAAGACTATAACCAACGAATATTCCCTTGATACTTGTCGAGTCCAACTTCTTTCGCTTATCTTTAGAAACATGTATATATGCAGGACTTCCAAAGATTCAGAGATGATCCACACTCATATTCTTCCCTATGAATACTTCTTTAGGTGTAGTATTATCAAGGCTCCTATGAGGACTTCTATTTTGAATATACACTGCAGTCATCGCTGCTTCACCCCATAAGTTTGGTAGATCTTGGTCAAGGAGCATAGTTCGAATGCCTTCTTGAATTGACCTATTCTTCCTTTTGGCCAATCCATTTTGTTTTGGATAGTAGGGAACAATGAGCTCCCTCTTAATACCTACATCCTTACAATATGCAATCAACTCTTTAGAAGTGTATTCCCTACCATTGTCAGACCTTAGAGTCTTTATATTCTTTTGGTTAAGGTTTCCACTTCAACCCTAAACTCCTTGAACTTATCAAATACTTCATATTTAGTTTTGAGTAGGTAGATCCATGCGAATTATCATTAATTAATCCTACATAGTAAAGATGAACTCCAAGTGATTTGTCAGACATGGGCCCGCACACATTGGAATGGATGAGGTCTAATATTTCTTTATACCTAGTTTCACTATTATGAAATGGGTTTCTAGTATGTTTCCCCAAAGAGCATCCCTTGCACACGCCTTCACGATCTAACTTCATATTAGGAATACCATGAACCAGTTGACTAAGAGTAGGGACGACCCTATAATGAATATGACCATACCTCTGATGCCATAGCTCAATGGGACTTATTTCCATATGAACCAAAGTTTCAGGATATGGTGTAATGACTCAGTAGAGACTTCCTTCACGAACTCCAATAACCCTATCTTTTTCAATGCTTGAGTCTTTCCCCAAACCAATAATTTTCTATCTTCCAAAGAAATTCTTTCCCCTTTATCATCTAAACAAGAAATAGAAAGTAAATTCTTTTTCAAACTTGTAACATAGAGAATTTTGTTGAGATGCAACTTTGATCCATTATCCAACTTTAATGATGTTGATCCCAGGCCTCTAACAACATAGCTTTTGTTGTCACCCAATTCCACTGCATGAGAGGATGGCTCCTTTGATAGTGTGTGAAGTTGCTTGCTTTCACCTGTCATGTGTCTCGATGCTCCACTATCAATGATCCATGCATTGTCATTAGTAAGAGAACCTGTAAGGGAAGCCAAGAATCCTTGACTCTTGACCTTGTTGAATAAGTAGTAGATGACCTTCTTGATCCATTTTGCAGCAGTATTGTAACCCAATCTTATGTAGTTCAACATAGAGGGAGAATACATGCCAACAAAGCGATCTTTGACTTCTCTTGACCTTAACTCTGATACCATGCTGGAAAATCAAAGATATTATATTAGGGTTTGATTCTCATTCTTTGATAATTACTTGTGAGTGTGTTGGCTTCTTTTACTTCTTTATTATCTTATCTTTCATCAAGAAATTACCATATTATGTGTGTATGAAGATCACAAAACAAGAGACACAAGACATATACACATGCCCGGGGAAAACCCAGTAAAGATAATTCTTCCTTTCATATTATTCTTTGAGACTCTTTACCCTAAACCAAGACCAAAATTTCCCTTCACACCATGTCAACCTCCCAGATCTTTGACCCCTTCCAGCACCTTCGACTAGGCAGCAGCTTCCGACAACAGTGAAATCTTAGGAGACTTCAATATCCCAACTTAGACCACGAAACAGAGAGAGAGAGGCAGCAAAAGTTTGATTTTCTTCCTCTCTATAGACTTCCCCAAACTTTCACTTCTTTCAACTTCCCAGCAACAGACCTCACACTTCTCCATTTCTTCTTGAGATATCAAACTTGCTTGAGAGTGAATTCTCCAATGACTTCGACCTCCTTGTATATATAGGCTTCTTGTGGGCCGGATGAGGGTCTCTTTGAATGTATAATGAGTCTATAAACTCAATATTAATCCTAAGAGTCGACAATGGGGACTTTGACTAATATAATGATGACCCAAGCATGAAACCCATGCTTTAATAAGTCATTGTTACAAAAATATAAAATATTTTCATTATTCTTTTGACAAGTACATTTCATAATGACTCCAACACATTATTGAAGGTTGAACATAGTTACATTTTCTAACATCCTAGGCCTTAACACACACACACACACACACACATATATATATTAAGCTTGGAATTCACAGTGAACAAGGGTTCACTCTCAGAATACACTCGAAACAGAGTGTTTGCATCGTATATTAATAAGAAACAAAGGCCCTCAGCCTAAAATACATTGATTTGGCCCTTTCTGGCCTTATGGCCTCTCTCAGCCCTCAAGCCTCTCTTTTCTATGTACACACACCTCTTCCTCTAAAGCAAACCTTCTTCCTATCCATTCCATTGTAAATTTAATTACATAGTTTACAAAATAGGATGTTGAACTGATATAGGTTCAAATCCATCAACAAATCCCTATTCTAGGATTCTATTTCCACTAAATCCTCTCATAAATATAACTAACTCTAGATCTTTCCAACTCTCCAAAATACTCTTGAGATCTCTCATTTTTTAGAAGATCTAATTACATCAATCCTCACATTTAATAACTTGTGTACAATTCTCTAATAAGCATAGAAAATACAATAAATTAAATAGTTTCACACACTTAGCAGACCAACTCCCTTGGTAAATTAAAACCCATAGATTTAGTTAAAATACATTTTGACTTGGAGTAAGATGCTCCTACATCAATATTTCTTTCAATATTCCCATAATGGGCTATCAATTCCTCTATAAAAATGGACCAAGATACAATATAATCATTTTTCCTTTCACAAATCCATTGATACCATACAAATTGATCGTGTTCTAAATACAAGGTTGTAGTAGTTATCTTTTGTAAGATTGACACTTGGTGTAGATCAATGTATTGCTCCATATGAAATCCTTGTTATAGGGTCATTACCATCAAACTTCCTCGTATCGATCTTTGAACTAAAGTATTTTCTTGGTGTCAATGTGAACCTTTGATGTTGTGGATCTTGGAGTGATGAATAATCATGATTATGTGATTCAATATTTGTGCTCTCCAATTGTGATAAAATACTCTCCATATGTGATTGAGTCCCAACACCATCGTTTTCCTTATTTTCATGATTCCTTTGGATTTCCATATCCCTTTTAGGAAGCCTCTTTTAAAAAAGTATTTACATGTATTTTTGTATGGAATGCATCTTCTTTTCCATTTTATCTATTGATTTTCTATGTAGCATCTAGAGGTATTCCCGCATGCTAAGAGGTCACCTAAGTCGGCATAGAAGAATTATGAAAATTAAAAATAAAATTCTATTTTTTGGGCTTCATGTAGGCTCAAAATGGATAAGTTGGCCCCACAATGAAAGGGTGTGTCCCTTGGTCAAAATTCACCCCATTTGACAATATTTATACACACAATGTGACATCTTCATTTTGACCACTCACTCAACACATCGTATCTTTTAGTGTGGCCACATGTGGGAGCAAATAGAGGTCAAATTACCGAGATTTGGCTGAGTTTTAAGTTTGAACAAAGTTTGCCATAGTTGACCAAGTATGGATCTCACCGCAAGCTGAGTTGACAGTAGGTAGTTGACCACATGACCAAGCTTGACTAGAGGCTGAAAGTTTTGCTATTAACTAGTATTGGCTTCTATATTTTGTTAGAAATATTGAGAAGGGGGGTGAATAAGTATTTCATAAATTTTAACAATTTAAATATCAAAATGATTAATGAATAAAATCACATCAAATGAACACAAGATATATATATATATATATATATATATATATATATATATATATATATACATATATACATATATACATATATACATATACATATATACATATATACATATATATATATATATATATATATATATATATATATATATATATATATATATATATACATATATATATATATATATATATATATACATATATATATATATATATATATATCTATATATATATAAAGGTCAATTGGTCAAGGTCTTGTTGCTAAAGCACCTTGCCATTGGGAGTTCACAAGTTCAATTATCCTCAACACTCTCAGGGTTAGGCATGGATTAATTAGGCCGAGTAATGTGTCCCCTTCGGTAGAACCTCACATGATTTTCCGCTGCTAAAAAAAAAAAAAAAAAAACTAACAAACAAATAAACTAACAAACAAACAAACAAAAAAGCAAACAAACAAACAAACAAACAAACAAAAACCACAAAACAAAAAACAACAACAACAACAAATAATAATATATCTATATATATATATATATATATATATTATAAGGAAGCTACAACTTCTGATTTACCAACTACAACTGGAAGGGACACAACTGGAAGATTTACCAACTCCCTCTAGAAGGAGGTAACAACTTCCTGAAGGAAGCTACAACTTCCTTCCCTAGTGTTAGAAACTCAAAAAGGTAAAAAGATTTTCTTATGTTGACAATTACTTTTGAAATTCTTGTATTCTTATTAAATTTCTTTATGTTCTTATTTTATCTTCTTCTCATCGAGCAATCATCAATCAAAAGCATGAAGATCAAAGAGACCAGATATAGGTATTGAGCCAGGGCTAAAACCCCTATGTAGGGGACAACCCTGTCAAATTCTTCCACTAGTATATTCATATCAAATTTAAATGACCCAAGACCTTAGACCAGACCAAAAGACCTTCCTCTCTCCACCAAATCAGCTTTCCAAGACGATTAACCAAACTTAAATACTCACTTCTAGTCAAACAACTTTAACCCATATACAACTCAGAATTTCATTTCTCCAACTTCCATAATTTTGGCCCTACTGCAGATCAGTGATTTCGGCTCTCCTACAACAACCTATAAACTCACACGTGTGGCAGAAAAGAGATAATTTTGGCATCTTCTTGCTTGACAAGTGTCTCCTTCTTCTTCGCTAGGTTTTTCTCTTTCTTCTCTAGGTATTTAGCACTTCTTTTCTTCTCTTGCAACTGCAAATCGAACTTGCTTGTGGTGTGTCTCAAATGAGGTTGAGTACTTGCCAAATATAGTAGTTTGATGCTCCTCTTGAGGTCGACTTGTCCTTAATGACGCTGACTTGTCTTCTTTGAAGTCTACTTGGTGGAGGAGGCATATTTGACTCAATTTGCATAAAAAAAAAAAATATTTCTTGGTATACAAATCCCAATAAGGGTCTATTAAATGATGCCAAGGACTAGGACTCAAGATACAAATCCTAAAAGCCTACAATGAAGGCTTTGACCTAGAAATAAAATAATAAAAGCATGAAACTTATGCTATTAAATCATAATAACATTTATTTTCTTTCTTTTTGAAAAATAAATTACATCATGACTCAAATGTAATTATGAATACCGACACTAGTTACATTCTTCAACACTCCCTCTTAACTAGGGAAGTATTCATAACAATACATATATATAGGTACAAGGATTAACTCAAAATGATATATTCTATGAAGAGGCACAACACACGCAGTGCTACAGATTAGATACTTGACCATGGTAACTAACTGGGTGGTACTAAGGTGTGTTCCAAGATTTAGTCATTAAATGCACCATCAAAGTTTAGCTCTAATACCAACTCATGTATATAAGTATTGTATCTAAGGTCAAAGCTCCACAAGACCAATGATACCCTCCCTACTTCGGGATCTAGACATCATCACAGGTCGGCCAGATGTCCTCCCAAGAATCTTGTCGCCCCAAGATGCTTCATCTCTCCCTATCAACTAAATCAGATATATCCATCACTCCAAGCATGCTTCCAAGATGTTCAACTTTCTTATGGATAGATCTACCTACACAATCACAACCCCAATTAGTAACAAATTTTCAGATATATATAAGTTAGTACAAACCTCCAAGGTCTTCAAATATTCTAATGTTGCTTAGATCATCATTATGTTATCCAAACATATTTCGTCGGAAGCTTCCTTTTCAATTTTCCAGCAGCACCAAACTCAACCTTAACACTTCTTCCAGAACATCTAAATCTTGTTTATAACTTCATTAATCATGAACAACCATATGTAGTGCTTTAGCTATTCTCCAATCACATTTTTTCTTCAAGGTCTTATAGTTGTCACAATATGCCCTCCCTCTTAACTCGAGAGATATACCCTTTCTTTATCCAAACTTATTATTTATAACAAGAACTTCTTTCTTCCAGCCACACATGATTTTTATTTGTATCATCATATAATTGGATAAACTTCAAAGTTTCAAAGCTTTATTCCATTAGAACAACATTCTTTCTATGGAAACAAGATCATTAGTAATATGCCTTTAACTTTGGATTATTCATTATTGTTCTTCTTAGGTGGAGCTTCATCTACAATTTTAGCATGTTCGCTTTCTCTCTTCTTACTTTTAGGATTTTCGGGACATTGATTCTTGTAGTGTCCCATCTTATGACAATGAAAACACTCTATTTTGGATAGGTCAATCTTCTTCTTTGGTCCTGTTATCACTCCTCTGATCTCCAAGGCTAAGGAAGAGTCTAGCTGAGGTAACCACAAACCAATCTTTTAGCTTGGTAGCTAGCCCTACCAAGCCGAAGAGGGCTCTCTCTAAGGGATCACAGCCAAGAGGGCTGGATAGATTAGGGTTTTAGGCTAGATTTAAAGTGTAGAGGGTTGTTTGATTTGATTTTGGTTGGGTTGTTGGAAGAGGATTAGGTCAAAAAGACTAGGTCAGGGCAAATGAGGGTATGATTGCAAACATCTGATGGAGCAAGGTAGGTAGGCACTCAAACACTTTAAGGTTATGAAATGAGATGGATAAGATTGGTGAGGTGCTAGAAAGAGAAAGTAAAGCATGTATTCTTTCTAAACTGAAAAAACTGGACAAACTATGTAGATTTCCCCAAAACAGAGCATATAAAATGTATTCTGCTTATCAACTTGAAAATCAACATATCATAGAAGTGAAATGCAATATGGGAGTACAAAACATTCAAACATATGCAACATAAGAAGAAACTAAGTCAAAATTCCATACCACAAGTATTCCACCAAAATAGCTGCAACTCATTCATTAAGTTCCATCAAATACTGATTACACTACTGTCTTTGATCAATAGCCAAACATCCAATTGATTCCAACCTGTAGAATGACTAAGAAAATACATAATATAGGCCTCAAACCAACTCATCCTAACCTCAGGGGTCGAATCCATGAGAGGGGGAGCAGTTTCAAAAAATACTGAACTGATAGCTAGAGTATAGGGTGGTCAAAGTGACTCATCCCTAAGTTAAGCAAATTGATTCATTACAAGTCATGTAGGCCATTTACCTAATGTATTTACCCTAGATAACAGTAAAAAAACATAATAACTACATCATATTGATCAATTACATGAGTAAAACATAAATTTCCCAAAGGTGAAAGTCAATTTGGAGAGAAACAGTGAAAATTGGAGAAGACTGTCAAACGCACCCTTCCTTTGTCAAACGCGCCCTCTTAGTGTCAAACGTGCCCTCCAACTTCAGAGCTACTTTTAGGTGTCTTCTCGGTGTCAAAATTTTCTCCAATATAGCTCGTTGGAAATCCCTTCGAGTTTACTTTCCAAATATGCCTTCAGGTTTCAATTTGGAGGTCATTTTCCCTGTCAAAATTCCAATCTCACAAAACTAGTAAAGGTGCAGTGACGAGGCCAAAAAAGAGGTAGAAAGGTGATTTTTTAGTGGTTTTTGACCCTTTTGGTTGACCAGTTTTCCTCCAAATGCATTGAAAATGCACAGGGTGCATGTCCTCATCACTCTGAATCTAATTATGTTGACCCTTTTCTCATTAGATGACCCAAAAAAGAGCGCAACACCCTAGGTGCTGCGCATTTGATAGGCAACTGGTCAAACGTGCCCTCTCTGTGTCAAATGCGCCCTCCATCTTGCAGGCTGATTTTGACTACCTTCCCGAAGTCTAAATTGAGCCTAGGATAGCTCATTGGAAAGCGTATCCAGTCTAGTCTCCAAATATGCCTTTATTTTTCAAAATGGGCTTTATTTGACCCTCCAAAACTTCATTCTCCCAAGACTGGTCAAAACATGCAGAATGAGGGTGCCAAAATGAAGTGTGATCTTGCAAGAAAATTTCAGAGGTCTTACTCAACTCCAAATTGAGGTCATGATATCTCATTCGAAATATATTTCTCGCTATTTATCATTTGACTCGTCAAGAAAGTCATTTTGACACTCCATCTAGGAGAAAATTTGATTTTCCCAAGGTCACTCCAGAAGTGCATCAACTCTCTTGTAGCAACTGTATTTTTGAAATTTCTCCAAAACCATAATACCTGTGTAAAAAGTGGAGGATGTTTTCATCCTTGGACTATTATGGACAAAAAACTCTCTTAATTTTGTAAAATTCATCTCTGTTTGGTTGGAAACATACTTGGAAGCAAAATTGGCCCTACGTGTGGCAAATGATTTGTCCCTTGGAATGAATTCTTGTAAAATGATGGAGGCATGATGTTTATGAGTTGGAATGGCCTCATAATTTCTGAAATGACCTCCATTAGGCCTCATCTACTCAAATGTCTCTGATTCCATAGCCAACCATACCTCAGTGGAAGAGGAAATTAGGGTTTAGTGCTTGTGGAAAATGATGATTTAGGAACCCTTGGGAAAAGACAACTCTCTTTGGAATTCACTTAACCTTTTGAAACTTTACCCTTTCACTTGACTATGTCCTTTGACAAATTGATGTTTTTATGGTCTTTGAGAACTCTTTGAATTTGAATTTTCTTTAATGAAGTTGGCATATAGAGATTGAGTTGGCAGCTTAGGAACAATACTTATTACATATAGTGAACATAAAATTACATGATGAAATAAGCATTTATCTTTACAAATCATCTTCACATGATGAAGAGATGTTATTTGATCACCCTTTACTTTCTGATCTTATGCAATGGAATGGAGTTTTATTGGAACCTTGGAAACCCTAATGACCTAATGAAACCTTGAAAAACCCTAAAAGACCTAATGAGACCTTGAAGGATTGAATTTCAAGATGACATGACTGATGTGATGGCATGATGTCATTAACTTTATGGAAAATGGATACTCATCAAGGTTGAAATGAGCCAACAAGGGGTAAATTTCTCAAAAGGAGTATAGGAAACCCTAATTCAACCTTCAATGACCAAATTTTTGCATGACGACCTAGTGGAATGACAAAAATTTCTGAGCGAGACCCTAACATGAATATAAAAAGAGGATTTTTGATCACTGATGGTAGTATGCAAATACTGACACTAACATCGGCCTTATTGGGGATGGCAGCTCCTTGGAGGTGTCAAGAACATCGTAGACCAAGTGCCTAACCATGTGGGCCAATACGGTAAAAAACTCAATAACTAATGAGCATGACTAAATGCTGCAAACTCAAATGACATAAACTGACTTGTGACAAACTGAAAATTGACTGAAAAATGACTCAATACTGACTTACTTAACTGACAACTGAACTTTGAAAATGGCAGAAAATCAGTGAAGCTCCATGGCCTTCACTTCGGGCTCCGAACTCCAATGATTCTCTACTTCACACTTGCAGAAAGTTATATTATACACCGCAGTTGCAAACTCACTTGGAAATTGACACTGAAAAATATGCTCATAATGTTGAGCTTATTCATCACACCTTATCTATTCTAATTGATCCATAACCTGCTCACTCAAGTGATGCGAAATTTCCAATGAAGCCAAAAAAGGAGATGACCATTCACTGAAATTCTGCTCACATCCTCTGTAAGCAGACATAATGATGTACATGTAGGCAACTCACAATGAAAACTGAAACCAAGGCTTATGCTAACAAACAAGACAACATTCATCCTCTCCAATGCTTGCAAAAGACTGTTGAATGGATCTTGAAAATTATGAAGCATTACCCTTTGTGAATCAATAAAAGGATAAGAATAAGCATTATTTCCATATGGTTGTAACAAATTAGCAAAGGGATCCTCCATAATATTTTCAATAGCATAAGTGTCCATATCTATAGGATTTGGGGCAAACTCCTTTTCATCAAAAAAACTTTCATTTTTTGAACCTTGAGGAAGATTTGTATATGCAAGGGGATCTAAAACAACCTCTTCTTTATCATTGTTCTCCTCTTCATAGTCACTTGGAAACTAGAAAGACTATACAATAACATCATCATTCTTAATGGATGGAATATGGATTTTCAAATTAAGAATATGATTTATTTCTTCTTCAGTCAAAGGAGGAAGTACTCTTTGTTTTCTTTGGACAAAATAGCAATTGTCTTCTTTCCCTCCTAAAGTTTGACAAGGATGTTGAATATCTTCATTAATTTCAAGCAAAGGATTATATAAATTTTCATCAGACTATTGATTCATTCCATGTGATTCCTTTTGACTATCAAGATGCAAAATTACTTCATCTTCAAGCAAAGAGGAAGCTATTGTATGATGACTATGATCTTTTGTATCGAAGTGACTGGATTTTTCAGACTGTTGTTGAAGGGAAAAATCAGAGAAGGCTTCAATGATTTCTTCATCATCCATACATTCGATATCATCAATACTTTCAAGATATGCAATGAAACCTTCACTATGATCACAACAGTTTTGTAAAGAAAGACAAGACTTCGCATAATGTTTGGAGAATGCATTATGGAAATATTTTAGAGAACATAAGCTTCCTTCTGGTGGCCCTTCATACCATACCCTAGCTTTATCTTCAAGGCTAGCCATAAACAACTTCATGAGACGGTCCTCAAGAAACTCAACTCTTAGTCTACATACATGTACATGAAACCTTACTAAATGCAAAGTAGCATCATCTTCTTGTTCATTTTTAGATATAGGAAGATTTGTAAACCAGACAACATGAGGCATAGGATTTGGAAATCCAGGGATCTGAGATCGATCCATAAGAGCATACCTGAGATTTCTTCTTACAGTAGAACTCATCTTGACAACAATGAAGTCACCAAGAAAGTTTTCAAACTACTAGTTCTTGAAAATTGGAGTCGCCATGAAAATTAGGAACCTTTGGATTCGTGGACACTGGAGTCGCCAGGTGAATGATTTCAGCCTTCTTGTGCCTGCTCATTGTTCACCATCAACAATAAGATCTAAACTTTTTTGTACACCCAGGGAAAATGAACCTTTCGATCCCCAGCAACGGCGCCAGAATGTTATCACTCCTCCAGATCTCCAAGGCTAAGGAAGAGTCCAGCTGAGGTAACCACAAACCAATCTTTTAGCTTGGTAGCTAGCCCTACCAAGCCAGAGAGGGCTCTCTCCAAGGGATCACAGCCAAGAGGGCTGGATAGATTAGGGTTTTAGGCTAGATGTAAAGTGCAGAGGGTTGTTTGATTTGATTTTGGTTGGGTTGTTGGAAGAGGATTAGGTCAAAAAGACTAGGTCAGGGAAAATGAGGGTATGATTGCAGACATCTGATGGAGCAAGGTAGGTAGGCACTCAAACACTTTAAGGTTATGAAATGAGATGGATAAAACTGGTGAGGTGCTAGAAAGAGCAAGACAAGCAAGTGTTCTTTCTAAACTGAAAAAACTGGACAAAATATGTATATTTCCCAAAAACAAAGCATATAAAATGTATTATGCTTATCAACTTGAAAATCAACATATCATAGAAGTGAAATGCAATATGGGAGTACAAAACATTCAAACATATGCAACATAAGAAGAAACTAAGTCAAAATTCCATACCACAAGCATTCCACCAAAATAGCTGCAACTCATTCATTAAATTTTATCAAATACTGATTACACTAGTGTCTCTGATCAATAGCCAAACATCCAATTGATTCCAACCTGTAGAATGACTAAGAAACTACATACTATAGGCCTCAAACCAACTCATCCTAGCCTCAGGGGTCGAATCCATGAGAGGAGGAGCAGTGGCAAAAAAGACTAAACTAATAGCTAGAGTATAGGGTGGTCAAAGTGACTCATCCCTAAGTTAAGCAAATTGATTCATTACAAGTCATATAGGCCATTTACCTAATATATTTACCCTAGATAACAGTAAAAAACATAATAATTACATCATATTGATCAATTACATGAGTAAAACATTAATTTCCCAAAGGTGAAAGTCAATTTGGAGAGAAACAGTGAAAATTGGAGAAGACTGTCAAACGCGCCCTTCCTTTGTCAAACGTGCCCTCTCAGTGTCAAACACACCCTCCAACTTCAGAGCTACTTTTGGGTGCCTTCCCAGTGTCCAAATTTTCTCCAAGATAGCTCGTTGGAAATCCCTTCGAGTCTACTTTCCAGATATGCCTTCATTTTTCAATTTGGAGGTCATTTTCCCTATGAAAATGCCAATCTCCCAAGACTGGTAAAGGCACAACAACCAGGCCAAAAAAGAGGCAGAAAGGTGATTTTTTATTGTTTTTTACCCTTTGGGTTGACCAGTTATCCTCCAAATGCCTAGAAAATGCACAGGGTGCATGTCCTCATCACTCTGAATCCAATTATGTTGACCTTTTTCTCATTAGATGCCCCAAAAAGGAGCGCAGAACCCTAGGTGTTGCGTGTTTGACAGGCAACTGGTCAAACGTGCCCTCTCTATGTCAAACGTGCCCTCCATCTTTCAGGCTAATTTTGACTGCCTTCCCAAAGTCCAAATTGCACCCAAGATAGCTCATTGGAAATATTATCTAGTCTAGTCTTCGAATATGCATTTATTTTTTAAAATGGGCTTGATTTTTCCCTCCAAAACTTGATTCTCCCAAGACTAGTCAGAAAGTGCAGAATGAGGGTGCAAAAATGAAGCGTGATCTTGAAAGAAACTTTTGGAGGTCTTCCTCAACTCCAAATGGAGCTCATTATTTCTCATTGGAAATATATTTCTTCCTTGTTATCATTTGACTCATAAAGTAAGTCATTTGGACACTCCATATAGGAGAACAATTGATTTTCCCAAGGTTGCTCCAGAAGGGCAACAACCTTCTTGTAGAAACTTTATTTTTGACATTTCTCCAAAACCATGACACTTGTGTAAAAAATGAAGGAGGTGTCTAATCCTTGGACTATTATGGACAAAAACCTCTCTGAATTTTGTAAAATTCATCTCTGTTTGTTTGGAAACGTACTTTGAAACAAAATTGGCCCTATGTGTGGTAAATGATTTGTCTCTTGGAATGACTTCTTGAAAAATGATGGAGAAGTGATGTTTATGAGTTGGAATGACCTCATACTTGCTGAAACGACCTACCTTAGGCCTCCTCTGCTCAGATGTCTCTGATTCCATAGCCAACCCTAGCTTAGTGGGAGAGGAAATTAGGGTTTAGTGCTTGTGGAAAATGATGATTTAGGAACCCTTGGGAAAAGACAACTCCCTTTGGCATTCAATTAACATTTTGAAACTTTACCCTTTCACTTGACTATTTCCTTTGACAAATTGATCTTTTGATGGTCTTTGAGAACTCTTTGCATTTGACTTTTCTTTAATGAAGTTGGAATATAGAGATTGAGTTGGAAGCTTAGGAACAGTACTTATTACATATAGTGAACATAAAATTAGATGATGAAATAGGCATTTATCTTTACAAATCATCTTCACATGGTGAAGAGATGTTATTTTATCACCCTTTACTTTCTGGTCTTATGCAATTGTCAGACGGATAAATCATTCTTTCGGACAAGACCGATCTCCCTAGTATCAACTGATATCTAGTGACAAGCAGAACAAGAAAATCTACCTTTCTCTAAATATTGCGATTTATAAATTAAAACCAAGAGGTGTTTTAGACCCTACCTTAAGTCCAACGCTAGTTTGTGGCAGTCATGCTCCAACGGTCTGAATGAGTTTCCTTTTAAGAACCTGCAAACACAAACAAGCACACATCAAATAACACCTGCACAGCTAATATAATAAATCATATTCATCATGGTGATCAAGAAATCCATGAAATAAACCATAAAAGACAGCTTATTGAGAAAAATAAACTTGATTGTATTAACTTTGAACAAAGAAGAACTTTACAACCTTTGGTGCCTTGATGTTGTACAAGCTCCTCCCAGGGTCCAAGCAAGAATCTCCTCTACTTTGACAAGCCTCACACTCTTCCCAATGAGATCAAAAGGTATGTAATCTCTCCTCTCAAGCTCAATTAGGAAGTCTAAATTCCAACAGCATTTACCCTAAAAAATATTCAGCTTTCAACCTCCTTAGTAACCAGCCCAATGCCTCATTTTATAGTGCAAAGGAAGGAGGTTACAGGTCCACCTATGAAGGGATAGAGTCCTCCTTCAAAGGGATAAGCTCCTCACATCAAGGGGTTAGCTCCTTTAGGTATGGGATGCATGAACCTTAAAGGAGCGAACTTGCCACCTCAAGGTTTCTTCTAGAAGCTTCTAGAAATGACTCAAAGTGAGTTTTTAAGAATGTACTTGCGTCTTTTTTACTTTTACAGGGGTCTGAACCCATTACACAGAGACAGAGCGGTCAGGTACGCAGGGGACATTACCATTAGGTTCGGGACCGCAGGTAATGCTAAGAGAAAGTGTGGAACCATAGTTTTAGAAATTTTTAAGGGATTTCTCTCATTTTTCAAGGCTTGACATGAAGAGCTGAGGTTTAGGACTTGCAAAGGAGGAAAATATGAGTGGTGATAGACTCACATTGATTGCAGAATGTCATGGTGACAATATTTTGTGCAACAGATTGCCCCCTAAAGTGCGAAGTCTGTAATAGATGAGGATAATAGTTGTCATCTAAGAAGAGTGAAGTACTTTATCATTACAAGGATCATCCAGTGGATAGCCTAGTTGGAACCTGTAAAAACATTCAATACAATATATATATATATATATATATATATATATATATGTGTGTGTGTGTGTGTGTGTGTGTGAACATAGCATCGCTGAGGTAGGCATTCCCATACTCAGATCAAAATTGACTAGAAAACTAACTAAGCTGCTCTGATATAGGAATGATTTTGTAATACATCACAAGTATAAACATATGTAGACACAGTATGGGCGCAGCCATTTGTTTATGAATAGTCTACTGTATAATGAATAACAAAATTCCTCGCAGCCGGGATGGTGGAAACTAGATCCAGGGTCTTGATTTTTGCTTCCCGAACTAGTACGATTCTATCCATGTGAATGAATGTGTCAAAGTCGAACATGGTAGAAACCACTTGATTACCAGTCAATGATGTGAACTGTTAACAAGTGTGAGAGAAACCACCAGTAATGTCAATGTCTCTCAAAGTACTCAGTACAATCCATGAAATGTGAATAGATGAGTTGATGTCGAACATGTCATAGAATCCTTTGATCGAAGGTCAATGATGCAACCTATCGTCGAAGGCGAGAAACCTGCCATTGAGGCATGCAGATTCCAAGGTACTGATGATTTCTAGATCATCTTTCTAGATAATAAGCTGAAGTCAATAGAAAGTGATCTGTCGTAGGCAAGCCCATAACACAAAATCATAGATCAAGTTTGAAGAAATATATTTGGCAAGGACTAACTCAGGGATGGTCAAGATGGATGACAGATATTTTGCAGATGAATGGTTTATTTGAACTGACCTCTTGAACACATAACGACACTGCATATGGTTTGGTGACAATTGACCCAAAGCTAATACCCAGAAACCAGCTGAAGACTTTCAATATGGTTTGATTAACTATTAGGAAAAGGATTTCCCAACCCAGGTGAACAAAAAGTGTCGTGTTCAAGAGTGGTTAAATGCTTTTCTAAAACAGAAAGTATAACAAACAGATTCATCTTTCTCTCTTTTCCCCCACCATTTCTGGCAAGTACCTCTTTATTTTTGACAAGCTTGAGGAGGATAACATTTGCTTGGTTATAAGCTCATCCTTCGGATGAGTCCAAATTAGTTTAAAATTCGAACCCTAAGAAGGAGTGGTTTGTTCCTGTTTAAAATTGAACAGGTCCTTTAATGTTAAATTTTAACGAGTCCAGTATAGGAGAAACTCGGTGTTTTTCAATTTTAGGGAGTCAGAAGAAAAACTTAAGAAAACTCCATGGTTGTCCTTTTTCGTAAATTTGTGTCTCCCAAGCCCGAAAAAGTATAAAATAATACTTGAGAGAACCGCTTGACCATTACGATCAAGGAGTACTTTTCATAATTAGTGGCCCTGATCTAAAAAAGTAAAAAAGCGATCAAAGACACATCGTTTTATTACCAATATCGAACTTGAAACGACAAAAGTCCGGCAATCTTTTCATGTTTATGCGGTCAGAAAAGAGCTGTAAGTGGACCGTCCTTTTAATTCCGTTTTAACGAGTTTGAAAGGGAAAAATTCAGCAATCTTTTCATATTTTACGAGTCAGAAAAGAGCTTAAAGAGGACTCGTTCTAGAGGAATGAGTGGTATAAAAGGTAGCAACTGGTTTCGACAATGGAGGAACTTCTCAAAACATGTAATGGTTAAGAGGCTGGCTAATAAAACCACTCATAGATGCGGTCCCTCGGGAAGGGTAAACAACCAAGTGAAAGCATATGATCAGCCAAAGAGATGGTGGCGATGGAATGAAAACAACCAAGGCTCATCTATCAGAATTTAGCGGATAAAGACGACATTCAAGAGATGTAAACTAGGTAATGGTTCATTTTTACACAAGCTTGAACCATAAAGAACATTGCTTGGATTCGGTTTCATGTTTTAACAAGCTTGAAATGAAAAACCGTGCTTGTTATAATTTTGCATGCCCCCAGCATAATGACGCAAAATGAGGTACATGCCCCCCAAGCTTCATTGCATTCAACCAAGTGGATGAAATGAAGGTTTACTTTCAAGATCTTGAAAAGACTCAACTCGAAAAGGGAGTTGTTTCATTTTTTAATGAGGTTGACACAGGAAAAGAACTGTCCTCAAAACCCTTGTTTCATTTTTCAAAATGAGCTTGACACAAGACAAGGAACTATGCTCTAAAATCCTTGATTCATTTTTTAACGAGCTTGACACAAGACAAGGAACTATGCTCAAGACTCCTTGTTTCATTTTTTAACGAGCTTGACACAAGACAAAGAACTATGCTCATGTCTACTCTCTACAATCTACCTATATAACCTACTGATTCATTTTTTTTAAATGAGGTTGACACAGGAAAAGAAATGTCCTCATACCTGATTCATTTTTTAACGAGGTTGCCGCAGTAACAGGAACTATCCTCTGACCAACTGATTCATTTTTTAATGAGGTTGACACAGGAAAAGAATTGTCCTCATACCTTATTCATTTTTTAACGAGGTTGACTCAGTAACAGGAATTATCCTCGAACAACTGATTCATTTTTTAACGAGGTTGACACAGGAAAATAATTGTCCTCATACCTAATTCATTTTTTAATGAGGTTGACTCAGTAACAGGAACTATCCTCGAAACATCCAGTTTCATTTTTTAACGAGGTTGAGACGGGAACAAACTATCCTCGCAGCAACCTGTTTCATTTTTTAACGAGGTTGATACAGGAAAAAAACTATCCTCGCGATAGCCTGTTTCATTTTTTAACGAGGTTGATACAAGAAAAAACTATCCTCGTGACAGCCTGTTTCATTTTTTTAACGAGGTTGATACATGAAAAAGCTATCCTCGCCAACTGATTATGGCTTCCAACTAGAAGAAAGACATTTCAATGGACACACCTTGATCATGGCTTCCAAGAGGTCTTCATCAGAAGGAAAAATAGTTCTATGGAAGGAACACATGTCAAGGGACTCAAAAGGGATAAGAACATCATGTTCAAGTAATCCCATAGAGTTTTCCATGTCAATTACCAGATCTAAATCAAAGGAAGATGAGCAAACAGTGAGAGGATCACTTACATCGGTAACTAAAAACATGGGACTAGTTGCCACATAATTAACCCGTGGCAGGGTAGATACCACTTTAGAATCAGGAACATTTAGGTGTGTCATATTATTGGTAGTTGAAACAAGACTAGGGAATGAAAACTGGTCTACAGTCACAATATTTCCATTGTGAGGGAAAGACATCACGCAAAAGAGTGTCGATACGACAACTTTCATTGCATAAACATAGTCTCGCCCAAGGAGTAAATTGAAATCCAAGGGACCTCGAACTACCATAAGATCAATACAAACAGTTTTACCTTCCAAGGTAATAGCAAACTTAGGAAGGATCCCTAAAGGTTCACTAATGGTTCTATTAAAAGTTTTCAGATTCTGCGTAATAGGCACAAGCTGAGGGGAACCCAAAGCTTTCCAAGCAGTTGAGGATAAAATACTAATAGAAGCACCTTCATCTACCTGTGTGTGGTGTATGTCCCTACCACCAGCCTTGACAATGATTTGGAAAGGGATGGAGGAAGGAAGACAAGGTTTTGTCAATCTATTCCAATCAAAGGAAAAGACTTCAGTACTTGGAGGGGGTTTTGTAGAAACAGGTGTAATGCCCCCCGACGTAGAAGAATATGATGTAACAAGAAGAAACTAAGCAGTATGAAGTTCAGTATCTAAAGGGAGAGTGGGATCGACCGAATGTGAAATTGAATCGACCACTTGATCAACTAATGGATCATCAACCTGAGTGATATGAGTTTCACTCTCCAATGGAAGAGTGGGATCGACTGTACTTGAAATTAGATCAATCACTTCGTCAGTTGACGATAGGTTGGGAGAAAGTTTATGGTAACCAGTTGGAAATTCTTGTTGTGGACAGTAAGGTTTTCCAACAATTTTGAGGCTTCATCCATGTGAGGGAAAATGTGAGTTTGATGACTCCCTTTGCATAACTTACAAGGAAACCTAACTTTACCCATTTTCCCAGGAACCTGACTATCACTGGTTGATGGATCAATGGAAAGTTGATGAGATTTTTCTGACCATACTTCCAAGAACTTTGGAATACCAGGACAATTGATAAGGAAGTGGTCACCCTTACAAAGCCTGCAAGGGTATTTGGGTTTATGATGCATGTTGGAGGTTTCCTCAACACAACTAACACTTACAGCCATGGTTGGTTGGTTGGCTTCTTTCTTATCTTGCTTCTTCTTCTTCTTCTTCTTAGCCACCTGGTTACTAGCATCAAGGCTTTTACCAAGCGAAGAGGAATAAATGGAGGAAGAAACATTAGGCGAAGAAGGTAAAGGGTCAACAGAAGGTGTAGGAATTTACAGGGTAAGTTCCTCAGACAAAACACCAAAGGACACCGCTCACAAACAGATCACAGATCAATACACCAGTATTTTGACGTGGTTAAAACCCTCAAAGAGGGAAACAGTCCACGGCCTGAGCCAACGCGGCCACTTCAGGCAATTTATTAATAAAAGAATGAAAATTTACATATGCTTCTCTCATAGACGGATTACCCTACAAATGACCCTCCATGCTCTTTAAATAGAGATCATGGACCAATCGGGTGTTAAGCCACGGATCAAGTGTCGGTAATACCGAGGAGAGAATGAACTGTCGGATCACTACATATCGTGACCGTCGGATTGTAAGTTACAAAATGTACATAGTAAAGAAACACATTTTACCTAACTCTATACCTAACTCTATACTAGACCAAGTTGTACTTAACTATTTCCTATGTGTCGAAATATCCTAACATCCCCCCTTAAGAACAACTTGGGATAGGATTGAAGGATTTACAAATATGACACAATAGGAGAAGGAAGGAGGCACTAGAGCCTATCCCCCCTTAGTGACAACTTCCTGAACTCCAACCATAAATCGAAGTTTAGTGAACTTCGCCTCTGTGAGAGCCTTTGTAAAGATGTCTGCAACTTGATCATCTGTTGAACAATATTTCACTTCAAGAACATGGTCATGAATGAGCTTTCTGATGAAGTGCATGTGCAGTTCAATGTGTTTGTTGCGCTGATGTTGGACTGGATCTTTGCATAGTTGAATGGAACTTTGATTATCACACCAAAGTGTAGTCGGATGCTGCTGCTGAAAGCCAAACTCTGACAGGATCTGATGAAGCCACAAGGCTTCCTTACTAGCTTCTACGGCACCACGATACTCTGCTTCTGCTGAAGAAAGAGAAATGGCACCTTGTTTCTTGCAAGCCCATGTAATAGGTCCTGAACCAAGAGTGAACACATAACCTGCAGTAGACTTCCGATCATCAGGGTCACCAGCCCAATCGGAATCAGTGAAACCAACTAATAGAGGAGATGCTTCAGCACTGTAATGAATCCCAAACTGAACTGTACCTCGAACATAACGAAGTATTCTTTTAGCTGCTTCCAATGACTTTCACGTGGGTTTTGCATAAACCAAGCAACAAGGCCAACGACAAAGGAAAGGTCAGGACGAGTATGGGTTAGTTACAAAAGTTTTCCTACAAGTTGACGGTATAAGGTAGCATCAACTTCAGGAGAAGTACAAGTGACTGAAAGTTTGACTCTATACTGAAAGGGAGAAGGGGCTGGCTTACAGTCTTCCATGTGAAAATGGCGTAGAATATCACAGGCATACTTGGACTGAGAAAGGGAAATACCTTCCTTGGATTGCAAGACTTGAAGATCGAGAAAATAATGTAAGTGTCCTAAGTTTGTCATTTCAAACTTCCTTTTAAGGCTAGACTTCACATGGTTTATAAGGTTGGGATCATTACCAGTCAGGATAAGATCATCCCCACTTTCTTGGTGTAGACAGTATTGTCAGAATGACCCCTAGAGAAGCTAGATTCTAAAAGAAAGTTATCCATTTTGGCATACCAAGCTCGAGGAGCTTGCTTGAGACCATAAAGGGATTTCTTAAGCCGACATACAAGGCTGGAGTCTATTTGTATAAAGCCAATAGGTTGTTCCATATAGATTTCTTGCAAGTCCCCATGCAAGAAGGTGGATTTAACATCCATCTGATGGACTTCCCATTTGAAAGAAGCAACAAGGGAAAGAACAAGGCGGATAGAGTTCATTTTGGCAACAGGGGAGAAGGTTTCAGTATAGTCAATGCCTTCAACTTGTGAAAACCCCTTAGCAACAAGACGAGCTTTATGTTTATCAACTTTCCCATCTGGTCCATACTTGGTTCTATAAACCCATTTGCATCTAACAAGTTTTCGTCCCTTTGGTAGAGGAACAAGATCCCATGTATCAGATCCATCCAATAACCCCGAAGGAATTGAACAAAAACTCCTGACATAACAAACAACCCCTGACCAGAACTGGTTGACATTAAAATTTGATCTCCATCCTTGGTTTAAAATTTTAGCACATTCCTTCCTAAGGCCAGGGAGTACCACCCCCTAGCTCTGACCTCTCATCCCTTTGCCATACCCTGATGGGAGACATCCCCGGAGAAAGACAGTTCACCACCGCACCTCCCTCCCCTCCCCTCCCATCACCCCTCGAACAACATGAAACGTAGATCGTTACTACACATGAGACTAGGGACCGGCTTGTGGGAACCTCATTTCCAGGATGATGATGGATATCAGGACTCATCCTACTACTACTACTCTCAGTTCCTTGATTCATGGAGGGTATCCATCAAGGCGTAGGATACAGATTCACGGATGATGTTAGGGAGTCAAGACTAAGCTCTGCTTGCCTAAATGGGAGGTTTACCACACTGGTAACTACCATATGGGAGGATGACCACACTGTAACTACCGTGTGGACCTGAAGGGAGCAGACATGACTCTCAACCTCACGGTTGTCCATCATTTGGTTAGGGAGCAAGGCAGCTTACTGTAGCTATTAGGCTACCACCAGATTAAGTGGGCCTACAGGGCCACCAGGTTTTATCTCCCAGCCTCCTAGTGTTGGTAGTGGTTGTCCCTTTGCCGATCATCTATATTCAACTCCTTGATTTCTATACCTGAAGATTGCATCTTTTTGTATATGACTTTTTTATTTGCCAATAATGAATGATATTCTTCATTCATAGCTGCTTCCCAATCTGGATGGCCTGAAGCTTCTGCAAAGGTGTCGGGATCATAATTCACTGAAGCTTGAAACAGTAAAGAAGAGGCTCTCTCGAACTGAGAACGTGTACGTCGCTAATCTGTAGGATCACCGGCAAGATCACCTACTGCATCCCGAGTAGCACGGACCCATTTTGGAAGCTGAGGAGCTGAAGGAGGATCCTGAGAAGGTGGGGGAGGATTTTCATCCTCACTTTCATCATCTGAAGAAGAAATATTTTCAAAAGTAGAAGAGATACAGAGAGGTGGCACATCCGCCGAACTAGGCTCGCAGGCCGATACATTTTCAGCAAACTTTACATCTCTTCTAATGATAACATTTTTGGACTTAAGTGGAATAAGTCTATATCCTTTGACATCTTCATAATATCCAACAAAAATACATTTTTCACTCTTAGGTTCTAAAGCTTTATGTTTCTCATCTGGAATATCGGCCCATGCTTCACTTCCAAAAACACGAAAGTGACTTACATCTGTTTGATTGAGCTCCATGCTTCTTCTGGAGTGATATTCTTTAAAACCTTAGTAGGAGTGCGATTTATTATGTAATTTGCACAGTTAATTGCTTCTGCCCAATAATTAAGACTAAGTCCTTTAGATTGAAGCATACAATTAGCCATTTCCTTTAAGGTGCGATTCTTCCTTTGACCTACACCATTTTGTTGTGGAGTATATGGAACAGTATGTTGCATTTGAATTCCATTCTCAGTGCAAAAGTTGATGAATGTGTTTTTAACATATTCTCCGCCATTATCAGATCTTAGCTTAAGAATTTGATGTCCAGATTGTTTTTCAACAAAGGCCTTAAAGGCCAAAAACATGTTAAATACTTCACTCTTGAGTTTTAAGAAGTATACCCAAGTGCGTCTGGAGAAATCATCAATGAAAGTTAAGAAATACTTGTAGCCAAAGCATGAAGCAACTGGAAGTGGACCACATAAATCACTATGCACGAGCTGTAAAGGGGCTGAGGCGTGCCAAGAGGCACGTTTTTCAAAACTGTCCCGATGATGTTTCCCGAGTACACATCCGGAACAAACACCATCTCTGCAAGATACCATTGGAAGACCTGTCACCATATTTTCTTTACATAGATTCTGAAGAGAGCGATAGTTTAAGTGACCAAATCGCTCATGCCAAAGTTTGCTCACTTCATCATTATGAGCAACAAATATACTGAGGGAAGATTTGATGACCCAAAGTTGTGAAACTTATACAACCTTGTAGAATCATCAGCAATGCCAGTAGCTAAAATCTGTCTAGGATCTCTTAGGTCCTTAATTACAACATCGTGAGGTGAAAATTCAACGATTTTACCTTCACCTGAATGGGTTATCTAATATACAGATAGAAGGTTGCAGGATAAGGTTGGAACACATAATACATCATTAAATTGACCATTGTCTAGATGAACAGTTCTAGTCCCTACAACACTAAGAGATCTATCATCACCAACATATATATTTTTGGTGTTACAATCATTTAAAGAAGAAAACATGGCTTTGTTTTTGGCCATGTGATAAGAAGCTCCAGAATCAATGAGCCACTCATGAGAATGAGAAGAAGAAGATACATTTAGTGCATAGCCAGACCGAGATGCTTGACAACCACATGCAGAAAGTGCCATTCCTGAAGATGAAGTTGAAGTGTGCTCCAAATGGATGTTATGTTTCTTCATTGCTGCTTCCAAGGCTTCCATCTTCTTAAAGCATTTGGATTCTAAGTGGCCATCTTGATTACAAAAGTTGCAATGTCTATTAGTCTTCTTCCCTTTGTTTTTATTTGTCTTATCATTTTGTTGAAATGATTTTTCATTTTGAGGCTGAAATTGCTTAGGACCCTTGTTTGGTTTAGGACCATTCTTTTTAGGATACAACTTCTTATCATTCTTTGGATTTGGTTGTTGCTGGGTGGCTAATGCTTTCTTAGAAGAGTTTCCAAGATGAAGAATACCAAGGTGTAAGAGTTTTTCTTGTTCTCTTATTAAAGAATCACAAAAGGAATCAAAGGAAGGGGGCTTGTAGGTTTGTCCTTGAGAAATGAAGGCTTCTCTTATAGAATGGAAGGTGGAAACAAACACAGAATAGGTTGTTCCCAACTTAGTAAGAATGGAGTAGATAAGGCTACTATCTTCTTTCTTAACCTTAACACCTTCCAAGAAAAGTCTAACGGTCTTGAATTTGGACAAAAAATCTTCAATGCAAGAAAAATTATTAGGGTCCAATGTAAGCAATTCATTTTCAAGTTGATGGGCTTTAAGTTCATTTTTAATTCCAAATACTTTAGTAATCTGTTTCATTGCTTCATCAGGAGTATCAAGTTCTGCAATATGGAATCTAAGATCTGGAGAAATAGACATCCCTATCAACCCACGTGCTTGGTCTTGTCTATTTTCCCATTTAGCTGTCTTCTCTTCATCTTTCGGTTTGGTCTCTTGGCCTGTGGCTATTCTGTAAAGACCTTTACTTCTAAGTAAATCCACAAAGTAGGACCACCATTGGAAGTAGTTGGTGCTGTCAAGAATAACTTGGCATGGACTTTCCATTTAAAAAAAAACTGAAGCTATAGATGCTGAAACTAAGTGTTTCAATGGAAAGATCTCGAAAATTTAGGCTGTTTAAAAAAAAAAACAGTTCTGAAAACGGCTTCCGGATGAAGAAGTTATGGCTTTTTAAAGAAAATTTGATGAAGTCGCCGACGAAGTGCGGGAATGTGCGAAAATGAAAAATCCGCCCCCACAAAATGGAGACTTGAACCCAATACCTCTACTCTCATAAATTAGCGGTTCACCAAGTGAGCTATACAAAAAGTTTGAGAGAGAGAGAGGGGGGGGGAGGTTTATGCTTTGGGTTGCGTGCTTGCTTTGAGAAAGTTATTTTTCCCTACAAAACAAAAAACACAAAACCCAACACGGACATACAAAAAAAAAACGAACCTTGCGGCTCGAAGTTAGCTTTAGCCGGAAACTAAATATTTTCCTCAATGTTTCTAATTTTCTGAGATCACACTAAGGCGCAGCGGAAAAGAGCATACACATGAGAAAAATCCTTCCTTTCTGTTTCTGATTTGCCCAGATCGCACAGAGTCGCAGGGCAAAGAGCATACGCAGAAATGAAAGGTATAGATCCGGTAATAAAAAAGATAAATAAGCCGAAAACCGAAATAAACAGAGAGAAAATAACTGTAAACTACAAATAAACACTGTATACCTCCAGATCTTAAAAATAACATAGCTAGGGCTACTGGAAACCTTTTCGCGTGAAACGAAAGGGGTTCCTCACTGGAACAGATGCTCCCAACACAACAGAGCAGTCCTCTCGGCCCGAAAGTAGTTAGAAACAGTAGACCTAGGAAACGGTAGTCGGATGCAGTTCTACCGGCTTCAGATTTGGATCACCAACAGACGTGGCCCTCAAATAGCTTTGATACCATGTAGGAATTTACAGGGTAAGTTCCTCAGACAGAACACCAAAGGACACCGCTCACAAATAGATCACAGATCAATACACCAGTATTTTGACGTGGTTAAAACCCTCAAAGAGGGAAACAGTCCACGGCCTGAGCCAACACGGCCACTTCAGGCAATTTATTAATAAAAGAATGAAAATTTACATATGATTCTCTCATAGACGGATTACCCTACAAATGACCCTCCATGCTCTTTAAATAGAGATCATGGACCAATCGGGTGTTAAGCCACGGATCAAGTGTCGGTAATACCGAGGAGAGAATGAACTGTCGGATCACTACATATCGTGACCGTCGGATTGTAAGTTACAAAATGTACATAGTAAAGAAACGCACTTTACCTAACTCTATACTAGACCAAGTTGTACTTAACTATTTCCTATGTGTCAGAATATCCTAACAGAAGGTTGGTGATGTTGAGATGGTGAACTTTGTTGAGGTGAAGCATTTAGTTGAGGTGGAACAATTGGAGTATTTGGGGCCAACGAAGTTGAAAATAACCATATCGGTAAACCTATTGTAAATCCAGGTAATGAAAAAGTATCCATATAAGGAGGAGCAACATTTCCAAAGCAAGGAAAAGTACTAGGATTCTCATTAAGAGGGGTTCCTTGGTTGGTAAATTCTGGAACAGTTGCCATTATATTCAACTTCAGTGAATTTTATTAACAATTTAAAACTAAAATTAGCAATTCACAATTCACACCTATGGTCTCTAAAAGTAAAAACAAACAAATTAACACGCGCTATCAAATCTAGGAGTCAAACCACACACAAACAGTAACTTTCCGTACTAAAAACACTAGTTGGTGATGAAATCCAACGTCGCAGAATTCAATACAGAAAGGGCAGTTGGAACAGTTACCCCGACAACCTGCTTAATGAAACAAACTGGCACAAGTTTCTTCACAAAACCATCTCGAGTGAAGAGAACCCCCCAGAGAGTCCAAGTGAGTCTAGTCGACGTCTGCTCCAGGTACAGTGGGATCTTCCCTCCACCGTCACCTTAGGAAAGAATCCTATAGATTATGGCCACTAAGGTTACCAACAGAAACAAATATACCTGGTGGAACAGCCTAGGATTCGATACACACGCAAGGGCAGAGTAACAAAGCTCAATCCCCTTGAAGGCTCCTTGACATAATCCAAGGTTTCCCAACAAGTGACCCCAGGCTCCTCGATAGTGGTCAATCCGAGGTTCGCCATTTTTTAATACGTGTATATCTGCTATCGTTCCCAATGAGGAAGGATTGATTACCTCACTGGTTCAGATATGATCTCGTGCTTGACTCCTTTAGGAGGAGCTTCCTAGAGCATACATGTAACAACTAGAATTTTTCCTATCGCAAGATCGACTACTTGTTTTTTTTACTGTCTTAGAGAGTTAACTAAAACATATTCCAAGACACTAGCCTAAGCCAGATTGGTGGAAAGAGCCCTAAAAATGTAAAAATTACTAGATGAATTTTAATTAAGCATTGTGTTATGTAGGTTGTTATTACTCAAAATGGTAAATGGATATGAAACCAATGGTGTTATGACCCAACCCAAAACTGAATGCAATCGAATATGATAATGTAATCTTTTCAATTCGATGAATCCTAACTAAAGTAAGGAGAGAGTTTCCATTCATTTCCAACAATGCAAAAAATTGATCACTAAGAGAAAATATAAAAAACTCTCCAATGCACTAATTTCATCAAGAAAAACTAATGCAAATCAATTCCAAAACAGTTTTTATTTTTATTTTTGTGTGTTTAAAACAAGCATAGAAATATGTAAATTCAAATCAAAGAAAACTGATCTAAATCTACGATTGATTTTTCAGAATGTAAACTATGCAATTTTAATCTATGCACAATTCACTTGAAAAGTATGCAAATGTAATCTATGCACATTTTTCATTCATATTCTGAAAAATGAGAATTCTAATTATGCAAATGTGATCTATGCAAGATAATTCTCAAACACAAGTGATTCTAATGTAATCTAAGAACCAATCAAGTGCAAGTCAAGAAAATTGGGTGAGAGTTCCAAATATCAAAAAATAAAAACACTCAAAAGCGATTAACACTCATACACAATTTAGCCCCCCCCCCCCCCCCCCGGAGAATGAGGGGGAAATTTTTTTGCAAAAACAAAAGCAAAAAGATGCAAAATTGTGAAAATACTGAGACAAACCTCCAAGTAATGACCAAAGGAAATCAAATTAAGAATTTCTCAAAAAAAAGACTCAAAACACCCAATTAACTTAATGGAGATTGATGAGATGAAGAATTTGCTGAAAGAAACTCATAAACAAGGCTTTTTGACAGAACACATGCAGATCTGGGTAGACACTAAAAGTTGAAAATAAAAACTAAACTTAACTGGACAAAAACAATTTAGGTTTTTCAAAAATTTTAACAGGGTCCGCAGGCTTCCAATAGAACCAGATGCGGTACCGCTCTGTGCACTAAAGGAACAATGCGGGGATGTCTGCACTGTCTTGTAAAAGAAAGTGCAGTCCTCTTCAAAATTTCAGAGAAAAGGAAAATATACTCCAGATCCTAAAAACTACCCAATTCCACACACATCAAGCAAAAACCAGAAACAAGAAAAAGTTTCTCAAGTCAAAGAAAAAAGGAAAGTCAAAAGCCAAATTCAAGTCCCCAGTATGGTCACCAATTTGTCGTCCGAATAAATCGTTCTTGCGGACAAGACCGATCTCCCTAGTATCAACTAATATCTAGTGACAAGCAGAACAAGCAAATCTACCTTTCTCTAAATATTTCGATTTATAAATAAAAACCAAGAGTTGTTTTAGACCCTACCTTAAGTCCAACGCTAGTTTGTGGCAGCCATGCTCCGACTATTCGAATGAGTTTCCTTTTAAGAACCTACAAACACAAACAAGCACACATCAAATAACACCTGCATAGCTAATATAATAAATCATATTCATCATGGTGATCAAGGAATCCATGAAATAAACCATAAAAGACAGCTTATTGCGAAAAATAAACTTGATTGTATTAACTTTGAACAAAGAAGAACTTTACAACCTTTGGTGCCTTGATGTTGTACAAGCTCCTCCCAGGGTCCAAGCAAGAATCTCCTCTACTTTGACAAGCCTCACACTCTTCCCAATGAGATCAAAAGGTATGTAATCTCTCCTGTCAAGATCAATTAGGAAGTCTAAATTCCAACGGCATTTACCCTCAAAAATATTTAGCTTTCAACCTCCTTAGTAACCAACCCAATGCCTCATTTTATAGTGCAAAGGAAGGAGGTTACAGGTCCGCCTATGAAGGGATAGAGTCTTCCTTCAAAGGGATAAGCTCCTCACATCAAGGGGTTAGCTCCTTTAGGTATGGGATGCATGAACCTTAAAGGAGCAAACTTGCCACCTCAAGATTCCTTCTAGAAGCTTCCAAAAATGACTCAAAATGAGTTTTTAAGAATGTACTTGCGCCTTTTTTACTTTTACAGGGGTCCGCACCCATAACATAGAGATAGAGCGGTCAGGTACGCAGGGGACATGACCATTAGGTGCGGGACCGCAGGTAATGCTAAGAGAAAGTGTGGAACCAGAGTTTTAGAGATTTTTAAGGGCTTTCTCTCATTTTTCAAGGCTTGACATGAAGAGCTAAGGTTTAAGACTTGCAAAGGAGGAAAATATGAGTGGTGATAGACTCACACTGATTGCAGAATGTCATGGTGACAATATTTTGTGCAACAGCAATGGAATGGAGTTTTATTGGAACCTTGGAAACCCTAATGACCTAATGAAACCATGAAAACCCCTAAAAGACCTAATGAGACCTTGAAGGACTGAATTTCAAGATTACATGACTAATGTGATGGCATGATGTCATTAACTTTATGGACAATGGATACTCATCAAGGTTGAAATGAGCCAGCAAGGGATAAATTTCTAAAAGGAGTAAACAAAACCCTAATTCAACCTTCAGTGACCAAATTTTTGCATGACGACCTAGTGGAATGACAAAAATTTCTGAGCGAGACCCTAACATGAATATGAAAAGAAGATTTTTATCGCTGATGGTAGTATGCAAATACTGACACTAGCAGGTCCTTTAAACTTCTTGTGTCCTCCAATTTTCTTGTAGTGAGTGGAATATTCATTGGATGTGTTATTCTCTTCGTCTTCCTTCTTATCATTTGCTAATGAGAGGTGAGCTTCTTCTTGGCTACAAACATTCCACATTTCTTCAAAGGATGGTGTTTCTTTCCAACTACTAATTCCTTATGAAAAATCACTCCATGATTTTGGTAGACCTAGAAGTGTTGCAATCACAAGGTATTCTAGTATGATTTCTTCAATATCTTGGAGTTCATCTCTTATTCGGGAAATTCTTACAAAATGAGAACACAGTGTGTCATCTTTTGTCATATCACTATTCTTAGTTCATCCTTGAGACAAGCTACTTGTCCAATTTTCTTGATGGTGAATAATTTGGAGAGAGCTTCATATATCCTTTTTGCAGTATCTATATTGGATATGTAGGGAATTAAGTTATGCTTAACTCCATCTACAATTAGATTCATGGCTAGGATATCAGTTTCTTTTTATTTTTCCTTTCTTGCATCATCTGTAGGTTCCTTAATATTTCCAAGTACAAAATCAAATACTTTGTTCTTTGTGAGGATGAGATCTATCCTCTTCTTCAATGCTCTATACTTAGTGGCTCCTTCTAGTTTATTTTCTGACTTCATTGAATTCGCCATTAGTTTTCTAGATGTTGATTCTTCCCTTTAATAAGCCTTCTTGTTATGATCTTGTCTTGGAAACCTTTCCTTGATCCTTCCTTCTTCAAATAGATCTTCAAGATGCCTTTTTCCTTCTCTTCCTACACCTTAGCTTTGATTCCATGTTAGAAAATAAAAAAGGAAGAAAGATTTTCTTATGTTGGCAATTACTTGTGAAATTCTTGTATTCTTATTAAATGTATTTATGTTCTTGTTTTATCTCTTCTCATCAAGAAGACATCAAATAAAAATCATGAAGATCAATGACACCAGATATAGGCACTCAGTCAGGGCTAAAACCCCGATGTAGGGAAAACCCAATCAAACTCTTCCACTAGTAGATTCAAATCAAATTGAAATGACTCAAGACCTTAGACTAAACCAAAAGACCTTTCTTTCTCCACCAAGTCAAATTTCCAAGATGGTTAACCAAACTTCAATAGTCACTTCTAGTCAAACAACTTCAACCCAACTACAACTCATAATTTTGGTTGTACAGCTTCCAAAATTTTGGCCCTACTATAGATCTGTGATTCTAGCCCTCTTGCAGCAACCTAGAAACTTGTACATTTGGAAGAGGAGAGAGAATTATAGCTTCTTCTTTCTTGACAAGTGTCTCCTTCTTCGCTAGGTTTTTCTCTTTCTTCTCCAGGTATTTTGCACTTCTTTTCTTCTCTTGCAACTATTGATCGAACTTTCTTGTGGTGTGTCTCAAATGAGGTCAAGTAGATTCCAATATATAGTAGTTTGATGCTCCTATTGAGGCCAACTTGTCCTTAATGAGGCTGAATTGTATTCTTTGAATCTAACTTTGTGGAGGATTCCTATTTGACTCAAACTTGCATCCAAAAAAAAAATATTTCTTTATATATAAATCCCAAGAAGGGTCTACTAAATGATGACAATGTTGGAAACATATTCACTACTATTGGCAGGGGTGGTGAATTAGTAGTGATGGCCTTTAAACAATTTTCACCAATTTAAACTTTGTCTCAATATCTATTATCCGTGCATATCCATATCATTAGTTCACCAAACATATATGCAACAATAAATTGAAATCATAACAACGTGTGAAATCACCATGAGAAATATCAACACACATAAGAAGCATACACCCATGAGAAGCATGCACACATAATAAGTATACACACATAAGAAGTATGCACACATAAGAACACCGTTATTTGTGGTGGAAACCCTTTCGGGAGAAAACCGCCCTGTTGTTGTTGCGTTGCTCAAATATTTTATTAATCTGTTGAAAAAATATACATGGATTAGCGTCGTAAGACTTGGCCTCTACTACAGTATGCTGGAAACTATCATTTCAAAAATTTGTTGCTCTTGCAGATCTACAAACCACCATCCACTGGAAGCTCCCATGACCATCGATCCTTGTCCCACTCCAATGCGACTCTCCAACTCCTATTGGATAGAGAAATCTCTTCCTACTATGAACTGCCAAATCATTGTCTCTTCTTAAACCTCATCGTGCCTTCGCTTCCTCCATGTGAACCACGTTTCACAATATTTTATACTGGGTTCATTTGCTCAACATTCATTATGCTCACAAATACGAATCACAAATCTGATCTAGTGAAGAGAATTCTTCACTACTTCACACGCCAAAACATCACTCTCAAACACACAACGAGTTGCAAATCTTCACCCACAAACTACACACAAAATCTAAATCTTCTCCTCAATTATGTCTTTGATTTCTTCTCACAAAACTCTGATATGTCTCTGCATAAAATATGTGAGCAACTGTTGCATACTCTACTCACTCACAATGCTCTCACAATAGCATCCTCACTCACTCTCCAAGCTACCAACCAAATAGACTCACAACCTTCTTCTATTTATCAAATTCCTGAGATGATTAACTCAGTAAATGCAACAGGTTATGGAAGGCTCACAATTATATTCACACGCTTCAGATTTGGTTGAAGAAGGAATCTTGAACAAAGCAAGCACTAATTCCACTAGCCCTTTGATATCTTCAAAATTAATCCGCTTCTAGAGACACCACGACCTTTTCTGACCACACACTTAAAATTTTCAATCAAGATATAACATAAAAACCAAATAAAACATTTGAGGAGCGTAAGAAACACGAAGAAAAATCATCTATAGGCCTGGACGCTCCCATGACACATTGTGCATGCGCCCAGGGCCTTAGACGCTCCCACAAGCCTCTATGCCAGTGTCTAGGGACTTCCAGATGCTCCCACGGGCCTCTGTTTAGACATCCGAGCAAAGAACCTTCCTCTTCTCTCAATCTAGACCGAATTTTGAAAACAAATTTCATTGAGAAACTTATTTTGCCTATTCTGCACAAAACCCATGTACCAGAGTTTTCAAATTCATCTTCATTTGCCTAGAAAATCAAATCCAATATGGTTACTTCTATCCAAACACCATACTAAACAATTGGGCCATCAAACTTCTCTGCAACATCCCTGCCATTAGTATGCAGCTACAATACCTATCATACATCCTCCAAAACCTGTATAACCATCTCAAACATCCACTGACACATGTAACACCTCTCCAAGCCCAAAACATAACATCATCAACATGTAGACCTAATCTGGAACATGGAGACCAAGGAGACATAATCATCAAGGCTCCTCACCTCTAACTCCTATAGCAGACATCAACCTCGATATGTAGCAACATGAACATGAATATCATCATCATGGGAAGACCTCCAAGCTAGTGCAACACACCATCATCCATCCTCCAAGCTAGTCCAAAAGACCATCATCATGGGAAGACCTTCAAGCTAGTGAAACACACCATCATCCATCCTCCAAGCTAGTCCAAGCTAGTAGACATGCTAAAGACCATCTGCAACTCATCCATACACAAGCCACCTGAAGCCACCTATACACATGCATAGTTATCACACTTGCAGTCCAAGCAACTAGATTGACATCAATGAAAATCAACCACACATTTACAACATTATAGCACACATCCATGCCAACAAACAAGGACTAAGACTCAAGAAATAAACCCTAGAAGCTTACAATGGAGGCTTTGACCTAGAAATAAAATAATAAGAGCATGAAAACCATGCTAATAACTCACAATAAAATTTATTTTCTTTCTTTTTGAAAAATACATTACATCATGACTAACATATAATTATGAAGATCGACACTAGTTACATGCTTCAACACCTAGCACTACCCTGCCACCTTGTAGAATAAAATATAAAATAAGATCTTCTTAGGCTCTCATACTTGGGACAATGGCTCAATTACAACAACACTCAAACAACTTCAGTTCTGCCCCTCTTCAAAGTCAAATCCAAAAAGTTTGCTTCAACACTCTTCAAGTCTGCTCAAAGTAAGGTCTCCAAATTTGCTTTAAGTATGCTACAAAGATGACCTAAAAATTGATTCAGCAAGTGCTCCAAAAATTTGCACAAGACGTATCACCAAGTTTGCTTCAACCTGCTCCAAGGATGACTTCAAACTGGCTTTAAAGATTCTTCAACAAAAACTTCAAAAGCTGGTTCAAAATATGCTACAAGGTCTGCTGAAGAGTGTCTTCAAGTATACTCCAAAATTATTTAGTGGTCTTCTCCAAAATTTTGTTGACGAATTCTTTCAAGCCTGCTTCAAATATCTACAGAAATATTCCAAAATGTTTCTCCAGGTATGCTACCAAAAAGGGCTACTCAAAAGTCTTCAATAGACTTCAATGTCTGATCAAAGCTTACTTCTAAAAATACTTAAACGAAACTCAATAATTGTGTCTGAATAATGTTCTTAAATTCCTCAATGTATGCTCAAAGTATACCTGGAAAGTGAGTCACAAGTGGGTTGAAACTAGAAATTAAGAAGGGTTGAGTCTGCTCCTTGTTGTAGGACAAAAGTCTGCCACAAGGTCTATTTTTTTCTTGTGGTTGCAGGCCCGAATTTCCACAAGTCGATTTATAGGTATGAAGTCTGTTATAGGGTTGAGGTCTACTATAGGGACGAGGCCTATTATAGGCTACATTTCTTTCTGTATGGTCAAATTGCCACAAGCCATTAAAGGGTCGAATCACCACAGACATAGTCTGAATTAGGCTGTGAATTTCTAGCTCAAGCTAAGTCTAGAACAAGTTTAGTCCTTCAATAGTAGGCTGAGATCCAAGCTAAGGGAATTCAAGGTTTTCTCCAAAAATAAATAAGTTCCTTCCCAAAAACCTTATTAAAATATTACCAATAACCATAACCCGAAATAGAATACCAAAAACCCAAAATTTCTTCTTCAACTCGTCTTAAGGTTCTGTTCTGGCCATAACCACCACCCTATCGATTATTGTGTTTTCAAAACCTGTTTCTATTGGAGATATAACTTTGAATTAGCTCTCATTTGGCTTTTGAATCACTCAAATCAGACCAAAAACAAATGAGTTGTGATTAAAACATTGTTGGTTAGTATGGTCGACCACTGCTCTCCTGCAGGTGACAAATAAATTTTACTTTGTTATTTTTTTCGTGGATTTGTTTTACAGAGTAACTACTGTTGTTCCCTAAAGGGAACAACATTTTCCCTCCAGGGAACAACACTTTTTTTAGTCTTTTTTTGAGTTTTCGTTGTTCCCTCTGGGGAACAGCACTTTTAGAGTTAGTTGTGGCCACAACCACCACCCTATTAAAACTTGCTCTGGGGGAAAATTTGAATGGGTCCCTTGAGAAGTTTGATCTTTCGTCTCTCCGAATGATAACCATAGTTGTCATATGGAATTATGTCCTCAAAGCTGAACGGTTCAATGGTTTATTAATTATGGTTGCAATCCGCTTTTAATCATCAATCCCCAAAAAATCATCGCGCCCTCTTGAGATTTAGAGCTGGAAGGACTCATATAACCCCCAGTTGCAGAGTCTGTCTCTTTATGAAAGTTTTTATGAAGGTAAGGTTTGTTTTAGGTGTTTCTGTCATATCTCTCATAATCATAGCTAATGTTGATCATTCATGCAGGCAAGGACCAAGAGAAGAAAAGCGAGGTCGGCGAGCTGATGCATAAGCATCATGAAGGGCTACAACGAAAGATGCAAAGGGATCGGTAACGCAGCCTTTGAATGATCATCGCAGGAACAACATGCCTAGTCCACATGATACCTCTACCAGCTAGATTTTCATTGCCATGTGTCATGGCTTTGGGATAGAATGGGGTAGGATGCCCTGAAATCCTGAGAAGACAGGAAGCAAAACAGATGTTGATATAAGATTTCTTATGTCGCTCTAGGGACTCTAGATGACACCTCTGCACCACCGATGTCGATATTGCAAAGACATACTCCGCAATAAAGCGATATGGAACAGCCACAATGCATAATGGAGGCACACTCTATGTTAAGTGGAGGTACTCCTGACAGCGCAGATCCATCAAGTTGTTGTTACCTCCAAATACACCTTAAATCATGCCATATGTTCGATGATGAGCGTAGTGTCTTCATTTGCCTTCAGGAAATAATAGGGAATAACGTTCAGTCGATACAAGTGCAAAGAGATGGCTTGCAGTCATTCTTCTTTCCGTCAGCATCCATTTATTTCCTCCAGGAAATAAAACTCTCCAGCAAATGTGGCCTCGACGTGTCAGCGGTTTCATTGACCATTCTATGTTTGTATATTTTAATTTGTATATTGAAAAGAATAAGAAGGTGGAAAGTCATGGCAGACCGAGGGTTAGTTGTCTTGTTGCATAAGTATTACCTCTGGATATGGGTAAAGAACTTTTTTTTTGGTAGAAGAGGGGTCGATTTTATTATGCTAATAAAGAAGATTGTTTCGGTCAAGAAGAAGCCTTTTTTCATATTCATTTTCCTTTTTCTTTTATGTTTGGAATTAGGGTGTTGTGACTGGCATGAGGATATATATGTTTTGTTTTTGTGCACAGTGATAACAGATAGCTTATGACTAGTCTTGGTTATTTGAATATAATTCGTTATCATGGTTAACTCATGAGCGGTCTCCGATTCGAAGCTATATTAAACATCAGTTGCAAGTTTTATTTGTAGAAACAGGAATGTGTATTCTTGTATGAATAATTAGATTGCAATTAAGCTTAAATACAGCCTTGTTCATCGGTGAACTCAGTAATTGATTCATTTGGACTTGGAATCTATATATGATGTTTAATCTCTTTTATTATGCTCCTGCGGGATAGATTAGAATAGTTAGGACTAGCATAAGTAGGTAGAATCAGTATAGATAGGACTTGATACATATAGGTTAGTTGTTTCTTTCGTTGATTTAATGGAAGCCTTCCTCCGGGGAGCAATCTTTCAACACCTATAACAGTTTACGAGATCCTTTGAAACCCGTTGGAACTAGCCATTCCAAACGAAAGCAGATCTAATCGGGGTTTGCGATCGGGTTGGTTCCCCTTTGCTGGCATAGCGAAAATTCGTTGTGTCAACAAAATTGGCGCTAGAAGGAGGGCCTGACCTCTGTTCACATCTTTTCAGGTTTTCATCTATAAATGTTGTGCATGGATTCGAAAAGATTAATGTATGGATCGTAAAGGTAGAAAATATCCTTCCACCCATTTGGAAGAGCCTCATTTTGAAGAAACAAATGTCACTCTAAGTCCCGTGTTTGGGTCACCCAAGGAAGAGAGACTGTGGGAGTATCCTTTCAATCAAGAACAACCAGCCAAAGTACTTACCCGTGCTTACGCTCGTTCCCTATCTCAGCTCCTAATCTTTCATTCTTTACTTCTGATAACTAAAAGAAAGACAAGGATCTGTTCCATAAACGAAGAGACTTCTTAGCCCCTTCTCTTGAAGATATTGTGCTAGAGTCCTTGCAAAGTATCGGCACTCCTTGGGAAGAAATTCCTGAGGATTCCCTCTCTAAAGGTAATACCTAGCTCAATTTGGGAAATCCTAACAAAGAACACCTGGGGGAAACCTTCAACCAGAACCTCCCCAACCATAATATGGCTAATGTTCCTCCTCCAGGTGGGAATCAACCTCCACCACCTCCTCCAAGTGGGAATCAACCCCCACCTCCTCCGGGAGCACTCCCTCCCTGGCTTGCACAGGATGCCGTAGCGATACCTGGGTAGCAGCATGCCTTACCCAAGAACGCAGAAAGAGTATCACCTAAATTCGACCCTGAGCAAGGAGACACTGCTGATAACCATATTCACTCTTTCTTCCTAGTTGTGCGCATGTTGGGGGTAGCCGATGAAGATGTGGTATGTCGCTTGTTCCCTTTTACTCTGATTGGTACGGCTTCCACATGGTACTTTAGCTTGAGAATAGGATCAATCACCTCATGGGGTGCCTTTCAGCAGGCTTTCTTAGACAAGTTTAGTGATGACAAAACACCTACGGCCTTATTTTTAGAACTATCCCATTTAAAAATGGAAACCAAAGAAAAGGTCAAGGATTTTAACATTTGGTTCAACACTTTGTTCAACAGAATCCCAGCTAACACTAGACCTACTGATGAGGTGCTCATGGAATTCTACATCACTGCTCTCCCTGTCGCTACCACGATGTGGGTTAAAAGGAGTAACGCACAAACCTTACAAGGTGTTATCGATGAAGTAGTAAAAGTTGAGAACGAAATGATCAGTCTCACAACATGTCATCATACGACTTAAGGAAAGAAATCCTCTCAGTCATCCAAGAAGAATAATGGGAGTGATAACAAAGTGGTTGAGATCAAAGAAAAGGACACCATAGATGTGGAAGATTTGCATCAGATCATTAAGAAATTGATGAACACAGTCATCGATATGAAAAGGAATTCTAGAGAGAGTACAAGTGGGAATGGAGGAGATTATAACAATAGAAAATCCTTCAATCCTTTCTATCGTAAGAAGACGGAAGGTGGTCATAGTCAACTTGTGTTTCTTGCTCCACCCAACGAAGGGAATTTAAATATGGAAGAGTTAGCTCTTAACGGATCGCTTCTTACCAAAGAAGAACCTATAGTAGAGCTGGAGCCAGAAGAAGAAGATGAGGAATAGTACCAAGTAGAATAGCCCTTGGACGAGGCATCTCAAGTCAATGTACTATGGTATTTCTATACAAATGGGAATGATGACGACGAAGAAGATATACAGCAGAAATCCACACTAATGAAATCCACACATGAAGTAAAGGGCCACTTACGGGCATGATGAACCCTCTAGATCAAACAAAGAAAGTTTTTCGCCCTTCGAAGGCATCCGCTCCAAGGTTTCCAGTTGATAAGAATAAACCTGGTCGTAATTCCAAGAGTACTCCAGTCGTGAGCTATCTAGAGAAGGATAATGCATCACCAAATGCAAGGAAGGCAACTCAAAATGGTAAATTCTCACCTAAGAGTGGCAAGACCGGTATGTTTACTCTGCCCTACCCCATTTATAACATTGATTACAACATTGTGGATGATCTTAAGAAATCTCGAGCTAATATCACGTACTTCAATTTGTTAAAGTTAACGCAGCAGAGAGATTTTCTTTTGAAAGCTATGAATGAACGGAATTGCAAATATCCCACCAATCCAAGTAGTCAAACCAAAACTTCGGTGTCTAGACCCATTAGTACCTCCAGTACATCCCAAACACCATCAGCCATGGAAGCCACTCTGTCAAAAATGAATCAAACGCCCCAAGATGTCAGTGCAGCCATGATAGGAAGGAAATCAAAATCCATGACTCCACCTTTCCTTATCACATTTGAAATCTTCAACATGAACGTACACAATTTCCTGGTAGATTCTGGTGCCTCGTCCATTGTTATGCCTTACGCTATTGCTAAAAGACTTCATGCAATGCCCGAGAAAACTAGAACTCGAATTATGCAACTGGACAGAATGAATGTAAAAGTAATTGGAGAATTGAAAGATGTGTTGATTCGGATGACTACCAAACCACAGTACACGCAAGTCATTGACATAGTGGTAGTAGACATACCTGAGGCATATGGAATGCTTCTTAGTAGGGACTGGTCAGCAAAATTAAATGGATATTTCTCAACTGATTGGTCCCATCTCTTGTTGCCTTAGAAAGGAAATGGTGATATTCTGAGAGTTGATCGAGAAAGATACATGAAGTATGTAGTGACAGAACTAAACGACCCCAATGAACTTGTAATGTTTACCAACTCTATCCTTGGGAATTATAGTTTCGAAATTTGTGCCATGGAAACCTATTTTGGAGAATTCCATGTAGAGACAGTAGAAGAAACTGCAACGAACACACAATTGGGAGCTCTCCCTTGCAGTCCAACTGATGAACTATCATGTATTATAGTAGATGATAGGACTAATTTCGCAGAAAGCAGTTCAATTGATGTACCATTAGATTCTATATTTTGGACACTCTACTTTGATGGCTCTAACTACATAGAGGGAACAGGTGCTGGGAGCATTCTCATTGACCCACAAGGGAACCAAAATTTGATGGCCAGCCAGTTGGAGTTCGTGTGCACCAACAACACGGCAGAGTACAAAGGCTTGTTGCATGGCCTGAAGAAAGCCATTGATATGAAGGTGAAAAATCTTAAAGTTTTTTGTGACTCACAGATAATTGTCGACTAGGTAAGGAAAAGGATACATTGCAATTCACCACACCTGGTAAGATACCAACATGAGGTATTGAGCTTAATTAACAGTTTTGATTCTTTTAATATCACATACATACCTCAATGGAAAAACCAAGATGCCATTCTGATGGCTAGTATGGCTTCAAAACTTTTTCCTGACCTTAGATTAAACAAGAATAAATATTATGTTGAATTGATTTTCAGACCATCTGTACCTGATAACATCTCAAATTGGCAGGTATTCGAAGGTGACGAGCAAATCCTTGAGTTTCTGCATTGCGAGAAGACATTCAAAAAAGCACTCATTGATGAAAAAGAGCATGACAGGCTTATGAATGAGAGTGAAGATGAGGAAAAATATTAGTCCAATATAATTCCCAAGTCAGTTGTCAAGATGGAGCACTTTTATGACCTACATGATAAATTTAAAAAGCCGACTAACTGCAAAACGCATAGCTCATCCATTAAGTATGAGTCGGTCAACCTTGGAACTGGAAAAGACCCAAAAAATGTCAATGTGGGCTTAGGATGCTCTCCACAAGAAAAGGTTGCCATTGTTAAGTTGTTTAAAGAGTACAAGGACGTCTTTGCATGGACATATGGTGACTTAAAAACCTTCGATATCGGCATCATGCAGCATGTAATTCCTTTGGAAAAGGATGTTAAGCCCTACCAACAAAAGCTTCGTAAAATGCATCCAAGCCTGGAACCATTGGTGAAGAAAGAATTAAACAAAATGCTAGACTCTCAAATCATTTTTCTGGTCAGGCACACTTGCTGGGTAGCAATCTCGTGCCAGTAAGAAAAAAAAATGGAGACATCAAATTATGTATCGATTTCAGAAACCTGAACAGAGCATCGCAAAAGGATAACTATCCTGTCCCATCTATGGAACACATTCTTCAATGCGTTTCTGGGTCTGAAATGTTGTCCCTATTGGATGGGTTTTCGGGATATAATCAAGTGTTGGTGTCGAATGGAGATCAACTTAAGACAACCTTCAACACTAAATGGGGCACCTACGCATATCGTAAAATGTCGTTTGGACTTATTAATGCAGGCGCCACATTTCAGAGAGCTATGGACATAGCTTTCCAAGGATTGATTAACAGATCAGTAGTGGTTTACATGGACGACATTACTGTGTATTCTTATCGCAAAAGGGATCATATTTATCACCTGAAACAGATTTTCGAAAGATGTTGAAGGTACGGAATATCGTTGAATCCCAAGAAGAGCGTTTTCGCAGTTACAAAAGGGAAGCTACTGGGTAATATCCTCTCAAAGGAATCACTACAACAAAACAAGCAATTTGCGCCAGATTTAGCACCAGATTTTAGTGCATTTTTTTCTCAATTGGGATGAGTAGCCTGGCGCTAAATCTGGCTCTATTGTACAATTTTTAAAGCGTCCTTTTTTGCACCAAATTTTGCATTTTTTTTTACGCCAAATTTTCCATCATTTTTTGCATCATATTTTGCACCAAGATTTTCATTTGGTTTTACAACAGGTTTTGCTTCTAGTTTTGTGCCATTTTTTGCATCTATTTTTGCATCATTTTTTGATTCCTCTTTTGTGGCATTCTTTGCTTCTAGTTTTGTGTCGTAATTTGCATCGAGTTTTACATCATCTTTGGCATCTGATTTAGTGCCTGTTTTTACATCCAGTTTGTGCCAATCTTTGCATCTGGTCTTATGCCATTTTTGGCTTCTAATTTTGTACTTATTTTTACATCTATTTTTGCACCCGTTTTTCTACCTTTTTTTACACCATTTTTTCCATCCAATTTTGCACCATATGTTGAATCTGATTTAGCGCCAAATTTTGCATGCATTTTTGCACCATTTTTTGCATCCGCTTTTGCATTTTATTTATCTCCCTTTTCTACATCGTATTTTGCACCATTTTTTGCAGCTAATTTTGCATCATTTGTTGCATCCAATTTAGCATCATTTTTAACACCATTTCTTGCATCCAATTTTGCATCCTTTTGAGCATCTAAATTTGCATCCTATGTTGAACCATGTGTTGCATCCACCTTTGCATCCCATTTTGTGTCTATTGTTACGTTCAATTTTGAGCCATTTTTTTCGTCTACTTTTTCATTTGTTTTTGCACCAAGTTTTGAATGATTTGTTGCACCTCATTTTACATCCAATGTTGCATCTCAATTTGCATCCAAATTTGAGCCATTTTTATGCCCATTGTTGCACCATTTTTCCTTCTTTTGTGTCCAATTTTGCATTGTTTTTTATGTCCAAATTTGCATCATTTTTGGTATCTAATTTTGCATCCTTTTTGGCATCAAATTTGCATCCTTTTCTTCTGCCGCATTCTGTGTCCACATTTGCATCTCATTTTGCACCTAGATTTTAGTTTGAATTTTCATCTAGTTATGCATCATTTTTGACATCCTTGGTTTCACCCTTTTTTAGTCCCATTTTGCATCTTGTTTTGTGTCTTTTCTTACATCCTTTTTGCACCCAATTTTGCATCCTAATTTTACACCATTCTTTGCATCCTCATTTTGGTGTCCATTTTTGCATCCTTGTTTGCACCCAATTTGGTATCCCTTCATATTCCCTATTTTGTTCCCTTCTTTGTCTCTAGTGTTGCACCCTTTTTTAATTTTACTTTCAAACCATTTTTGTGTCATTGCTTGCATCTTGTTTTGATGGCTAGTTTAACGTCCAATTCTACTCCCAATTTTGCATCCATGGTTACATCCACTTTTAGATTCTTATTTAGAGTTTTACTTTTATTTCCATTTATGACCCCCTCTATGGGTTCATTTTACTAATTTCATTTACATAGTGAAATATATTAAAGTTTCTAAATCTCATTTTGCTGTATGATTTAATGCATGGTTAGAAGAACATAAAACCCTCTGAGTGAAACCTAGGACAGAGCAATTAAGAGAAAGGTTGTTCTAAGGCTCGGGATTCTGAGTAGATCAAGATGTAGAGTATAGATTAAGAAAAAGAGAAGGAATTCTTGTGAGTCCTGGCATGCAGGTCTTCTTGGAGTTTTTATTATAGCTAAGAAGCGCTCCTAGCTATCTCCAAAGCTTGGTCCTACACATAAGAGAGAGAATAAATCAACCTTCACAGCATAATATCTTGATAATTGAAACTATCAGAAACATATAAATATTATTGAATAAATAAATATAAACCAAAATCCCATACATTCATTAGTTAAATAGAATAAGTAAAGAATGAATAGAAACATATGGAAGGAGGAAAAACTGATCTATATTAATAAAGGAGTTGGAGGAAAGTTACAACAATCAGATGTAGTTGCAGCAGCACCTCCCCCTACTCCTAGCTCCAAAACTCTCCCTCTCAAGATAGATTTCAGCAGCGTGACAATACAAGAACTCTCATCATTTTCTCAATGGCCAAACCTCCAATATATAGGAAAGTGAAGGCTATGAAGATTTCCCAAATTCCTCATTAGTTCAATTTGGGCAAAATCTTTTGGGTGAATAATGTTTCCTCATATAAAAATGGCCTTTTCCACTTTTTAGATGCTTTTGTGCTTAGGAAAAAGCTTCCCCATGCTTTATGGCTCTTTCCTGCTTTTGTATGCTTTTATTTTTTAGGAAAAAGCTAAATATGAGGATAAAGAGATCAAATTCCACCATATGAGTTTCCAAAAGTGAACAAGAGTGTCAAATTCAAATTCTAGTTTGCTTATGTTTAGTTTTTTTTTAATATATAATTAGTTTTTGTATTTTTTTATTTTCTAAAAAAAAAATATTTAGTTTTTGGTATTTTTTTTTCAATAAGAAAAATTATATATATTTATAAAAATGGATTTTAAACATTCCATTCATGCTCAATTTTTTATTTTATGATAGGAGTTTAAATTATATATAAAAAATTAACTTAATGTGATGTGTTGTGTCGCTGAGATGGGTATTATACATCTCTTCCTTGCTAAGTTATAGAATGTGCTTGGGTTTTCTTAATGCAATAAAACTAATTATGTTCTTCATTATATCTTGAAATGTTCATCTTGAACCTAATAAAACAATAAAGTTAAAATAGGTTTGCCTTTGCCCTTTGTAGATCTTTGTCCCCATTAATCTTGGTCTTAATAGATTAATTGTCTTATGTTGGCCTTGAGTGGTCACTTTCATTAGTTGCATGCTTTATTGTTTTTTGTTAGTGACATTTTTTAGGCTTGATAATATATAAAGAAATTTTTCGGAAGAAATCACATTGAAGATTTGGGTCGACTCATTTCGAACTAGCAAGTGTGGTTCATCTTCAGGACACGATGAAGAAACAGATCCAGGAAGAGGGTTAAATAGGAAGACAGGTCAACCTAACAGCTAGAAGAAAATGACTATGTTCGACTATGGGAGGGACAGGGGATAGATTTGTAATATTTAATAATAACGGTTATATCTGATAATATATATATATATATATATATATATATATATATATATATATATATATATATATATATATATAATACGAAAGATTCTTAATAAACACCTATTCATATTAATGAATAATATAAATGTTAAATTGTGAATATATATATTAATAATATATAAATTGTTCGCTATGAATAAAATTTAATATAAAATTGCATATTAGGGTTTTATATTATTATTATTATTATTATTATTATTATTATTATTAGTAACAATTAAAAATATAGAAAGCACCTATTCATATTAATAAACAAAAATAATGTTAAATTGTTTATAAACAATTTATATAAATCACTATGTATAAATATTAATATTAGAATTATTAATATTTTATTAATATTACCATAAAATTATTACCAAATGCTTGATAATATGTTATTTAATTTATCAAAATGTGTTATTGTCCATATTATTGTTAAATGTTAATATTAAATATATTGGTTTTTGAGCATTGTTTAGCAAAACGTTCCCAAAAGGTTTATAGATTGTATTTTATAATGCAATGATTCATTGCTTGATGAAATTGTTTTGGATATTTTTTTTTAATGATTCATTGATTGATGAAATTGTTATGGATATTTTTTTTTAGTAAGTCAAAAGTCACCTCTTTTTTAGATTTTCATTGTTCAATTTCCCTTAATGCCATCATGTTCACCATTTGGTCCCAGCTAAAGGAAATATAGGAGTCATGAAGTGGAATTGTCCAAACACTTAAGTCTTGAGACATGTGTTTTTTTAGTCACATTATACTTCCTTTCTGTGTAAATTCTCGATGAAAATAGTCTCATGGAACATGAGGGGCCTCAATAGTAAAGGAAAACAAATACTTCTAAAAGAAAAATGGTACGCAAAGCACCCATCGATAATGTTGACATAAGAAACAAAAATATTAAGTGAGGTTCTACCTCATATAATTAGCAAATGGGGGAGGAATTTCCAAGTAGTATTAATTGATGCTTAGAGATACTTGTGTGGAATGGTTATTATTTGAAATGATTAGGACATCAAGGTTACTAATATGTTTACCTCTTTTCGCATTATGACAATGCAATTTACTCCATAAGCTCTAAATCAATTGGTGAAAGCAAGAAGTCTAAAAGATAAATGCAAAGAAAAACGCTACTTTTGCAATAGAAAATGGGGAATAAAAGTATCACCCAAGGATAATGACCATCGCATCAAGCGCTCAATCATAAGGGAGGAGCAATAATTTGAGAATCACACGTCCTTGATTTCTGTTGATTTAACTCTGAACACTCACGTAATATTCTCTTGCTTGGCGAATTAAACACCACTGCATGGAATGGACGAGGATTGAGCCGAACCCTGGATGAAGCCCACTTCATTCTCATCTAAACACAAAACTATATATACGTCAAAGCTATTACAATAGATTCTAACTGTCAACACCTCGAGGTTCTGTTTATATGTGGCTACCTTTTTTATGGTTACTATTGAATGTGTGATTGGCAATAGTAATGGCAACTTAGGGCTGCCAAATTTCCTTCGATTCCCTCACTACATCCTAACGCAAATAGTTGTTCAATGCCTTGGTTGTCTTTCAAAACTGGTAGGCAGCGTCTTCTTTGATATTTCTCGATGGTTTTAATTCCACTACAATCACAACTTTCATTTACATAAACTTCGTGTTTTCGCACGAGCGACGATTGTTCCAAGGTGAAATGTCACTTGGATGGTTTCAATGTTGTTGACCCATCATAACTAACTAATGGATATGCCCATTACAATTTTATACCACCCCATTATCAATATCAATTATGCATGGGAACCAATTAAAGCAACTTTTCACATTAATTTTATATGAGCATGAGAACATGTGTTAACAAGCAGCCCATAAAGCCTCATTTTGAATGCCATAGTCACTTAGAAGGAATTCCTCTTGTAGTAGCATCCTCCCTACTAAACTTTGCTAGTGCTAACATTAGAACCACCATTACAACAAGATATCTTTCTAGTGTTGACAACACCATTATAGTAAGATACCTCAAGAGAGACAGAAAATTTAAAAATTATGATAGTAATACGTATCCAGAAGATGGTATTGAAACTAGTAATTGTTCACGAATCCATAAGATTGTAAGGTCATTCTCATTATCATAATCATTGTCATCATCATCACCATCATCCTTGTCATTGTTATTGCCATCATTACATTATCATCATAATCACCATTCATGCCATCATCATCATCATTATGGACATTGTTTGCAATTGTTCATAATTGTAGATGTTGTAAGAAATATCATCAACCCAAAAAATGTGATCAGTGCTAGAAAAGGGTTGTTTAGGACACATTGATATACGTAAGAGAAATAACAACTCTATTTTTGACAGATGATCGATGATGATCATCATCACCACCATTATCATCGTCATTGTCATTTTTATCATCCCCATCATCATAATTAATGTAATTTCTATCGACATTGTTGTAATCATGCATCATCATCATTCATGCCATTATTGTTTTTGATGATGACCTAGATGAAAATGATGATCATGACACCAAAGATAATGCTTATGATTATGACAATGACAACATCTAAAATTGGGAAGATTCGCCAACGTCATTAGCATCGTCATCATCATAATCATTGCCATCATCATCATTGTCATTGTAACCACTATCGTCTTTATCATCATAATCACAATTCATGTCATCGCCATCATCTTCATTTTCATCATTGTCAATATTATTGACATTGTCATCAATTGTTCATAATTGTCAATGCCATAAGGAATATCATCAATGCAGAAAATATGATGAATGTTGGAAAAGGGATGCAAAAGCGAACATAGAAATGGGGGCAACAATAGAATTAAAATTGGATGAAAAGTGGATACAACATAAGTAGATGCACAACAACATGAAAAACCTGACACAAAAGTGGATGCAAAAGTAGATGCAGTTGTCAATGCAAACTTGGATGCAAACATGAAGGCAAAAGTGGAAGCAAACATGGGTCCAATGGTAGGTGTAAAACTTGGCACAAATTGTGGTGAAACAAATGTGGATGCAACAACGGAAACAAAAGTATATGCAAAAATGGATGAAACAAAAGTGGATGCAATAGGGGATGCAAACGTGGAAGCAAATGTGGTTTCAATGGTAGGCGCAAGATATGGTGCAACAAAAGTGGATGTAACAATAGACAAAAAATATGCAAAATAAGATGCAAAAATGGATGTAAAAGTGGAAGCAAACATTGATGCAACAGGCAAAACAAAATTGGATGCAAAAAATGGATATAATGTAAGTAGATGCAAAAGTAGATACAAAACGAGATGCAAAACCCAATGCATAAACCTGACATAAAAGTGGATGCAAAAATAGATGCAATATTTGATGCAAAAGAGGATGTGAACATGGATGCAAAATTGGAAGCAAACGTGGATACAATAGTGAGTGCAAAACATGGTGCAAATTGTGGCATAACAAAAGTGGATGTAATGATAGATGCAAAAAAAGAATCAAAGTATGATGCAAATGAAGATGTAAAAAGGGATGCAAAAAGTGAAATTTAAAATGGGTGCAACAGTGGATGCAAAATTGTGTGCAAAAGTGGATGCAATAGAAGTCGATGCAAAAGTAGATGCAAAACGAGACACAAAACCCGATGCAAATCCCGGTCCAAAATTGGATACAAAAAGGGATGCAAAAATAGATGTAGTAGTTGATGAAAACCTAGACGCACATGAGGATGCAAACGTGGATGCAAAATTATAATCAAAAGTGGGTGCAAAAGGAGGTGCCAAACTAGGCACTAATTGTGGCACAAAAATATTAGATGCAATAGTGGGTACAATAATAGATGCAAAAGAGGATGTAAATATGGATGCCAAACAAGAGGGAAAAGTGGATGCAACAAAAGTAGATGCAAAATTCTATGCAAAACTAGACACAAAACACGATGTAAAACTTGGCGCAAAAGGGATGCACAAATGGATGAAAAAATGGATGCAAAAAATGATTTAAAAAAGGATGCAAAAGTCGATGCAAAAGTTGATGCAAGTGTAGGTGCAAAAAGTGGATGCAAATGAGGATGCAGAAGTATGTCAAACAAAATTAGGTGCCAAACTTGATGCAAAACCTGGTGTAAAGGATGACACAAAACTTGGCATAAAATTTGGTGCAAAACGTGGTGCAAAACCTATTGCAATACCTGGTGCTAAACTTGGTGTAAGATTTGGTGCAAAACTTGATGCAAATTTTGTGTCAAGTTTTGCACCATATTTGATAAATGGATGCAAATAGCACCAAAAATGGGTTCTAGATGCAAAAAAAGAAGTAAAAAGGGACGCTAATCGCTGGTTTTGTTGTAGTGAATTATTATCGATCCTGAAAGAATAGAGACCATCATGAGAATACAACCTCCTACAAATAAAAGGGAAATGCAATCTTTTTTTAGGAAGATTAATTTCGTTAAGAAATTCGTTTCAGGCTTCGCGGAAATAGTGCGTCCTGTTGTACCTCTGAGATAGTAGTAGGTCAAGCTACCAATGCCAGAGCATCTAAAATAATTGGTTTGAGGGTTTTTGGTTTTAATTTTGGAAGACCAACGAAAGAAGACAGATGTAGAATTAAAGTAATTAATCCTTTGGGTTATATTAATACTTCAACAGAGGGCTGCTATAAAGCATTACACAGTGATATAGATCAAAAATAGTGGTGAGTATAAGGCAGCAAAAATATGATTATCACAGTTTCCAGACTGTAAAATAGAACAATCATAAGTTGGAAAACCTTCTAAATTACGTTCAAAAGATTCAAGGCAGTATACTTAAGCTTACACAAGATGATGATGATTTATTGATTAGAGGGGATTAGCTACACAGACAGTTGCATTAATCCAATCTCTTAAAATATGATCACTTCATAAGCTTATAGGAATCATTTGAAACTCTAATTGTTCCTACCTAGATATCTCTATAAGTCATAAGCATATGAAGAAATAACATAATGATTGAAAACTGGAAAAACTTACAGGATAACAAAAAACTGTGTAAAACCAGATTCAGAATCCTCTACTTTGTATTAAGGTTCCAGAAAGACTAAGTACATCAAGTGTCTACAAAATCTTCTTTAAAAGGTAGCTTCCAGGTTCAAAGTAGAACTAACAATCAAGACTTTACAAGAAATGAACTATGAATCTTCAACTCCGAACCATTTACAACTCTAGAAAAGAGTTATTTATACAGTAATGAAATTCAGGGAAACATCCTGAAACAGATTAATATTTTTAGGAAAAGAAAGATCTTCATGGCAAGAAGATAGGGGCAGTTGTTTGAACTGCTTCTTTTTGTCCCCTTTATTTAGGTTGTGCTGGCTTTTGTATGATATTTTCGCCCTTTAAGCTTCTTGGTTGTTTACATTCTTGACGCTGGTCGATTGCTTCATTTAACCTCTTATCTTATATTGTTTTAAACTCTGTGAATATTCTTGGACCTGGTTGAGTGACCTTTACTGTGCTCCTTTCTACCTTTATCATGGATTCCAGTTTTTACTGTGTTTTTACAGTTTATCACTCATATTTTGTCTTCAAATTGTTATGCAAGCTTTTGTTTATAAGCCTGAAATGGCAGTCTTCTTACCTGCAAAACACATAAACTTTTAAGAAAAACAAGGTGACTGAGGGTCTTTAATGGCTCTACTGAGCTTGAAAGCCTATCGGAAGGAGTTTGGGGCATATCGGAGGGAAAATGATGGATTAAATGGCCGCAGAGGCATAATGGAGGTTGCGCTGTGTAAAACAGGCAAAATAGGGCAAAAATGGTGTTTATGCGTTAAATGGGGAAAACAGTCTTCTTTCGCATTATCAGGCAAAGGTGAACAGTGCGAAAGAAAGAATACGGAGGGATTAAATATGGCAGGAATGGCTTAATTGTGGTTAAAAACATGATTAGCAGTTAAAATGGAGTTTTGGGTCATTTCTTTGTTTAAATCGAAAAACGATTTAACACAGAAAATCTTTGCAAAACACATAATGGCAAATTTGAAATTTTATTAACTCGGGCCGATAATGATATCGGATCTGGGCTAATATCGCATATCGCTATCGCAGTATGGCGGGGGAAAGCGCTTCGCAAAAGAATATGATAATGAGCGGATGCGACATGAAATGATATATGACATATAACTATGTCGGGTCCGGGTTTCCATCGGATATTGGAAATAGCAGTGGTGGGAGGTATATATGTCGGACAGGATGTGCGATGAGGCTGGATGTGATGTGGCATTAAATTGTATATATATATGGTCAGGTCCGGGTTTATCGCAATCGGAGATCAGATATCGCAAAGGTGGAGGATGTATACATCAGACGGGACTTGCGATGAGAATGGATGTGATATAGCGATAGACTATAATATATATGTGGTCGGGTCCGTCGCGCATCGCTTATTGCAATGCGGAGGATATATGTAATAGTGGGACTTTGCGATGGAGGCGGACACGATATGGGATTAGATTGCAATATATATAGCGTCGGGTCCGGGCTTCCCATCGCATATCGCAATGTGAAGGTATATGCATGTTAAAAGGCCTGCGGTCCCGCCGATGCGATATTTGTATAGAATACATAGTTTTATTAATAAAACTAAGGGTTTTCGGGGTATTTTATAAATGGAGTTATATTATACAGGAAAAGGAAAATATTAAGGGTTTAATACATTAAGTTAGTGTTAATATGGAATATGAGCGGGAAAAGGGAAAATATATGAAATATAAGGGGAAAAGGGGAATAACACTAAGTATAATGCTTTTTATGAGTTTTTGCTTTTCATATATGCATTAATACTTAGGGAAAACATCATTTGTGGGTTTTTTTTGTGTAAAATGGGATTTTACATGGTAAAAGGGATTTTTCATGGTTAAAGGGATTTTACATGGTGTTTTTACTTTTCCTAGGTAAAAATGGTTTTTACCGTAGGAAAAGGGGTTTTTATGGAAATGAATGATTATGAACTGAATGAAGGTAGGAAGGAGGAAATTAGTAAATATATGAATGAATGGCGATGAATGGGAAGTTAATTACTTGATCAAGTAGACCTTCATTTGCCTTGTATAATTGCTTCATGAGCATAGAAACATGATAAATATTCATTTTGTCCAATCAACCATCAAAATGTTGCAACCTTTCTCTACTTACCCTTTGCTTATCCTATCATTTTTCTTCACTTGATGGGTGCATTTAAGCTAACAAAAACTTTTCCTTTCTTCTTATTTAACAAAAACAAACTATCTAAATCTACCCTTATAACCTCCAAGGGCTCAGATTAAACTGATGAGCACCTTATTATTCTCTACCCAACTACTGATCTACCAAGATTAAACATTTTGGCCAAATCTTTATTCTCTAACTATAACATCAAAAATTAAAGCATGAAGCAGTCAAGATTAAACAGTTTGACTGTCATGGGTTGTGGCATTTAGACAAGTTGCACACAGTCATTATTTTGCAGAAAAAGGTAGTGGCATTTAGACTTGCTCACTTTCAGTGTTTATTTGTTTTATTTTCTTTCTAACCTAACATTTTCTTTTTGCCTTGATTTTTTAGAGCATCTACCTAACATTTTCTTTGATATGGACATCATCATCAAAAATATATTTTTCACTAGCATTTTATTCACTATGTTATGTCCATATCCTAACTTAACATTTTTGAAATGTTTTATCTAATCAAAACTAAAAAATGCTACAACACGTCTCATTCAGCTAATGATGAAGAAAGACGTCGTGTATAGGTGGAGCGATGAAGCTAAGAGATCGTTTCAGCGAATTAAGGAGGCCATCGCAGAAGCTCTTGCGTTGGTTAGCCCCAATTTTGACAGGGAATTCCTCCTGTACACTTTCGCTTCTGATGTTTCATATGCCGCAATCCTCACCCAAAAAAATGATAACAGCAATGAAGTCCCCATTTCGTATATGAGCTCTAATCTTCAAGGGGCATAACTAAGTTACCCTGATGTGGAGAAACAAGGTTTTGCGGTTTTTAAAGCCATGAAACATTTCTGCCCTTATTTACTGAAGGCCAGGACCAAGGTGATCGTTCCCCACCCTACTGTAAGGACCCTCTTCGTGCAAAGGGAGATGGGAGAACGGAGAGGGAACTGGATACGGCTCTTCAAGAATACGACCTTGATATTAAGCCAGCAAACATAGCTCAGGGACAAGGGTTATGTAAGCTTGCAGCAAAAGCCTTGGCAGGTAAAGAAGGGACGTCAGAGGAACCAGAAACTCAGTGCGCGCAGAATGCTCAAGTAGCATTCAGGGAAGAGCCTGAATGGGACAATGAAATGTTAATATATGAGCGTGAAGTATTGGAAGTCCCATTGGACTCTAATTCGTGGTATTATGACATACGCTTTTATCTAACACGGGGGTCATGTCCTGAGCACATGGACGCATCATGAAGGAGAGCGCTCAGATTAAAATCTAATCAGTATCACTTGGCCAATGACACATTATACAGGAAAAATTATGATGGAGTTTGGCTAAGGTGTTTGGAAAAGGATGATGTTGATCATGTCTTGAAAGAAATGCACAACGGCCCAATAGGTGGTCACTATGGCGGAGAGACCACTGCTCACAAAATATTAAGAGTTGGGTATTATTGGCCCACAGTGTTCCGAGACTCGCATGCCTACGCTCGGAAGTGTGGGGTATGTCAAACTGCCGCAGGGTGAGAAAGAAAGCCAGCCACTCCCCTCAAGCCCATTATGATTTATCGCCCATTCCAGCAATGGGGCCTAGATGTCATAGGGGAGATCACTCCGAACTCTTCACAACAGCATAAATATATACTCACGGCAACCGATTATTTCACCAAGTGGACGGAATCCATACCACTTCGAAGGGTTAACAAAGACGAGGTAATATCTTTTATTGAGAAATTTATTGTCAACAGGTTGGGTATTCCTAACGCTCTCATATTTGACAATGCTTCTTACTTTTCATCACTAAAATTGACTGAATTTGCTATTGATAAATCAATTCGCATTAAGTATGCAGCAAACTATTACCCCCAGGGAAACGGAGTTGCAAAGTCCTCAAATAAAAATCTCATTTGCATAATCCATAAATTTGTCGCTAACAACCAGAGGAATTGGCACAACGCTCTAATAAACGCCCTTTGGGCCGATAGAGTCACCCCAAAAGTAGCATTAGGGAATTCCCCATACTTCCTCGTCTATGGACAGGAAGCGATTTTACCTCCCAATGTTACCCTTCCCTCGTTACAGCTCTCCCAAGCCTCGAGAGGGATCCCTTCAGCCTTACTTCAAAAAAGAATCAACCAACTGGTGAGGTTGGAGGAATTGAGAGAAAATGCCAAAAATAAGTTCAGGAATCACCAAATGATTGTGAAGAGATGGTTTGATCACCATCAGGCGGGAAATAAAGATTATCAAGTCAGAGAGCTATTCTTGAAATGGGACTGAGTGATCCGAAGGGTAAGCACAATAAATTCCAACATTTATGGTTGGGCTCATTCCAAGTTGAGAAAAAAATTGGTCAGGGAACTTATAGATTAAAAACTTTACAGGGAGAAACCGAAAAACTCCATGTTAATAGCCAGCATCTTAAGAAATATTTCCAGTAACCACCACATGTTGGTTACCTCCTGAGTAGGTTAGGATTTATTTTATTTTTCTATTAGCTTAGTTATATTTTTCGTTTTTTTTTCTCGTCTTTGTTTTTATGCAAAGTTTATCTTCCTATTTTTTTGAGCTTCAGTCCTTTTCGATCATTTGATTTCGATATTTTAGTTTCGTTTTCACCTTTTGAAACCTTCTTTCAATTACCTTCATTCGTTACCTTCAGCATTTTTGCTTCCCTCACTAATCCGTTGATGAATCTGCAGATCCTAAATTCATTATTACTTTGCAAGTCAAACGAACCTTTGATGAGCCTTTGAGAACTGGAAAATCAAGGGTGAAATTTGAATCAAAACCACTCACTGGCATCTATTGGGAACTAGGTAGGCTCTGTTGATAACCTGGATACCTGAGCATGTAGGGACATCTTTATAAAATGAAAAAATGTGTAACCACAGTTGGACTGGCATGGCGGAACGCTGCATTTTTTTTAAATCCCACCTAGACCTAGCCTATACTTGCCTATGAGATTTGTAGTCATTCTCCATTGGTTCCGTCCACCACACTAAATTTCCAATATCTGTCATCTATAAGTAAACCTCCTTTCATGGGCTAAGCTCGTTGTCGTATATCCTGTGGCAAATTTAATTGTGCTCTAGTCCTTGTGCCCGAAACTGGAAGGACTTATTTAAAAGAAAATGAAATGTCGAGTCCTTATGCCAATCTGGAAGGACAGGTTGTTTGGGAAGTTGGTTGGAGTAGGGACTGTTGCTGGACTCAGAGTACCAGTTGACACAGCAAGCCCAACCTTGCTTAAGCGGTTTAAAAATATGGCATGATCCATGACTGCACCCCATTCGATCATACGAAAGTATAGCACAAAAAATTCTTACATAAAGTGCGGATAAACATATCTACATATATTCATCAAGCTTGATGTGCGATAAAGAGTTGAGGTACACACCTAAACAGGTATTGACAAACCAGTGATGGCCCCAGAAGGATTTTGAAAGTAGAAAACAGGTAAAGGAGGGTCAATAAATCCCATAATACAACCATTGGAGAATGCCTGTCAAAACCCTATCAGTAAGTAGAAGCTATTTGTCTTTATCCAGCCTAAAGCGATTAATGCTGAAGTGGAACCCATGCCTATCCATCTATACAGTTTGCATTTCGAGTTTATCTTAACACCCTGATGTTCTACGGATCAAAGTTTATTTGGTAACAGAGATAACTGGTTCGCCATTTTGCTATGGCCACAACCACCATCCTATCAATTCTTGTGTTTTCAAAACCTATTTCTATTGGAGATATAACTTTAAATTAGGTCCCATTTGGCTTTTGAATCACTCGAATCGGACCAAAAACAAAGGAGTTGTGATTAAAACACTGCTGGTTAGTATGGTAGACCACTACTCTCCCGCAGCTGACAAATAAATTTTACTTTGTTATTTTTTTCATGGATTTTTTTTACAGAGTAACTACTATTGTTCCCTAAAGGGGACAACATTTTTTCGAGTGTTTTTTTTGTTCCCTAAAGGGAAAATCACCTTTTTGGAGTGCTTTTTGTTGTTCCCTCTAGGGAACAGCACTTTTTTGAGTCTTTTTTTGAGTTTTTGTTGTTCCCTCCAGGGAACAGAACTTTAGAGTTAGTTGTGGCCACAACCACCACCCTATTAAAACCTGCTCTGGGGGAAATTTTGAATGGGTCCCTTGAGAAGTTTGATCTTTTGTCTCTCCGAATGATAACCATAGTTGTCAGATGGAATTATGTCCTCAAAGTTGAATGGTTCAATGGTTTATTAATTATGGTTGCAATCCGCTTTTAATCGTCAGTCCCCAAAAAATCATCACGCCCTGTTGAGAATTAGAGCCGAAAGGACTCATATAACCCCCAGTTGCAGAGTATGTCTCTTTATGGAAGTTTTTATGAATGTAAGGTTTGTTTTAGGCGTTTCTGTCATATCTCTCATAATCATAGCTAATGTTGATCATTCATACAGGCAAGGACCAAGAGAAGAAAAGCGAGGTCGGCGAGTTGATGCATAAGCATCATGAAGGGCTACAACGAAAGATGCAAAGGGATCGATAACGCAGCCTTTGAATGATCATCGCAAGAACAACATGCCTAGTCCACATGATACCTCTACCAGAAGGATTTTCATTGCCATGTGTCGTGGCTTTGGGATAGAATGGGGTAGGATGCCGTGAAATCCTGAGAAGACAAGAAGCAGAACAGATGTTGGTATAAGAGTTCTTATGTCGCTCTGGGGACTCTAGATGACACCTCTGCACCACCGATGTCGATATTGCAAAGACATACTCCGCAAGAAAGGGATATGGAACTGCCACATTGCATAATGGAGGCACACTCTATGTTAAGTGGAGGTACTCCTGACAGCGCAGATCCATCAAGTTGTTGTTACCTCCAGATACACCTTAAATCATGCTAGATGTTCGATGATGAGCACAGTGTCTTCATTTGCCTTCAGGAAATAATAGGGAATAACGTTCAGTCGATACAGGTGCAAAGAGATGGCTTGCAGTCATTCTTCTTTCCGTCGACATCCATTCATTTCCTCCAGGAAATAAAACACTCCAACAAATGTGGCCTCGACGTGTCAACGGTTTCATTGACCGTTCTATGTTTGTATATTTTAATTTGTATATTGAAAAGAACAGGAAGGTGGAAAGTCATGGAAGACCGAGGGTCAGTTGTCTTGTTGCATAAGTATTACCTCTGGATATGGGTAAAGGACTTTTTTTTGGCAGAAGAGGGGTCGATTTTATTATGCTAATAAAGAAGATTGTTTCGGTCAAGAAGAAGCCTTTTTTCATATTCATTTTCCTTTTTCTTTTATGTTTGGAATCAAGGTGTTGTGACTGCATGAGGATATATATCTTCTGTTTTTTTGCACAGTGATAACAGACAGCTTATGACTAGTTTTGGTTATTTGCATATAATTCGCTATCATGGTTAACTCATGAGCGGTCTCTGATTCGAAGCTATATTAAACATCAGTTGCAAGTTTTATTTGTAGAAATAGGAATGTGTATTATTGTATTAATTAGATTGCAATTAATCTTAAATACAGCCTTGTTCATCGGTGAACTCAGTAATTGATTCATTTGGACTTGGAATCTTTATATGATGTTTAATCTCTTTTATTATGCTCCTGCAGGATAGATTAGAATAGTTAGGACTAGCATAAGTAGGTAGAATCAGTATAGATAGGACTTGATACATATAGGTTAGTTGTTTCTTTCGTTAATTTAATGAAAGTTTTCCTCCGGGGAGCAAACTTTCAACACCTATAACAGTTTACGGGATCCTTTGAAAACCGTTGGAACTAGCCATTCCAAACAAAAGCAGATCTAATCGGGGTTTGCAATCAGGTTGGTTCCCCTTTGCTAGCAAAAATTTTCCGTGTCAATGTAGGAATTTACAGGGTAAGTTCCTCAGACAGAACACCAAAAGGACACCGCTCACAACCAGATCGCAGATCAATACACCAGTATTTTGACGTGGTTAAAACCCTCAAAGAGGGAAACAGTCCACGGCCTGAGCCAACGCGGCCACTTCAGGCAATTTATTAATAAAAGAATGAAAATTTACATATGTTTCTCTCATGCACGGATTACCCTACAAATGACCCTCCATGCGCTTTAAATAGAATTCATGGACCAATCGGGTGTCAAGCCACGGATAAAGTGTCGGTAATACCGAGGAGAGAATGAACCGTCGGATCACTACATATCGCGACCGTCGGATTGTAAGTTACAAAATGTACAATGGTAAAGAAACGCACTTTACCTAACTCTACACTAGACCAAGTTGTACTTAACTATTTCCTATGTGTCGGAATATCCTAACATCCCCCCTTAAGAACAACTTGGGATAGGATTGAAGGATTTACAAATATGACACAATAGGAGAAGGAAGGAGGCACTAGAGCCTATCCCCCCTTAGTGACAACTTCCTGAACTCCAACCATAAATCGAAGTTTAGTGAACTTCGCCTCTGTGAGAGCCTTTGTGAAGATGTCTGCAACTTGATCATCTGTTGAACAATATTGCACTTCAATAACATGGTCGTGAATGAGCTTTCTGATGAAGTGCATGTGAAGTTCAATGTGTTTGCTGTGCTGATGTTGGACTGGATCTTTGCATAGCTGAATGGCACTTTGATTATCACACCAAAGTGTAGTCGGATGCTGCTGCTGAAAGCCAAACTCTGACAGAATCTGACGAAGCCACAAGGCTTCCTTACTAGCTTCTACGGCACCATGATACTCTGCTTCTGCTGATGAAAGAGAAATGGCAGCTTGTTTCTTACAAGCCCATGTAATAGGTCCTGAACCAAGAGTGAACACATAACCGGCAGTAGACTTCCAATCATCAGGGTCACCAGCCCAATCAGAATCAGTGAAACCAACCAATAGAGGAGCTGCTTCGGCACTGTAATGAATCCCAAACTGAACTGTACCTCGAACATAACGAAGTATTCTTTTAGCTGCTTTCCAATGACTTTCACGGGGGTTTTGCATGAACCGAGCAACAAGGCCAACAGCAAAGGAAAGGTCAGGACGAGTATGGGTTAGATACAAAAGTTTTCCTACAAGTTGACGGTATAAGGTAGCATCAACTTCAGGAGAAGTACAAGTGACTGAAAGTTTGACTCCAGACTGAAAGGGAGAAGGGGTTGGCTTACAGTCTTCCATGTGAAAATGGCGTAGAATATCATAGGCATACTTGGACTGGGAAAGGGAAATACCCTCCTTGGATTGCAAGACTTGAAGACCGAGAAAATAGTGTAAGTTTCCTAAGTCTGTCATTTCAAATTTCCTTTTAAGGCTAGAATTCACATGGTTTATAAGGTTTGGATCACTACCAGTAAGGATAAGATCATCAACATAAAGAACAAGGATGATAAGAGAGTTTCCCACTTTCTTGGTGTAGACAGTATTGTCAGAATGACACCTAGAAAATCAAGATTCTAAAAGAAAGCTATCCATTTTGGCATACCAAGCCCGAGGAGCTTGCTTGAGACCATAAAGGGATTTCTTAAGTTGACATACAAGGCTGGAGTCTGTTTGTATGAAGCCAATGGGTTGTTCCATATAGATTTCTTCATGCAAGTCCCCATGCAAGAAGGCAGATTTAACATCCATCTGATGGACTTCCCATTTGAAAGAGGCAGCAAGGGAAAGAACAAGGCAGATAGAGTTCATTTTGGCAACAGGGGAGAAGGTTTCGGTGTAGTCAATGCCTTCAACCTATGAAAAACCTTTAGCAACAAGACGAGTTTTATGTTTATCAACTTTCCCATCTGGTCCATACTTGGTTCTGTAAACCCATTTGCATCTGACAAGTTTTCGTCCCTTTGGTAGAGGAACAAGATCCCATGTATCATTTGCCAATAATGAATGATATTCTTCATTCATAGCTGCTTCCCAATCTGGATGGCCTGAAGCCTCTGCAAAGGTGTCAGGATCATAATTTACTGGAACTTGAGCCAGTAAAGAAGAGGCTCTCTCGAACTGAGAACGTGTACATCGCTGATCTGTAGGATCACCGGCAAGATCACCTGCTGCATCTCGAGTAGCACGAACCCATTTTGGAAGCTCAGGAGCTGAAGGAGGATACTGAAATGGTGGGGGAGGATTGTCATCCTCACTTTCATCATCTGAAGAAGAAATGTTTTCAAAAGTAGAAGAGATAGGGAGAGGTGGCACAACCGCCGGACTAGGCTCGCAGGCCGATATATTTTCATCAAATTTTACATCTCTTCTAATGATAACATTTTTGGACTTAAATGGAATAAGTCTATAGCCTTTGACATCTTCAAAATATCCAACAAAAGTACATTTTTCACTCTTAGGTTCTAAAGCTTTATGCTTTTCATCTAGAATATGGGCCCACGCTTCACTTCCAAAAACACGAAAGTGACTTACATCTGGTTTGATTGAGCTCCATGCTTCTTTTGGAGTGATATTATTTAAAGCCTTAGTAGGAGTGCGATTTATTATGTAATTTGCACAGTTAATTGCTTCTGCCCAAAAACTAAGACCAAGTCCTTTAGATTGTAGCATACAATTAGCCATTTCCTTTAAGGTGTGATTCTTCCTTTCAGCTACACCATTTTGTTGTGGAGTATATGGAACAGTATGTTGCATTTGAATTCCATTCTCACTGCAATAGTTGATGAATGTGTTTTTAACATATTCTCCGCCATTATCAGATCTTAACTTAAGAATTTGATGTCTAGATTGTTTTTCAACAAAGGTCTTGAAGGCCAAAAAAGTGTTAAATACTTCACTCTTGAGTTTTAAGAAGTATACCCAAGTGCGTCTGGAGAAATCATCAATGAAAGTTAAGAAATACTTGCAGCCAGAGAATGACACAATTGGAAGTGGACCACATAAATCACTATGCACAAGCTGTAAAGGGGCTGAGGCGTGCCAAGAGGCACGTTTTTCAAAACTGTCCCGATGATGTTTTCCGAGTACACATCCGGAACAAACACCATCTCTACAAGATACCATAGGAAGACCTGTCACCATATTTTCTTTACATAGATGCTGAAGGGAGCGATAGTTTAAGTGACCAAATCGCTCATGCCAAAGTTTGCTCACTTCATCATTATGAGCAACAAATACTGAGGGAAGATTTGATGACCCAAAGTTGTGAAACTTATACAACCTTGTGGAATCATCAGCAATGCCAGTAGCCAAAATCTGTTTAGGATCTCTTAAGTCCTTGATTACAACATCATGAGGTGAAAATTCAACGATTTTACCTTCACCTGAATGAGTTATCTGATATACAGATAGAAGGTTGCAGGATAAGGTTGGAACACATAATACATCATTAAACTGGCCATTGTCTAGATGAACAGTTCCAGTCCCTACAACATTAAGAGATCTATCATCACAACCATATATATTTTTGGTGTTACAACCATTTAAAGAAGAAAACATGGCTTTGTTTTTGGCCATGTGATAAGAAGCTCTAGAATCAATGAGCCACTCATGAGAATGAGAAGAAGAAGATACATTTAATGCATAGCCAGACCGAGATGCTTGACAACAACATGCAGAAAGTGCCATTCCTGAAGATGAAGTTGAAGTTGAAGATTGCCCCAAATGGATGTTATGCTTCTTCATTGCTGCTTCCAAGGCTTCCATCTTCTTAAAGCATTTTGATTCTAAGTGGCCATCTCGATTACAAAAATTGCAATGTCTATCAGTCTTCTTCCCTTTGTTTTTATTTGTCTTATCATTTTGTTGAAATGATTTTTCATTTTGGGGCTGAAATTTCTTAGGACCCTTGTTTGGTTTAGGACCATTCTTTTTAGGATATGACTTCTTGGGATTCTTTGAATTTGGTTGTTGCTGGGCGGCTAACGCTTTCTTGGAAGAGTTTCCAAGATCAAGAAGACCAAGGTGTAAGAGTTTTTCTTGTTCTCTTATTAAAGAATCACAAAAAGAGTCAAAGGAAGGGGACTTGTAGTCTGTTCCTTGAGAAATGAAGGCTTCTCTTGTAGAATGGAAGGTGGAAACAAACACAGAGTAGGTTGTTCCCAACTTTGTAAGAATGGAATAGATAAGATTACTATCTTCTTTCTTAACTTTAACACCTTCCAAAAGATATCTAAGGGTCTTGAACTTGGACAAGAAATCTTCAATGCAAGAAAAATTATTAGGGTCCAATGTAAGCAACTCATTTTCAAGTTGATGGGCTCTAATTTCATTTTTAATGCCAAAAACTTTATTGATTTGTTTCATTGCTTCATCAGGAGAATCAATTTCTGCAATATGGAATCTAAGATCTGGAGAAATAGACATCCCTATCAGTCCACGTGCTTGATTTTGCCTATTTTCCCATTTAGCAGCCTTATCTTCATCCTTCGGTTTCTTTTCTTGGCCTCAGGCTATTCTGAAGAGACCTTTACTTCTAAGTAAATCCTCAATGTAAGCCAACCATTGGAAGTAGTTGGTGTTGTCAAGGGTAACTTGGTATTGACTTTCCATTTCAATGGAAAATGAAGCTAAAGATGCTGAAAATAAGTGTTCCAATGGATAGATCTCGAAAAATTAGGCTGGTTTAAAAAAAACGGCTCTGAAAACGGCTTCCAGATGAAGAAGTTATGGCTTTTTGAAAAAAAGTTGTTGAAGTTGCCGACGAAGTGCGGGAATGTGCGGAAATGAAAAAGTCCACCCCCACAAAATGGAGACGAACCCAAGACCTCTACTCTCTTAAAATAGCTTTGAACCAATTGATCTATACAAAAAATTTGAGAGAGAGAGAGAGAGAGAGAGAGAGAGCGAGGGGGGAGGGTGCTTTGGGTTGCGTGCTTGCCTTGAGAAAGCTCTTTTTTCCTACAAAACACAAAACACAAAACCCAACACGGACATGCAAAGAAAATGAACCTTATGGCTCGAAGTTAGCTTTAGCCGAAAAACTAAATATTTTCAAAAATGAACCTTGCGGCTCAAAGTTAGCTTTGGCCGGAAACTAAATATTTTTCTCAATGTTTCTGATTTTCCGAGATCACCCTAAGGTGCAGGGAAAAGAGCATACGCATGAGAAAAATCCTTCCTTTCTGTTTCTGATTTGCCCAGATCGCACAGAGTCGCAGGGCAAAGAGCATACGCAAAAATGAAAGGTATAGATCCGGTAATAAAAAGGCTAAATAAACCAAAACCGAAATAAACAGAGAGAAAATAACAGTAAACTGCAAATAAACAATGTATACCTCCAGATCTTAAAAATGACGCGGCTAGGGCTACCAGAAACCTTTTCGCGTGGAACGAAAGGGGTTCCTCACTGGAACAGATGCTCCGAACACAACAGAGCAATCCTCTCGGCCCGAAAGCAATCAGAAACAGCAGATCTAGGAAACGGCAGTCGGATGCAGTTCTACCGGCTTCAGATTTGGATCACCAACGGACGCGGCCCTCAAATAGCTCTGATACCATGTAGGAATTTACAGGGTAATTTCCTCAGACAGAACACCAAAAGGACACCGCTCACAACTAGATCGCAGATCAATACACCAGTATTTTGACGTGGTTAAAACCCTCAAAGAGGGAAACAGTCCACGGCCTGAGCCAACGCGGCCACTTCAGGCAATTTATTAATAAAAGAATGAAAATTTACATATGTTTCTCTCATGCACGGATTACCCTACAAATGACCCTCCATGCGCTTTAAATAGAATTCATGGACCAATCGGGTGTCAAGCCACGGATCAAGTGTCGGTAATACCGAGGAGAGAATGAACCGTCGGATCACTACATATCATGACCATCGGATTGTAAGTTACAAAATGTACAACGGTAAAGAAACACACTTTACCTAACTCTACACTAGACCAAGTTGTACTTAACTATTTCCTATGTGTCAGAATATCCTAACACAGGTTCATGAGATATAAACCTATATATTCCTTCCTCATGCTCGAATTCTCACTCTTTTTTCTTAATTGGGTTACTATCTCAGATGATCTACATTCACCTCCTCAATTTCCCACAAGTTGGGTATATTTATAGTGGTTGAGGCAGCCTATAATGGATTTGAATTAACCCTTGAAAATGTATGATTACAATAGAGTCGACTTGGATAGGGGTCAAACAAGTAAATTTGTCTTAAAAATATGCTTTCTCCTTGATGGAATGGAGTTAGAGGGCATGCAATAGCTTTTTGGAATGGGCTTAAAGATATATTTAATCCTATCCTACTTTCCTTTATTAGAAACCATGACAATACTGAGAGGGGGGGTGAATAAGTATTGTAGGAATTTTAAAACTTTCTTTCACTTTCAATGATATTAGGACACCAAGAAATACTTTAGCAATTAATACACACAAATTCTTCAAATTGTTCTTCAATTCCTTCCTAAGGCAAGCTACAACTTCTTGTTACAAATTACTCTAGCTACAACTAGTAGGAAGCTACAACTCTCTGAATTATCAGCTACAACGAAATGGAGCTACAACCCCAAATATTTACCAGCACCTATTGGAAGGAGCTACAACCCCTAATATGCAATCTACAACTTGTTTGACATCAATGATTCATTTTTCATCCATTTTCACACTATAACCATGAATTTAAACTCAAATTAAATTAATTTGTCCCATAAATCACGCACCAAAACATCTTCAGCAATCTCTAATTATTGTGAAATCCATCAGCATCACCCAACTTGATCACGCACCAAAACATCTTCAACAATCTCTAATTACTGTGAAATCCACCAACATCACCCAACTTGCTCACACAAAATTCTTTCACACCATGTTTTTTGAATTCCTCATTAATTCTGCTTATGAAGGCTTCGGCGTGATATTTTTGGCTTTTGTACTATTTAGTTAAATTCACTTGAATCCTTGCATGAGTCTTTAATTTTTTCCTTTTTCCTATTTATTTGAGTCTTCTTAATCTAATCATCAAATTATTAGGCTCTGATATGCTGTTTAGAACTCAAAGTTTGATTTAAACTGCTAACTTTTGTTATTCTGACACTTGACAGGATTTAGCAGTGATTTTAGTTGTATTTCTAACTTTAATTGACTGCTAAATATAGAAAAATTGCCACAATTACTGCCAATAACGTCTATGATGCCAAATATAGCCTTTAATCCCATGTCGCTAATGTTCTCTGGCCCTTTTCGTCCATCATACCAAGCATTGTGACCTTGCCTTTACTCCCTAAGTGCTAAATTTCTTACCTCCGCGCCATTTGACCTTTAGCTCTAAGCCTTTGGTCATGACTCTGCATGAAAATCTTGTCTTGGTGCTTTGTATTAACCCTTGGCACCTTTTACCCTGGCTCTTTTGTTATGTGCCTTCTAAAAAACCTCCAGGGTCTACCTTACGGGAATATGTGTCCTGTGGGGCCTCCTGCCCACTACTCATTAGTTGTCATTGCCAGTTGTACCGCTGACATGTCTCATCTCTGTCATCCCAACCCTTTCCTCTATGTATCTTCTTCCAGGGTTGACCCGCAGGGATGACATGTTTTGTGGGGCCGCCTTCTGCTCTTCTTTGATTGGTTGTCACTTCACAGATATCCATGTCGACGTCTCCCATGCCTTATCATCCCATATCTCCTCTACATGCACCGCTTGAATATTCTGAAATTAGGCCTATGGGATGATGTCATGCTATCCTCATTAGTACCACATGGCACCTCCAGAGTGGTGACACGTGTCACCCAAAAATGGCCCACTTTGGTACCTAAAAATGTTGAATCTATGCACCACATGTACACCTCATATTGGGCCATGTCATGTTGACATCATCAATCACCCATGCACCTACATCATCTCTAGGAGCCAATCATATTGCGCCACTTGTCCTTAGAGAGGAGAGAGAAAGGATCCAGGGCTTTAGTTTTTCGTTGAATTCCTTTGTTAACAAAACCACCGTGTTCAATCATCATTTCCTGCTACCACATTGCCAGGCCTTACTCCAAAAACCAATGTTGGAAAAACGACATGTTTTGAAACCCATGTAGCGTGGTTTGTAAAATTAGGAGGAGGGTGTCAGAATGAATCTTTGTCGTCGATCTAATGATCAATGGTATGGGGAAACCACCCATTCCAACACCCCTAAGCGCATTAACCCTTTTGCTAGTTGACCCATTAAAATTCCTCTCGATGCACCGAAGGGATGTGTGGGGCGTGATTCGCCGTTGGACATGCCCGCCATTTAACTCTAGCCACTCGCTAGGATTGTGTCATCCCAGTCCTTCTTCTTTGCACTGCTCTAAGTTCTTCCGGGGTTCAACCGTCAAGTTGAACTGTTATGTGGGCTCCACCTTCAGCCAATAATAAAGCTCTTGTCGCTCTATTGTCTGCTCCACGTCTACCTGGAGCTCTGTTTGGCCACTCCGCTTAGAAGGCTCCACCAATTTGGGAAAACCGCCAAACTAACTACTACTAAATCCACCTCTACAATCTAACTCTGCAAAACTTTGACTTTGGGGTCCTTGACTTTGACTAGTAATGTTTGCTAATCGAGATGGCCATTTTTTTTCTTCCACATACCACTAGAAAACTCTTTCAGAGATCTTTCCATCTAAGTGGGTTCCAATAGCAATTAAGATGATCTTTTGAGCTGAAAATGGCTCCAAATATCCTACTCCTTCACAAATGAGCTCCACCATTTTGAAGTTATCATATGTCATCCTTTTTCCATGCTTTGCTATCAATGACAACACATTTCTAACATCCTCTTCAGTTGAACAACCTTTGATATAAAAAATAATTAATTTTTCAATAGGTTTTTTATGGCCTTTTGACATCACTGACAATTTTTCCAACAATATCCCCCTTATTCATTGATGTCAACACGCTAATTCCCCCTATCCCCATGCTTCACTTCCTTGCACTTTCTTTTTTCTCCCCCTTTGAAATCAATGGCAAAGGGTGACTCATGTCTTTGGGGTTTCTCCCCCTTAACATAGGGCACTCAACAAGACTTATATCTTCTTACCCTTTCCTTCTTTGTCATTCTTACGGCCCTTTTTCTTGGCTGTAAATTTCTTCTGCTGTACTTGGTCTAGAACATATATGTTGTTTGGTCTTCGTGTGGTTGTTGCAATAAATCTTCCTCAATATTCTTCTTTGACTTTTCACTTCTAAGAGTCAAACAATAGATTCTACCCTTGATCACACATCTTGCCAACACTAAGAAGATTGTTCTTCAAATTCTTAACTAGAAAAACATTTTTTGCCTTCAAATGTTCAAGGACTTGCCACACCTTTTCGAAGTATCTTAACAGAAGAGTTATCTCCAAATGAAACACTACCAATTTTTTCTTTTAAGTTGACAAATTTTTTTCAATATCCATTCATATGTGTCAAGCATCCATTGTCTATGTACCATTTATCTTCTTTAACTTCAGCAATCAATGTTAAGTTGCAATCTTCCTTCTTTTCCGTTTCCCATTTCATAGCTAGGTTTTATGTCTTTATGATTAGAGCATTTCCAAGCTTGCAATCTTGTACCTTGTGACCAAGATTATTGCATTTGTAGCACAAAATATTATGATTCATTAGTGGTTCAAATGGATTGTAGTTTCTATTGGTAGAAACATGAACATTTCCTGATATGTTCCTTCCATAATCATTCTTGCTTCTTGCATAATTGTATCTTGTATTGATTTTACAATGGATTGCTTTATGCCCAAAATTTCTACAGTAGTAACAATGACCAAACAAAATATTTTCATACCTAGGAGAGTAGGATGACTTTTTGAAGTTGTTTTGTCATGGAGGAGATTCAAACCATTGTTCATTTTTGGATGTTTTTGGGAACATCAGTATAACTTCTTGATTTAGCATCCTTTCCAAATTCCATTTTAATTTCTTCCTTCAAAGGTTTGGAGCTTGTGCCTTCCTTTCTTGAATATTTTCCTTCATAACCAAGGCCTATTTTATTTCTTGTATATCTTTGACAGCTAAGAATGTTATCCAGCGCAATGAGTTGTCAAGTTATTGTTAAACTTATCAACTCCAAATTTCAATGTTAAAACTTCCTCTTCAAGCTTCATACACTCTTCTTCATTCTTCTTCATCTAGATCTTCATCACTTCCTCAATTATTTTTTCTTCTTCAAGATAAACTTTTAAAGAGACAATTTCCTCATCAGAATTTTCAAGAAAGTTTCTCAATTCCTTGTTTTTATTTCTAAGCAAGGCATTTTCCTTTTTACAACTCTTCAATTTTTCTCCCTGTTCAGTCTTTGAAACTTTTGGGTCCCTAGAAATAATATATTATCATATTTGGTTCTTCATCATTTAAACCATAGACCTCTTCGCCATCATGGTCATTATGTTGATTTTCTTGGGTTATGAAGAGAACTTCTCTTGCATCGGGTTCTTTTGTATCACTTTCTTTTGAAGAGTTGTTGTCTTCTTTAGAATAAAGATCTTTCCTTTGAAAGCATTTATTTTCCTTAAAAGGACACCTCTTAGTATAATGACCTATTCTTCCACGCTCGAAACATTTAAAAGGTAACTTGCCTTTGTGTTCTTTGGTTCCCCTTTTTAGCTTCTTGATGAAATTTTCTTCTTCTACATCTGAATCATCGTCTGAGTTCCTTCGACTTTGAGATCTTTGTTTCTTGACTTCCTTGTGGCTTTAAAAGTTGTTTCTTCGGTTGATGGTTTGTCTTCTATATCTATTATCATTTCATATGTTGTAAGAGTATTCTATCATTCTTCCATCGTCATCTTGTTCAAGTCCTTAGTTTCTTTTATGGTAGATACCTTGGCATTGTATTCCAGTGCACCCTCGAGCTCTAATGGCACATGCAATCTTTCATGGCTCGTGTCCTCCAAGCTAACAAGGCAAACCACCTAAACCTCCACCAACAACTCAACCATCTAGAGAAATAGTCATCCCTTCTAACCACTCTCTATACCTAGTCAACCAAAAAACATGAAGAAGTCCTTCTCTCGTTGCTACTAGCAATTCAAAGGAAAATGCAATAGACATTTCTACAACCCCTTCCACTTGATTTCATGAGTTGTCCTTTATCTTTAGTTCTCGTGGTCCTTGATTTGGTTTTTTTTATCTTTCAATATTTCTAAAATAGTTACTTTTTACTACCAATGGTAAGACCAATCTAGTTTCCTATATGCCAAGCTGGCAACAAACATTATGGTTTAAAATTAGCATATATGGCTTGGTTTCCTTCTAGGCAAGAACAAAGTACTTTCTTGTGGTTTAAGGTTTATAGGTTTGATGATAACTCTAGTTCTCCATAGTCATACTACATAGAGATGTTGTAGCTACTTTAGGCATGTTAGAGTTTACAATTTATCTAATCATATACAATTGTACATTTTATGTTACAAAGTAATAAAATAAACAATTAACTTACAAACAAAAATGGATGATCAATTGTAGATGGACAAGGACAAGACCCGTAGGGGCTATGATTCCATGAGAGAGGTTAAGGAGATAGGCTAGACCAAAGTTTATCATATTTTATTAAACCTGTATTTTGAATTGGTTGAGAAAAAAGAGTTACATAAGCTTTTTTTTGGGATGCCACATGGCATATTAGGAGCATTCATATATTAATCCTCTTTTTTATGGTTATGGTATTTTCTCACTCATTATTTATTGTTCATTCTTTCTCTTGCTTCTAGGAAGAAGAAATCTATGGGAGAGAGTCATTGCTAGTTGTCTATATATTAAGATTGATTTGTGTCTGTGTGAGGATGCCTAAGTGTTACAGAGAAAAGTGTCTATGCAAAACTGCTAATCCCACTAAGGCCGGTAGCTACCTTAGAAACAAACAAAGTAAAACTACTTTAGTTTTCCTTTATGAAAGATAGATGAGAGAAGAATAAAGGAGACCAACCTCTGTCTTGCGCTTGGTTCCTTGCTCGATTCCTCTCTCTTCTGATAGTCTTTTGCTACTTGCATTCTTGTATACCCAGCTTCACAGAGTACTTGTAGAATCAAAGCAGCATAACACTATACGAGAACATGGATCTATTATCATAAACAATCTAGGATCATATGTAAATTGACCATACAAATGCATAAAACATAAATCACACAAGAGTATGGAGGAAAACTTGAATAGCTTTATTGATAATCAAGAAAGAGCCAAGAGAGTTACAACCAATCATTCTGACCCAGCATCATCCTCTCAGCAAGTGAGCCCTTCTTCACCTCATGAAAATCTTAGATCACCCAACACTATGATGTTGCCTCAAGAAACCAACAGCAATTCCTTACAAGATGCAAAATTCCAGCCTCCGGATCTCTGGGATGAGGGATCCATATATAGATGTCTGCAAGGGAGGTGAGTCAACTTTTGAGATTTGATTAGTGTCTTCCCTCTGATAGTTCTTGCTTCCACTTGGAGATTGATGATCTCTTACTCATCCCTGGTCGAATTCAGAGAGGCAAGTGTCACAGGAGAAGTTTCTAGAAGATTCCATGCTTCTCCACCTTGCGGATTGACACTGCCATTTGTCCCTTCTCGCCCATCGCACACCACAGAAGGGATTTTTGAAATGCAACGCACCTACTGTGTGTATTTAGGTGAGATGCAACACACTTTGCCTATGGAGCAAGTGAAATGGTCCAGTTTTGACCAGTTCTGAGCAGTTTTTCATGGAGAACTTCTGGGAGAAGCTATAATCAGTTGACCTTGTTCTTTTAGGGATTGGAACAACACTTTTAGGGACTTAGGAGCCCTTATTTTATGGACATTTATGCTTGGGGTTGCAGTGCCCAAAAATGTCTATAACAGTTGCCCCCTAAAGCATGAGGTCGTTAATCTTTTTTGATGTCGGGTGAAATGCTTTATCATGAGGATCCGAAGTTCTTTCAAGCTGGAAAGAGACCTGTAATAAGATACAATACAATACATTATCTTCATAATACTTTCATGATCTAGCTGAGGTGGGCATTCCCATGCTCAGTTTTATAAATTCATTTTCATGTACATAGGACAGACAATCGTCTGAGTGTAGACTGATGATTCTGGTAGAGCCATCATCCCTTAGATTGGATGATTATCTGTGCAGCAATGATGTACATTTGATGTCTTTATTTTCCTGAATATATATATCGTAGCCCGGATGGATGAAACTAGATCCGGGGTCTTCAATCTCGTTCGATCTTCACTCAAAGTACAAGTTGATCCATGTGAGAGATGTTCTGGAGTCGAACATGGAAAGACATTGCCTGATTACCAGCCAATGATGTAAGCTGTTAACAGGCATGAGAGGAATCACCGATAATGATAATGATCCTCAAGGTACTGCAGTACAATTCACGTGGTGTGAATAAGTGACTTGGCATCGAACACCACGGAAATTCTTTCGGTCGAAGGCCATTGATGTAAACCTGTCGCCGGAAGTGAGAAACTTGCCATTGAGGCATGCAAGCTTCAAAGTACTGAAATGGGTGTTCCTAGATCGACTTCTTGGATAATGAGCTGATGTCGACAAGAAGCGATCCGTCATAGGAGGGCCTTAATGAATCCCACATCAATGACACGGAACGGAGCAAATGATTTTAATGGAGGTGAAAATGATCTGGTGATATAAGGTTCAGGGTGGTGGTCATGAAAGAATGGAGCGTAAATGTATTGCAGCGGGTGAGACACAGGTGAATTCTCTGAGTGACTTCTCTTGAACATATCGGAGACACTGACATGATGGATTGGTAGCATTAACCCCAAATTTGGATGGTGTGATGTGACCATGGTGATGTGACCGGTGAATGAAACAACCCAACTGACTTGGATGCGGAGTGAAAGTGTCATGTTCAAGAGCGACTTGCTACCAACAAAGTTTCTTCAAGTTTTCTTCCCAATTTTTCCCCAGTCATTGCTGACCAGTACCTCTTTATTTTTGTCAAGCTTGAGGAGGATAACATATGCTTGTTCTATAATTTTCCCTTCAGGCAAACCCATCGCTATTTTTTAACGAGCCTAGCGATAGTGAAACTCGTTCTTGTTTGTTATGGACAAGTTTGTCACTATTAGGTTTTAACGAGTTTAACGATAAAGATAACTCGGTCCTTTTCAATTTTAGAGAGTCTAAAAAGGGACGTAAAGGAAACTCCAAAAATCCTTTTTCGTCATCTAATCCCTTAGGTCCGTAAAAGTATAAAACAATACAGAAGGGATGAATTTTCGGTACTTTTAACGAGCAGAACAAAACAAGCGCTCGATCTTTTTGTGTAATAATCCCTCAGGTCCAAAAAGATTAAAATATAAAGGAGGGATAGCACTTCTGGTCACTTTAACGAGCTGGAGAGGCCAATGGCTCGGCAATCTTTTCATATTTTACGAGTCAGCTGAAAAGAGCTTAAAGGAGACTCGTTTTTTGAGGAACGAGTGATAAATTCGGGTAGCAACTGATTCCAGGTAAGGTTTGGAATTTCCCAATCACGGCAGTGTTACAAGGATGGCTAATAGAATCACTCTTCGCAGCTGTTCCTCAAAAGGGGTAAACAATCAAGTGGAGGTGAATGATCGGCCAATACAAAGTGTAGGTGATGATGAGAACACGACCAAGGCTTCAAAGGCTGAAGTACTACATTCACGATGGTTATTTACCGGAAATTGGTTCATTTTTTAATGAGTTTAAACGTTGGGGGAAACATTTGCTCATTTCTTATGTTTATTTTTTAACAAGCATGAAGTCTGCATTAAAACTGCTCGATATAACGGTCATTTCCTGACTTTACCATTAATAGCTTTGTTCCTTCAAAGATTGTACTGCATGCTCAATTGCTTCATCAAACTAGTTAGAAATGAACAATATATGTTTGAAAAATGAGTTAAGACACTAATATTTTACTTGAATTACGAAAAAAGTAATTTAAAAGTGCTTTTACCTCTCATTTTACCATTTCATTTGAACTTTGACTTGTTGGAGCTTTGGAGGTGCTTTTCCCCCTTGATTTTCACCAGCTGATTTCGGGAGATTCTGTGGACGATTTTTGGCGCCGTCTGGACCAGGTAGGAGCTAAACTTGAGCTCTTTCATTTCATCTTTTCCATTTTGCATTCTGAGCTTGATTTCTGGTTTTTCTGAGCCTCTGGGGTTTGAAAAACTCGCTCTGGCCCCATCGCACCCTTTCTGCATCGAAAGGTGTGTTGCATGTTGGCCTACTCACTGGGTAGTTGACATGCAACACACCCAGGACTAAGCTGGAGGTGCGATGGGCGCAAGGAGGGAAATTTGTGCACAGTTTTTAATGGAAACTTTTGCCTGTTTCTCACCAAATCAGGATCTAACTCTTCTCTTGTTTGCTTTCAGAGATTTATTGGAGTAAGATGACTATTACATGGCGAGAACGTGAGCATGAAGAAGAGGACATGCTTGCTTTACATGATCCGGTTACAGTAAATGCACTGCGGAACTGTGGCCTGTTGAAGTTTTTCCGCATCTCTAGCATGAGACAACAAATCAACTTGCTGCAGTATTTGCTCGATGCTTGGGATCCTACCAGCCAGGTGTTCCAAATTAGGGGCAAATCCATCCCCTTGACTGTAGTGGACATCTATTTTTTGACCGGCTTATCGAGGCGGGGTGCCCCTATCTCTTTATCAGGTTCGGCCCGTGGAGGTGAATCTGTGAGAGATTATGTTCGCAGGTATTGCAGAGAGGGATCTCAGCCGAGTAAAGACGGCAAGATCATCATCCGAGATGTCACTGACAGGTCTTTGAGGACCATTCTGTTCACTTTTGGTAGGATGGCTGGTGGTGCGGCTCTCCATGTGGCCAACCAGTCTTATATGCAGTATGCCTTGGAATGTCTTGAACCGAAGGTGTTCAACTGGTGTGATGCAGTACTCCTTGTGATGAAAGAACAGTTGACCAAGGTGAAAAACGGGAGATTGAAGAACTTTGGGTATGGTTCTATTTTGACCACCTTCGCCTTGGAAAGGATACCACTGATGCAGCCGCAGTATATTGCACTTGGTTTACCTCCACCGACCGAACCACGGATGCAGAGATGGGTCGACCACATGTCCAGACATGTTGGTCAGTCTTAGATTTCTTTTTCTGATACCTTCTTCAGGTGGTTTGATCGTCAGGAGATGGTTTATTCCGAGTACCCATATGCTGGTATGGACTTCCGGGGTGACCCGGATTTGGTACTGCCGGCTGGCGAGCAGTGGGGTGCCATTGGTAAATTCTTGACCATATTTATGTTTATCGTTTTTCTTTTATAATGTCCTTGTGCTTTATTCTGTCAAGACTAATCAGAACTCATGTGCTCATGCAGATGTTGGTCCCGTCCGGCCAGTAGTACGCCTGAGAGGGCCAGCCGCCGCTCTAGCAGGAGAGGCTGTGGGAAGGGCTATCCTTCGCGACCTTGATGTGGCCGAGACTCTTTCAGCATTACAGGACCAGGTCGAGGGCCTCACTCTCGGTATTCCAGATGTGAGGACTGACGAGCTGCCCCTGAGGTTGCAGCGACATACCACTGGCATGCCAAGTCGATGGACTAGGCTTTTACGCATGATTGCACAGGCGGTGACTTGTTATCACCAGCATCATTAGACTAGGGTGCCCCCTAGCGTTTTGAGTTTTGGGTCATTTGACCAATTTTGTCTTGGTTACAGAACATTATGTGTAAACCATAAACAGTTATATATATATATATATATATATATATATATATATATATATATATATATTTTATTTTCGGAGTTTTATTTTGGTTAAGTTATATGATCCACATGCAAATATTGATGAAATGCTTCTTTTTATAAATGTTGCAAATGTCTATCTAACACATAATTTGCCAATGAGTCAGTTAATGTGTTTAAGCTTCTGGAAATATGTTGATATTGAATAAAATCAAATTGCCTTTCCAAAATCTTGACCCTTAGGAACATGCGATAGATCGCTGGATTTCGAACGGAGTAGATACCAGTGAGCTGTAGTATGACGAGCTGAGTCTAGCCTGACGACCAGTCGGCATATGCCATGTGTGATGGCATCAGAGAGAAGTTCTATCAACGCGCTATATTCAGCGATGTTATTCGTTGATCGACCAATACATACCCCTCTGAAACTTACTAACTCGCCGCTTGGATAAAAAATGGCCCATGCCGCAGAAGATAGGTTCCGCGAACTACGACTTGCTCCGTCGGCATATCCAACAAATGATTCTAACAGGTTCGACATCTGCGACAAATGTAAAAAGTGGATTTACTTGACCAAAACAAATACTTTAGCGAAAACAAAAATGTAACAAAAGCATATTGGTTACCACACTAAATCATGCGTAGTAACGCTTAAGGTACAACCTGTTACGAGGTTGTGCCAATGGAATCCCGTCATAATCCATTAACTCGTAGGCTCCTTTTGCTAACGCTCGCTTAACAATATAGGGGCCCATCCATAAATATTTGAATTTTCCTGCTCCCAATTTATCGAATTCCTGGTCATAAAGCAAGACCAAGTCACCTTCTGAGAAGACACGGGGTTTGACATTCTTGTCAAACTGCACCTTGACTCGTTTCTTATGGGCTTCATTAGCAAAATGGCATCACGACGGGTTTCATCCAATTGGGTTAGTTCTAAGAAACGAGCTTCCTCTTCTGAAGTTCCGGGGAGAAGGTCAATTGCGAGTTTGAGGGACGAGATTTCACACTGAACTGGTAAGATTGCTTCTAGGCCATACACCAATTGGAAAGGTGTAAACCCAGTTGCATTCCTTACCGATGTTCGGTATGCCCACAAGGTTGAGTACAGGATCAGGTGCCAACTCCTTTTGTGGACTCCAATCATCCTTTGCAGCATGCGCTTCAAGACCTTGTTGATTGCTTCAACTTGTCCGTTGGCCTACGGGTAATATGGAGTAGAGTTGTCGTGAGACAACCCTAATTTGGCAGCTAATTCAGCCATCATGTGATTGCGAAAATGCGATCCATGATCTGTGACTATAGCCTATGGAACGCCGAATCTGGCGACTACATGATTGAAAAAGAAAAGGGCAGTTGTTTCACCAGTGTTATCTAATGTAGGCATCGCCTCGGCCCATTTGGTAAAATAGTCAACTGCGACTATGATATACCCATGCCCCCCGGTCAAGGTGGGGTTACATGTCATGAAATCAATGCCCCATTTGGCGAATGGCCCAACAGCAACTATTGGTTGCAGAGGTGCGGGTGGTCTTCTGGTTTTGCTATCGAAAATTTGACATGCATGGCAACTTCTGACTACGGTTATGCAATCTTTGAACATTGTTGGCCACAAGTATCCTACTCATAAATATTTTTGCGCCGTAGCGTAACCAGATTGATGCCCCCCACACGCGCCTGAATGGCAATCATTCAGGGCTTTTTCGGCCTCCTCATGGGTGAGACACCTCCTCAGAACTGTATCAACACCACGACGGTAAAGTGTATCACCGACGATCATGTAGTCTTTTGATTGGTATTGAATACGTTTTTGTTCGGAGCGGGAGGTATTAGGCCTATATTTTTGGGTTTGGAGATAAATGATTATATCTCCATACCACAGATTGCTTGAAGATATCAGAAACAAAGATTCATCCACGATTGTTTTTGGATGTTTCATCGTTGGATGACGATGGGAGATCGCATAATAATTCTGCGAAAACCAGGGCTTTCTTTGACTTGGATTATACAAATTCCAGATCAAACTCTTGTAGAATTGCTATCGATTTTGAATATTTTCCCTCCAGCAACTGTCGCAACAATATATAAGTCATGGGGTTGCAATCTGACAGAATGGTAGTTTTTCGAAAGAGGACATAGTGTCGAAATCTCTGTATCGCTTGAACAGCTGCGAGCGCTAGCTTTTCAACATAACAATATTTGCTTTCTGTATCGTTTAAGTTCTTACTCAAATAATATATAAGATGTTCAATTCCATTGTCTTCTTGAACTAAAACCATTGCGATGGTTGTATCCGCTGCAGCCAGATACAGGTTAAAGTCTTTTTTATAATCGGGAGCGTACATTAATGATGCTTTCATTAGGGATTCTTTTAAAGCATCAAAGGAAGCTTACGCAACCTGATCCCAGACGAAGGGCACTTCCTTTTTCAATAGACGTGTATAACCTTTAGCAAGTTCGGCGTAATTTGGAATAAAGCTCCTCAGAAAGTTTTCTTTCCCTTGGAGTTTCTGAATCTGAAGCAAATTTGAAGGTGGAGGCAAATTTATGATTGCCTGAACCTTACATGGGTCGAGACGAATCTCGTCCTTTGAGACTACAAAGCCAAGTAAATGACCAGAACTGACACAGAACACACATTTGTGTGGATTGAGTCGTATCTTGTAGTGTCGGCAACGTAGAAATATCGCTCTTAAATGCTGCGGATGATCAGTCCGCTTTCGCGAATGAGCCGGAAGGTCGTCGAGATATGGTTGAACGATGTTTTTGATGTCATGGAAGGCATAATTCATTGCCCTCTGAAATGTTGCCCCTGCGTTCTTTAAACCAAAGGGTAATTTGCGATATGCGAATGTGCCCCACGGACAAATGAATGCAATCTTTGACTGGTCCTATGCGCGGATATTTATTTGATTATACTCGGAGAATCCATCCATAAATGAAAAGATTTTGCATCCGGCGAACTCATCAATTATCTGGGCAATGAAGGGTGTAGGGTAGTTGTCTTTTGGACAAGCTTGATATACATCCCTATAATCGACGCACACTCTAATCGTTCCTTGTTTTTCATAATAGGAACAATGTTCGATACCCAATCGGTTAGAGGAACCGGGCAAATGAAACCAGCATGGAGGAGTTTTTCAACTTCTGCCTTGATGGCAGTGGCTTTCTTGGGGTGCACCTGCCGTAGCCGTTGTCGTACTGGTTTGACATCTGGATACATCTTAATTTCGTGTTCAACGATACTCGAGTCAATGCCTGGCATTTCATTATATGACCAAGCAAAGACATCTCTAAATTCGCGAAAAAGAGAGTTATATATTTCCAGTTCTGAAGGAGAACAACATTTGCCAACATAAATATTCTCTACAACATCTGTTTTGGTCGAGATATTTATGGCGATAGTCTCTTCAATGTTGGACAAGTTTCGCTCGGAATCCACCGTGTTTACAGTATTTGATAGGAAATCAAAAACTGAAGGATGATGAAGGTCATCAGGAGTATCTTCTTCACAATCCGGAAGAAGGGAACGATGGTGGTAATCTTCCCATGGTGCCCCTTCAATTACCATTGATTGAAAAATTCCTTCGTCGGTGTAATGCACTCGCGACCAAAGATCTGAAGGGGTGCCATATTCCTTAGACCTATCTATCCAAACGCTTGATGAGCGTTGATTTGGGTTTGCCTCCCATGCTAGGAACATTGATTGCTACAATATTTCCATTGGGCTTGGAGGCAATACCTGCATATGATCTGTTAACACCCAGGTTGTTCCCTTTGACTCCCAAGGGAATACGGCCGGGGTAACCACTAACCAATCTTTGGATTACAGCTTCTAGCCAAACTGTAATCAGAGAGGGCTCTCTCTTTAAGGTTTGTCTCTGTTTTGTGAAGATTTTAGGCTAGTTATGAATTCAAGGTTTGGTTGTATGTTTTGGTTGAGGGATGTCTTCTGTAGCTAAGGTGGAAATCTTCAGATAGTTCTAGTCCATTGGGCAATGGAGTCTGTGGCTACAGGTTGTCTGAGATATTAAGTTGAGTTGCTGAAACTGCAGGGCCATTCAAATACATCATGAAACAAAATTTAAATTGTGATTATGAGGTGTGTTTAACCAGTGAAAAGCAATTAAGAATTCTCCACTAAGCTGGGGGTGTAAGAAAGAGATATATTGCACAGGAGCAAACTTGAATTCCTGAAACAACAATCACTGTGAAAGATATAGTTTGGAGGTGCAGCAGTTAAGAATTACACCTTATGACTATAACTGAAGAAAGACATTTATAACAGCATAGATTGAGTTCAGGGTACTCTGTGAATAAATCCTGGAACTATTCTTTTTCTCTGCCATTAACTATGAAACACAGAAACATGAATGAGCTATGAAAGGATATCAAAAAAAAACACATAACGAAGAGTTTTTAAGGAAAACTTATTGTGCCATGAAGTACGCAGGAATCCTGTAACATTCAGCAAAACACCACAATGACTCAGATAACGCAGAGCTTTGGAAATTCCATCAGCCTTTGTATTAATACTCTGAAAATTTACAGCATAAGAAACTCTAGAAGAGAAATCAACAACAACCCCTGCAAGCTTATGCGAGGGGGGAATATATACAAACGGTGATACAAAATATCTGAAGCGTTGAGTCATCTGAGAAATAAATATGTTCACCAACTTGTACAGAACAACAGATAAGAAGTTATTACAGCTTTGAATACAACATAAATGCTCTTCAATTCTGTCAGAAGACTTTTTGACCTTTGGAGGCCACTGAGTCGGTTGAATGTTCTGTTATAAATGTTGGATGACGTGTCTTTGTGGCTCTGTCCTCCTGTATCTTTTCGGCCCTGTCACCTGTGACTGTCAGTGCTGCTTTAGTGGCCGAATAGTTTTGCTGAGTTGGCTCAGCCCATTCTTCTCCATGCATGCTGATTTTATCAAAAATTTTCCTGTGCATGATAACTTATATATTTAAATGAAAAAACTTGAATACAGGCTCTGGTTTACAGTATTAACTGTATCATTTTGGTCCAGACCTCCTGTGTGGGAAATTGATGTCTCAGGATTGCCTCTAGAGTCTCATCTGCCTCTGTGTATTTGTAGAAATTTGGAGGCACTTCAAACAAATGTTTGATCTCATTCATGATGAAAAATAGGTTCTCAACCCTGTTGTAGAGACTCTGCCCTGATGCTGGCCCTGATTCTTCTGAAGTGCTGGGTCTTTCTGTAATCTGATTTGTAGCAAATGTGTTGACCCTTTTGGCATAATTTTCATGGGAAAGTAGTCTTCCTGCGCTGTTCAGTAAGCTAGGAAGACCTCTGTTCTGCAATGCCACAAATTTGTCCATGAACTTATTAACCTCTGTCTGCATATCCTGGCTTCTTCTTTCTAGTGTTTGCACCAGGCTTCTTAGTGTTAGGACTCTTTTTATTAGCAAAATGGTCTCAGTCCTGTTGGAAATTCCCATTGTTGCCAGCTGAGCACTTGTTCTGTTATTAAGCACATTAATCATTCTGTTGGCAACCTCAGGCATATTGCCTAGAGATGCCCTTGCTCTTTGGATTTCTCTATGTGCTTTCCCTATGAGCTCTATTTGCTCATGAATGGTCTCAATGTATTGCCATTGATCAGTTATCGATTGGCCAATGTTGGCCCATAGGACTGTCTTGAGTTCAGCCACTACTTTATCAAGTGTGAGCTCCTTCTCCAGCTCCGTTATCTTCTCTTTGAGAGCCTTTATCTCTCTTCCTTTCTCAGCAACACTTTGTTTTGATTTATCATATCTTTCATTCAACTTGACCAAATTTTCCCTGGCCTCATTTAATTCTGCCATTTGGGCTTCCAGGGCTTGGATTTCACTCCTTAGCTTCTGCATGTCCAGGCTTGGAGCCTGCTCTGTTGTTGGCGCTGGTGCTGATGTAGATGGTGTTGTTTGTTCTGTCTTTTCAGGGGGAGGAGCAGTAGTTTGAGGAGGTTCCTCAAGGTTAATTATCTCTGGAGGAGGCTGAGATGCTTGTCCTCCTTCTTTTTGTTGTAATGTTGCCTGCAGTGCAGCCTGTGCAGCCTCTGATTCTCCCAATTTCTCCTATGTCTGGATCAGCTGTTTGTATAATGACACCAGCATAGCTGTTGCATCTTGGTCATGTCTCAGCTGGGCAACTTCTCCAATTTGTGGGTGAATGGTTGCTGGGACTTTTACCATTTTCCTTAGTGCTGCCATATCTGCATCTCTTAACTTCAATAATGCTTGTACAGCCTTGATGTCCTTGGGATCATGCCCAAGTTATATGATTATCTCCTCTAAGGCTTTGATTCTGTTGTCCTTTGCTTGATTGGATGCTCTCTCCAACTCAAGTTGGGCAGCTGTATTATTTAGGCTATTTTGTAGCCTGTAGTTCACCAATGTCTTATCCGCCAAGGAGGCATACACCATCTCACCCGTTTGCTTATGTAATTCGATTTGATCCATTGGGTGGATGTCCCTGGCAAGGACCTCAAGATTGGTCCTTATGTAATCTGCAGCTGACTGCGGCTGCAACACTGCTGGCATAAAATGGCTCATGATCATTTTGCCCTCCTGGACATCATATGCAGACATTAGTCTTTGCTGGTTAGTGGGAGCCATTTTCAACAAATGATCATATAGTTGTATTCTTATGGGCTCATTCCTCTTCTTTATATCAATGAATTGTTGCTTGATGCCCAGTTCACCTCCTCTTTGCTGGCTTGAGGAGCTGACTTCTCCTCCGATCATCCTCTCTTGTTCCTGCTGGAAGGAACTTGCAGATGCCTCCATACTAGGTGGGCCCATGCCCAAAGATTGCCCTATAGGCATTTCTTCCTCTGAGAGGGGATTCATTCTGTGTCTTTTCTCCCCTTGAGTTGTTGATGTTGTGAGGGGAGTCTCTCTGTCCCTCTTTCTACTTATGTCTTCTTTTTGTGGGGTTTGGAGGGCTGAGGCCTCCACTGTTGTCTCCTGCCTAGGAGGCAGAGTGTCCTGAGCTTGCTGCCCGGTGGATTTTGGGGCCTGTGATGTTTGTTCTTGTTGCACTGGCTGTTCCTTTTCTTGCTACCCCCCTTGTTGTTGTTGTACCTGTGGCTGTTGCTGCACTTCCTGCTGCTGTACCTGTTCATGAGGTGGCTGCTCTGGCTCCATCTCTTTCTCTTTGCCTTTGCTAGAGGTTTGATCAGTAGCTTTGGCTGCTTGCTGATGTGCTGTGGAGGATGAGGCAGCTGCTCCCACTTGAGTGCCTGGAAGAGCAAATACCTGTGCACAAAGCTCTAAGTCAGCCATCTTTTGGAGATTTTTAACTGCTCTTTGATTTAACTCTTCTTGTGTGACAGCTTCCTCTAAGGTGCCTCTCCTCCACTTTATTTGATTTGCATATTTTTCTATATGAGGCAACCTTACGTGGTCATAACTGGCCAGTCTATACTTGACCCTTCTTAAAGTTATGAAGTGATTGGGGTCATAAGGTTTCCAAAGGAAACTGGTTTGTAGGCCAAGGGATTCTAGCATTCTGTCTGCTTCTTGCCAACCTTCCTCCCTTTTGTTGTAAATGAAGTGGCCTAATTGGTTTCTTACTTTGAGCTGTGCTTTCTTGCCTTTGCCTGAAAAATGTAGCACATCAACATTCCCAAACTGCCTGAAGTATTCAAGGGCAAACAATCTCATGGGCACATATTTGGGCAATCTGTATGGGGGCAACTCACACCCATATATTCTGATGACTGTGTGGTTTTGGTAATAGTACCAATCTCCAATGTTGTATACCTTAGACAGCTGAAGAATCCTTTGCATCTCATCAGTTAGTCTAGGAGGAGGTGAGCTCATAAGCAAAGACATGGCTGGGTGGATGAAGAGGTCTATAAAATCACAATAAGTGTATGGAAAACAAGATCTGCAGTGGAAGGCAGAGGACCAATAAACCACTGACCTTGGATTGCCTTGTGCATCCACTCTTTTCACAACAAAAGGAAATTTCTCATGTTGATAATACAAAATTAAGTGGTAGATGTAGGAGGTGTATCTGAACACCCTTTCTCTTGCCAAGTTCATTAATTGCTCATGTATTTTGTCAGATATGTAGGTGGCATAGTCATAGCAGATTGGAGACTTGCCAGGGGAAAACATGAGCATCATCACCAGCACAGTTTCATCAACAAACTCAATTGAATAATAGCCCAGAATGGGACTGATCATGTCTACAAGGTCCCTGCCCAATTGGTTGAGGTAAACATGAGAAATGGGAGGGTACTTCACAGTGTCAGAGTCAATGTACAATTGATTTAGTTTGGTGACCTGAGCATCTGTCAATTTAGCTCCTTGCTTTATCAGATCAATCAGTGATAAAGGAACTAATTTCTTCTCAGTTTTGAAGTGCAGCATCTCTCTGATGGCTTCAGGGGTGACATAGAAAACAACTGAGCCTGAAGGGTCAATCACAGCCCTCTGAGTGGCGTCGTAGCAGTCAGCACATAGGTGGATTAGGTCAGGAAACTGGTTGACCTGAGGGAGCTTGAAGATAGGGAGGAAAGAATCCCAAATGCCCAATACATCTGTTCCAGTCTCGTGTTTAATCTTCAATTCGTTTAACAAGTGGATGTGGTACTTGCTGTGCATTAGCATTTCTTCTGATATTTGATAATCCAGGTCTGCTAATGGTTGCCATTCCAATTCTCTCTGAGGGGCATTTAATCGAGCAATATTCAAGGCTACAGGAGCTACTGGTGCATCCATGGTTACTTTAGGATTATGTTGGTATGAACTGGTGTTACTGTGTAGAGCAACACAAAGGAGTATTTCTTGGAAAGAGAGGTGATTTACTGAGGAACAGAGGATAAAATGGCAATGGCAGCAATTGAAACACTGCACAAAGCACTGGTAGGGCAAATGCTTGGCCTTAAAAACTCTCTTCACGGTAAATTGGTGCAGCTTGGGTTCTCAGTTCACGAATGCGCGAACTAACTGTATGTTTTGTGAAAACTCGGGTAAACAAGGCTCTGCAGGCGAATTTCGACTTTACAACTGAAAATGGAGGCTAGCCACAGGGGATTTAGCGGTAAACACAGTGTTTTCTTACTCTTTAAGCTATTGTTGGAGAATGCAGGATAAAACCAGGCGCAGAGGGAATGACTGGGATAAATATCTGGTAAACTGTCGGCAATAGTCACAAATGCAGGTGGATTTGGCGCACCAACGGTCCTCGGGTCGAATTCAGCAGGTTGACGGTTGTTTGGTCGTAAAATACATGCAGAGGTGCCACAGTCGTTTTTTTTGCAAAAGTAATGAAAAACACGATTTTTCGGCCAAAATATGGATTTTTGGGTTATTTGGCGCTTTTTTGGATGACGTCAGCATGACGTCATCAGGTGGGGTCAAGGTCGGATGACATCAGCATGACGTCATCGAGTGACGTGGCGGCTTGAGAGTGGTCCACGGGGATGGTGAGGTGGCAGGCAGGTCAGAGCAGTGGCGGACGGGGGCGCTGACGCGGCGGTGATGTAGCAGTGATGCGGTAATGACGTGGTAGTGACGTTGGCAAGGCGGGTTCACAGAAATCGGAAACTGTAAGCGGTATAATATTGCACCGCTCTCTATACGGAAGCGGAATTGTCAGAGGGCGCTCCGATATGATTTGGGGGTGACACGTGGCAGAGGCCTGACGTCACCCTCTGACAGATTTCGGAAGGTAACTTACGGACGTCGGGCCCAATCCGAAATGCATGAGAGTCGTCAGAGGAAAAGGGCCAGATCCAACGGTTGACGGATCGTTAAGGTGCCAGGTTGATACGGACGTGGGCGGGGATTAAAATAATATATTTGTTTGAAAAGCGCGCCCAGCGGGACTGTGGACTTTGGCGAATTTGTATGACTTTTCAATGTATTTTATCAAAACGCGCATTGCGCCAATACTTTGGGTAAAATGGGAAAAGTGGGTTTTTATGTATATTTTGCAAATGAAGCGGGTTAGGGGTGAAAATGGGGTTTTTTACAAGGTTCTTTAGCAAATGAAGGGGTTAATGGTTTAGATAACTTCTGAAGGGAGAAGAGGGGTAGGGTTTGGGCTTTTAAACTGACCAGACGTCAATTTAATCCCTGACTGTGAACATATGGCTATAATGCCAGGGGGGAAGGGATATTTATAGAATGCTTGGGGTTTATACACCATAGTGTTTATAATAATAGGGAAAGGGTAACATAGGGGATTTAGATAATAAGAAGTTAGGGGTTAATATGAATGGAAGAGGTGAATGAGGAGTGATATCACTAAGTTTATATAAAAACAACTTAGCTTAGGGAGTAGATCAAAATGAAAAGAATTTTAGACAAGAAATGTGGCTTTTAAAGGAATAAGAACCAACATAAAACCTTAAATTCTTTCATGAACACAACTGATGAAGGGATGTTAGTAATGAATGTGAAAGGGGAGGAAAGGGAGTTAGTCATGCTCCTTTGCTTTGCTGCAACATGATGGAGAAGAGGAGCTTCTCTATCCACTGATGTTCCTTTATGCTAGACCAGCAAAATTCAGTTGAAATGAATGACATTTCTGCAACCCCATCTACTTGCCTAGCATTTTTTGTTTCTTCATGGAGGGTGCACTTAGACTTGCAGACCCTTATATGCCTTTTCTTTTCTTTTGGCTTTTTCTTTTGATTCTCTACCTCAGGCTACCCTTATTGCTTCCAAAGTCCCAGATTAAGCAGTTGGGAACCTTACTTCTCTACCTAGCTACTGGTCTGCCAAGATTAAACAGTTTGGGCAGACTTCTTTCTCTATTCTACAACAAAAAATTGAAACATGGCATGATCCAGATTAGGCTGTTGGACCATCCATCAAAATTGAGACAACATCAAGCTATATACACATGTTGCCTTTCCTTGAAAATATGGGATCTTTGCATCACCAAAGCAGAGCATATTTGGAACTTTCTTTGCCAATCATGAAATATGAAACCTATTGGTATAGGTAGCTAACATGATCCATGTTTATATCGTTTTCTAAGATCTTTTCAATCAAAGATATCATATTGCAGGTTCCTATCGATGTTACTTCCGCCAGATTTATTGGAGGCGGAAGGGCAAAAGTTCCCATTAATATAGGGTCTTTTAGTAGGCCTACTCCGATATTTTTAAGCGAATGGGGGCTTCCATGGATCATTGGAATGCTTCCCGTAACTTGAGAACCATTGGGGAGGAAAGTTTGTTGATTGACAATTGTAATCCCTCCTTGAAAGGGAAATGCAATCTTCCTAAAATAGGTCGACACAACAGCAGCCATAGCATATATCCATGGTCTTCCCAGTAGGATGTTGTAATTGAGGTTTTCGTCGATTACTTCGACATCTATTTCTACTGTTTTCCCTCCTAGTTCAACCTGCAAGTTACTTAGAATACCATATGGGGTATATGTTCGTCCGTCGAATGCTTTTAATGTCGTCGAAGATCGCGACAAGGTTGGAGACCCTAAAGTTTTCTAGCAACTCATCGACATAATACATGTAGATGCTCCCTCATCAATAATTGTTCGATGAACAGTTTTGTTGAGGGCTTTCACTTGAATGAGGAAAGCTAGTTGAGCTGGTAACTGAGGATCGTATCCTTTATGATTAAAGGACACAAGATTTGAATCCTTTGGGTCTATCCCACCGATAGCTGATAATAAAGCCTGCTTTTGGGATGGGAAATTTTGCAGTACCTCAAGTGTCGACATAGCGGATGGCGATTGGGCCAGATCTTCCACTATATTATAATGTTGTGCTGCTCTAGCACGAGGATTAAATGTCGACTTGTGTACTACTCCCTTTGGTGGTTTTATTGTCAGTTCAGGAATGATGGGCAGTGTAACTTTTGTCGAAGTTGTTGTCGAACTACTAGGTTGATCTTTATCCTTGTTGTTCGACAGCTATGGATTCCCGTAATCTTTGTTCCTTGTCGATATCAAAGCATCATTTTGTTGTTTGGAAACCGAAAACATCAGCACTTGAGACGGGGAAGCATTTCCACTGTCAACCAGATTTGTTCCTGGATTCGGAAACGGATCAGTTAATACTGTCGAGGTTTTTGAATTCTTGAAGAATTTTCTAAGCTCAGCTCTGTGTGGACAATCTGATGTCCAATGATCCTCATTGCATATAAAGCATGGATTTTTTGGTTTCCTATTTCTAGGAGGGTTTGCAGAAGATTTTTCAGGTGATGATTCCTCCTGTTTCTTCTTCTTCCCTTTGTTTTTCTTCTTGCCTCCTGGTTGCTTGGTTTCTTTGCCTTTATCTGTCGAGACGACATTTACTTCCGAGGCAAGAAGTTCTTCTTTTGCATTTTGACTGGAAATCTTACGGGCCTTTTTAGATGTAGCCTTTGTCGATTTCGTGTCTGTCGCGCCAATCACGCCATCGCCGGCATGAGAGTCATTGTTTGATTTAGGAGGAGGAGGGACCGAGAATTCCGGTCTGGGCGCGTCAGGTATTTTATCGTAGAGCGTGCCAGACTGAGTGTAAATCAAGTCCAAATATTGCGCACGAGCAATAACTTTCTCTTCGGTGACGACTCCCCCTTTTGCCACATCTTCTGTAATGGAAGGTAACAAAGACTTAATAAACCATTCAGCTAAACGTTGATCAGGAACATACGTTTTTACCATTCTACGACGATGTTGCCACTCATGTATATGATCAGATATGTGAGTGGCCGTTGTTTGTTTAAAATTGGTAAGGAGTTCTGTTCCCATTTCGTACCTTATCGGTAACTGAAAATGGGTTAAAAAGGTTGTGGCTAGGGTACTGAAGTTTTCAAACGAAGCTCTGGGCAATTCGATATACCATTTTGCTGCCGGACCAGTTAACGTCCTCTGAAAAAGGCGAAGCCTAATCGAATCATCGTTTAGGGTGTTTGATGAACACCACAGATGAAAGGTCATCACATGATTCAATGGATCTTCACCCGGATTTCCATTAAATTTAGGAATATCTGACGGAAGTTTATGCGGAATCGCTGGCCACCAAGGGGCGTAAGCGATTGGATCGTTTGTTAACCGATTTAGATCCGATAACTCTAAAGTCGCCACGAAGGGTAACTGTTGATTCAGGTTAGGCGAAGCATACCCAGGATAAGATGGAATCACTTGAGCAGTTGGTCTTTGCATACCAGCATAATGCATTTGATGTTGGTAACTTTGGTAAGGTTGGTGGGCATAACCATTGTAGAATGGTTGATTTTGACCGTTTTGAATATACGGCTGCCCACTATTTGCAAAGATTTGTTGCTCAAATCCTTGGTATACTTGTTGGAATTGCGGTTGTTGGTATTGCACCAGCCAGGGTTGTGAAGCCATGTGTTGTTGCCCGATACTAACTGTTTGACCAAGATGAGGGGTAATTGTACCCGTTTGGGCCTGTGTCATTCCACCAGTCGGCGATTGTGGTTGAGTCGCAGGGTCAAGAGGCTGTTGCATTACAACCTGAGAAACCTGAGGTTGGCATACAACAGGCAGCGCTTGTACTTGCGACACCATCACAATAGTTGGCGTAGTTGGTATATTTGACATAGGTAAACATTGTTGCATTGAATATACAACTCTTGGTTGTTGAGGCAGTATCGGCACCCAACCGCTAGATGTAATTCCAGCATAACCTGAATTTTGTTGTGAACTCCCGTATGGTTGTCCTCCCGGAGGAGACAATGAAAGGGTATATTGCCCCCCATACGGCGGTAATCCGGTACTTAAAGGAATGGTTTGCCCTTGGGGACCGGACTGCCCAAATTGACACCCTAAAGGATCAATTTGTTGAGACTCAACATAAGAGTTTCTGGATACTATTCCGGATGAACAAACAGGAACGGACCATACTGTCGAAATAGCCCCTGAGTGGGCCCCTTCTAGCGATTGAGAGCTAGTTGGGACAGATGGTATACCGGCAAACATTGTTGGAGTGACAGCAGGAAGTTTTGTCGTCGTTGTGTCGGACGACACAGTCCTAGATGTCGACAGTTGTTCAGACATTTCTAGTCTATCCAAAAGATTACCTAGCGATTCTACAGGAGCTTCTGATGGCGGTAGACTAATTTCTGATGAAGAAGGATACAGAGTGATCCCGACTCCAAATTGCGATGGAGTACTAGATGTAGGATCCTCCACAATCTCTTCTATAGCAATCAGACCAGGTGGAAGAGGTAGACCGTCAGGTCCGTAAAATATTTCTGGTGTCGAAGAAGGTATGGAATCTGCAGCGACAGATGTTTGGGGAATAACACTCTCCGAACCGGTTGTAGATGAAACTAGTTCAGTAACACAAGTGTTTACCTTCAAACTAGGATCAGAGCTACTGTCCCTTGGTGGCTGCTGAACTTCTTCTGTAAAGGCAGGGATACCAGAAACGTTTGGAGTAACCGGAGTCTCTGATGGTGTTGGAACACTTGTTCTAACTTTACCAGGAGATTTGGAACCAGTTAAACGAGTTTGCTTTGTCCGTAATAGTTTCGATTCTGGAGACAAAGACGGTTGACTCGTAAGCCTCCATGAACGACGAGGTTTCAATTGACTTTCTTCCACGATTGCGGATTACTCGATCAACTAAAAATAAAGGGGAAGTATGTTTCCGAATTAGATGAATTTTAGACGCTTTGACACAACTTGTTTTTTCAATTTTTAAGAGTCGAGAAAAAACAAAAGATGACTCTAGTCGCCTTCGATTTTTAATGAGCCTGAAGTGACAAGTGCTCAGATGGACCTTTTCCGTTAAGGAGTCTGAAAAGGAACGAAAGGGACTGCTCTAGAAATCTAGACAGAGGGATTACCAAACCAATCGAAAAACTGCAGAATACTTTTTATGGTACGGCAGTCAATCTTCCCGAATGCTGTGTTCAGTGCATTGCGATCGATAGGGCGGCAGACACGGCTTCCTATGGATAAAGAATTAAGCCTATTGTGGTCTCCCAAAATATACTCGACGGTACGTGGGAGCACAAGTTTGTACTGGCACTTATCGTCTCAAAGTGGAGGAATCACCCAACCAACAGTGAAAACAAAAGTTACCATGCTTTACGACACCGGAATACGTCTCTAGCCTAGACTTCTAGATGTTGTGTGTTAGGTTCCAAAGCGTTGTTAGATTCATTAAATTTATTTTATAATGATCTTTCTTAAGAAATTTGCCTTTCAGGTTCACCGTGTGATGTAGATGTACAATTCCTAAAATGCAATCTAAGATGATAAACAGTCGTTTTATCTTCTTTGTGCAATGAAAATCCTAGCTACTAAGGAAAGAGATACAGTATTCTTTCAGCAAAGAGCATAGAGCACACACTATATGCACTGTCCTAAATCAAACCAATCAAACAGTCTAAATGCAAATGCACATGCATGTATTTGTTTTCAACCTTCTTAATATGTGAATGATAAAAAGAAAGCTAATGCGCAAATCTGAATTATTTTTCAAAGCGACAATTACTAACAAGTTTCTTTTCAAAATCAAAATGAAGACAATGACAACACTTTGCGATTTGGAAATGAAAACTTGCTTTCGACACTAGAAAAACTACTAATTCAGATTGAATACAATAGTAACAGGGTAATCGACTATCAAGAACAATCAGATTCTCTTCTATGACTGAAAACGACACTTGTGACACTTTCAAATCAAGAAACGACAGTACAATTACGTTACTTCTTTCTAAAGGAGAACTGAAAATGACTCAAAAAATACATAAAAAGATTTACAGTTCTTTGCACAATGGAGGCGGAATAACAGCAAGGAAAGGGGTTTCAAACAGAGGTGTACTAACTACAGGCAGCAAAACTCTTGAATAGATCTGAAAAGAGTGAACACAGAAACCAAAATTTAGGAACAATGCCTAGTCTGATCAGCGCACCTGTAACACAGTGAAACTGAAATGCAATGCACCTACTACACTCGAGAAGTGCGTTGAATTTGAGATTCACAGAACAGACAGCGCACTAAACCAGGGACGAGACTTTGATTGGGTTCCGGGTCACAGTTTGCAGTTCAATTCAGGGATTTTGGCCGAGCAAGTGGTAATCAGTAAATCAATCACAAGGGCAGATCTAAGGAGGTTACTAGAGCCACCACGAGGGCAATTAGAAAGCTTGTAAATCAATTATTTAATTCATAAACAAAACCCGGAGATTGATTGAAGCAGCGTTGATCTACTTTGCACTTGCATAGCAAATGCAGTTCGAAGGCTAGCTGGCTTGACTTCAGGCTCTGTCTGTAAGTTTATAAAGTAAACAAATGTAGATAAACAATCAATCTATTCGCTCCCCAGCGGAGTCGCCATTTTGTTACAGGGAAAAGTGTCTATGCAGAACTGCTAATCCCACTAAGGCTGGTAGCTACCTTAGAAACAAACAAAGTAAAACTACTTTCATTTTCCTTTATGAAAGATAGATGAGAGAAGAATAAAGGAGACCAACCTCTGTCTTGCGCTTGGTTCCTTGCTCGATTCCTCTCTCTTCTGATAGCCTTTTGCTACTTGCTTTCTTGTATACCCAGCTTCACAGAGTACCTGTAGAATCAAAGCAGCATAACACTATACGAGAACATGGATCTATTATCATAAACAATCTAGGATCAGATGTAAATTGACCATACAAATGCATAAAACATAAATCACACAAGAGTATGGAGGAAAACTTGAATAGCTTTATTGATAATCAAGAAAGAGCCAAGAGAGTTACAACCAATCGTTCTGACCCAGCATCATCCTCTCAGCAAGTGAGCCCTTCTTCACCTCATGAAAAGCTTAGATCACCCAACACTATGATGTTGCCTCAAGAAACCAACAGCAATTCCTTACAAGATGCAAAATTCTAGCCTCCGGATCTCTGGGATGAGGGATCCATATATAGATGTCTGCAAGGGAGGTGAGTCAGCTTTTGAGATTTGATTAGTGTCTTCCCTCTGATAGTTCTTGCTTCCACTTGGAGATTGATGATCTCTTACTCATCCCTGGTCAAATTCAGAGAGGCAAGTGTCACAGGAGAAGTTTCTGGAAGATTCCATGCTTCTCCACCTCGCGGATTGACACTGCCATTTGTCCCTTCTCGCCCATCGCACCCCATAGAAGGGCTTTTTGAAATGCAACGCACCTACTGTGTGTATTTAGGTGAGATGCAACGCACTTTGCCTATGGAGCAGGTGAAATGGTCCAGTTTTGACCAGTTCTGAGCAGTTTTTCATGGAGAACTTCTGGGAGAAGCTGTAATCAGTTGACCTTGTTCTTTTAGGGGTTGGAACAACACTTTTAGGGACTTAGGAGCCCTTAGTTTATGGACATTTATGCTTGGGGTTGCAGTGCCCAAAAATGTCTATAACACTAAGTGCATGAATGCATTGGCATTGTTGAAGAACTTGTCCATGGTTGAGAATCTTCAGAGCATCCAACATTAAAATTTCCTTACCAATAGCACTAGAGTCTTGGACGGAAACGGAATACCCTGAGGGATTGCATTGCAGATAAGGAAATTTGTTTCCTTGGGTTGTGTAGGATGAAGGGCAAAGAGAACTAGAAGTTGAAACAACTATGTGACTAGTTGAGCAAACTATGACAGCATGGGATTGTTGTGCGACTAAGTTATGACAACATGAGATTGTTGAGTACCTATGTGAAAGTAGAGTTGGCCTAGATGCCCATCCTTGTAGATTCATAGCCTTAGCTCAGAGGTGACCTACCACTAAGAGATTTAGAGGAGCAAAGTATATGGTCAAGTGAAACATCGAACATTTGTAGTTGGTCGATAAAATATTTTAAGAAAAATAAGCGTTCACTATTAATTATATCCATGCTCTGTTTATTCTGCATTTGTTTGTTATTTAATGTTATGATATTAGTTATGGCTATGCACTAAGCAATTAATGTGTTCATTGTTCATGCATATATGTTTTATATATTCATGCATATCTGTTCTCAATGTACATTATAGTTGGTATGAAAGATGGATTTATTGACATAATGTGGCTTGACTAGGAGTTTGGTACATTACAATTGAGCTATTAAATCAGAGTTTGTATTGTACAATATTCCAATTGTGATGTTATAAGGGAATGAGAAAGGTGTTTCTTATCTTATTGTTATGTAGGTAACTAGATGGAGCATCATCATAGGAGCTAGATCTAGAAGAATTTAGTGGATACATTGATCAACTATCAAATCTAAGATATGTTTCCCTTCAATCTCTCATTTTCTCTTGAAAGTGTATGATTAGATTTAGGAGAAAAGAGATCATACTATCTAGCATTGACCTATATCTAGCCAATTATAGGATTTGGTTATCTATAGATAAATTTTCCCTACAATAGAAAATGTAACCCCACTCACCAAAGAATAGGGTGGTGGCCATTAGATCTATTTATGATTAGATCTCAGTTTCTCTAAAACAAACAAGCGCTGAGTTTTTATTAAAAATAATAATAAAAAGTTCAAATAGTAGCATGGGAAGTAGATTTATTGTTGGTTTAAAATCAGCTGAATTTTCTTTACTTCTATAGGACCTATATGAACTTTTCCCTCATTGGTAAAGCATGTACATGCTCCTCTTCAGAGGAAATCCATTTACATGCTTTGTTACTTCACGGTAGCGCTTGGTTGGTATCTTCCCTTGATTTAAGAAGTTAAGGTATGCATTGAATAGGATTTCATTGCTTTTTTGCTTTATCAATTGCATTTAGGAACATTTGTAAGAAACAAGAGCAAAAAAAGCCATTTCTTTCCTATTTTCCTTTGGAGTTGTGATTTCTTATGTATGTTGCATTGGTGAATTTGGTTTGAGAAATTCGGTTTGGTAGTTTTCATTTGTGAAGTGGTTGTTGCATTAATGGTTTTGATTTGTGATCAAGATTGGATCATTGTGTTATTTTTCATTTAGCTGATACTATCAGATTGAAAGCAATTGGAAAATCAGCTTTCAGGGTCATTTTTACCATGGGTCTCAATTTGGAAAATTGAGAACTATAACATTAGAGTCTCATTTTGAGGCATTAAATTTCCTTTCCCCCCACCTCCATAAACTTATCATTGTCCCTTTGGCTAAGTTGTCACACATTGAGGAACATGTATATCATCAAAATTTCCTACAACTTGTCCCCTACCTCATGTGCCCACTAGGAGGTTCTCAACCTAGGTCTTTGCATTTCTACAAGCCCAATCATCTCATTCCCTGCCACTAGCCTACACTCTTGTGGGCACCTTTTTAAATCATTTAATCTATCATTTAATTCTTCAATTGTTCTTACAACAGCATCATAGTCCTAAAAAAAACAGAAAGAAAGAAAGAAAGAGAGAGAGAAGAAGAAAAAAATCAATATCATTCTATATATTTAATCCATTATATATTTAATCCATTAGTTAAGTTATATGCATTTTCCATCTTCGCATCTCTCAATTTCAATGTTTAATCTGAATCCACGTTGATCGCTATCCAAGATTAGATTAATGGCATCACTACATCATTGGCTAGCAGCAAAACTAGAGATCAGAATTCTTGAGGCTGCCTTGCTCAATGGCAGGTGAGATTTGTTGAAACCATGGGTTATAATGTGTTTGCAGGTTGTTTTTATGCACAAATATGTGAATTTGCGGCCCAAACTTGAGAAGAACTTATGCAGAGTTGAAACTTTAATTTAATTTGAACATTTTTTACAGGCAGTTTGACAGAGCATCAAGATTAACATGGAGTAAATTTCCCAGCTTATAGATTTTACATGTTGGGCAATAAGCTTCCCACCACTTTCCCCTTGTAAGCATGCAGCATTTTACAATTGTCCAAGCATTGAACTATATTATTTAAACAAATGTTAATAAAACGTATAATACAATTATGCTTTTATAGTTTCCGTTGTATTTCTTTGTATTTATATTATCAATGTATTATTTATTACTTAAATTTTATTCATCTTATAAAACATCCATCAATCTCTTATTTAACAATGTCATTATAAATTTGTATGAACATAAACTTGACATTACATTTGTGGGAATGTAAATTGAAACGTAGTGAAAATATTTGCCATCATGAATTATACTCATCAGTGTCGTGAAAAGCGCGATCGGGATTAAATTGGCATGGGAAACGAATCAGAAAAAATCGGAAAAAAATCATTTGGTACAAAAATATTCATTTTTTTCATATTTTTTTCAATTTTTTTAATATGTAAACCATCTCTAAAAATCACACGGGAAAAAATCACAATTTTTCCAGTAAAAATCGGCAAAAAAAAAAAAAAAAAATAGGCGAAATCGCGATTGGATCAACAAGCTGAAAAAATCGTGATTTTTTCCCAACACTGATACTCATAATGGTTCATGGTAAATTGGAGTCCAAAATTTAAATTCCATCCCTCCTCGGTTGACAGATTTCCATTCACAATATACAGAGACCAAACTTGAATTCCTACCGCTCTTCAAAGGAATCAAAAGAATACCCTGATAAAATATCGCATGCTTGAACATACCCACCAATGCCACGGCCTTAAGAGAATCGGTGATTAATGATTAACATTAGAATAGATTTACCGTTTCGGTTTATGCAAAACACATCAGGGAAGGATATTTTTGTTACCAGAAAAATTTGAAATCATGCAATAGTACGAGCACGTTTTAAAAGTTGCCTTAGCAATTACATTAATATCCTAAAAACTAATTACTTTTATAATACACCACATTCCCATAGAAATGAAGGTCGTCTTTTAAGACCACTAAAATCAATTTAGGCAAGGATGTCAAATTCCAGCCCTCCATGTAAGTACAGGAAAAGAGGTTTATTCAACTTTGATCCAAACCATACAGGAAAACACAATATCTCATATAAGAAAATTATAAACATGTTATGCTCAATATTGTGATAAGGGGACCCAGTTGGAGGTACACCACTCCATGAAAGTTCTTTGAAACCGTTGTTGAAATAGCATCCATAGTGACTGCTACAATAATAACGTAAATTAAGCGTAGGTGGAAATAGCTTATGCTTTTAAAAAAAGGGATTTGAGCGATAACCATATCCCCTTGACTGCTATCTACAATTTTCGACAATTTCACTATACACTTCCCGAGCAAAAAGGGAAGCAAAGAATAAAATTAAATACCAACTCACAATTGGGCGAAAAATAGTGAGCTCAAACTGTCGGAGAGAAACTCAAAAGGTAGATTCCCAATGTAAAATGGTACATGCAAAGACATGCTCTAGTTGTAAGGATGGCACAGGGCCCATGCTGAAAGATGGAAGAATGAACTTGTCATCTTATTGGAGAAATCAATCAATCCCGAGCTACTCATCTTAACATGCTAGGGATTCCTAAGAGGTATCCAGGAAGGAAATAATTTCAATTCACCTGGTCTCTTGCCAATCCAAACAGTAGTTCCTGATGAATTACTTCAAGGGGCACACAAGATACCTCGGCCTCAAAAGAATTCAAGCCACTCTGACATAAACAAATTCTACCTCAACCTATTTGAAAATTGAATTCATGTCATGTTCATGAGAACCTCAACTGGAGCTAATCCTTCCTCGCTCACAAGGCGCAATTGTTATTCTCAGTACCTTGTTTTTAGTTTCTGTCAATCTACAGCACTGCCTTCTTGGAGCCTGCCACATCAAAGATATAGATTTGGAATTAGTCAGAACTTGAAGATGATCTGCCACAACCATAGAATCTCCTACTCACAACAGTCTCTAAGAAAGAAAAGCACAGTATAACTTACTCATCAACAAGACCAGTTCATTGTTGATAGAATTTCTTGAAGATAACTACCTAGTCAATAAATCCGTTCCCTAACCTCAAAGAGAGATCCTAATTAATGCTCAACCTTCTGAAATCCCGACCAAGAAATGTAGTTCAATTGTTGGGATTCATATCAGTAACTCTTTTGTAGGTCCCAGCACGACATTAAACCACCAGACTAAAATTCAACCCGCCAAACATCCTGGAATATCTAAGACGGGTTTACAGTAACTATTAACTATGGATAAGTTCATTCGAAGGAATAGCTATTGAGAGAGGACATACCAGATGCCATCGTTCAGGCATGGGCCTGCTGACAACTTCAATTTCCTGCACTTCATGAACAGGAAGTAACCATGGCAAGCAATATGCCCTACTTTTTGAATCGTCTGTGGCTTTATCTCGCTGGTAGGTGCTCACTACAGTGTTTCCTTCTCCATTACGTACAATATCTTTGAAGAAGAATAGGAATGGTTTATTGCAAGTAGATCTGTAAGGAGGCCTTGTGTTGATATCAAAATCTTCTGCCCTGTTCCTTTTGTTCCAGGCCTTGAATGTGCGTTCAGGTTGATCAAGTTCACGTGGAAGAATAATCTTTGGAAAAACTTGGACAACATAACCCATGGATACAGAAAAGGTTAACCGTTTCTCACGATCGTAGCAAATTGAACGCTGCAGAAAACTAATAGGTTCAGTTTTCATCGCTTTAACAAGAAGTTTAAGGCCATCCAATGAATTATGTTGAGGAAAGACAGGATCAATAGTTTCCAAATGATGCATAGAGACAAAAGGAGCAACAGGGTGAGCTGCCAGAAGCCCAAATGCATTGCCTCGAACATCCCACTGCAAACAAAAATAATTGAAATCATTAAGAACGAATCTAAAGCAATGAAAATGAATATATACTCGACGTAGAAGCAATATTTTACAAGGCTCCTTCACTAATTATTCTTACAAGGGACATGAAAGTTCGAAGTAAAGGTGATTTAGAAAAGACCAATATCTCCAAATGATTTGGATTAAAATACTTTCCGACAGATCACAATAACCTCCTTTAAATCCTTGGACTAGACCTCTAGTACTTCAGAAAAAATATAAAAGCAAAGATGTTAGACAAATTAGTTACATTTAACAGAATCCTTGAATGGCGTCCCATGTCAAGCAGTCAGTTTCACAGGTAAATCCCTTCTTATTTTAATTAGCAGAAGGAAATACCTTAAGATCACCATTGATCAGGTTAGACAAATTAGACAAATATAAAAGCAAAGATGTTAGACAAATTAGTTACATTTAACAAAATCCTTGAACGGCGTCCCATGTCAAGCAGTCAGTTTCACAGGTAAATCCCTTCTTATTTTAATTAGCAGAAGGAAATACCTTAAGATCACCATTGATCAGGTTCTTAAAATTACAAATATGATTGGTATCAATATATTTATGATACTCTGTTCCCAAGCACCCTGTCTACACTAGATCTAATCAAGGCTCAATCCAAATCTAATGCCCGATATCATAGCTTCCACCTTTTCCAACAATTCATCCCTGCAGAGATATTTACTGAACTTTAATGGTGCAACTCAATTCACCCAAAATAGCCAAGGATTGGGAATGAAAAACGAAATACAATATTTAAATATTATCAAGAGTAGCTGTTTAGCAGCTGATTTTTAAAGAGAAATGAAGAAAAGAAATGACGCCCTTATCCTGCAATTATGTATTACTCAAGCATTCGTGTTCTGATTGTGAGTCGAAGTGGATTCTCCCAATTTCAGCATCAACCTGAGAAGAAAAGAAGTCCTTTCGGCAGAATGCTCAAGTATTGTCTAGGGAAACAAGGGCGTTTTCAATTGCACTCTTCAATGAATACCTTCAATTGCATAGTTCCATGAATACCAGGTACCTGAATTCCTTGTGATTTTAGAGTTGGCACGACCTTTTAAGAATGTGATGCAGGTCAGGGCCTGCAATATTAGAATGCACAGAACAAACTCAAGTAAAACGCAACTCAAATTAATAACAGCAGATATACAAACAACATTATTCTTGTTGACCAAAATCACACAGGGTTTAAACTTTAAAAACCCCTGGAAACTCATTTAATAAACCAGGCCTGAAGCCTGCACTCTCTTCAATCTCACACATTTAGACAGCTGCAGCCAAACACCTCTAATTCCTTTCAGACTTGATAAATTCAGAAGTTAAAAAGCTTCTCTTTCTTTACACAGGCTACAACATTCAGAGGCCAAAAGTGGCAATCGAATACCAAGGCAACACCACAGTTTCTCAAGGCACACAACTTACCTCACCTCGCCTCGCTTCTCCCAGCTTTCACTGTTACACAGGCCCAGTATCCACTCCTCTCTTCCTTTCCCGAGTCAGTCTCTCCAATTGCCTTTTGCTTGAGCCCATTAGTAAAATGGCAGAAGCTCAACCAAGTGGTGCCCTTAGAACCCTTCAGCTTCTATTGCACCCATATAAGACTGTTCATGGACACCATGAGTTCTGTATGTGTCAGTTTGCTTGGTAGGCCAAACATCATTCCACCTTTGTTGTTTCTGCTCAAATTATTCTACAAACCAGTGATTCCTTCACGTAAGATGAACCAAAAACCTTGCCACAAGGTTTAGTATAACTGGATTTTGGCACAGAGGAGACAATCTTTCTACAAGACTTCACAAAACTCCAAGATAAACCACCATTTTTTTCACTATTCTAAGCCCTTGAAGCCTACATCTGGGTGCGCTCTTGAGCAAGCCAATACAGAAGGAAGGTACTAAATGAACTCAAATGTCATCGGTTTTTGCAATCATGAACTTGTCAGAATGAAATGTTGGTTTTTATATGCAGAACTCGGTATCAAATCACATTTGAGCACCTTGGGGTTACCTATCAAAGGCACAAGGTTGCGTCAAGAACACTAGCTCTCATGGCTCCAACATGAACTATCCAATCACTCATGAATGTATGGACTGACTTGGAAGTTATTCCTGCTTTCCTAACAATGATAGACTAGTAACTGTTATCGTCTTCAAGATGCATTGTCCAAGGCTGAAAATGGCTCTTTTTAAATGTTAATTGACTTGGGTGGTTAAGAGAAGTTGTTATCCTCCCCCACCTTGGTTCAACTCCAACTTGTTACCTATTTGCCCCTCATGGGTTAAAAGGGGTTGGCAAGGTACCAGCAATCTCACTCTTGTTTAAGTTTTTGAGGGTGGGGCAAGATGTTCCAGACATTCTAGCCCAAGGAGTTTAGCTCAACCAATTGTTGTCAATGTTGCCAAAAGTATTTAGCTAGTTTTGTGCCAGCAAATGCCAATTCAAAGCCCCTTGGATTAGGCTCAGTAATATATGCCAACACGTTTACTTGGGTATGTGGCCATCTACCCCCTTCTCGAGCTGGAACACTATGGATCACACCTTTGCAGCGCCAATCCTTTCTTTGTTCAGGTTGCCAGGGAAAGCCAATTCATGCCCTAATCCTCTGCCAGTGAAGCATTTCTTGCCTTGTGCATTGATGGTCACATGCTGGCTACAAAATGGTCAATGCTTTACCTTTCTCTTGGCCATAGGCGGGACAGGTGTCAAAGGCAAAACCAAGGCTGAAAACAAACAAAATAACTTTTCCACAGCTGTAAGGGTTAAAGATACAGAAAGAAAATCAACAGCAAACACATCATACTCATTAGCAATAGGAAAGCAACAGCATTCTCACATAACAATCTCATAAAATGTAACCTAAACATACCATTGCCAACTATTAATCAGCACAATGTCATCAGCTACAGAATTGGTCAATGCAGTAGATAACAAGCTGAATAATGGATAAACTGCGGGGTTCTAGGGGATAATTCTTTATACAAAAATTGAATATAATGAGCTAATTTAAGAGTTCATCAACGGCCAAGTTCAAGCATCTACCCAAACGAAGTCATCCATATGTGCATGAAGCATTGCCAAGGGGATAGGAGACATAGCACTCTCCCAGAAAGGTGAAAACAATTTTGGAGTAACCCCAAAAGTCTTTTGGCTCTATGTAGCTGAGGTCCTGGCATGGACCCATGTGTCTCCTGCAATCAGAAAATCTTTCGAGGAGAGTGTTTAAACCAAGGTGGAACACTCCATTCTTAAAAGTTTTAACAAAAACCCATTGGATGTCCTCCCTACTTAAGAACATAACTCATAGCCTATTTTAGGTCAAGATGTGGAATCTCGCTAGTGCAAAAGATATCATTTTTTACTCTCCATTTAAGGCAGAACATAATATTCTGTAAGCTGAGTAATTACACAAACAGTCTTGCATTATGTAGGGGCTGGAGACTGACATATGTGTTCGTTAGTGTCTTGCATTCTGTAGGGTGGAGATTGACGTATGAACCCAAGGACAACATTGTGGAGACAGCTTCAAAAGAGTCTAAATGAAGAATTACAATAACACCAGCTTAGATCCATCTTAACCCTAGATCTATCAAGCACCAAGAGAGATAAAATCTCTCGAGGTGCAAATCTCTTTTTTGAGTGCAAAACTTGAGGAAAGGTTTGCACCTCAAGAGATTTGATCCCTTTTCGTGCTTGATAGATCCGGGATTATGACGGATCTAAGCTGGTTTCAATCATACGCGGCCACAAATCAAAAAGAAGTTAATTTTTGGAGGTCCCCCACGAAGGAAAAAATGGATTTTTTTAAAAAAATTAAGCCCTTGGACCTTGGTGGTTAAGTCAAAGTAAAACTTGAGAAAATTAATTTAAAAAATTAATTTTTGGATTAATAAAAAAGGGGTTTTATGAAAAATACTAAAATTCCTCAAAAATAAATATTTTCGACGGTGGAGATTAAAAGATCATCAAAATTTTATCAACAGTTAAGATTATTTTGAGGGGGATCAAGCCTATTAGCCATTATTTTCCAATTGAGATTTATCTATAAATTAGAAGCCATTTTGCTTCTCCAGTCATGATGACAACTCTAGTTCTAAACTGATGTAATTTTGTAACGTTGGTGTTAAGCCATTGTTTTGCTGGGAACATTTGAATATCATAATAAAAGACTTTGGGGTTCAGTTCATGGTGTCTTTGTCTCATTGATCTGTGGTACGTGCTAGCTATGTGCTTTCCTATATTGTGCTAAATTTTTATATAAGCTTGTTATTTCATTTGTCGGTGATAAGAGCATTCTATTGGTAGATTTTGGGTCTATCTTAGGTGATCTGATTCACCATATGTCTAACAAGTTTGCTTGAAGAAATATATAGAGATTTGTAGGTACACCAACCCTTGGGCTCCAAGTTCACAGACTGTGGGCATGGGCTGACCTTGTTTGGGCTCCAGAGAATTTATATGATTGTCTTACTTCGCTAAAGGTTGTGATTAATACTCTATCTTTAGAAATAAATTGAGCCATTGTCATTATTTTAACCACAAAATTCTCAAAAAACATTTCATTTACAAGCATTGTATATTTTGTAAAATATTTTTCTAACCCTTGTTTTGTTTGGGGTTTTATTTTGAATTTTTGTATATATTGGGGTTTTGGGAAATTCTATTTTCATTTGTGCAACTGAGATTCAAGTTATTCAAAGAGAGTTGTCAGGATTTGGAACTAGATCTAGGCCCTCGAGGGTAAGATCTAGTCTCCATTAAATTTGCACAGCCAACATTCAAGGTTTTGCAGTGAATTTGGGCAATTTTTGAAGATCTAAAGTGAGATTCATTTTTTGCAGGGGTTTTGAAAAATATTAGCGCCTCCTAATTCCAGGGTCAAGCCTTTGGCCCTAGCCTAAACCTTCTTTTCCCTTGTTGTCATCCTTCTAAGGCAGCTAAACCCTAGTCGCAGTTTTCCCCAAGCCTTTAGGCCTCTCGGCCTCCATTGTTCCTCCTTGTTAATTTTAGGTATGTTCTATGCTTAGAGCAATTTATTTCAATTTTCACAGTTAGCTCAATATCTTTTCCAGATTAGCAATCACATCAGCATTAAAGTAAACTACAGATAGAACATAAACATAAATCGCAGAAGACAAGCCAAGACAAGAGGACACAAGATGTGGCGCTAGCCAGGGACAAACCCCAATGTGAAGAAACCCTTGATCAATTCTTCTTATATGTTCTTCAATAGTTTAGCACAGAGAGAGTGAGATAGTACGTTTACAACAGAAGTCAACACTTTGACTTATCTAGATAAGAGCATAGATCATCTCTAAGAAGATGATACATGATATCAGTTGAAGACATGCTGCTTCAAATGATTCTCCAAGGTGGCTCGTTCACCTATCGTTGTGCTGCATTTCGTCATCAAGCTGCACCTCACCGCGCTGCACCATGCTGCACCCATCATCACTATGCTGCATCTCATCACGCTTCATTAATATGACGGTACCCATCACAGTACTACATTATGTGCCACTGCTACACCATGTTACCGTACTAACCTATGCTCTGGTTGCACCTTGCTTGCTTGTTGTCCCTTGCTTGCTTGTTGTCCCTAGCATGCTTGTTGTCCTTAGCATACTTGTTGTTGCATGCTAGTTGTCCCTTGCATGCTAGATGTGACATTGCATGCTTGGTGTATATGTTGCTAAGTACCATACAATTGTCCCAATGTTAGTTAGTTGTCCCTTGCATGCTGCTCTCCTTCGGAGACAGATGCTCCGACAATTCCTGACTGTTCCCAGCAGTTCCAGCAGTTCCGACAGTTCCCGGCTATTCCCGGCAGTTCCAGCAGTTCCGACAGTTCCCGGCTATTCGGACAGTTCCAACAATTCCAACTTTTCCCGGTAGTTCCGGTTTTTCTCGACAATTTCGGCTTTTCCCAGCAGTTCCGGCTTCTGCCCTCTAGATTAGGGCAGCGTTATCCCTTAGGATCTCTCCTCCTACTAAAACCCAAAGACAAGTAGAGAGGAAGAGATCCCAGGTGTGCTGAAATGACTTGAAGGCCACCTCTATTTATACTAAAACGTTGAGCACAAGTGGGGTTTATTTGGTTGCTGGCTGACCTTGACAAATTGTCCCATAACACAAATAAATTCATATCTCCACGAATACTTATCAGAATCAGATGATCTTTAGAGCAATCCTACACCTCTCGATGAGAGGGATCCAAGAAAATATCAGCTTCCATTAATAAGATGACCCACATGGAGTTTGGCCCTAGTTGCCAATTTTAACACTCCTCTGTCTGCCCTCGAATCTTCCCTTTTCCCTTGCGGCAAGCCTAAAGGCTTCTCCTAGCCTTGCCACAGGCTCTTGAGGCCTCTTCTTGGGTGTCGCAAGCCCGAAAGAGCCTCATTCAAACATAGCGTAGACTCTAAGGCCTTCGCTGCCCTAGCCACATGCCTATAAGGCCTTTTCCCACTCATTCGTGGCGTTCCCTTGCCTTTTAGCCCTCTTTGCCCCTTCTCATCTCTTATTTAGATTGTCATTGAAATTTTTTGAGCTAATACTTGTTGTCTGCAGAGGTATTGGTCAAATTTTTATGGTTGCAAGAGATTATCCCATTGGAGAATTTTTTGGACAAGAGGACTAGTCATTTTACTAGGCTTAAAAGGCCTGTTGGTTTGTCTCTCAAAACCCTCACCTTCCTCACTGTTTTGCTACAACCATCTTACCATTTCCTAACAGTGGTAAAAATTTCATTTAACTGACCTAAAAATCATCAACAAGTTATCTAAATCCATTAGCTAGTCATTGCATAAATTGGGCATTCATTGTTTAGCTTGTTTCGTGAAAATCTTATGATTGTCATAGGCATTATAAAGTCTGATAACTGTGGCATTGGCATCTAAGGGAAGCTAATTCATTAAAAAGTTGGTGTTGGCAAGGTGGTCTGATAGTGGATTGACTCATTTGCATTTTGGCATTCATAGGCATTGTTGTAACATGCATTTCTTGTTACCTTTAATATTCATTTTTCATACAAGAACTTGAAAATATTTCAAAAATAGATAAAAGCAAGAGGAGGGAGTAATAATGGTATATCGGGTATGTTTTCTTTGTAAATAAACAAGTAAAAATAAAAGAATCGGCCCCGGTATAGCCAAGGATTAAGCCAATGGTTATATGAATGTATACGTATAATATATCGCAAAGCACATTGTGTATCGAAATCGCAAAAGAAACAAGTGATAAAGTTAAAGGTCTGGACCTGAAATATATATATTACGCTTTATAAAGTTCACCGAGTCCGCTGCACCACAGAGCTATGTACGTTGGGTTCCATCAATTGCAATTTGCAATAGGCGGACCCGAAACATATATATATTATGTTTTATAAGCCCCGGCGGGTCCGCGACCATCGCATAACGTTTATACATAGTAAATGGTATGACGATTGCGATATGTGATGGCCAGACCCGAAAACATATATTTTGCATTTTATAATGTTGGCGGGTCCGTAGAACGCCTTATGTATATGTGTTGGCTCATAGCACCGATTGTGATTTGCGATTGGGATTTCAGACCCGATATTATATATGCCATGTTTTATATTTCCGGTGGGTCCGCCATATCGCAGATTGTTAAGGTTTGGGTTAATACATCCATTGATAGCGCCGATTGTGATTTGCAATGGGTTTCGGACCCGATATGATATATATTACGTTTTATAACTCCGTCGCATCCGTCATGCCGCAGTTTATTAAGGATTGGGTTGATATAACAATAAAATGGGCCGATTGCGATTTGTGATGGGAAGTTAATGCAATGATGAACAGACGGATCCGATGGAGTTATTAAACTGGGTTAATTCTTTTTCAGTTCCGCTTTTGCGTGCTTTGCGTTAATTTTGCCGTGTAAAGGAAAAAAACAGTGTTAAAGCCAAATTTGAAGAAAAGGCAATTGGTCGAGCTTCTCGGTGTTTTGGCCAATTAAAATGTATCTGATATATATGTAAGCCCCAGTCTATGCACATGTCAAAGTTTAATGCAGTTAATTACGGTTTAAATGGATTAAGCGTTATTAAAGCATCCACAGAGGAACTAAAGAGCCGATTAACAGAGCCGAAAGCCAGCAATCATTATCATCTTCTATGTTCAGTTATTTTTCGTTATTTGTCATCTTCTATGTTCAGTTATTTTCCGTTATTTTATGTTCTTTGAGATGTCTTTACCCTCTAGGTAATATTTTGTAGAATTTTCTTACTTCAAATAGTTAGAGAAACAGTTCAGTAGTTTGACAGTTTCAAAGATCAGCAACTGTTTCACAAATGTATAAAAGGAGGAAAATTTACAGAAAAGGGGTTAGTGGTTCGAATTTTGGAGAACCCGGAGACTAGGCCACTGTATTCCTGATATCATTGTTGATTAATGAAAGAATCAGAAGTTTCCATGAGTTGTTGGGTATAATTTTGTAACCTTCTCTGTCATGTGTCATGTTATGTTTTCTTCTTTCAAGCATAGTAATGAAGTTGCAGGTCTTTATTTGCTTATGTAGATAAAGTTAAAATTCCTTAAAAGAGCACTCCTATACTTGAAGTTTCCACCTTCCTTTCTAAGTTATAGATAATAGTTTCTGTGAAAGACCAGCATATTATCTTTAACTTCTCCAAGAGTCACAGATAGTAGTTTCTGTGTTAAGCAGCATATTGTCTATGATTCAGTTCTCATTTTCATAATTCTTCTAAGTTACAGATAGTAGTTTCTGTGAAAAACCAGCATATTATCTTTAACTTCTCCTTCAAGCTTTCTTCACTCATCATTTATATCTAGCAACAAATGGCATTCTGAGATGTTCCGGTCATACATGTGTTAAGGGTTAAAGACCAAGTTTTCCAAGTCCTTCATTTGAGAACACAACAAACAATAAGTGACAGTAAATAATATTTATTAATGTCTTAAGCACAATTTCTCTACAGCCAGGAAATTGGTTTCTTAAGGTACAACATTAATTGGCGCCGTTATCGGGGAGAGAAGACAAGAACACTTTTCCCTGGGTTTTTCAATATTTTCCTCTGGTTGTTCAGTGAGGAGGAAATACTTGGCTGTTTCGAATAAAAGCAATAAAAGGCGACTCCATAATAACAGAGACCACAGCCTGCAAAGCAATGGAATAAGAGCATTTTTCCTTGGGTTTATTAAGATTGAAGCTGATTCTTGAGAATGACAAGTTTCAACAGTTGGTTGTACATTCACACCTGTGATTTTCACTTACAACATTGATTGGCGACTCCACTGTACTTTGAAGTTTTCTTTTCTGGGTTTTAATGGCTCTCCCTGCATTCTTAGTCCATAAATTTGATCCATTTGATTTTACTAGGATCACTGGCTATCCTCATGATATGCCTGCATTTTCTGCGTGGAATGAGTATCTTCCAAAATTCAGTAGAAAGGAATATGAAGATCCGGCTCAGCATCTCCAAGAGTTTCATGAATGCATGGAGTAGCAGGGCATCATTCATGAAGATGTGAAGATGAAGTTGTTTTTGTTTTCTTTGGACCTAGAAGCTAGGGTTTGGTTCAGGTCTCTGCCTTTTGCAAGCATTTCATCTTTGAAAGATTTCCATTCAGTATTCAATTCTTCTTGTAGAATTTATTATCCACACAAGTTTCTTTTTGAAGGTTGTTGTGAATATTATGATTTTAAAGAAACTTTAAAAGCTCAAGATAATCTTGTTGATGAAATTAATGATCTTGTTGATAATATATCAAGCATTCAAAGAAGTTATAGCCAGTTTAACTATGAGCAAGTCTCTGAAAGCGAGGAACTATTATTTTCTCAAAATGATGCGGAGAAGTTTATAAAGCATTTCTCTTCAATGATCTCCCAAGCAGTGAATTGGTTGAGCCAGTTCCAAGCAAATCAAGAGACTATTCAGATACAGGAAAGTTCAAACATGCATCAAGAATTTCTGCTCAGCACTCGAGAAGAGGAAGAAATAATTAAGTTGCAAATAAATCCCCAGAGTTCCTATTTTGTTAAATTTGATGATCCTCCTATCTATAACGAAAATGGTTTAAATGGGGAACAGGACGAAGCTCTTCAAGTTCATCAGTTGGGTGTTGAACCTATAGGAAGAAACCAGCAAGTGGAATATGTTGGACAGCAATATATTGAGCCATCTATCATAGCAAAAGAGGCTATCTTATGTAAGGAGAAAGCTGATAAAGAGATGGTATATCAGTGCATTGAAGAACATAAGGATGCCCATGGATCAGAGGTAAACAATCTATTTGAAGTTGATCATATGTCATATATTGATGTGAAAAAAATTCTTTTTCTTCCTGAGGTTAGAATTACAAATTATTTTCAATCAAAGCTTAAAGATGAAAAGTGGAGACATGAAAGTGACATAGATCATTTTCTTAAAGATGTTGTTGATTATTCTGTTGAACATATTATCCCAACAAAAGGTTCAATTGAGCAGGAACCTTCATACATAGAGAATTTCTTTTTTGGAGCTGATCAAGAACATATTCTTTCTTTTGAAGATCCTGTGGCAGATTACATGGAAGAATTTATCAGCAATATACACATATCATTTTGTGGATATACTCTTAATTTTCGTTGTGAGCTGCTTTTATGCATAATTTATTTTTTGTTCAGGATGAATTGCATTTTCAAGATTCACTGGCAGAATGGTTCTAGATTAAGCACCCAAATGCTAACCTGGTACCATTGGAAGATTGACTTCACCTGATGGAGATCAATCATGTACATATGTAGGAACTTGTACATAAATAAGCTCAGGTGTTGAGCATTTGGTTTTCCAGTTGCAGTTCTTCAGTTTAATCATTAGTTGATGAATAAGGGTGACTTTCCCAATTGGAAACTGGTTTGCAGAGGCTTCAGACTTCAAGATTGTCAGGTTCCAGTTTGTCAAATTTCAGGGTTTTCACAATTTTGGACTCCATGCCCAACTAAGGCTACTGATCTACGATTCTCAATATTTTGCTATCAAAGTGCAAGCATCTTATCACTGCAGATATCGGCGTGGGATCACTGTACAAAATTTTCACACAATTAAGCTTGGCGAAGCAATATATGACTCCATGCCCAATGGATAAGGCACTAATCTACAATTCTTAGTGCTTTTGTGGCAAAAGCACTATCCCCAAGTGGAGCCAGATGTTGTAACATGCATTTTTTGTTACCTTTAATATTCATTTTTCATACAAGAACTTGAAAATATTTCAAAAATAGATAAAAGCAAGAGGAGGGAATAATAATGGTATATCGGGTATGTCTTCTTTGTAAAGAAACAAGTAAAAATAAAAGAATCGGCCCCGGTATAGCCAATGGTTATATGAATGTATACGTATAATATATCGCAAAGCACATCGTGTATCGAAATCGCAAAAGAAACAAGTGATAAAGTTAAAGGTCTAGACCTGAAATATATATATTACGCTTTATAAAGTTCGTCGGGTCCGCTGCACCGCAGAGCTATGTACGTTGGGTTCCGTCAATTGCGATTTGCGATAGGCGGACCCAAAACATATATATATTATGTTTTATAAGCCCCGACAGGTCCGCGATCATCGCATAACGTTTATATATATGTATATGGTATGCCGATTGCGATATGTGATGGCCGGACCCGAAAACATATATATTGCATTTTATAATGCCGGCAGGTCCGTAGAACGCCTTATGTATATGTGTTGGCTCATAGTGTCGATTGCGATTTGCGATTGGGATTTCGGACCCGATATTATATATGCCATGTTTTATATTTCCAGCAGGTCCACCATATCGCAGATTGTTAAGGTTTGGGTTAATACATCCATTGATAGCGCCGATTGCGATTTGTGATGGGTTTCGGACTCGATATGATATATATTACGTTTTATAACTCCATCGCATCCGTCATGCCGCAGTTATTAAGGATTGGGTTGATATAACAATAAGATGGGCCGATTGGGATTTGTGATGGGAAGTTAATGCAATGATGAACAAACGGATCCGATGGAGTTATTAAACCGGGTTAATTCTTTTTCAGTTCCGCTTTTGCGTGCTTTGCGTTAATTTTGCCGTGTAAAGGAAAAAATCAGTGTTAAAGCCAAATTTGAAGAAAAGGCAATTGGTCGAGCTTCTCGGTGTTTTGGCCAATTAAAATGTATCTGATATATATGTAAGCCCCAGTCTACGCACATGTCAAAGTTTAATGCAGTTAATTACGGTTTAAATGGATTAAGCGTTATTAAAGCATCCACAGAGGAACTCAAGAGCCGATTAACAGAGACGAAAGCCAGCAGTCATTGTCATCTTCTATGTTCAGTTATTTTCCGTTATTTTATGTTCTTTGAGATGTCTTTATGTTAATTTTAGGTATGTTCTATGCTTAGAGAAATTTATTTCAATTTTCACAGTTAGCTCCATATCTTTTCCAGATTAGCAATCACATCGGCATTAAAGTAAACTGCAGATAGAACATAAACATAAATCACAGAAGACAAGCCAAGACAAGAGGACACAAGATGTGGTGCTAGCCAAGGACAAACCCCAATGTGGGGAAACCCTTGATCAATTCTTCTTATATGTTCTTCAATAGTTCAGCAGAGAGAGAGAGAGAGAGATAGTACGTTTACAATAGAAGTCAACACTTTGACTTATCTAGATAAGAGCATAGATCATCTCTCTAGTACGTTTACAATAGAAGTCAACACTTTGACTTATCTAGATAAGAGCATAGATCATCTCTAAGAATATGATACATGAGATCAGTTGAAGACATGCTGCTTCAACTGATTCTCCAAGGTGACTCCTTCACCTATCGTTGTGTTGCATTTCGTCATCATGCTGCACCTCACCACACTGCACCATGTTGCACCCATCACTGTACTGCATTATGTGCCATCGCTGCACCATGTTGCCATCCTGACCTATGTGTTGGTTGCACCTTGCTTGCTTGTTGTCCCTTGCTTGCTTGTTGTCCCTAGCATGCTTGTTGTTGCATACTAGATGTAACATTGCATGCTTGTTGTATTTGTTGCTACAGATGCTCCGGCTGTTCCGACAGTTCCCGGCAGTTCTAGCAGTTCCGGCTGTTCCCGGCAGCTCCGACAGTTCCCGGCAGTTCCCGCTGATCCCGGCAATTCTAGCTTTTCCGGCAATTCCGGTTTTTCCAGCTTTTCCGGCTTTTCCGACAATTCCAGCTTTTCTGGCTTTTCTGGCAGTTCCGGCCTTTCCAACAGTTGAGGCTTTTCTAGCTTTTCTGGCTTTTCCAACATTCCAGCTTTTCTAGCTTTTCCGACTTTTCCGACAATTCCGGCAGTGCCGGCTTTTCTAGCTTTTCTGACATTCTGGCTTTTCCGGCTTTTCCGGCAATTCCGGATTTTCCGGCTTTTCCGGCTTTTCTAGCTTTTCTGACTTCTCCGACATTTCCAGCTTTTCCAGCGTTTCCGGCAATTCCGACTTTTCCAACTTTTCTAGCAGTTCCAACTTTCTGCCCTCTGGATCAGGGCAACGTTATCCCTTAGGATCTCTCCTACTAAAACCCAAAAACAAGTAGAGAGAGTAAGAGATCCGAAGTGTGTGTTGAAATGACTTGAAGACCTCCTCCTTTTATAGCAAAACGTTGAACACAAGTGGGATGTATTTGGTTGCTGGCCGACCTTGATGAATTGTCCCATAACACAAATAAATTCATATCTCCATGCATACTTATTGGAATCGGATGATTTTTAGATCAATCCTACACCTCTCGATGAGAGGGATCCAAGAAAAATATCAGCTTCCATTAATAAAATGACCCACATGGAGTTTGGCCCTAATTGCCAAATTTAACACTCCCTCTCAACTAGGGAGAACTCCATTTGCTGATCCATATGTTCGACCGTACACTCTCTGCCATCAGTGCCCTGCACTACTCAACTCTGCTCTGCTCTGCTCAGCTCAGCTCGGCTCTGCTGAACCATGAAGTAGAAGAATTGATCGAGAATGTCTCATACCATTCTCAACTAACCCGAAGTCAGTTTCATCTGAAGAGAGTGTCACATCACTCTTACTGACCCGAAATCAGTTTTATTGATCCCAGATCAATATCACAAGAGAGTGTCTCAAATCACTCATACTGATCCCAGATCAATGGAGGTAATCCTAGCATAGGGAGCACAGTAGGTACAACGATGCGTCCATCGATAAAACTACTATGGTCCCTATCCTCATTTCCCTGCTTATTGATCAGATGAGAGGTACTTCCCATGAGTCCCAGACTGCATGGGTAGGATGCCTCGACAGGAGAACGAATCATCCTGTCAGTGGATGCCACGAAGAACGAATCATCCTGTTCCACAGTTGCCACGGAATCATCATGGCCCACAAGAGAACGAATCATCATGTTCCACAGTCGCCACAGAGAACAAATCATCCTGGCCCACAGGAGAACGAATCATCCTGTTCCACAGTCACCACGGAGAACGAATCATCCTGTTCCACAATCGCCACGGAGAACGAATCATCCTGTTCCACAGTCGCCACGAAGAACGAATCATCTTGGCCCACAGGAGAACGAATCATCCTCTTCCACAGTCGCCACAGAGAACGAATCATCCTATTCCACAGTCGCCACAGAGAACGAATCATCCTGGCCCACAGGAGAACGAATCATCATGTTCCACAGTCGCCACGGAGAACGAATCATCCTAGCCCACAGGAGAACGAATCATCTTGTTCCACAGTCGCCACGGAGAACGAATCATCCTGGCCCACAGGAGAACGAATCATCCTGTTCCACAGTCGCCACGGAGAACGAATCATCCTAGCCGACAGGGGAACGAATCATCATGTTCCACAGTTGCCATGGGAGAACTAATCATCCCAGCCCACAAGAGAACTAATCATCCTGTTCCACAGTTGCCATGGGAGAACTAATCATCCCAGCCCACAAGAGAACTAATCATCCTGTACATAGCGCATCACCAAGGGAGGGTGAGTCGCCCTGTGGTCATATGTTGCTCCAGTAAGTACCCCAAGCCCCTCAGAGCTCCCAGAGCTCAATGCATGAAAAATTCAGGACCCTTATAAGAAGGTCTCTCAACGACTCCAAGTCGTTCGAGAAAGTCACATATTTGACTTTTCCCTGGGGCTTTGACAAAATGTCTGCGACCTGTACATCAGTCTCAATGCGATGGAGCCTCCTCGCTCATCGACTTACCATATCCCAAATAAGGAAGTATCTGATGTCTATCTGCTGGAGCAATCATCGAATACGGGATCCCTCAATAATCGAATCCCACCTCAAGTTGTCACAGAGAATCACAGTGGTATTCATCATGTGTACAAATAGCTCACTTAAGAGCTTCTGCAACCATGCAGCTTCACACGAGATCATACTCGTAGCTATGTATTCAGTCTCTGCGGTGCTTATAGCAACCGACTTTTTGCTTCCTGCTCATCCATGATATCGAAGCAGAATCCAAAGAGAACCAGCACTGAGAAGTGCTCTAGTGATCCTCCATACTGCCTGCCCACTCAGCGTTTGAATAATCATGCAGTGTCATATTTCTGGTAGTGTATCTCAATCCATGAGAGATTGTGCCCTGAAGATATCTCAGAAGATTCTTGGCAGTAATCCAGTGAGGCTCAACCAAATATGAGCTCACCATGCTAACTGCAAAACATATGTTCGGACGGAAGTTCACCAAGAACGTCAACGCGAATGAGTTTATGAATCTCAAAGGCATTTCCCAAATCTGGTCCAACATCACTACCATATAACTTCTGAAAGTTAAGATCCTCGAGGTAGTCAGAGGTTTGCAGTTTATCATTCCACATTCAGAGTCCAACTCTCTCTTACTTTTGCAAATGAGAGGGTCTGCACTTGTCAGAAATAGGTCGTCCTCATAAGGTGTTGGTATGAGAGGTCTATCATCCACAACCTTTCGGTAATGGTTTGGATCGATTTCACTCCTAGTGAATCTCAGCTTCATCTGACAGCTATCAATCCTCTCATACTACGCCCGGGGAGTTTTGCTTCAAGCCATAGAGGGCTTTCTTCCACCTGCATAAGTGAGATTCCTGATCATCAATCTCAAACCCCTCGGGTTGTTCCAAACTTGAGGACCTGCTACAATAGGGTAATGGTCCCCATGTAAGATTTTCCTTCGATACTTCTCAGACATGTACTTTCATGCTCTTTTTGAATTCAGGCATCCCTGTCACCATCTGACTCACAGACCTTCAGTGCTACGTGTCAATGGGCATGGTCCCCAGTAGACTTCCTGCAACTTCATACAACCCTCAACTCAAAAACATCTTTGAAAATTCTATTTTCAAACACGTACCTTTCCATCGATGAGTACCACCCTGAAACCTTTGACTTCCATTGCTGAAATGGACACCAGGTTCTTGCAATCAGGTACATAAAAGAGATTCTGTAAATGAATCGAGTTACCCTCATTCAATTGAGGGATAACATTCCCTACACCCTTTCCGGGATATGTGGCATCGGCTCCAAGTATAATCCCACGATTGTTTCCATCTCTACCAAATTAGAGAGTGCACCTATCTATCCGATGAAGTGCCTTGAAGCACTACAATCAATAAGCCAGATTCCTAAAGAATCTGAAGGAGAGGGCCAATACAAGATAAAGAATCTGAAGGAGAGGGCCAATACAAGATAATGCTTCTTTATCTTATCAGAAACAACATTTGATTCTTCATACCTGGGGTTCCTTGCTTTCTTTGAAGATTCGACCATTTCCTTAATGACCTGCATTACCTGTCATTCCTTTGACCATTGAAGATGTCACTGGAATGAGTGTTATCTTCATCAAGAGATGTGTCTCTGCCATTCGGACACTCCTTCGCATAATGGTTGAACTTATTGCAACCAAGGCATCCGCCTTTCCTTCCACCCTTAGATCTGAACTTCCCAATGAAGTGATCTTTAGGTAGGCCATCAGAAACTTCCGTTGCGCCATTCTGATAATATACTCTGCTTCAACTTCACCCTCAGTGAATTTGAAGAGGGATGAGGAATCAACTGATCCTTTTGTCCTTTTCCAACTGTCTTCAGTGATTGTTCTTTCACTCTTGCTTGGGCATTGTCTTAACCTCAGCTCTGATACCATGTTAATTTTAGGTATGTTCTATGCTTAGAGCAATTTATTTCAAATTTCACAATTAGCTCCATACCTTTTCCAGATTAGCAAACACATCAGCATTAAAGCAAAGTGCAGCTAGAACATAAACATAAATCGCAGAAGACAAGCCAAGACAAGAGGACACAAGATGTGGCGCTAGCCAGAGACAAACCCCAATGTGGGAAACCCTTGATCAATTCTTCTTCTATGTTCTTGAATAGTTCAGCAGAGAGAAAGAGAGAGAGATAGTACGTTTACAACAGAAGTCAACACTTTGACTTATCTAGATAAGAGCATAGATCATCTCTAAGAATATGATACATGAGATCAGTTGAAGACATGCTGCTTCAACTGATTTTCCAAGGTGACTCCTTCACCTATCGTTGTGCTGCATTTCATCTTCATGTTGCACCTCACCGCGCTGCACCATGTTGCACCCCACCGCGCTGCACCATGCTGCACCCATCATCACTATGCTGCATCACATCACGCTTCATTAATCATGACTGTACCCATCACTGTACTACATTATGTGCCATTGCTGCACCATGTTGCCATCCTGACCTATGTGTTGGTTGCATCTTACTTGCTTGTTGTGCCTTGCTTGTTGTCCCTAGCATGCTTGTTGTTGCATGCTAGATGTAACATTGAATGCTTGTTGTATTGTTGTTCCGGCAGTGCCCGGCAGTTCTGGCAGTTCCGGCTGTTCCCAGCAATTCTGACAGTGCCCGGCAGTTCCAGCTGTTCCGGCTGTTCCCTGCAATTCCGGCAGTTCCGGCTTTTCCGGCAATTCCGGCAGTTCCAACTTTTCCAGCTTTTCAGGCAGTTTTGGCTTTTCCAGCTTTTTCGACTTTTCCAGCAGTTAAGGCTTTTCCGGAAATTCCGACTTTTCTGGCTTTTCTGGCTTTTCCTGCTTTTCCGACGTTCTAGCTTTTCCGGCTTTTCCGGCAGTTCCGACTTTTCCGGCCGTTTCAGCTTTTCCGGCTTTTCCGACATTCCAGTAGTTCCGGCTTTTCTGGATTTTCTGGCTTTTCCAACGTTTCCGGTTTTTCTGGCAATTCCGGCTTTTCGGACAGTTCTGGCTTTTCCGGCAATTCCGGCTTTCTGCCCTCTGGGTCAGGGCAGCGTTATCCCTTCAGATCTCTCCTCCTACTAAAACCCAAAGACAAGTAGAGAGAAGAAGAGATCCCAAGTGTGTATTGAAATGACTTGAAGACCTCCTCCTTTTATAGTAAAACGTTGAGCACAAGTGGGATGTATTTGGTTGTTGGCCGACCTTGACGAATTATCCCATAACACAAATAAATTCATATCTCCATGAATACTTATTGGAATCGGATGATCTTTAGATCAATCCTACACCTCTCGATGAGAGGGATCCAAGAAAAATATCAGCTTCCATTAATAAGATGACCCACATGGAGTTTGGCCCTAGTTGCCAAATTTAACACTTCACCTTCTGGGTAATATTTTGTAATAATTCTTACTTTAGATAGTTAGAGAAACAGTTTAGTAGTTTGACAGTTTCAAAGATCAACAACTGTTTCACAAATGTATAAAAGGAGGAAAACTTACAGAAAAGGGGTTAGTGGTTCGAATTTTGGAGAACCTGGAGACTAGGCCACTGTATTCCTGATATAATTGTTGATTAATGAAAAAATCAGAAGTTTCCATGAGTTGTTGGGTATAATTTTGTAACCTTCTCTGTCATGTGTCATGTTATGTTTTCTTCTTTCAAGCATAGTAATGAAGCTGCAGGTCTTTATTTCCTTATGTAGATAAAGTTAAAATCCCTTAAAAGAGCGCTCCCATACTTGAAACTTCCACCTTCCTTTCTAGGTTATAGATAATAGTTTCTGTGAAAGACCAGCATATTATCTTTAACTTCTCCAAGAGTCACAGATAGTAGTTTCTGTGTTAAGCAGCATATTGTCTATGATTCAGTTCTCATTTTCATAATTCTTCTAAGTTACAAATAGTAGTTTCTGTGAAAAACCAGCATATTATTTTTAACTTCTCCTTCAAACTTTCTTCACTCATCATTTATATCTAACAACAAATGGCATTCTAAGATTTTCCGGTCATACATGTGTTAAGGGTTAAAGACCAAATTTTCCAGGTCCTTCATTTGATAACACAACAAACAATAAGTGGCAGTAAATAATATTTATTAATGTCTTAAGCACAATTTCTCTACAGCCAAGAAATTGGTTTCTTAAGGTACAACAGGCATCTTCACCTTTGCATCCTAAAAGTGCTCTAAACTAAGTTAACTTACTGATGTCCTATTGTTCATTGAATGTCACTTGAACATAAGTAACATAAAGGTTTTCATTTGTTCATGCTCTATTGATAAGAATTGCTCATCGTGGAAGGGATTATTTACATTGTCTACATTGTTTACATTGAATTTCCTAAAGTGACTAGACAATTGGTGAAGTATCTAACTTTGCTATTAAGAACACTAACAGTGTTGTTTCTTGTGAGTTTCATAAGTTTCAAAGTTCCTAATAAGCTCACTCTCACAAGCACATAAGCTTAAGATCTAATATCGTGTTGAGTACTTGAGCAAACTGTCCATTGGTTACATTGATATATCTGGTAAGCACTATTGAAATTGGCACTCCTCCTTGCGTTTAAGATTGTCTACTCTATGTCATTAGATAATCATAACTAAGTACTTAAAGTCAATAAACAATCTTAACTCAAGATCACTCAATCAATTTGCATTTGCATCCTAGGCCTAGACTTGTGAAGGATAGACCTTGCAATCATCAAAGCCACAGTCTCTGCAGCGCCGGAGGCATCGTGTCTCCCGGACTTGTTGGTTGCCAACGGACCTTGCATTCTCTCATTTCATAGGGAATACCCCCATAGTCTGTTGTTAGGAGACAGCTAGAACGGAGAGGTCGGGGATCGGAGTAACAGCCCCTAACCTAAGTCATAGTCGCACCGTGCATGTATAATTTGAGCGACAACAAGTCCAAAAAAAGACCCTGCAAAATTCATAAGATAAATAGATGCATGACAATCATAGACCTTTTCAAAAATAGTCTAAACGAACAACTTGCCTTGGCCTATGCATTTGGTTTATTCCATGCCCTCCCAAATTGCCAAGGATATAGCACTTTTCCAAAATCTGGTAAGTGATACTTCAGAGAGTTAGAGGCCCCCAATTGATAATCAATTCAAGATCCCTCACCTTCAAGATAAATTTGATGTTGATCTGGTTAATGGCTCACCCAAAGATTATGTTCTAATGTATTCTTAGAAGATTTGAAGTAGGTTTGAAGTAACTTTGAACCCACAAAACCCTAGGAAGCCTTATAAAATTTGTAGGATAATTTCTCTAGGCCCAATGACTTTCTGCCATATGTTGCAAAGCAACTTAGAAATCATCTAATGAGAGGGACCAGTCATACATTTTTTGTCTTGTTAATGTTCAAGGGAACACATTCACAAAAATATGCATGGCCACCCTACATTCTTCGAATATTCCTTACAACAAACAAATAAGCATGTAGTTAGAAAATCAACTCTTTCGCAATTCAGACCTTAATTGGCACAATTTACATCTGATTTAATAGTTACAAAATGCTCAAAAGCTTGTTTTATAGCGGAGGCTCTAAAGAATTTTCTGTGAATTTTTTTGAGGGTTTGTCCTTGATTTTGGGTAAATCAAAGCAGCCACATATTTTTTCACCTTTATATTTTCTTACTCCAACCACTTTCACACAATGCTTAAAGGCCGGTAGTTGTCATATAGGCTTTCATTTCAGTCCATAACTCATTCCAGCATGAGCCACCCTGAGCCTCGTCTTTGGGATCACCTACCAGAGCTTTCTAAATGTTGTGGAGATAATGAATTCCATCTAAATGTGAGACATTAAGTATGTCACAGTTTCTTAAGATGTGTAGCATTTCTACACACAATGAAACAAAAGAGATCTTTGGTTAATGGTCTGAAAGTGCTGCTTGAGCCGTGGTCATATAATCCAAGCTTCAATCTCAAGTTTTACCAAGCCTGGCCTCCTCCTCTCTCTCACATTCGCACCTGCTCATGCATATAATCCAAAGCTTGGATCTCAATTTTCACCAAGCCAGCCCACCACTCTCTCTCTCTCAGATCTCTCTCGCATGTCTGGCTAACAATCCTTCTTCATTAGCTGATTATACAATACTAAAGCCTCCACAAACAAGCCAAATGGCATAAATGTTGGCTAGCTACAAAAAAAATATGTATTCAGCCATCTGAATGAGAGAGGAACCTATAACTTAAACACCGCTACCTTAATTTCTTGTCAATAGAAAATACCTACAAAATTATTTGAATCAAAAATTCTTCTAACCATCTTCTCATGAGAATGGTTCATCAACCCCCAAAATTTCAGTAGATGACCTTCATTGACAAGATCCATAGAGGGTTTCCACATTCATATCCTATCTATATAATTTCTACAGAACTCCAAATTAGTTGGGGGATTTTAGGTTATTAGGTTTGTTCAAAAAGTCATGTAGAATAACAATTTTGAAATTTGGTTTTTGGGGTTCTTGTGCAGCTCAGATATTCCAATAATCACAATAAGGCCCTACATACTTCAAAGAATTAAAATAACAGCCAAGGGTAGTAGAGATTCAAATTGCTAACATAACATAGAAGCACAATAGATATTCAAATTGCTAACATAACAGAGAAGCACAGTAGATATTCAAATAATTAACAGAAGGCCCTAGAAAAGAAAGTCCTGTAGGGTTTGCTTAAGCTGAAGTGCAAACTTTCTGCTTTTTGGGAGTATCGGATGGCACAGCTTATATATACTTCATCTCTTCTCTGAATATAAATATATATTTTTTTTTTTTGGGGGGGGGGGGCGGGGGGGCTGGGGGTGTCGCGGAAAGGCCCTGCCCTTGATCATCATGACCAACCCCTTCCTGCAGCAGGCATGGTTGCTATTTCATCTTTCTATGCTTGGGTTTCTTCTCTTTAGTGTTATGTTTTATCAGCAATTTGCTCTCGAATCTATGATTGGGGTGTTTTGGCTTTAGCCAACCCAATCTTTTGATTTTTGTTACTATATGCTTGTGGAGGCTGCTTGGACGGCCAGCTTTTTTATTAACGCCCTGTAAATAGTGTTGGAAACTTTAATTCAAATTAAAATAACAAAGAAGGGAAAGTGGACCGAATGACTCACCTGATGAAATCCAGCTTCTCTAGTAAGAGGAATCCCGAGCTCAGAAATACAGGCATGGAGTCTATCATCACTGCCAAACAACTGAGAATAGCGCTGCAAACAGGCATCCTCCATGTTATTCAACGCCTCCGCCAGAGGATAGCTGATGGCGATGCCACCACCACCGAAAGCCATGCCGTGACTGAAGTGTGTATTGGCAGAGTGGCTCTCGGAGGAGCTCCCAATGTAATGCATCTCAGAGGGGTCATACTTACTCAGAACCTTCATCAAATTATAGGCATTGAAAATTGTATCATCGTCCCCAAGAACAAACCACCGGACATTCTGCAAACGGAGCTTAAAAGTCTCCTGAACAATTCTGGCGATCCGAACGCCGGAGGGGTGTCCCGTCGGATTCGTGTAAGAGAAGTGAGAGGTGTCGTCAGATAATTTGATGGGCGGCAACGTCTCAGACGGATCGACGCTCCCGGGATTTTCATCCAACCAAACGAAACCCCGCATTAGGTCGGGATTCCACCAGAGCTTGGCGTATTCTTTGCGCTTAGGCCAGAGCCGAGCCGATCCGCCTATGCCGAACAGAATGTGGTCGAGATTTAAGCCCTCGGTCGCATTGGTTACCACGGGAAGCCGATCCTCATCCGTTTTTGTTTCGGGGGAAACTGTGTGGAGGGGCTGCCAGGGGAAGGCGACAGGACTCCCCTGCCATTCTTGCAGGGGATGCAGCCAACAGGAACGGTGGTTTCTGCCTGAAGAAAAAACCAGAGAAAACCATGCTAATGTTGAGAAGGCTAGGGACAGAATCAGGACTGCCAAGATGTGGGTTCGACCCTCACGCCATGCCCATCTATTGGACCTGTTTCTGAAGCGGTCATGGATATACATCTTCCAATGCTTTCATCTCTAGCTCCCAATTTCCAGAAAACTACAGTGGTACTTTCCCGTTCATGTGTTTGGGATTTCGTTCACCATTAATATTCCTATTCTTTCTTTTCCTGTCAAAACCCACCAATTGGACCGTTCAAATCCGAGATGGGCACGTTGGATACTCGAAATTCAGATAATGACCAATGGGAAAAGAAGTCAGCACGGTTTTGAACATCAAATTAGAATACCCGTCGATATCAACAACATTCAAACGAAAAATACAGTAGCTAGAATACAAAGTCCAGTGGAAATGGGCTGTTCCTTCTTTTATAATAATTGATGCTCGCATGGCCCGCTCCGCTTTCTAAACCCACCATTCTTGGCACTCGACCGGCGGCATGGGCTGTTCCTTCTCCTTTTATAATAATTGATGCTCACATGGCCCGCTCCGCTTTCTAAACCCACCATTCTTGGCACTCGACCAGCGGCCTCGAGCTGTAACTGCACTAATCCCTTCAATTTTTAATATATAAACGTTGTTAGGAGCACTAAGTTTAGCATAAAAGCAAGGTGGCGATTTTATGGGCACCATGTGATCTGTTTTTAAAATTTCCATCCAGTAAATTCTGTAACAAGAAGACACTGGGAAGATACGTTTTAAAAACTTCAATTGAGTGAGCATGCATTTTTCAGGGCTGACTTGAAGTATGGATCATGTACATCTTCATTGATCAATAACCGTTGGTTGTCATGTGCCCTTACCTCTTTTGAAGTGGATACGTTGTATAGGAATCTTTCAAAAAGATGTCCTCTTCAATGTGGGATTACACAAACATTTAAATATTAAGAATGGTGGACCAGGTGGGAAAAGGAGGGTGTTTATAGTTTTTTTGTTAATTTAAATTCGGAAAATTAGAGAGTTATTTATATTATTGAAGGAAACTTGGACTATAATTTTTTTTTGAAGTTGACTTAAATTATTGGATTTTTATAAAAAATTAGAAACTTTGTATGGTTAGAAATCATATTAGAAATTGAGATCGAGTACAACGTTGATAAAAAAAATGTGAATTGCGTATATATAGGATAGATATTAATATTGAAATTAAATGTTATTTATAAGTGATTTTAGTAGGGAGGTTAGCTTGAATAACATGTAAAAAAAATATATGTAAAAAAAAAAAAATATATATATATATATATATATATGTTGAAATTAAATGGTATTTTTATGTGATTTTAGCAATGTGGCTGGTATAGATAAAATGAGATAAGTCGTTTAATTTTGTCAAAAATGGAATAAATAAATAAAGTATCTCTTAATAAATATTGATATAAGGAATATGAATTATAATGGTGTATATATATTTTACATATGTTGAAATTGAATGTTATTTAAAAGTGATTTATGTTGAAATTGAATGCTATTTATAAGTGATTTTATTAGTGAGTTTATTATGGATAATATGAGATGAGAAGTTAGGCAGTGCCAAGGTGGTCTTTTCTGCAGTAACAAGGCTAGCACCGGAGACCAAATACACTCTGAGATTCTCTTAGTGAACGGCAATAGCTGGCTTTCCTTTGCGCACAGTGGCACCAGGCATCGAGCGCAAGCAAACTCCACGAGGGCGGACTTACCAGATCTCCATCTGAGCTGGGTAAACAATCTTCCCTTTATCTGTGTTCTTTTCAATACTAACAGTTGGTTCTGTGCTCCCAGCACTGCTCTCAATCATCAACAGGGCGCTCACCTCAACTCTGCCTCACCAAAGCAATCCGGCTACACAAGCGGCAAGCCTCATAACTCCTCAGCATCTGACAAAGCCTTCACCGCTCCCAGCAAGATGGCTGACCAGAACAATCAGCAAGCTAACCAGCAGCAGCCAAGGAACCCGATGGATAACATATTCAACAACAAAGATTGCCATATGTGCAAGGCACATGTCATTATGATCAATGCTCTAAAGAAGCAGGTGAAAGAACTCACTGAGGACTTTCACGCGGACAGAAACTCGAAGAGAAAGAAGCTGGAGAAGAGGAAAAAAGAAATCGAAGACCTTAAGGATCGCTGCATCCACATGGAGGCAGTCATTGACCACCTCCGCACCTTAACTGAAAGCCAGCAAGGAGAAGCTTCAACAAGAGTGAGCAAGAGGGAACCTCTCCAGGATGACTCGGTTACCCAACATTCCCCCTAACTCATGCAGTGTAGTTATAAATGGATAGGAGGATCCTTTGTAAGGCATTATAGCCGTTTAAATTCAGTATTAAGTGTAGTTAAGAAGAGCTTCGAGAACTATGGGTCTGCGAGCCCAATTTTGAATCTCAGCTCTTGGAATCTTCCTCTTATTGTAATAGTTTTCGAATCGCAAGTTTTATAATACACAAGTAGACGACTTTGTTAAAAAAAAAAAAATATGAGATGAGAAGTTTGATTTGTAAATTTCACAAGTTGGGTAACGAGCCTTATCACAACAAATCTTTCGAGGTGCAAATCTTTTCTCAAGTTTTAAACTTAAAAATAAGGTTTGCACCTCTAAAGATTTGCTCCTCTCTGCACTTGATAGAGTTAAGATTAATCTAGACTAGTACCAGCGTAGGTAGAGGGATCAAATTTCTCAAGATGAAAACCATGTTTTGAGTACAAAACATTAGGAAATGTCTACACCTCTCTTGGTAGATATGGAGTCAAGATGAATCTATGTTGTTTGGAGTAACACATTAATAAAATATTTAACTCTGAGTAATTTTTAGTTTCACTTGTTTTAGACCAACATAGATCCATTTAAGTAGGAATCTAAGATGAGCGGAGAAGGATTTCTTCACCTGCAAACTTTTTTAGAGTGCAAAATACAATGTGTTATTTTTCATTGTTTAAATTGTATTTTTGAATGCTAAATAGAGTTTATATAGGACCAAATAAAAAATTTAACCATAAAAACTTAATTTTTTTCTATATATAGATATATATGATTAGAGTGCAAAATACAATGTGTTATTTTTCATTGTTTAAATTGAATTTTTGAATGCTAAATATAGTTTATATAGGACCAAAAGAAAAAATTTAACCATAAAAACTTAAATTTTTTTCTATATATAGATATATATGAAGTTGATATTGACATAAATTAGTTAACATAGATCTTCAAATAGTTTATTTAAATATCTTGTTGAAATATTTTTGAAAAGTATAAGGTTTACACATTTTTTTACTTCTAAATACTTTACAAAATATTCATTTTTTTTTTAATTATAGCTGTCATTTTTCTATTTAGAACATAGTTTTGTTATTATTATTATTATTATTTTTTTTTTTTTTTTTTTTTTTTAAGGAGCAAGGATGGATGAACAAACTTACACATCCCCTCATAGTGGGTTGTAGAATGAGCCATACATGGGTGACATTGAAATATTTTATTTATCATTTATGATATCCATATTGATGATGATGATGGTTATGAGACCAAACTTTGGTCTATTGGACCTAAAGAAACAAATTATTTAGTTTGATTTAAGATTTTATTCCTATGCTCAGAAAGCTTGGAGAGAAGCCTCTCAAGCTCACTATAATTTTGACTTTGTAAAAGGCTAAGAAGGTCAGTATTGCGACAAAGATTATGAAACTGAGAAATAATGTGGTTGTACACAGGGCACTCGAATAGGAAGTGGTTTTCATCCTCAATGTTCCTATTCTCACAGAGATGGCAGATCCTTTCCATCCATGGTGTTTTAGGAACTGCCCAACGCCCTGTTTCATTATGGAGCTCATGAGAGTTTGTTCTAATCTTTGCTATATTAATTTTCTTCTTTGAGCTAGTTAAAACAGAGAGATACTTTTGATCTTCTAGGGTGGGGTTGATGACCTTCTTATAATAACTTAATTTTCTTTTAGCTGTTAATTCTTTCTCACACTACATTTTTTCTTTGAACTTAGAAGTAACAATATTTTTAATGTTATTAATGTTTTGCAATGCATCATTCTGGTTGATCGAATCTTCTAGGGTGGGGTTGATGACCTTCTTATAATAACTTAATTTTCTTTTAGCTGTTAATTCTTTCTCACACTACATTTTTTCTTTGAACTTAGAAGTAACAATATTTTTAATGTTATTAATGTTTTGCAATGCATCATTCTGGTTGATCTCCCAGTGGTTTAACCAGGCCCTTGTGTCTTTATACCACCTCCGCTTGAGCCTTAGGTGATTTTGGTTGGAATTTAAAGCTAGTTTAGGAAGTCTATGATCTCCTATGTTATTGAATTTGTGCTTGTACAATAGAAGCCTAGTCATAGCTAGGCTCTCGATAGGGGAAAGACCTACTTCTATAAGGAGAATAGGATAGGGTGTATTGCTTTTAATTTTCAGGTTATATGTTATAAAACGCTTTTGGATTTGCTCAATCTTTCTCCAGGATTCTTTAGATATGCTGCAACCCCAGACCTCACATCCATATAAGATAACAAGAGTGACTAAAGTTTCAAAGAGGAACTTCTTCTTATCCCACATTATGAGGTTTGTCGTTTTACAATTATTTTCAAGACCAAAATAAGCTTTCCACCCCCATTAATCCTTTTCTCAATGCTAAAGTTCCATTTGAGCAAATAAAAATTCTCTCGTGTATATATATTATCATAAAATTATAATATTATTATTCTTAAACTAACCGTTATATTAGCCATTATAGGAATAATATTTGATCTTGATAATCATTATAAAAATATTATTTTTATAAACTAGTCGTTATAAAAAAATTTAATAATTTAAAATAATAATAATAATAATTTTACCCTCCCTTTTGATTGCTTTGTTTTAATTTTAGTCTCTTTTAATTATTATTTTTGTTATAGGATCTTGACTCCTATTTATTTATTTATTTTATTGTTTTTATTTTTATTTTATATTTGGTTGACTTGAAGTGGTTATTTTTACTTTTTTCAATCTTTCTTAATTACTATTACTATTATTATTATAAATTATAATATTATTATTCTTAACTAATTAATATTATTTGATCTTAATAATCATTATTAAAATATTAATTTTCATAAACTAGTCGTTATATGATCTTTTGGTCTCTACATCGCCCTCTATTTAAGCCTTTGCCATGATGTGTATCTTGCCTTGATGTGCATCTTGTCTTGATGATGAACCACACAAGGTGGTTCCAAACGGATCGACAAAATTTATCCTATGTGATTTCTACGGAAAGGGCTCTTCTTAATATAATATGCATCACAGAAGCCTAAATTCAAAAATTTTAATCTAATTCTATTATTGACTATGCACATTTAAATATTTTATTTATCGCTAACAATAAATATATTTTTTAATTATAATATATTTTTGTTTTAAATATTATAAGTCAACTCAACATAGAATGAATTACACATCATGTATTACTAATAAGATTATTTTTATATGTCATATGTCAACTCTATATATCTCCCTCATACTAAAAAGTAAATTAATTATTTTTACTTTCAATTACTTTACCTCTCTATATCAAGTTCATATAAAATTAAGGTGGAAATTGATGACATTGATTTTTTTGTTATTACTATTTTTTAACTTGTTAATGTAAGTATTATTTTATTATTTTTAAATGTAAAATTAAGTAACAACATCTCCCTCATTTTGGACTCCAATTTTATATTATATTTATTAAATGTAATATTATATTAAAATGCTCCAATATAATATTAATATATTTGATGATGATGATTAACGTCCACTAAGATCAATGTGGTCTATCGGACCTTAATAAGGGATTAATTGTGACTATTTAAAATTTTGTTTCTATGATCAAAAAGGAGGGAAAGAAACACTTCAAGATCACTATAGTTTTGTTGACTTAACAAGTCAGGAAGGTTGGATGTGTGGCAAATGTTTTGGAAATGAGAATGGATGTGAGTAAGAGTCGAGCAATCTAAGAGAAAGTGTTTTTCATCTTCAACCCTCTAAGTATCGTAAAGGTGGCAAGTTCTTTCGTACGAGGGTTTTTGGGGGCAGTCCAATGCCTGATTTCACTATGAAGCTCATGAGAATTAGTTCTAATCTTTGCAATGTTTATTATCTTCTTAGTATGGTCAAGACAAAGAGATGATTCAGGTTAGCAAGGGTGGGGTTGATCTCATCCTTGTAATAAACTAGCTTCATTTTCCTCTCTAGCTCCTTATCATCCCACAATTTATCCTTAAATTTGGAGGTAATAGTATTTTTAATACTATCCTTATTCCCCAAGATGATCTCCTTCTTTATCCCCTAATGGTCGAGCCAAGACTGGGCATCCTTATGTCATCCACACTTGAGACGAAGGTGGGGGTTTTGGCTAGAGTTGGAAGCAATTTTGGGAAACCTATTGGATTCTATGTTGTACAGCTTCTTCTTGTACACCATGCTTTCAATGGGGGTGTTGTAGTGGCTAAAACACCCTCCAAAATTTTGGCCTGCATCCAATTTCGAAGCCTCCCTTGGGTTTTTACTTGATGTTTGCAAGCACTCGGGCTCACCTCGTGAGCTTGTGTTGAGTCTTTGCACCCTCCTCGCTTGACCATTCAACAAACATCCTTTTGCATGTTGGTCACAATGTCACACTTGCAGCCATGTTCTAGTCATGCACAAGGTCTTGCTTCGTGTGTACAAGTTGTATTCGTTATGTAAACATTTGTCGCACTCACACACGAAGTTGTATGCATTGTCGCACAAGCATCGTCACGGTCGTTCAATGATCTATCACAAGTGTCGCACTTGTCGCTCGCACCGTCGGTCAGTCACACTGAGTATATGTTGTCTTGATGGTTTGAGGCGTCTTGTCATCGAGTCATGTTGAGTGTGTGTTCGCAAGATCACGTATGCACAAGTTCACTCACTCACACACTTAGTCATTTTGTTGAAGTTCTAACGACCAGATCACCCTCCAACAGTCGGACCCTTGATGAGTTGCGTTGCGCAGTTTTAGTACTTATTGACCACGTACTACTGCCCAGAATTACACAGAGCTTGAGGTTGTCTCCTAGGTATCCTGCACTACCAAAATCCTAGAATCGACCGAATCAACTGTCACACACAACAACACAAAAGTTTCTCAACAAGCCATCTCAATCTGCATTGCTCGCAAGCGAATCAACCAACCCTCTAGCTGGTCAACCGGAGAGTTTGATCGGGCAATGGTCCCGGGACTCACTCGCCCAAAAATTGCGCAAAAGCTGCAGGCCTTGCCCACTCCACTGACTGAATAAATTGCGTTGACATGACGGACAAACACCTTGTGTCCATCCCTGTCTCCCTCAAAAAATTGCGTAGTTTTTCCAGCCAGTCAACTAGACAGCTAGCATGTTGCTCACCCGGAAAACTGCACAGTTTTCATGAGCAGCCACCCAGCTGCCCAGCATCCTGCTTAGCTCAAAAACTGTGATGGGATGTCCAGCAACCCAACATCTCGCTCAGCTCAAAAACTACGATGGGATGTCCAACAACCCAGCATCCCACTCAGCTCAAAAACTACGATGGGATGTCTAGTAGGCCAACCTCCCAGCATTTGCGCATTTTTCACCAACAGCACTCCTGCATCCCGTTGCTAGTCCCCTAAAAAAATGTGCATTTTTTCCCAGCAAGCCTCCTACAGCCCGATGCCAGCACCCTGGAGGAATCGTGCAGTTTTCGCTGCCAAGCCCCTTTGCTGCCTACATTGCTTCCTCCAAAAAATTACGTAGATATACCCGCCAGCCGAGCCAGATCCTGCGGACAGTCACTATTGATCCCGACTGTTCATCTTAGTCTCCCAATGACTTCTATGCAATTTTCACTGGCAGTTCCTAGAGCTCGCGTCCCAGCTTGAAATATGCCTTGTGCAGTTTCGTAGCTTTGTCCTCTCTCCCGATCACCTGCATCCAAAAGCGAACGACAATGCATCATGGTAGATTAACGAGTTTATGGATTTGATGTTGTCTCGTCATGAGTGATTGCAGATACAGGTACATGGATAAGACATGACATGACGACAGATGGGATGAACAAGGAGAGCACATGAAATGAGATTTCTTCCCGAACAGACGAACGAACGATGCATGCAAGGATATTTTTTCAAGAATGGACAAACATGCGAGGAGATTTTTTTCGTGAACGGACGAACATGTGAAGCATGCCAAAGAACAAGCAAAGGAGCGACATGCACATGAACCATCAAGTGAACACCAAGACCATCAAAGACTCTAAACATTTTGCCATGTAGAGGTGAAGTTGTGATACACTAAGAGCACATCCATGACTGAGCAACACTGCAGCTCGACATGGACACCACCAGCATTGTTGTGTCGATTCGTGTCATGAGTCATGTCGGCCACATCACTATTGTGGGCCATACTGTTGTAAATCAATGTAATGTAACATGGAAGTCCAAGAGACCCACATGTAATCTGAAGAGTCATGTAAAGTTGAAAAGTCATGAAAGTCAAATAGTCATGAGGGAAGTCGAACAGTCACAAGGGCCAGTTTTACCCTTGGCTATAAATACCCCTCATTTGTACATGTCAAAGACTTTTCACCTTGGCTCCTCCCACATAGCCTTCAGAGTCTGTAGTCTTTTCTTTGAGGAGTGAGCAGTGGCTCCAATGCCCCTTTCACGGGGTTAGTGATGTATGGTGTACCAATGTGTCTTGGAACTTTCGCTTAATTCAGAAGCCTGATAACAAGCCAGCACATTTTCACACATGTATTGTAACTGTTTGTAAGACTAATCTTGAACACTTGTAATGCATGTTGCTTTAACTTGTGTTAAACAATTGAACTCTTTTGGTTTCTCTAATACATATATTTATGAAAATGTGTTGTATAAGTTGTTAATGTTGTCTTGCCCGCATGGGCTGCCTCACCAGACATCAAATGAAAACTTTCTTATAAAAGTTTTATAATGATCGTCGCACTTGCGCAGACTACTCCATTGGGTGTTGTACGTGCTATCTTCTCTTGTGTGTTGTGACTGTCGCATCCATGTGGAATGCTCCTCCTGAAGTTGTGCATGTCTTGTTGTGTTGTGTCTCTCTTACAGAGTTGGGACTTTTTCTCTTTCAACTGGAGATTCACTTCCACCCTCTCTCTCTCCGGTGAAAGGACCTTGACACAAGTAACACTAGCACTCACTAAGCACATGAACCTCATTGTTCAAAGACGAAACAAACTACTCTCATTTGCTGAAAAGCAAGAGCTAAGGCATATCCTTAATATAATGGCAACCGGACCATCGTATCGGATGGGACTCCTACACCAAACAGTGCGAGGTCTAGTTGGGACTTCATATTGGGGAGATCCCCTGAATGTTGGCGGGTCCAGCACCATTAACATTTTGGCGCTAGAAGGAGGGCCAGATGACAAGTTGAGTCCTCACAATCTATGTTGAATCTTCGCACATTTATCATGGAGTTTGTTATAGTTCACCCTCTGAAATGTCTGTCCAATGGACATATGTTTCACGTCAAGAGGGAGTTATGGGATGACTTGTCACAAATCACGTATGAAGGTGAAGTGGCCTGGCTTGAGCACTTAGTTGACTTCCATGCGCTCATGGAGAATGTAGAAGGTTTTAATGAAACAGAGGTCTATTCGTTGCTTGCACACACACTTCGTGACCACCCATTGCGATGGTGTAGCATACTGCCTCATAACTCTGTGCACTCATTCAAGAAGTTCAGTGATCTAATTGAATCTATTTTTCACCATGTTGATCCTGAAGCACTTGATAAAAAAATTGTTAAAATAACGGAAGGCCCGCATGAATCACCTATGGATTGTTTGTAGTGCTTCCGTCTATTCATGTTTGAAGCTCCGAAAAGTCAGATGAAATTCCAATATCTCATGGACAGATTTTAATATTTCCTTAGCAAATCACTCAGTCCCAAGATGAAGTTGAAGTTCAAACCCTACTCGGCATACTTCGGTGATGGAGTTGCGCAATCACAAGTGGAAACAGTCGCTGTCACAAGTGACTGTTCACCTTCCCCTCATCAAACAGCTCCACCACCGTAGAGTGATGTTGGAGAGCATGTGCACACGTCTGTTCAACTATCACATTCTCCCACCCTCACTACTCTTAATATCTGCACCGGTTTGGTTGGGAAGCTGATCTGAGAATCACCCTTTAGTGATCTCAGTTAATTAATTATTGAATGAAGGTATTACATACTCAAGTGCTGGTGCGTGTCTATGTTATTTTAGGCAATGGATCGATCAGATTGCAAAATACACAGACAATGGAAAATGGAAAACAGCAGAGAAACACAGTAAGCAAATACAAGAACACAACAATTAATAAGGAGTTCACCCTATCCTCCAGGGCTACATCTCCGGTCTAGCTTTCAGTGGTGGCCTTCTTTTATTGTGTCTTTAAAGCAGAGAATTACAATGAGGAGCTCAATCTGAGTCTCCTGAAACAGAATTGCTTGGCAGGGTGGTTCTTGGATTCCCCAAGCCACTAGAGTGCACAGACTCTTTGCCTTACCATCTCTTGACCTCTCTAGTCTTTTATGGGAGCAGCCCAATGTGGTGCTCAGTTCCTGACAGATCCTCTCAGGGATTGCTCGATGCTGCCTTCCGCTGCAGGTCAGCTTGGCTCTCTGTCTTTTATGCTCTTTGCTTCATTGTCTTTTCTTTTCTCTGTCTTCATATTCTTCTCTCTAGTTCTTCCTCTCTGTCCCTTGTGTTATGTATGTTCATGGCTTTAAAGCCAATCGATCTCATGATTGCTCGCTTCCCCTTCCACCCCTGTTAGATTGCCTGCTGCTGCTCGCTTGGAGTTCCCTATCTCTGCGTCATCGTCAATGGCTCATAGGGAGTGGCCACTTGTCCTCTTGCGAACTGCGCCAGATCTTCCCCGTCAGTTCGGTTCTTTGGTTACGTTGGGAAACGACTCATCCGCCAACTCAGCAGTCAAATTGGACCTCAAATCCTTATACATCATGGCTTAATCCCCTATCAAATCTGGTTCCTTCATCGAGCGCGTTCTCAGCCGTCAGATCTCGAGCCCCAAGATCCGACGTCATTCGCTCATTTCACGCGGTTGACTTGCTCGACCGTTAGCGTGCGATGAGCGGCGACTTTCTCTCTCCTCCGCCTACCACGCGTCGGGCACTGAATGGAATCGCTAGGTTTCAGCCAAATCTGCTTACCATCCAAGGGTGCCCCCAATATACCGCTGGTTTTGGAGCACGGATCCCGCCTTTAGCCTTTAGCACTTTCCCCACAGTTTTCCCAGCTTCCATGCGGCCGAGCACTTGAGGCCCTTCCTTCTCCAGGGGTTTTGCCCAGGGATGGCCTCCTTTTCCCGATCTGGGCTTCCCATGTGCCAGTTTCACCTCCTACGCGGTCTCCATGGGCCTTGCTCAGCGCACTTTGACCAAGGTCCTCGTCGTTCCTCGCTGGCTGCCAACTATCACTATTCAAAGGTCTTCTTGATCACTCTGTGCTCTCAAAACTTTGAAGTTTGTCCTGTTTTGATACAGTCATGGTGCTTTGATAATCTTCATGGATCCAATTCGAATCACAGCCTTCCCATTGAAAAAGTTTTTGGACCACCAAAAGTTGGTTTTCAAGCATCGACTAAGTGAGGGTACAATTGTCTCACTTGTCCAATCTCTATCCACTTTGCACTGCTCGGCTTTGAACCCTTAAGCCCAATTCTGAGGTACTCAACATCTCCTCTGCATGTCGTCCTCACCTTCCTGTCCAAAACTGTGTCTTCCTGCAATTCATTAAGATATTCAGGTAGCAGGTCATCAATAGAAGGCAATTGACTCTACTCTTTAGGATCCTCAATCAGTGAAGGTTCAAACAATCTCAAGCAATCTGCATTTACAACTGAGTAGATGTGCATGTAAGCTAGTAGATCAAGGTGAAAAGCATTTTCACCAATCTGCTCAAGTATCTTGAAGGGTCCATACATGATAGGCTTTAGCTTTTTACCTTCACCTTGCATCCTGTCCTTGCTGATATACAGCCAGACTTGGTCAACAACTTGAAAACTATGCTTCATCTGATGCTTGTCATGCCTTGCCTTGTATTTGGCTTGGCTCTTTTCCAGCTGTTCCTGTACTGCCTAGTGGATCTCTTGGATTTATTCAATGAACCTAGTTGCCTTGTCCACATCACTGTGACCATCAACTGTGGTATCTTTACCAAAGACAAAATCCAAAGGAGACCTTGGTGTGAAACCAAAACAAGTCTCAAAAGGAGATCTCTGTGTAGAAGAATGTTTTGCTCTGTTGTAAGCATGATGCACATAACAAAAATGTTCATCCCAATGCTTAGGATGTTTGCTGCAATATCCTCTGAGTAACTGGATCACTGTCCTGTTAACTACTTCTGTCTAGCCATCAGTTTGTGGACGAAAAGTTGTGCTTTTCTTCAATTTGGTGTCCATCAGTTCCCACAGACTTGACCAAAAATTCCCCACAAATCGGGTGTCTCTATCAGATACAATGGAAGTGGGTAATCCAAAATGAACCCATACATGTTCAAAGAACAATTTTGCAGTTTTTTCAGCTGTAATACAAGGTATCAAAATACACATCTTACTGAACCTATCCACAATAACATATAGGTGATCATGACCTTTCCTAGATTTTGGCAATCCTCCAACAAAATCCATGGAGATACTTTCCCAAGGGTGAGAAGGAACTGGTAATGGAGTGTACAAGCCTAGTTTTCGATTGGTGGGCTTGCTTTTAGCACACATAGTACACCCTCTTACATATCTAGAAATTGTCTCATTCATTTTAGGCCAATAACAAAATCTTTGCAGCTGTGCAATTGTTTTACTTACCCCAAAGTGACCTGATATCAGAGAAGTGTGTGCTTCTCTAATTATCTTTACTCTTTCAGTTTGTGGAATGCATAACTTCCCACAATGGTATAAGAGTCGGTCCTTCACATGATAATCCAATTCTTCTACCCGTTTGCCTTGACTCAAAGTTGCATATACATCTTTAATGTCCATATCTTGAGCATATTGATCAATGTAGCTTTCATGTAGCACAGAATTATGCTTAAGTATAGTAGATGCATTTATAATGGGTCTAGATAACATGTTTGCAACTTTATTATGTATGCCCTTTTTATATCTGATGACTAAATGAAATTGTTGTAGAAACCCCATCCATGTATAATGTCTTGATTGCTGCAACTTGGTTTGGGAGTGTAGATATTGAAGTGGTTGATGATCAGTATGTATTATTGTCTCTTTGCCCACTAAGTAATGTTTCCACTTTTTCACACTCTGAACTAATGCATACAATTCCTTATGATATGTAGGATAGTTAACTACTGCAGGATTAAAAGTCTCAGAATGATAACATATGGGTTTACCATGTTGTGTCAACACTGCTCCCATGGCATAGTCACTGGCATCTGTTTGGATCTCAAATGGTCTTTGCAGATCAGGCAGTGCTAGTACAGGTGTTGTACTAATCTTTTCTTTCAAGGTGTCGAAGGCTTTCTGATGTTTGCCTCCCCACTGAAACACCTTGTTCAATCCTGTTAAAGCATGTAAGGGAGCTGCAATCGAGGAAAAGTTAGAAATGAACTTCCTACAATATTGTGTTGCCCCTAAGAAGCTTCTCACTTCTGTAGCAGATTTGGGTTTAGGCTAGTTTACAATCACTTCCACCTTAGAGGAATCTATTTTCAATTCACCACCCCCTACTATATGACCCAAATAATTACACCGTAAGGCGTTCCCTCTGAGAAAGACATACCTAAAATGTGACGTGTGCGATCCTGAGCCATTGATTTTGTGTGTTAGACGATTGGGGTGTTTTTTGCCGTTGGTTTAATCTGTTTTTTTCATAGAAAAATGTTATTTTTTCCACCAGCTGGAAGACAGAGAGGAAGGATCTGGCAATGGGCCATGAAAGGCCAGGCCTCCTGGCGATGAGACTCTTCGCAGTGACTGAACTGAAACGTGTCTTCGCAGTGACAAAACGTGTCTTTCTTCTTGGTTTCGTGTCTTTCTTGCTGCATGAGGGCCGCGTAGCCAGCGCAACCTTGTGTTGTTATATCACTATTTGTACTTTCTGCTTCACACATGGGATTTCTGCTCAGAGGTCTTCTGGTTGGAAAACTCTTAGCGGTCAGTGTTTCTTGCCCTTCTTTCTGTTATGGTTTCTGATTTATGTTAGCCCTTCTTTCTGTTATGGTTTCTGATTTATTCTTTTAAAGCTGTTATGGTTTCTGAAGTCACTGGGATTTGTTCTTTGCTCTGAGCCTCATTTTGCAGCTTTGGCATTTTTCAATCGTACGTTGGCCGTTTGCACAAATTAAATATGTGCATCTTTGTGCCTGATAATCTATAGGGATATATCAAACCTGGGTTCAGATGGGTTTTGGTAGCATCCATATTCAATATCCCTAATCTAGCATTTACATTCAATGCGCAAACGCGCGAACATAAACATGGTGGCTCACCCCACCCTCTCCACCTGCGCTGTAGAATGCTTTTGGGTTCATTGAATGTGCTAAGTCTATCAGTTGATGTTGGAATTTCGTTGAACATAGCAGCTTTCTTTAATCTCAAAATTAGTTTCTTGACCACTGGAAGCATTCCTAAAATGATTGCCTGGACTGACTAGGTTCTTTTTTACCCTAGGTTCTTTTTTATAAATGTTCTTTCTTGCTTTAGTCTATTGAAAGGATTACTTCCTCTGAAAATTACCAATACCGGATAACAGCTTCAGTCACATCTTTTAAAGGAAATATGCTGGAAGATATTATGCTTCAAGTAGTGCTTAGAAGATGCTTATTGTATAACCAGGCACCAAAGCCACCATTGTCAAACTACTAATGCTTTCAAACCTAACTGTAGCTAACCTTAGCATAGAAAAATTAATCAAATAGACCTGTGTCATTCTAGTATCTGATGATTTGGTGTATTTAACTTGGAAAGATACACCTTCAAAACAAATAGTTGCAAATGCCATCCAATGTATCTGTAACATTTCCTTCACGTGAGAACTTTTTGATCTACACTGTTTGCACATGTTTCTAAATGTATTTTTTTCCACATCAATACCACATGAGACTATATGGGCTACATCCTGGTTACTCATGGGTTCACCATTCTCTTGATATCATTTTGCACACCTTTAGATTAGTCATCCATTGGTGATTCACAACATTCATTTTAACTAATTCCAGGAGCTTACTTCTCATTGAATCAAAATGTACAGTTTGGGCATAGTCTTGTGCTATAAGCCTTGATCATTGTAAAAGAGGCATCTCTGTTTAGCTGGGAATCTGTAGCTAACCTTAGCATAGAAAAATTAATAAAACTTGAGATAAATATAATGCCTCAAATAGACCTATGTCATTCTGGTATCTGATGATTTGGTGTATTTAACTTGGAAAGATACACCTTCAAAACAAATAGTTGCAAATGCCATCAAATGTATCTGTAACATTACCTTCACGTGATAACTTATTGATCTACACTGCCTGCACATGTTTCTAAATGTATTTTTTTCCACATCAATACCACATGAGACTATATGGACTACATCCTGGTTACTCATGGGTTCACCATTCTCTTGATATCGTTTTGCACACCTTTAGATTAGTCATCCATTGGTGATTCACCAACATTCATTTTAACTAATTCCAGGAGCTTACTTCTCATTGAATCAAAATGTACAGTTTGGGCATAGTCTTGTACTATAAGCCTTGATCATTGTAAAAGAGGCATCTCTGTTTAGCTGGGAATTTTTTTTGTTTATTTAGTTGTCTAATACCAATGATTCTATTTGCAATTCTGAGACAATAGAGGAGAGTTATGTTCGCCTTCCCATTCCAACCCCCTCAAAGTGCTTACTATCACTAAGTTAATTGTGTGCACACATCAAATACCAATGACTTATAATTCTTGCCACAGTTGCAATTAATAGACTATTGTTCTTCAACGTCACAAGCTGGTTGGAATTCACATCAAGTACAGGCTTTGAATTGGACATTTCAACATATTCTTGACAACTCTTTTTTACTTTGACTTCTAATTCTATTTCTCAATCGACTTTTTCAACTTTACTTACAAGTGTTAGAGATGAGCTTGGTTTGTGCTCCTACTCCAGTGTTAGAACAAAGCCTTTAACACCTGATGTACTTGGACAACAGATTTGTGTTACACATCTTTGATCTTTTCCTTAAAAATCAATTCCTGTATGAAATTCTTTCTTATCAATTTGCATGCATATAAATTGTTCAACACTGTCAGCTCACACCGTGTACTTGATCCAACCATGTAGCCAAAGATGAATCCATCAATAAGAACTTTTCTTGCAAGGTGTGCTTCTAGTTAATATAACTTGAATCCCCTGTTGTCAATTAATTTGTTGATTCATTATGGAATCTATCCAACAAATAATTTAAAGGTAAAGGCCTCCAGTAAAATTTCCAAACTTATTGGATTGGTTCAATATCGACCAGTCCTCTGTGTTCCCAAATAAAGCTTAAGCAGAATGACTTTACCAGAATCCGTTCTTAGACACATCAAGTACAGGCTTTGAATTGGACATTTCAACATATTCTTGACAACTCTTTTTTACTTTGACTTCTAATTCTATTTCTCAATCGACTTTTTCAACTTACTTACAAGTGTTAGAGATGAGCTTGGTTTGTACTCCTACTCCAGTGTTAGGACAAAGCCTTTAACACTTGGTGTACTTGGACAACAGATTTGTGTTACACATCTTTGATCTTTTCCTTAAAAATCAATTTCTGTATGAAATTCTTTCTTATCAATTTGCATGCATATAAACTGTTCAACACTGTCAACTCACACCGTGTACTTGATCCAACCATGCAGCCAAAGATGAATCCATCAATAAGAACTTTTCTTGCAAGGTGTGCTTCTAGTTAATATAACTTGAATCCCATGTTGTCAATTAATTTGTTGATTCATTGTGGAATCTATCCAACAAATAATTTAAAGGTAAAGGCCTCCAGTAAAATTGCCAAACTTATTGGATTGGTTCAATATTGACCAGTACTCTGTGTTCCCAAATAAAGCTTAAGCAGAATGACTTTACCAGAATCCGTTCTTAGACATTCCAACATATCAATTGCATGAATTTTGCAATTCTTCATGATGCAACCCTTACCAATGACACTGTGGTAGGTTGGAGTTGTAGCAATAAAGGTAATGTTGGATGCTATGCGTAATCTGGAAAAGGCTTACAAGGTAACATTTCCCAATTTTTTTTGAAATCATGGTATATATTCTGAGATTTGGAGGGGCCATTTACCTTAGGCATTGTGATTGTTTGTGTTCTTAGTGCCACTGCTAATCTAGATAGTATCATAAGGAGAATCCTCACTAGTGCATTGAACAGAGCTGTCTTGTTCTCCATCACATAGAATTATGCTGGCTTCTTGGAGGCCGTCTTCAATAATTAAAGCTGAGAGTACCCTTTGAACTCTCCATGTCCTTTGTGTCATTCAAACTTCCAAGCTTCAAGGCCTTGTTATTCACACTTCCATTTGACAATATTTTTTTGCTTGCTTGTAATAATGGGACCAGCCTTCCATTCTAATGGTCTCCAGATATATAATTTGTAGATGCATGTATGTCCTCCACCTATTTGATTTGTTCGTTGACGAGGTCTAGGCCATCCTAAGTGAAGAATGCAAAAAGAGGCTCCAGTTATTCCAAAATGGTCATGAACATGCAGTTTCACTTGCATTGATAGCAGTATTTGCAGCTGCTAGGAGTTCTTCACGATCATCATTCGACTCCCAAAATTCCTGTGTTTTATAGAACTTATCAAACTTTCTCTAGTGCCCCCTTCATGTTCTGATATTTGTATTATATCAGCATTACCTTTGACAACTCCACAGAGAATAATTCTAATTCCAGTTTCTGGTACAAGCTTGAAAGAAAACTTTGCCTTTGGATTTACCTTGCCAATAGAAAACATCTCTGTGTTTTTTGCTACTTATTCCCACAATCTGTAGAAGTTGCTATAGATAAGTAGTGATTGATGACAAATGAAGGGTAACCAATTCGTTGCTTTAGTCTAGAGATTATTGCTGCTGCAATCACTCTTTTTACAAATGTAACACAACAAATATCTTCACCATTCCTCTACAGTAAAATAAGCTGCACTAGAAGATGTACCTTGGGTGTTAAAATATTCCTTTTATTTGCATCTAAAATGTCCTCCTTTGTTCTAAATAAATTTCCCACATCTTATAAGCTGATGTACTGCTTTCACAATTCTTGTTATATTTCTCTCTAGTACAATTTCTAAATTTAATGATATCATATTGTACTAAATTAAATGATATCATGTTTGTGACTAAAAAACATCAGCAAGGTTGCTAGTGCTCAGAAACAGGCTTCGCTTTTATCTTTAATGAGTCAAAATTTTCTTGGGCAGAATTTGGCAAAAGAAATTGTAAGATCGAGGAAAGCTATTCAGCGCCTTTATGAGAACAGGGCACAACTGAATTCGATATCTACGCACCTTCGAGAAAGTGTTGGTAATTTTTCTTTACTACTTGTTCTCGGATCATCTTGCATGCACAGTTTAGTCTCTGTTCTGTTATTGAATTTGCAGTTGTTTCTCCCTACCTTTATATGACAATAGCCATTTTTTACTATATAGCAAGCAGTTGCAAGCTAAATATGATATTAACTAATTTGTAGTTGTTGTTTTTATTTCCCTTTTTACAATAGTTGGATGCTAAGTTAACACTATCAGGATACATCTATGGGTTGTCCCAGAAACATTAGACAGAATGGAGTTGCATGTTTTCATGTTAGAATGTGTATCTAGCTCATAAGGCTAGCATTCTAGAAGTGTTAGAGATGAGCTTGTTTTGTGCTCCTACTCCAGTGTTAGAACAAAGCCTTTAACACCTGATGTACTTGGACATATTTTTTCTTCCATTTGACATAAGCCATGAGTTTATTTACCATTTTATCCCCCAATAGTAACAAAATATATCTTCTACGTTCTTTCTTGCTTTAGTCTATTGAAAGGATTACTTCCTCCGAAAATTACCAATACCGGATAACAGCTTCAGTCACATCTTTTAAAGGAAATATGCTGGAAGATATTATGCTTCAAGCAGTGCTTAGAAGATGCTTATTGTATAACCAGGCACCAAAGCCACCATTGTCCAACTACTAATGCTTTCAAGCCTGATTGTAGCTAACCTTAGCATAGAAAAATTAATAAAACTTGAGATAAATAAAATGCCTCAAATAGACCTGTGTCATTCTAGTATCTGATGATTTGGTGTATTTAACTTGGAAAGATAAACCTTCAAAACAAACAGTTGCAAATGCCATCAAATGTATCTGTAACATTGCCTTCACGTGAGAACTTATTGATCTACACTGCCTGCACATGTTTCTAAATGTATTTTTTTCCACATCAATACCACATGAGACTATATGGACTACATCCTGGTTGCTCATGGGTTCACCATTCTCTTGATATCGTTTTGCACACCTTTAGATTAGTCATCCATTGGTGATTCACCAACATTCATTTTAACTAATTCCATGTGCTTACTTCTCATTGAATCAAAATGTACAGTTTGGGCATAGTCTTGTGCTATAAGCCTTGATCATTGTAAAAGAGGCATCTCTGTTTAGCTGGGAATCTGTAGCTAACCTTAGCATAGAAAAATTAATAAAACTTGAGATAAATATAATGCCTCAAATAGACCTGTGTCATTTTGGTATCTGATGATTTGGTGTATTTAACTTGGAAAGATACACCTTCAAGACATATAGTTGCAAATGACATCAAATGTATTTGTAACATTGCCTTCACGTGAGAACTTATTGATCTACACTGCCTACACATGTTTCTAAATGTATTTTTTTCCACATCAATACCACATGAGACTATATGGACTACATCCTCGTTACTCATGGGTTCACCATTCTCCTAATATCGGTTTGCACACCTTTAGATTAGTCATCCATTAGTGATTCACCAACATTCATTTTAACTAATTCCAGGAGCTTACTTCTCATTGAATCAAAATGTACAGTTTGGGCATAGTCTTGTACTATAAGCCTTGATCATTGTAAAAGAGGCATCTCTGTTTAGCTGGGAATTTTTTTGTTTATTTAGTTGTCTAATACCAATTATTCTATTTGCAATTCTGAGACAATAGAGGAGGGTTATGTTCGCCTTCCCATTCCAACCCCCTCAAAGTGCTTACTATCACTAAGTTAATTGTGTGCACACATCAAATACCAATGACTTATAATTCTTGCCACGACCGCAATTAATAGACTATTGTTCTTCAACGTCACAAGCTGGTTGGAATTCACATCAAGTACAGGCTTTGAATTGGACATTTCAACATATTCTTGACAACTCTATTTTTTTTTTATTTTTTTTTCTAAGTAAAGACTAGTTCTATATTAAAAAAGTGAAAATATGTACATAGAGATTAGACCTTCCGAGGAGGCCGAGGCCAGTCCTCAAACAAAAAGACCTGGACAATACTGTCTAACCGGTCAAGCGGTTTTACAAAAAATACTTCATAGTTCTGATTTGTCCTGACATTCTGACTAACTGGACTTGGACTACAATTACCATAAACAACAGTAATCGTAACTATACAAAACCATTTAACATAGCTGACTCTAGAACAGAGGAGGATGACTGTGTTGCCTGAACTAACAACCAGAAGCATTAGACTGAAACAAACAGGATGAGATAGCTGCATAATCCACGACACAAGTTCAAAAAAGCTTGACATATGCACCCGAAGAAGTTTAGACCGCATGGCTGGGCGACGCTTGCTGCTCCTCTTTCTCCGGACTTGGTGAGGCCAGCCAAGTGACATATCCTTCCTCATCCAAAATCGGCTCTCCACGAGAGTCAGTGACCAAGTGAAGGCAGCCAAAACCATGCGGCGAATGTTCGCTGGTCGTATCCTTTTCCTTAGCAGGGTTAGATGGCGGAGGATCTTCCTGGACCGGGGCTTCCTCATACAGACAGTCAGCCCTGTAAACCAGCCCATTCATGTCCCCCAGGAGAATGCCACTTTCCTGAGCACTTGTGGAAGCAGGGGAAGTCGAGCTGGTTGTGCGAGGCTCCTCCTCTGAGATGTGCACAGTGAAATTGACAGTCACCACTGGTCTAATAAGCCTACTTTGGAACCTGAGGCTAAAGGATTGATATGAGCCATTCGAGACATATCTCTCCTGGTCCGATATCGGGGATGAGGGGGGAACAGAGGCTATTGGGACCGCTTGCTGCAAGTCCGCATGAGCGAGGCCAACTCTGATGCCAGACCGACCCCCTCGTCGCGGAACTCCCCTGCTACGTGGCATAGTACTCAGAGCAAGAGACCTGAGAAGCCGCTCGAGCCAGTGAGCACTAGAGGCGTGAGGATCCCTGAGCATATCACAAGCATCGACAGAAGAACTTTGGTCATGAAATTAAACAGACTGCACATTATAAAGAACTGAAACATTCACCGCCGCAGGAATATGACGCACATCCATTTGCCTGGTTTGCATCAAGGACAGAGTTGCCATGCTCGCCTTGAATGCGAATTCTGTCGCCTGCCTTGAACATTAACTGATAACCACCAGCACAAACCTCGGAGGACGCCTGCCTGCCATCCGTCAGCGTTGATGGTATCGTGGCGTGCTGCATAATTAATGGCTGGAGTAAACACCCGCATCCGGGTCTTGACAACTCTATTTTACTTTGACTTCTAATTATATTTCTCAATCGACTTTTTCAACTTTACTTACAAGTGTTAGAGATGAACTTGGTTTGTGCTCCTACTCCAGTGTTAGAACAAAGCCTTTAACACCTGATGTACTTGGACAACAGATTTGTGTTACACATCTTTGATCTTTTCCTTAAAAATCAATTCCAGTATGAAATTATTTCTTATCAATTTGCATGCATATAAATTGTTCAACACTGTCAGCTCACACCGTGTACTTGATCCAACCATGCAGCCAAAGATGGATCCATCAATAAGAACTTTTCTTGCAAGGTGTGCTTCTAGTTAATATAACTTGAATCCCCTGTTGTCAATTAATTTGTTGATTCATTATGGAATCTATCCAACAAACAATTTAAAGGTAAAGGCCTCCACTAAAATTGCCAAACTTATTGGATTGGTTCAATATCGACCAGTCCTTTGTGTTCCCAAATAAAGCTTAAGCAGAATGACTTTACCAGAATCCGTTCTTAGACATTCCAACATATCAATTGCATGAATTTTGCAATTCTTCATGATGCAACCCTTACCAATGACACTGTGGAAGGGAGTTGTAGCAATAAAGGCAATGTTGGATGCTATGTGTAATTTGGAAAAGTCTTACAAGGTAACATTCCCCCAATTTTTTTTGAAATCATGGTATATATTCTGAGATTTGGAGGAGCCATTTACCTTAGGCATTGTGATTGTTTGTGTTCTTAGTGTCACTGCTAATCTAGATAGTATCATAAGGACAATCCTCACTAGTGCATTGAACAGAGCTGTCTTGTTGTCCATCACATAGAATTATGTTGGCTTCTTGGAGGCCATCTTCAATAATTAAAGCTGAGAGCACCCTTTGAACCCTCCATATCCTTTGTGTCATTCAAACTTCCAGGCCTCAAGGCCTTGTTATTCACACTTCCATTTGACAATATTTTTTTGCTTGCTTGTAATAATGGGACCAGCCTTCCATTCTGATGGTCCCCAGATATATAATTTGTAGATGCATGTATGTCCTCCACCTATTTCATTTGTTCCTTAACGAGGTCTAGGCCATCCTAAGTGAAGAATGCAAAAAGAGGCTCCAGTTATTCCAAAATGGTCATGAACATGCAGTTTCACTTGCATTCATAGCAGTATTTGCAGCTGCTAGGAGTTCTTCAGAAACAGGCTTCGCTTTTATCTTTAATGAGTCAAACTTTTCTTGGGCAGAATTTGGCAAAAGAAATTGTAAGATCGAGGCAAGCTATTCAGCGCCTTTATGAGAATAGGGCACAACTGAATTCGATATCTACGCACCTTGGAGAAAGTGTTGGTAATTTTTTCTTTACTACTTGTTCTTGGATCATCTTGCATGCAGTTTAATCTCTGTTCTATTATTAAATTTGCAGTTGTTTCTCCCTACCTTTATCTGACAATAGCCATTTTTTACTATATAGCAAGCAGTTGCAAGCTAAATATGATATTAACTAATTTGTAGTTGCTGTTTTTATTTCCCTTTTTACAATAGTTGGATGCTAAGTTAACACTATCAGGATACATCTATGGGTTGTCCCAGAAACATTAGACAGAATGGAGTTGCATGTTTTCATGTTAGAATGTGTATCTAGCTCATAAGGCTAGCATTCTAGATCTTTTTTGCGTCTATGCTATATTTCAGCAATTTTCAACCGAGCAAAATATATAAAAGTGGATAGAAGCTCTTCATTTGCTGATCAGAATTCTTGCATCACTTTAAAAATTGGGAAAGTTCACCAACTATTTAGGAAAGCGTGTAGTTCCTTAATGCTTTTCAACTATTATGATATAATAATCACTTCTTACATTTGGTCACATGATTGCATTATAGTTTATAACAAATGATAAATGGTTAGATAGAAACTAAGCAAGTAAAATGCATGCATTAATTCTAAAGTGTATAGCATGGAGCTAAAACAATTAGTTATTCAACACTATACATTTGGTACCAACTTCCAAGTATAAGGCGGTAGGCTAAACATATTAAAAACATGAGCCATGGAAATGGCTGATAATATGAAAGGAGAAAAAAACAACTTGCTTGAAAGCAGAAAGTGTTTTTCATATATTTAACATTATGTATATTATAGAAGTAAAAGATGAATCTTTTATCATATTGTTCAAGTTCCTTTGGAGACGATGCTTAATAGTAAGTGGGTATTATGGTATACATTTTTATTTGTTGGGACACCCACATTAGCCTAGGATTTTATAACATAAGAAAACCTTTTAATCCCTGCAAAACCTTCCTCGTGAGGATTAGATTGTGTGGATTATATTGGGTTTTTTTTCCCACAAAGACTATTAATTTGCATAGCACTATGCAGCTTATGTTGGTTACTCACACAGCAATGTTAAATACAGATACTTTGCCTTGGCCTACTCTGTTTTGTCACTGGGCAATTCAACTTTCAGTGTTGAAGGACATTTCTGGACGTTTTCTGTATTGCTTCATCTCCGGTAACAGCCTTAATCTCCTTTCCGAGTTTTTGCTTCATTTCTATTTCATCCATGGACCATGATAGAAAATCCTCTTCCATCAATTGTACATTAGCCACTGAGCAGCTACAGAGTCTTATAAATTTGATTCAAAATTATTTCCCGATTGAAATGATTCAGTTATATATATGCTTTCTTGATAATTTAAACTTTATTCCTTTGTGTTAAACTAATGCAAAGTGGTGCCATCGTGACTATCTTGTTTCTAGTGAACAGACTCTAGAAAATCTTAGATACAAACTTCAATAGCTTTGCTTATGTCTGTCAGAATTCTGGAATAGTCATATCCCTGTATTGATATTATATTCCACTTGGCATTTTTTTTGTCATGCAGACATTAAGAAAGCGGAAAAGAAATACATGAATGTACATTTACATTTAGAATGCATGCAGCAATTGATTTAGGACTTAGTGTGTGCTCTCTGCTCTATGTTGAAACAATTTCACTTCTCTTTCCTTAGTAGCTAGGATTTTCACTGCAAAAAGAAAGTAAATGCCTGTTTATCATTTTAGATTGCATATTTAGGAATTGTATATGTACATCACGCGATCAACCTTAAAGGTAAACTTCTTAAGAAAGATCAACTGTAAAATACATTTCAATAAACATAAAAACGCTTTGGAACCTAACGCACACCATTTAGAAGTCTAGGCTAGAGACGTGTTCCGGCGTCGTAAAGCCTGGTAACTATCACTTTCATCGTAGGTTGGGTGATTCCTCCTCTTTGAAACGACAAGTGCCAGTATGGACTTGTGCTCCCACGTACCGTCGAGTATATATTGGGAGACCACAGTAGGCTATATCCTTTATCCTTAGGAAGTCGTGTCTGCCGCCCTATCGATCGCAATGCACTGAACACAACATTCGGGAAGATTGATTGTCGTACCATAAAAGGTATTCTGCAGTTTTGCGATTGGTTTGGTAATCCCCCTGTCTAGATATCCAGAGTAGTCACTTTCGTTCCTTTTGAGACTCCTTAAAAGAAAAGGACCATCTGAGCACTTGTCACTTCAGGCTCATTAAAAATCGAAGGCGACTAGAGTCATCTTTAGCTTTTTCTCGACTCTTAAAAATTGAAAAAGCAAATTGTGTCAAAGCGTCATAAAATTTATTTAAATCGGAATAACCTCACTATTCCCTCGTTGGTCTTAGGGTGAGAAAATGGAGTCCACCAATCAAGGATTTCCCCTTGAGGGAATCCTACTCCCTTTTCCTCTAGGAGGGATGTTGGTGCACCTCATATGGCTACATTGTTCCTTCCAGGGCTTGCAATTGGCCTGCCAGTATGCCTTTTCTCGACCTCTGCCGTTCAAAACACCGTGATTCTTGAACAGTCAACTCAACAACCAGATGATACTAGAGTTACCCAAATCGAAGGCAACTAGAGTCATCTTTAGCTTTTTCTCTACTCTTAAAAATTGAAAAAGCAAGTTGTGTCAAAGCGTCATAAAATTTATTCAAATCGGAATAACATCACTGCTCCCTCATTGGTCTAAGTTTGAGAAAATGGAGTCCACCAATCAAGGATTTTGTTAGGCCCCTATACTACTAGTGTAACCCCTTATTATTATTAGTACAACCCTCTTATTATATTGATGTACCCATGTAGTGCCCATATTGTTACTATTGTGCCCCATAGAAGCCCACTATTGTTATTATTGTGCCCCATAGAAGCCCACTATTGTTATTATTGTGCCCCATAGAAGCCCACTATTGTTATTATTGTGCCCTTACATTATTATTGTTATGTAGGCTCTGAACCCCTTAGACTCCTATATATAGAAAGGAGGTATTTTCATTTGTATCATCCAAGAATTGTTCATTTATGTAATGTAAAGGAGGTTTCTCCTTCGAAGAGGCTGAATTCTAAGGTGTTGATCTTTCTTTTCTATCTTTTCTTGAGCTGGTTTCATAACATTTGGTATCAGAGCTTTGGATACTAGGGTTTCGCTGCTCCAAACAGGTCATCGTGGAATTTTCGTTATAACTTTTTTTTCTGTGATGTTTCAGAAGTCGCAAAAAAAACCCATTTGAGAAGAAATCGCGCTGAACCTTGGGTCTGAATTTCAGATCTTTTCACGCGATATTTGCGGAGATATGCTCTGAGGAAGTTGGTCTTTTTACAGACTCCTGAATTACATTCAAAACAGGTGACCTAGGGAAAATCGTCATAACTTTCTCTCTGGGGATCGGATTGAAATTTCGTAAGAAGGTGCAGAAAGAGGACAGACTGTAGTTTCTTGTACATCTGTTTCAGAATCAAAGGTCGAAAATTGTACACGTGGCACTTCATACAAGTTCACTCTTCTGGAAAGGTCTATAATCAGGTCATCTTGGGAGATTGTGCATAACTCTTTCTTGGAGAATCCAATTTGGATCATACTGGTGGAATTGGAAAGAGGACATAGAGAGCTACTATAGGTCACAATTTCAGAACTTAAAGATCTGAAAGTAAAGAGTTACAGTCGTTTCAAGATTGAGCTCCTAAAATTAAGAAAAAAACAAGATGAGGAAGTTTGATGGGAAGGATCCAGTAAATTGGATACTTCAGATGGAGCAATATTTTGATCTACATGGTGTACCACTGTTACAGAAGGTATGTATTGCATCTTCATATTTAGAACCGAATCAATTTTTATGGTATAAAGGGCTTTGTTCTTGTAAACGACTTGTTACGTGGTCAATTCTCACAGAGGAAATGATAGCACATTATGAGGATAGAAAGAGCAACACCTTCTTTAGAGCAACACCACAACAATTGGAAAGAGTAAAAGGGTTTTGTGACATACTAGAAAGTAAAATTATGGCAACAATGAATTCTACCCCTCACATCTATGAAGATGGAAGTGTTGTTTCTCCTAACCTTCCACAACCTACAAGGGTTACACCACAACAATTGGAAGAAAAAAGAGAAAAAGGGCTTTGTTACAATTGTGATAGCAAATGCACTAAAGGTCATAAGTGTGTTGAGAAGAAATTATTTTACATAGAGTATGAATAGGAGGAAGAAAAGGATCAAGAAACATCAAAAGAAGAGGATATACGCCAGGATCCAACCCCAGAGATAGAAGAAATGAATCAGACCATATCTTGAAAAGCATTGGTAGGAATTACCACTCCTCAAACTATCAAGATAGAAGGACATATCAAGAAGAAAAAAGTTCAAGAAGTGAAAGATCACATCGAGCATCAAGAAATGAATCTGACCATATCTTATAAAGGATTGGAAGAAATTATCACTCCTCAAACTCTAAAGATAGAAGGACATATCAAGAAGAAAAAGGTGTAAGTGGTGAAAGATCACATCGTGCATCAACAACAAGTTCTCCAACTTTTAAAGGATAATGCCACTTTGGTGCAATATCAAACGAAACAACAGGTAGATCAACATCGTAGTGAAAAATGTTTTGATGTAGGTGATTGGGTATTTTTACTACTACATCTCAAGCAAGCTATTTATGAGAAGCAAATGTTGGCAATACTACGTGCACTTAAAAAATGGCGACTTTACCGAATGGGAAGACTCTTCAAGGATGAGGATTTGGAAGCATTGTTTTGTGCTATTTCTATTATCCAACTAGATTGGATAAACGAAGCAAGGGATGAATCGAAGAAGGATGAAGAAGTATGGCCACTTATTCAAAAGTTGCAAAAGATCCCAATTCAAACAATATTGCCAGGAATTGAAGAGGAAGGAAAAATCATATTGGAACCTGGAGTAGTCACAGAAACAAGAACCCGACAGCTACGAAATCAATCAATTTCAGAGTATCTCATCAAGTGGAAGAACTTACCCGCTGAAGATTCCACATCGGAGGACAAGAAGTTTATACAGAAGCATCAAGAACTACTCAAGCGTTGAGGACAACACTTTTTGAAGGAGAGGGGCATGTTAGGCCCCTATACTACTAGTGTAACCCCTTATTATTATTAGTACAACCCTCTTATTATATTGATGTACCCATGTAGTGCCCATATTGTTACTATTGTGCCCCATAGAAGCCCACCATTGTTATTATTGTGCCCTTACATTATTATTGTTATGTAGGCTCTGAACCCCTTAGACTCCTATATATAGAAAGGAGGTCTTTTCATTTGTATCATCCAAGAATTGTTCATTTATGTAATGTAAAGGAGGTTGCCCCCTCGAAGAGGCTGAATTCTAAGGCGTTGATCTTTCTTTTCTATCTTTTCTTGAGCTGGTTTCATAACAGATTTCCCCTTGGGGGAATCCTACTCCCTTTTCCTCTAGGGGAGATGTTGGTGTACCTCATATGGCTACATTGTCCCTTCCAGGGCTTGCACTTCGCCCGCCGGTATGGCTTTTCTCGACCTCTGTCGTTCAAAACACCATGATTCTTGGGCAATCAAATCAACAACCAAATGATACTAGAGTTACCCCCAAACCTTCTATTTCGTTTGTTTCTCCCTCTCCTTCTTCCTCTTCGCTTGGTGGAACTATGCTTCAAAAAAAATGATCGTATAAAAGTTGTTGTAATAAATATCTTTCTTCATTATGTTTACAAGCTTAGATGCCCGCTCATTTAGAAAAAAACTGAACATGCTTCTTTCCCTTTGCCCTTTAATTCATATTTTTTCAAGTAATGCTGTAGGAATGTAATGAATTTTAAACATCTTACGCGAAGAAAACAACATTTTTGTGTTTTGTTTTGTACCAGAAAATGACAACAAACCTTACTGAAAATGCAATTTCCTCAATGTTATCTGGATCAACTCATATTCAACCATACCTACAAATTGTTGAACTTGAACCAATACAATCAATGCAAAATTCAACTCCACGATATCGTACTGCAATTTCAGACGGAACACATAAGAAACACATCATGCTTCCAAAAGATTTCAATGATCTCGTAGCAACATGCTTGCTACAAAAGGGTTCTGTTATAAATGTTAAAAGTTGGACTACCTCAGCTATTGGTCCTTCAACGTAAGTTTGTTATAAATTTCTTATTTCAAATTTAACATTTTTTATTTATAACACAACCGCTTCTAACAGTTATTCCTATGACTCTCATTTTTCGTGTAGGTTTATAAAGCTAATAGACTTTGAAATATCTACTTCATTTGCACCCTTAATTGGCAATCCAAAAACTATGAGTATCCCCATCACATCTGATGAAAACACTCCATCCTCATCGGACCCACATCCTTTATCAAAAAGACACTGCCCTCTTCCAACTACTCCAACTCTGTCCATTCTGCCAGTTCAAATTCCCATCAAATCGTGAAACCCTTACCACTCAAACTGGTGCATAAAAGGATACGTCCAAAGAAAAACAGCTCTTCGACAGTTTCAGAATCAATACGGACCTGGTAAAGTGTTTGGTTTTGACCTGTTCGATACAGAGGGTGGAGAAATACATATTACATGTTTCAATAATGTCGCAGATTATTTTTTCGACAAAATCCAAAATGAAAATGTCTACATTGTCTCTAAAGGGGATGTAAAAATGGATAATAAGCAATACAACCACTTGAACAATGACTGGGAAATTTTGTTGAATGCAACATCTACCATAGAACATGTTGCCAATGAAAAAAAAAAACATAATCCAACAATGCGATTCAATATAAAATCAATTGATGATATCAGAACAACAAACGTCAACTCCATTGTTGATATTCTTGGTGTTGTCACAGACATTTCCAGTGTATGCACTATACGTAGAAAAGACGGCTCTGAAGTCAATAAACAAACAGTTCAGCTTCGAGACATGTCAGGGTATAACATAGATGTAATCTTTTGGGGAGATAATTTTAATGCCGTGTCACAGGAAATCTCCTCCCTATGTGCTACAGGAAATAACCCCATCATTGCAATCAAATATGCGCGTGTTGGAGAATTTAATGGAAAAAATATTGGCACTACAACGAGATCCATTGTTCTTGTAGATCCTGACATTGAAGAGGCCCATGCACTAAAGTCGTGGTTTAAAAAAGAAGGTTCGACTGCAGCTTCTACATCTTTGACAACAAGATCTCCTTTTGGCCACCAACAAAAAAAAAATAACAATTGCTGACATTTACAGTATGGTTGCCTTAGAGAAACCAACATTTTTCCAATTAAAGGGCACAATAACAAAAATTGGGATGGATAGTTTTTACTACATTTCTTGCCCGTCGATCGTTGGTGGGAAAAAATGCATGAAAAAACTTATTCCACAAAATACAGGGATGTGGTTCTGTCCAAAATGCAACGCTGAAGTAAGCGACTGTGATTACAGATACTTATTGAAAATCGACATACAAGATCACACTGGTGAATTGGCTTCAACTGTTGCTTTCGAAGACGCGGGATCTACAATTCTTGGAAATAATGCCAAAGACTTCTATCTATTATCTTCAGATCCAGAGCTGATCAAGGAAATTGTCTCTAGAGCTCTATGGACAGATCATATCTTCACACTATCGGTGAAGACAGAAACTTTTAAAGAAGTCCCACGATTGAAATGTGTTATCATAAAAGAAGAAAAATTGCATTTCACGACAGAATGCAACAACATCCTTCGAGAAATTCAGAACATCTCGACATTGTAGATAAATATTGCAAAATGTATTCCTTGCTTTTTGGCAATTCCTATTGTCCAATTTTATAAATACAACTTTACAAGATATACTGTTGCATGCCTTCTTATGAAATTTTCTTATATACCATTGAAATAAGTATTCGTTCTCCATTGTATCTAGCTTTATGTGAGTAGACAAATTCACATTTTTTTTTCCTTTTATCAGCTTTACACATGAAACTACCTACATGTATACAGAAAAAATACTAATACGTTCTTTCAAAAACATTACTTAAATAAAAAATTTCACATAACACTATTCAGAACTTAGATTTTTTTCCCTTCTTTCGCTTTCGCTTGCATTTTTTTCCCTTCTTTCGCTTTCATACAATAACATGGTTGTTGTCTCCAAATAACATTCTTCTTTTCCCCTCTCTTGCTTATAGGTACCATAAATTTTGCGAATGGCTTCTTCTTCTAATAATGAACGTGCTCGAAGATACTATACAACAAATAAAGAACGAATAAATGCACGGCGCCGTGAGCTTTACCAAGCAAAAAAAAACACCACAGAATGTCAAAAACACAAAAAACAAAAGGGTGACCAACCTTCCTCATCTGAAATGGCCCACCCTGAAAACAATCCTCCCTTGCAATTATCAGACTCTTTATCTTCTCAGCAAACCTCTCAAAAAAATACATCCATGCCTCATTGCCCTAACCCCTCCTTCGCACATGCTTTCAACAACATTTATACTAATCAAACACATCGAGATTTCCATGCAAAGATTGATAAACTTCCACCTAAATGCCCATGCTCCATTTGTCTTGAATCATATCCTAGTATACATATCCGCAATTCCAACCACATGTATTTTTGCTCCAGATACGTCTCTGAAACAAAGGGTCATCGCTTCTCATTATCAAACAACATGGACCCTGGTCCTCAACCAGCTACCCTTACATCTCTTTCACAAATAGAAGAAATGCTCATTGCTAGGGTTAACCCTATACTGCAAGTAACACATGCACACGGTGGCCAGTATAAATACAGTGGCCACACCATTTGTTTTCCTCAAGACATTACAAAAATCGCAAACATGTTGCCACGTCGTGTTGAACACTTGGACATCCTAATTGTCACGCGTCATAGTAATGACCATAAGGCTTATGATTTGATTGTCAATAGACATCGCGTTCTCGCTGCATTGGAATACAAATTGGCAAATGAACCATACTATAAGAATGTTCGTATTGATACCAACGCACTTGCATCCTTACCAGCGATCCCCACCGATGTCTCCTCCTCCCTTCACCATTCCAATACTAAAGAAACCACTGTCTGCCTTCCACTTGAACCACCCCATGAGCCCACCGAAGATTTCACAGACCCATCCGTAGACCAAACATCATCGTTCGTACCCATCATACCTAATACAAATACAGAAATCCACCATTATTTGCATGCTTACAACCACCAATCCGATACTACAATTGAGTGGCCAACATTGGTTTATCGCCAGTCAATGAATACAACACAGAAGGTCTACTCTCTATGGCTTTCCCTGCCCTTTTCCCGACATGCGCTGCAATGCCAAATCAGCCAAGAATGAAAGCAGTGCAGCTACATGAATATGCACTTCATCTCATACGTTACTATGATAACAGATTTGGAAACCACCCACACTTTCGTTATTACATATATAATCTCATGATGCGGCATCGCAGTCAAGCAACAACATCGATTTTTGTGAAAAAAACATCACAGATAACTTTCCAATATCTATTCAAGATTTGAACATCCGATTAGAACAATTTCCATATGAGCAATTGGCAGAGCAAGTCATGCGATTCGGTAGCTCTTTACGTGGAACAAGGTCATTTTGGCACAAAGCTAAAAATGAACTAACTGACATGATATCTCAACTCGGTTGCCCGACGTTCTTCTTCACATTAAGTGCAGCTGATACAAAATGGCCTGATCTTCATGCAATCATGCCCGGATGTCTTCCTTCTGATATTGCAAAACAACAAAAGTGGAGAAATGATAACATTATCTCTAACCCACATTTAACATCACTATATATGCACCATATATTCACAGCATTTCGTGAGATTATCTTATAGAAACACTTGAATACAAAAGATTACTGGTACAGGTACGCATTCTACCGCATTTTTTTTCTCCAAGAACTCTAAACAACATTCCTCACCTATTGCAGAATTATCTTACAAAAAGGCATACTTGATAGGTATGAATGGCAACATAGGGGATCTGCGCACATCCATGGTTTCCTTTGGATAGAAAATGCACCTGATATGGAAAACCTCAAATGGGAAGACACAGAAGCAGTCGATATTACAAGGCAGTTCTTCGACAAATATATTTCCGCTTGGAACCCTCGTGCTCCTTCAACTTCAGACCAGCCAAATGCTTGGACAAATCCCGAAGACCCTTGTCTTTTGTCCACACCGCAAATCTTCAGAAGCATTCCTTTCAGTGACTATGAACAACTCGTCAATTGTGTTGAATGTCACACAAAATTCTCAGAAAGCACGTGCCTAAGAAAAAATGGATCCTTACTCCAATGTCGTTATAAAGCACCGTGGGAATTACATCCAAAATCGGCCTTATTCATTGATTCCAATGGCCAAAAAACATACACCCCTGCTCGCAACGACGATCGACTCAATAGCCATAACCCTGCCATCCTATCTATTTGGCGTGCAAATGTTGACTGCCAACCAGTACTCTCCTTACACGCTGTACAAAAATATATTGCCAAATATGCATCCAAAGCAGAAAAAAATCTGATAGCTTCCACCACATGCTACGTAGAATTGTCCTCGCTTCACCCATTGTTGACCCAGCAACATCCGCATTTTGAAAATTTCTTGCAGAAACCCTTGTTGATCGTGACATTGGAGCACACGAAACCTTCCATATGCTGCAAAAATTACCATTAACATTATGTAGTCGGCCATTCATTTCTTTAAATGTAAACCAAAAAATTCTTATGCACCTTCCACAAACGAACACCACCTCCACTAATAGAATTGGCAAGATCCTGGTCATATGATCCTCGTCGCAAAACAAAGAAATGGAAAAAAAGGCCTACAAAAGCAATTGTTCGGGTCATACCACGTTACTCCTCCATACCATCCACAATAGAACCTTGCTACGCTGACTTTTGCAGGGTTGAACTTATGCTATACAAACCTTTTCGCCATATTGTACAAGATATAGGAGATTCTGCTGCAGAATTCATCGCAAATTGGCAAACATTTCGTCCATTCTACAACCTTTGGCATCAACACCGCACACTATCTGATATTGAATCTGTCACAAATGATGCCTCAACTATAAATGAAACCAATCCAACAGACACCATGGAAATAAATGAATGGGAATTACTTTCCCAATTGCACCCTACAAATGAGCTTCTCATAAATGACCTTGACATGCTTGGTCTTCGTGGCTCTGATGACACCTATAACTGGAATCATACCACTATCCCATTCGATCTACAAAATAATGCAATACAATTCATTGAGAATAGCCGCTCCATCCACCGCATTCTTCAAACACATCAACATATCCTGCCGACCCTTACTATATTATCTTTAATGCAAAGAAAATCTAAATATTATTTCTAATCATTTTGCTAGGAAGGATTATTTACCCGCTCTCAGAATGATAATACAAGGCACTGCTGGTACGGGAAAGTCCCTCCTTATTAATTGCATCAAAGATATGCTCATAGGCCTTGCAAGCCTGGAACCTTCACTGATCATGCTCCTCGCCCCTACAGGGGTTGCTGCCTTCAACATACAAGCATCGACAATCCATTTTGCTTTGCACCTTCCTATAAAGGATCTTATGCCCTTAGAAGGTAGTCTTCTTGCAAAATTCCAAGAAGAACTCAGGCATATAAGATACATACTAATCGATGAAATGAGCTTCATTGGGCCAAAGCTTCTCAGCCATATTGATGAACGTCTTCGCGAGGCATTTCCCCACCAAAGAAACACTCCTTTCGGTGGCTGTTCCATAATATTGGTTGGTGATCTCGGTCAGCTACCACTCGTCAAAGACATACCTCTATATGCAGGGACGAGCCACGAAAGCGCACTGTGGAACACCTTCAACACAGTCATCACATTAGACACAATATTTCATCAACAAGGCGACGACATCGCACAAGTTACTTTCAGGAACATTCTCCAGAACAATAGAGATGCAAATCCAACAATCGACGACTACAACATACTCATGTCGCGCACAGATTCCTTTTTATCAGAAGAAGAAATATGTTCATTCCATGATTCCATGCATCTATTTCCAACAAATTCTCAAACAATGGTCCATAATAAGCAAATGATGAAATATCTAAACACTACTATTACACGATCCATTGCTGAAGATGACAACACATATTCCAGTATTTCCTCTAAAGACGAGCAACTTGAGCGAATTGTATTACTATGCAATGGCGAAAAAGTTATGTTGACTTCCAACCTTTGGGTTTCAGCCGGACTTGTTAATGGTTCCCTCGGAAAAATTGTAACCATCTTTTACAAAGAATCAACTGCACCACCACAAATTCCAACATTTGTTGTTGTAGATTTTCCCAAATACATTGGGCCTCCTTGGGATGAAAGATACCCCACTCACTTGCCTATTCCAGCAGTAAAAAGAAATGGTCGTACACAAATTCCACTAAAGATGGCTTGCGCTTTAACCATACATAAATCTCAAGGTATGACACTTCCAAAAGCAACAATTGACATTGGAAAAACAGAACTCCAAGGTCTCACATTCACAGCTATTTCAAGAGTGCCTTCTCTACAAGATCTCCGGATTAACCCCGCATTCAGTTTCGATCGCTACAGTAAAATGAAGGACAACAAAAACATTGCTCGCAGAAAACACGCAGAAGAAATTCTCCATTCAATGTCGCCTCCAGATAATCTGCTCCAACCCATACTTTGACATCAACAAAAGGTTTCCTCCATTTATTTACCTCATTCTATTTCATAACATACTTTTCATATCTTTCAACAACAACCAACTTTAATCAATATTAGTAAATAAGCAAATATTAGAATGTATTTATATTATCTGTACATCTCATTCTAACCTTTTCTTTCTTTTGCAACAGGCCACATGGACTCATAAATAACATACATGCACAACTACAAGTCGACTGGCAAGCAAAAAAACTGTGTCTCCAGCTACGCATTAACCTCCAATGGTGTTCAATATGCCATTATTCACCATGCATCTTCCACTAACAATATATAAATCCCCATAGCAAAGGTAACTTCATTTCCATTCATTCCAGATCCATTTTAACACAACTCACCTGCAAAGTATTACTAAAAAATTTCCGCAACTGATTTACATATTGCTAATTCTAACAAAATATACATTTTGCAGGTCCATTACTGCTTCTTCAGGTCTTCGCTACCTCCACCATGTTTTCATACAACTTCAAATATGGAATGACAAGCACAATGTTCTTTACACTATTATATTCCTTCTCGAACCTCTTTTGTTACAATTCACTGTTTGTACTTTCCATTTCAAACTTGAAAAAGGATGTTTCGAACCTCTTTTGTTACAATTCACTGATTGTATTTTCCATTTCAAACTTGAAAAAGGATGTTTCAAGATCAAATACCGTTTTTCATGGTTTGTTTCCTCACAACTATTTGTGTTTTCCATTTCAAACTTTAAAAAGGATGTTACAATACACTATTTGTATTTTCCATTTCAAACTTTAAAAAGGATATTACAATACACTATTTGTATTTTCCATTTCACACTTAAAAAAGGATGTTTCAACATCAAATACCATTTTGATAGTTTATGTCCTCACAACTATTTGTGTTTTCCATTTCAAACTTAAAAAGGGATGTTTCAAGATCAATACCATTTTGATAGTTTATGTCCTCACAACCAATTCATTGTCAATGGGTTTTAACATATTTTGTTGACAAAATCAATTGATTTTAACGAATATAATACATGTTTTCAATATATCTTCATATTAATTTAATTTCCCATTTGAATAATGATTTCTTAAATAGCCCTTTCCAAATCAATATGGCTGCCCGGTTTTTGTTTGCATATTAATTTAATTTCCCATTTGAATAATGATTTCTTAAATAGCCCTTTCCAAATCAATATGGTTGCCCGGTTGTTGTTCCCATGGATTCATTCATTTATCTTCACCTTTAACTCCACAATTTTTACCAACTACAAACAAAGGTCTCTAAACAGGTTCAATGCATATTTATGACTACTTGCATTCCATTTCAACGGTTTTTGGCATGGATTCCTCAAATTAAAACTCAAAATCATCGACCCTTGCTTTCAAAAAAGCCCGCAAAAGCCTATTCACATTTCAATATTCTTCCACACACTATGCCTTACGGCATTTTCTTTGCAACATTGGGTGCAAATGCTAGTTTAGAGATGTTTTGCAAAATTCACATTTTGAGAGTTTAACATGAAGTTTTTCTCTTTTCAAAACATCTAGTGTCTACTTAACATTCTTTAAGTGTTCTTCCCACATTTTGCTAAAAATCAGAATGTCATCGAGATACACAATAACAAAATCATCAAGAAAAGGTCTGAGTACATCATTCATTAATCTCATGAAAGTAGCAGGAGCATTAGTTAAGCCAAAAGGCATAACCAGCCACTCATACAATCCTTGCTTTGTTTTGAAAGCAGTCTTCCATGCATCTCATTCTGCAACTCTGACCTGATGGCATCCACTATGTAAGTCTAGCTTGGAGAAATAAACAGCTTCCTTCAATTGATCTAAAAGATCATCTATGCGAGGAAGGGGATAATGATTTTTTATTGTTATCTTATTCAGTGCTTGGTAATCAATGCACATTCTCCACGAGCCATCTTTCTTTCTCACCAAAACGATTGGTGACCCACATGGTGATGTGCTAGGCCTGATGAACCCTTTCTCGAGCAACTCCTGCACCTGCTTCTTGATTTCAACATTCTCTAAAGCAGACAACCTTTTATACCTGTGGCTGCAATGGTTGTTTCATCTCCTGAGTCTGACCCCAAATCTTTCTGAATAGCTGCAGTAGTCTTCTTCTTCTTGCCCTCAAACTTCTTAGGTCTCAGCTCTGGATGCAGAATCCAACAGTGCTCATCATCATGCCCATCCTTTTTACAGTGAGTGCATGAAGCTTTGATTTTCTGTGCAGTGTTAGCCTTCCTTGCTTTCCACTTCTGCTTTCTTTTCTCCTTGCTCTTGCTTGCATTGGATTGGGATGGTCCCCCAACTTATGGATTTCCATTCTTTCCTCTAGCTTCTAGATGAGTGGCCTGTACAGATACCTCATCTATACTAGTGGGATTGAACATGAGGATGGTATGCCTCATGTAGTTGTGTAGACCACCAATGTACTTCAACAGAGTCTCTGGTGAGTCTAACGAGATTCCTAGAATCAATACTCTCTTTCTAAATTCTTGAGTGTACCCTTGCACACTTTGCCCTTTCAACTGCCGAAGAGTTTTCCAACTCATCATGGCTTGCTGCATGTAGGCCAATGGATAGAACTGCTTTTTGATTTCAGAAACAAATTCACTCTAGACAGAGATAGTCTTACCATGTCTTTTCATATCAGCTTGGGTTCTACCTTCCCACCAAACCAAGGCAGTGCCTCCTAGGGGTAGGCTTGCCAGCTGAATCTTGCTCTTGTCTGAGTCAATGTTCTATACTCTACAATAAACATCAATTTGTCTAATCCAATTGTCCAACTTTTCTGCATTTAACTCTCCATCATATATAGGTAAATCAAATTTAACATCTAGTTTGATCAAAGATGCTTTCTTTTTGTGTTTATGGTTGTTAGGAGGTGTAAGAAAGCTTTCCTCTTTCCCTTTTCCTTTTGAGTGGTCATGGAAGTAAGACTCACCTTCTCCTTTGTCTTGTTTAGAGCTTGATGAATCTTCATCCTTGTGTTTTCTAAAGTCCCTATACATTTCTTCTACCATGGACTTTATGGCTAGGAAATTTTTTTGAATTGAGGGTCTGGCCCAATAAAACCTTCCTCTAACATTGTCTTCCGAGGATAGACTCTCCCAATTTCAGGATTAGTTTCGACCAACTCTCCTTCTCCTAATTTGAACTTTGATCTAGTGAGCATTCACAACTAAACCAACACAAGCTTGTCTAACCTTACAGCCCAAAGCTCTAATACCACTTGATCTGAGAATCACCCTTGAGTGACCTCAGTTAATTAATTATTGAATGAAGATATTACAGACTCAAGTGCTGGTGTCTGTCTATGTTATTTTAGGCAACGAATCGATTAGATTGCAAAATACACAGACACTGGAAAATGGAAAACAACAAAGAAACACAATAAGCAAATACAAGAACACAACAATTAATAAGGAGTTCACCCTATCCTCCAGGGCTACATCTCTAGTCCAACTTTCAGTGGTGGCCTTCTTTTATTGTGTCTTTAAAGCAGAGAATTACAATGAGGAGCTCAATATGAATCTCCTGAAACAGAATTGCTTGGCAGGGTGGTTCTTGGATTCCCCAAGCCACTAGAGTGCACAGACTCTTTGCCTTACCAGCTCTTGACCTCTCTAGTCTTTTATGGGAGGAGCCCAATGTGGTGCTCAGTTACCAACAGATCCTCTCAGGGATTACTCGATGCTGCCTTACGCTGCAGGTCAGCTCAGCTCTCTGTCTTTTCTGCTCTTTGCTTCACTGTCTTTTCTTTTCTCTATCTTCGTCTTCTTCTCTCTGGTTCTTCCTCTCTGTCCCCTGTGTTCTGTATGTTCATGGCTTTAAAGCCAATCGATCTCATGACTGCTCGCTTCCCCTTCCACCCCCATCGGATTGCCTGCTGCTGCTCGCTTGGAGTTCCCTATCTCTGCGTCATCATCAATGGCTCACAGGGAGTGGCCACTTGTCCTCTCGCGAACTGCGCCAGCTCTTCCCCGTCGATTCGATTCTTCGGTTACGTCGGGAAATGACTCATCTGCCAACTCAGCGGTCAAATCGGACCTCAAATCCTTATACATCACAGCTTAATCCCCTGTCAAATCTGGTTCCTTCATTGGGCGCGTTCTCAGCTGTCAAATCTGGAGCCCCCAGATCTGACGTCATTCGCTCATTTCGTGCAGTTGACTTGCTCGACAGTTAGCATGCGATGAGTGGCAGTTTTCTCTCTCCTCCGCCTGCCACGCGTCACGCGCTGAATGGAATCGCTAGGTTTCAGCCAAATCCACTTACCGCCCAAGGGTGCCCCCAATATACAACCGGTTTTGGAGCGCGGGTCCTGCCTTTAGCCTTTAGCGCTTTCCCCACAGTTTTCCTGGCTTCCATGCGACCAAGCGCTTGAGGCCCTTCCTTCTCGAGGGTTTTTGCCCAGCGATGGGCTCCTTTTCCCGATCCGGGCTTCCCAGGTGCTAGTTTCACCTCCTGCGCGGTCTCCATGGGCCTCGGTCAGCACGCTCTGACCGAGGTCCTCATCGTTCCTCGTTGGTTGCCAACTGTCACTCTTCAGAGGTTTTCCTGATCGCTTTGTGCTCTCAAATCTTTGAAGTCTGTCCTGTTTTGATACAGTCATGGTGCTTTGATAATCTTCATGGATCCAATTCAGATCAGAAGCCCATGGGTTGTCATACACACTTATTACCTCAACCTTCGTCTCCACGTTCCGTTGATCCTCTGGATTGCACTGTCTTGTGTTCTTCCATTCCGGACTCTACACTTGTTTTGAACGAGGATTAAGCCATCGACAAAGTTGATGTTACACAACCAACCTATGTTGTCATTCACGAAGAGTATGACCAAGCATCTAAGCATGAACCTGCGGTGAAGGATGACCTCCTTCTGTCTGCACCTCCTCCACTTTTTCTTGACATCGTTGGTGATTATGTTATCCCTGATTGTCTTTGTGTTAATCCATCCACGGATGCATCTGCTTCTGATCATTCGCAGAACACACCTGATGTCAGTCCATCATTTGATAACGAAGAGGACAAATCGTTCATTAAAAATCCACTTGATCTTTCATCTGTTTTTTCTGGAAATGCAGAGGGTGAACATTCTTGCTTCTCATCTACCCCTCTGTATGATTCATCAAATCATGAGGATGCCGACAAACATCCTGAATTTTCTTATCATGGTTGTCGTGATCTATGTACTTCTTCATTTGATCACGATGTTGATTCACTCGTTGTTAATATGACTAAGCCATTGGTCTCTGATGATTTATCTATTGACGAAGTGGAAACCCTGCAGGTTGTCGAGGCACTTCAGCCTGAGCTAATGGTTATGTCAGGCCCTCGTTGTCCTGAGGTTAGTTTCACTTCTGATCAGAAAATTTGTGAAACACCCGAGGCTCCTCATCACTCATATGTATGCACTGAAGATCAATCCAACACACAGATTTCGCTTCCTCCACCGGAATAACATGATCCCGTCACCGACGCACTAGAGGAATCATTCGCAACAAACAAACTTGCAAGGCATAAGTCGTCTCTTTTTATCATGTTTGCTTGTCTGCCATAGTCAAGAGAGTGCATATATTTATCATCTGTATGGAGTGTCTCACAGCACCATGGCATGTCCACAGAGGGTTTGTCTTGCACTACTCTTTTATTTTCTGTGGACGCATTTAAACTTGGTGTGTGTTGGTCTTCATTGTTATATATTTTATGTTTGTTGGTTCACCTGATTGTGTTTCTCGCGAACCATGCCTTCACCAACATGGGCCAGCGAATGCATCGGTGGATGCATTGGAAACATCACTTCACGTAAGTAAGCCCATGCACTGTTAGCGTAGGAGTAGGAGTAGTGTTTGTTTTCCAGCTTTTCCTTGTTTTATGGTTTTCATGTTTGTTTGCTTGCTTACTTGGTTTGGTTTGTTTTCTTGTTCGCTTTGCTTGCTTGTTATCTTGTTCGCTTTGCTTACTATTTTTGTTTCATTTTGTTTTGTTTGCTTAGTATCATGTTATTTTTAGTTTTGTAAACAAGTGTTGCCCTCTAGGTTTTGAATGAGTATGTTGCTAAGATCCAAAGAGTCTTGTGACACTGCAGCACTTGGCCAGTTCTGTGTCTGTCTTCTCTGTGCTTGGTTATAACCTTTGTCCGATGAAGTCTTGACAGAAAATACAAGTCGTCTGCGGGGAAGCTTGGGTCCAACCATGAACCTTTGTCCACATTGGAAGCCCCATGCCTAGACTCAGCCTTATGCTCTATGTGTTCAAGCTCATCCAACTAGTAGAAACGAAGAAGGGGAAATATAAACGAGAAAGCCTATGTTAGAGGTCTTACATGCTTCTCTGAAGGAACAACCTCTTCTGCTCTCAATAAGTCAGGATCCCTCTTCTGCCCCAAAAATAAATAAGTACCTATGCACAGTCCTCTTTAAAAAAATACAAAGGCGAAATAAGAGAAAGGCTTCCTACACAAAGAGGTGAAGCATGCAACTCCACCGGGGTACTAACTAAGCTTGCTGGAAGTGAAACAATGTGTGTTTTCCTACGTGGCTCCGCCGGGGTACTGTTAAGGCCTGCTGGCAACAGAGCAACACCAAATATGAAAACTTATACTTTGAAATTTTTTAACTCGCGAGCCAAACTATTCTTCCTGATTTCGAAACATTGTGATCAAGTTGAAACTTGTTCTCATGTTTGGCTGAGTTGGTGAAAGGTGAACCCTATCTGTCCATGGGGTAAATGGGGAGGCCGAAGTAACCCACATAGTGATTCAATACTCCCTAAAATACCAATGCCTTGTGTTGTTAATTGACCAAAATAGAGAAGCTGGAGTTCAACTAATGTATCGCCAAGTGTTGTAGTGGCTGCAACACCCTCCAAAATTTTGGCTTGCATCCAATTTTAGAGCCTCCCTTGGGTTTTTACTTGATGTTTGCAAGCACAATGGCTCACCTCGTGAGTTCGTGTTGAGTCTTTTCACCCTCCTCACTGGACCGTTCAACGGACATCCTTTTGCATGTTGGTCACAATGTCATGCTTGCAACGATGTTCTAGTAATACACGAGGTCTCACTTCGTGTGTGCATGTTGTATTCGATATGTAAACATCCATCACACTCACACACGAAGTTGTATGCACTGTCATGCAAGCATCATCATGGTCGTTCAATGATCTATCACAAGCGTCGCGCTTATCGCTCGCACCATCGGTCAATCACACTAAGTATATGTTGTCTTGATGGTTTGAGGCATCTTGTCATCGAGTCATGTTGAGTGTGTGTTCACAAGATCATGTATGCACAAGTTCACTCACTCACACACTTAGTCATTTTGCTGAAGTTCTGACGACCGGATCACCCTCCAACAGTTGGACCCTCGCTGAGCTACATTGTGTAGTTTCAGCACTCAGTGAGCATGTACTGTTGCCCAGAATGGCGCAGACCTTGAGGTTGTCTCCCAGGAATATTGCACTACGCAAATCCTGGAATCGACTGAAAAGACTGTCACCTAGAACAATGCAAAAGTTTCTCAGCAATCCATATAAATATGTGCTCCCCGCAAGCGAATCAACCAACCCTTTAGCTAGTCAACTAGAGAGTTTGACCGGGTAGTGACCTCGGGACTCACTCCCCCAAAAATTGTGCAAAAGATGCAGACCTTGCCCACTCCACTAACTAAAGAAATTGCGCTAACATGTCGAACAGACACCTTGTGTCTGTCCCTGTCTCCCTCAAAAAATTGTACATATTTTCTAACGAGTCACCCAAACAGCTGGCCTAGTGCTCACCCAGAAAACTTCACAGTTTTCATGAGCTGTCACCCAACATCCCACTTAGCTCAAAAACTGTGATGGGATGTCCAGCAGCCCAGCATCCCGCTCAACTAAAAAATTGTGATGGGATGTCCAGCAGCCCAACATCCCACCGAGCTCAAAAACTGTGATGGGATGTCCAGCAGCCTGTTTGGCCAATTCAATGTCTTTGAATTATGAACCAGGGTGCGTAGACTGATGAAGTACATGTGCACAATATGTGCTTAGAAGTTATTCATTTGGTCGTTATGCATTTTTTAGAATCTAAACTTAATATGGATATGGAGGTGGTGTTTTTCAATTATATTAGTGTCGTAATTCTTAAAGATGTTGGCTAGGTTTCCTAGGAGTTAATTTCTATCTAATTAGTTTGCAGATGATATGAGATTGATCCTACTTGTATCAGATTGTTTTGGGATTTTTGATCCTGAATCTCTATGTTGCAGCTCCTAATTCACTAAGTGCAAAAAGAAACTTATTCTACCAGCTATGAAGAAATATTGTCTGAACTCAATTGTTTAGGAGAGAACTCTCACTCTTTTACTTATTCAATTTTCGCTCAAACAAAATAACCCAAGCAACATCTATATTATGAATTAAACACACTTCAATTATGATAGATAATAACAAAATGAAATGACCATGTTGTACCAGGTATAAAGCAAATTAAATAACAGACTAAACTAGGTATAAATAAAATGAAAGTACTTATGCAAATAACAACTCGGTGGCGAAATCATTATGCTTCATTTTCACACAAAACAGAGCATTTGAAGAATGAAAGGAAATCGTATTGCAATTGATTAAAACCTGTCACTGTTTGTAGGGGCCCTCCACATAGCAGTTCATAGCTTCCAACCAACACAACGCATACACACAAAACCAATTCTACTTAAACGGAATTCACAAACTGTTCAAAATTACATCATTCGGCGCGCACCCAAATCACAGTGCGGCCATAAGTTTTATAGCAGGTCTCTTGGCATAACTACATGAATAATTCAAGCCTAATATCTCTATCCTATCTAAACTTATATTGCTAAACCTTCGTTTTGCTATTCCGAAAGCAAAACGATAAGGTTTCAATCGATCTCGGGTTCTGTTCTGCATTAATCCGACGGTTGACTTGGAGTTTGACCGTGATCTCCTGCACTTATCTTAGCAAACAGTTTCGAGGGGATAGGAATGGATCCACAAGGGAGCCATCCTCTATCCATACACACCCTTTGCTACTGACTTGGAACTTTGGAACCTTGCAAACAATGGAGACAGCTACAGAAACCTGGATTAGCTGTGGAAACAGACTGATTTGGTAGCCAATTGCAAACTTTAACAAAACAATAGGGTATAAAGTTAAATATGAACAAGAAGACATATTATTGCATACCTTCATCAAAACCTGGTGGATATGGCTTTATTTAGGTGGTAAATATATAGGAAAAGAGAGGATCATTAGGCAAAAAGGATGTCATGGTAGGACAATCTTCGGACTCTACATTCCCCCGGACTGGAGATGTTGTATGTCCTCATACACTTCTTCCTTGTCATTCGCTTGTGCCTCTTGCTTATCATCTCCATGTTTTTAGCAGTGATCGACATTCTAGGCTTTCTCATGAGAATTTTGTACTTTAAACTAATAATCTCTCTCTGCATAATTCTGTTTTCTTTCTTCAGCTTTTTGTTTTTCTTATACCACAAGCTTAGATGAAGGATTAGATTGTCACTCTTTGCAATCTAGATCTCACTCTGTGTCTTCAATGCTTGATTCTCATTTTTGAGATACTGGTTCAATGTTTCTAGTTCAAAGATCTCCTGCTTTAAGATGTTTGAGGCTGATTGTTCATTTACCTGATTGCTCCCTTCTCCAGGGTTCTGAATTGTTTCCTTTGTTGTTGTCTCATTCCTCTCCAGTGACTCTATATAGTCATATATTTCTTGCTGAGCGGGGTCAATACCCGGACTATGCACTGGGCTTCTTAAAGGTGAGTTGTATGGTTGTGGTGATGATCTTGGTGACCCTGTTGGAGAATTTCCAGGGCTTTCAATTGGCTCATTCCTTATTGGCTCGTTCTCTGTTGGCTCATTCTCTGTTGGAGTATTCTCTGTTGGCTCATTTTCCTCAAGATTAATGTATTCTGTAGTTTTTGAGGTTGTTTGTGGGATTGTGCTCAACCTTGTGCTCCTCCTTAATCCTGGGGTTTGTATTTTTTGCACTTTCCTCCTTTTATTCTCTGATTTTTCTTCTAGAGGAGGGGTCTTAGTTTGTGAGAATTCTTCTTTACTTGGGTTGGCTTTCTTTCTTCTAGGGTTTCCCCTCTTCATTCTCTGCAAAATCTTTACTATAGGAAGCTCTTCTTCTGATACTTCTGTCTAAGTTTGAGGTGCCTGTTCCTTTATCACTTCTATGGTTCTCTTCCTCCCTCTAAGGGCCCTGCTGCTACTTGCTTTTTCTGGGGATTTTTCTTCAAAGTGGTTCCTTACTAGGAAACTCTCCCAGTTATCCCCTATACTTTGGAGATGAAATTCGACCAATATTTTTATCAGGCCATGATGATACATGGTGTTTTCTATACATTGAATTTGGTGTTTTCTATACATTGAATTTTCTTCTGAACATTTGTAGACATTTTCTTGAGGCTATTTAAGAGGAAATAAGGGAGGTTCATCTGATGATCCTCAAGGAAGTGCATCATCATCCTAACATGATAAAAATACATTTGCCCAAACCTACCCTCACAAGTGATAAACTTCTAAAGCACAAGTAATAAGTTTCTCCATTTGTTTTTAAGAGCAGTGCTGGGAATACCTTTCTTGTAGACTGTAGTGTCCATGTTCAGATTCTTGAGGAAGACCTTCCAGTCCTCGCTATCAATCCCCCTATTTTTAAACCATTTTTCTCCATTCCTTGGCAGCTCGGTAGCCTCAGTGATCATAGACTCTGTTATCATGAGCTTAATGTCCCCAATTTCGGCTTCAATTCCATCGAATGAGCGTGCAAATGTCTTGGTTACTTCCTTGTGGAAGCCATTAAATTTTTCAATGAACTGCAACCATTGTCTCCTTTGCAGCAGCTCCTTAGTTTGTGGGTACCCCTCCAAGAATTGCTTCCCCGTTGGTTCTGTTCGAACAATTATCCCCATTTCGAAGGATGCTTTGCCTCGAAGATTGGCTACCTTGACAGGAAAATGGAGCTGGTAGGGTTTGCTAGCTGGCGGAAAGATGGAGTGGCTATGAAAGTTCAGAGGAGTGTAAGAATAGGGAAGAATAGATAGATTATCATAAGGATTATAGGGATGAATTCGACCGTTAGGCACATTTAAACTTATGATTTGGTAATTACTTTGGCAGATTTGGAATAAGGTCGTGACATGACTTTTTAAGTGGTGGCATATGATATCTTGTTAGGCGGCCATTATCCTTAGGTTATAATGATTGCATTTTAGTACTATATCTTCTTAGTCATATATGCTATATAACCTTCCCTATTGTTAAATTAAAGCAACACATACCTTTGATCTTCTTTTGCTAACCTTATTTGTTGTTCTTTGATCTCTTGCAAGTACCTTGCTGTCAACTGTCCTTTAATCCAAATCACCAAGCATCTTTGTAGACTTCAAAAAAATTGTTAAGTTGCAGAAACTTGTTTTAGCTGCAGAAAGTTGCTGATTCCGCAGCTAAGAGAAAGAAGGCTTTAGTAGATGAACTTTATTATTATTATTTTATTTTTTTTGAAAAGAAAGTTTGAAGTGCCAACAAATTGGTTTTTACTTTAAATTTTCTGTATAAACATGCCAACACCATGTTGGTTTTCATGTTTATATAATTTTTTATTATATATATATATATATATATTAAGAGCAAACTGAGTAGAAATTTCTAAGGTGGAAAAGAAGAAGAATTATTCTTGACCATCTTCAGTTCTAAATTATCTTGAAATTTTAACAAATTCCTCTTTCGTTAATGGTTTCTGGTAAAGCTTGAGTCCATTTCCATTTACTAATAGAGGAGTTTTCTCTTCATCAATATTCTTGATTCTAACTGCACCATTGTCAAAGACATTCTCAATTTCATAAGGTCCAAGCCAATGGGTTTGGAATTTCCCTTGAAAATTTTTGAATTTTGAATCAAAGAGCAATGCCCAATCTCCTGGATGAAACTTCCTTTCTTTAATGTAATTATCATGCCATCTTGACCTCTGTTGTTGCACTAAGATGGTTCTATAGAAAACCTCTTGTCTGATTTCAACGAGCTCATTTAATTGTGTCATCCTTTGCTTCTGGGCTTCTTACAAGTCAAGATCTAATTGGACCACTATCTTATAGGTTTGGATCTGGAACTCTATCGGAAGTAAGACTTTCTTCCCATAAACAAATTCATAGGGAGTATGCCCTGTAGTATTCCTCCATGTAGTTCTGTAGGCCCATAAGGCTTCTAGAAGCTTTTCCACCCAGTCTTTCTTGTGTAGATGTATAGTCTTTGTAAGGATAGCCTCAATCATGTGGACTCAACTTGTCCATTGGCTTGTGGATGGTATGGAGTTGACTTCTGATGTTTTATCTTGTATTGGTCCACAAGCTTTTGCACTAGTCTGGATGTGAATTGTGTCCCTTGATCTATTACAATTTCTCTTGGGACACCAAAATGAGTAAAAATATCCTCAAAAAGAAATGAAACTACAGTATTTTCAGTAGCAAAAGGAAGTGCTTTAGCTTCTACCCATTTAGTGACATAATTAGTACATACCATAATATATTTCTTTTGCTTTGAAGGTGAGCTGATTGGTCCAACAAAATCTAGTGCCCATTTTTCAAATGGTTCGATAAGTACATGTGGTTGCAGTGGCATTTCATTTGAAAGAGTAGGTTTTCCCATTCTCTGACAACTGTCACATCTTTTAACATATTCCTTGGTGTCCCTAAAAATGGAAGGCCAATAATATCCTAAAAGCAAGATTTTGTAAGCAGTTCTCCTGTTAGAAAAATGTCCTCCACATGGCTCATTGTGACAAGATTTTAGTATCTCCGATATTTTGTCCTCCCGAACACATCTTCTATAATTATTCATTTATCCATGAATAGGATGTGCTATTGTGGACTATTCTTCTCTTTTCTCTAGGGGATAAATGAAATGGCATTTTTCCTGTGGCCAAATAGTTAGCAATATCTGCATACCAAGGTGATTTAGTAGATACTGCAAAAAGATATTCATCAGGAAATTTATCTTCTACAGGTTGATCATTATTTTCATTTTGTATTCTAGATAGAAAATCAGCGATTGTATTCTGTTTTCTTGGTCTATCTAGAATGGTTATGTTGAATTCTTGTAAAAGTAGGAGCCATCTAGTTATTCTTCCATTGGTGACTGGTTTATTCATTAAGTATCTAATGGCAGAATGGTCTGTGTGAACAAAGGTTTCATAGCCAGTTATATAATGTCTGAATTTGTTAATGGCATGAATTACAGTTAAAACTCCTTTTCGGTAACAGTATAATTTAACTCTGCAGGAGTCCAATTTTTACTAGTATAATAGATTGCATAAGGAGTAAGATCTTTTTGTCCTAACACAGCTCCTAAGGCTAAATCTGAAGCATCTCTTGAGACATGGAAAGGAAATTTCCAGTTCGGTCCTTTTAAGATGGGTGCTTCAGAAATTCTCTTTTTCAAAGTTTCAAAGGCAGCTTGACATTCAGAAGCCCAACTGAATTCACAGTCTTTGGTGAGTAGTTTAAAGAGTGGGGATCAATTTTTGTAATTTTTGTGAAGTTTTCTATAAATCTTCTATAGTATCCAGTAAAACCGAGAAAACTTCTAACATCCTTTTGACAACTTGGCACTAATAATTTAGAAATGACTTCAACTTTAGATGAGTCTACTTTGATTCCATCTCTTGAAATATGATGACTTAAAACAATTCATTCGTTAAACATCATGAAGCATTTTTCATGGCTTAGTGAGAGATTTGTTTCTTTACATCTTATTAAGACTTTTTCTAAATTTTCCAGTGCTTCATTGAAAGAATCCCCATAGACTGTGAAATCATCCATGTACACTTCCACACAATCATGGATAAGGTCAGAGAAAATGTTGAGGACTGCTCTTTGGAATGTTGCTGGAGCATTACATAACCCAAAGGGAAGTACCCGGTAAGCATAAGTTCCCCATGGACAAGTGAATGTGGTTTTATCTTGATCTTCAAGGGCTACCTGAATCTGGTTATATCCACTAAACCCATCCAAGAAGGAAAAATATTTTTTCCTTGCTAAAGTGTCTAAGACCTTGTCTATGAAAAGTAATGAAAAGTGGACTTTTAATGTTGCTTTTTTTAATTCCCTGTAATCAATGCATACTCTCTATTTTCCATTCTTTTTAGGAACGATTACTAGGGGTGAAACCCATTGACTGTCAGATATTGGATAGATGAAATTTACATTTAATAGTTTCTGCAATTCTTCCTTAACAATTTCTTTTAGGTTTGGGTTCATTCTTCGCTGAGGTTGTCTAACTGGTCTTGCATTTTGTTCAATTTAGATATGGTGTATGCAAGTTTTCGGATCAATCCCTCTCATGTCAGTGTATTCCCATGAAAAAGCAGAAGAATGTTTTTGTAAAATTTCTATCAATTGATTCTTTTGCACTTCTTCCAGGTTTTCATTGACATTCAAGTTTTTTCTTGGAAAGATTTCTATTGAGGAATTCCCAATTTTTTCCATGGAGAGCAACGATACTTGTTTAGATGAGAGATACTCATTTTGATTACGATCATAATGTGAGGGAGATTCATTATTTTCTAGTAAATTTAAAAGTTGGTCTTCCACGTTTACTTGTTCAGTAGTGAAAGAGGTTGTATATCTTCTTCATCTTCTATCCATTCTTCAGTTTCTGTATCTATTGTTGTTCTTGCAGGGGGATATAATGTAAATTTCTTTGTGGAATTTCCATCTGAGATAAACATATCACCTTATCTACAACTGATGAAAGCATCAATTGTAGCCAACCAAGGCCTTCCTAGAGTTAATGGATGTACTACTAAATTATTATTGGGTGTTAAGATCATGAAATCAACAGGATATTCCCAAGAATCTAAGGAGACACAAACATCTTCCAACATACCATCTGGTTTAATAATAGACGTATCTGCTAATTGCAACAAGGTTGGTGTGTATTGAAGGTTAGGAAGCCTAAGTGTGTCCATAACTTGTTTACTCATTATGTTTATGGTTACTCCTAGATCAATTAATGTGCTTGTTATTTCAGTTCCATTAATGTGAAAAAAATGAAAAATGAATAAGGTAAAAATTGATAAAGGCACGCAGAGAGGTGATACAAGTAACTTCGCTGGGGTATTGACCAGGCTTGCTGGCAGAGGAGCCATGCTTGTGTTCCTATGTGACTCCACCGGGTTATTTTCCAGGCCTATTGGCAGCGGAGCAACACCAGAGGTGAAACTAAGACTCTGACGACTATACTGCTTGTGCACCAATATACCCCTCAGCCCCAATCGAAACAACTGTGTTGCCTTGGCTTGGAATGTGTGTCAATCGACCAAGAGCTTGGCAGACACTACATCTTACAATCGAGCTAGTGTGGAACCAAGACGAACTGAGAACTAAACAATACTTCCAGAGGTGTTAGACTTGCTTTTCATGAACAAGGTCCATTCAGAGAGTTGGAGCTCTACCAGTGTGTCGCCAAGTGTTGCAGCAGCTACAACCACCCTCCAAAATTTTTCCTTAGCTTTGTTTTGGAGCCTCCCTACCAACCTTTCACAACAACATGTCTTGCTTCTTCAAGTACACAAGCTTCAGTGATTTTCTTGCAGAAGACAGCCTGTCCATCAGAACTTGTTGCATTCCCCTCACAAGTTGTTCTTCCGGACTTGGTCCAGGTGTAGGCTGAGCAGCTCCCTCAAGAAATTGTGCAATTCTGGAGGGCAACCAACCTTCCCTCCAGAAATTTCACAATTATGTCTGGTAGCTTGTTGGGCTCCAGAATTGCGCAAATATTCTAGTCAAGCTTCACTGAGAAAATTGCGCAATTCTTCCCAGCAGGGCTGCTCAGACCAGGAATCGCGTAATACTAGGCAGCAGTTAGCTGCTCTACCCAAAAATTACGCAAATATCCTGGGTAGACAACCCAAATCCTCCGAGAAATGCACATTTTCTCCCAGCAGTTGAGCAGGCTCTTGCATGTGCAGTTGAGTTGACTAATTCCCTCTAGGATGAGCAAAACTGATTTGCATGCATGGGTTACTCCTCCCAAGGAAACATACAAAGGCATCCGTTGATTCAGGGATCTATTTTTAGCAGTCGGAGGTTACATGCAAGGATCATCTCAGAAACCTCCTACCAAGTGTCGCTTTTCCTATATTTGTGGCATGCGTGTCACAACCTCGATCTTATCAAAACTCATCAACTGGATACTGCAGAGCTCATTCCTCACATCGACCTTGCAGCTCTGGCATCCCACATTTCATCTAGGAGTTGTCGGCACATTCAACTTAGTTGTCTTGGAGTAAACTCGTTTTTCATGTCTCGCGCTGCGTTTTTGGTGCTTTTTGTGTTTCGCTTCGTACAAACGTTGTCTACTTGATTTCAGTGAGTGCTTGTTGTCGTTTTGATGCATACTAGATTGTACTAGCACCGTTTCAGTTTTCGTTTGCATCTCACTGCTATCGCATGCATGGAACTGTTTTTGCACGGACAGTCGTCGTTGCGACGACTAGCTTCACACACTTGCATGCTTTCCCGTTTCCTGAACCCTGCACTTTTTGTTTGCATGAATGATCATTCACTCTTGTTTGCACTCATCTCCTCATGCATTCACACTTCTCATATTTTCAGTCGCCCATCAGTCGGACTAGGTTGGCTTGGCCTGGACCGTGCCTTGCTTGGCTAGCACTGCACATTTCCGGAAGTGAAGGCTCTACCTTCCCTCCAAAAATTGCACAAGCCTAACCAAGCACTGACCTCCAGGCTTGCATTGTGCAATTCTTGGAGGCAGTGTCTTGTTAGCCCCAGAAATTGCGCAATGCAGTTTGCTGGTTACATGTCACTGCTGAATGAAATTGTGCATTGCGCAGTTTCAGTCCTCAGCAAGCTAGGTTGGACTGTGCATTGTGCAGTTCTAGCAGTCAGTCAGCCTCCCAACAGCCCAGACTGTGCCTTGCGCAGTTTTGGCAGTCAGTCTCCCGACCTCCCGGTGGAAATTGCGCAACCTTTATGATCAGTCACACAGGTATGTTGCATGTCAGTTCTCGAGTTAATTTTGGTTTTCAACTAACATATTGCTTACCATGTCTCCAGGTATCGCAGGTGTTCATCTACCTCTCAGTAGCACAAGTACAATGGTTTCAGGAGAGCAGAGTCGAAGACACTGTTCAGAGCACACTTGGGGATGCAGTCAATCAAGCGTCTATGAACTTGCCTACCCACGAAGACATCAAGTTGTTCGTAGATAAGGACATCAAGATATGTAGGCAGCAACATCATAACAAGCATCACTATGAATGGCAGCTGAAGGCAGCACACCGGATGCAACGAATGTAAGAGGAAGGTTGTTGACAACACAGAGGCAGAACAAAGTTGCAAGCTCAAGCATATCCACTTGTGATGAAAGCAACTTTGGGGACTCAGGCTATGAGGTGATGACGCAACATGAAGATCGTGCGAAGGTGGATAACAGAACAGAGAAGGAGTTGCATGTGCCCAAGCAACAACTCAAGGAAGAACAAGAGCTGCATAGACAAGAGAATGAGTTGTAGCAGGAACATGTACAACAGGGGGCGCAACATGCACAGACGGATGAAACTGTGCCCGTACAAGTTATAGATTCATCTAGCAGCTGGCACGGAGCAGACATGGTGAGTGGTGTTGTTGATCGCATGCAAGGGAATTCAGCAGCATGCATGTCATTGTGCACACGCATGCGATCTAACCCATTTGGCACACTCATCGAGGCAAAGACAAGAAGAAAGTCTGACTGGAGCTGAACATGCAGTTGATGGTTGATGCGCATGACCACCAGCACACACTGGAAGATCAACACGAACACTATGCATCAGTGTGTTGCCGGTTCGGTTGCACCCAAGAAGACCATGCACATGCTAGCAGATGAGTTGGATGTAGGAGCCATACCAATGCACCCGGATGCAACGGAGGCAAGAGTTCGCTTCAGCAAGATGTCACCATGGAGCGCATGCACACCATCACAAACGATCAAGCTTGGCATTAGCTCACCACCTTCACCATCACAAGCATGTCAAAGAGTTGGTCTCACCACAACGGGCCGAGTGTCAGTGATGTCTTGCATGGCTTGCTCAAACCATTTTGTCTCACATGAGCACATGTACATTGTAATGTAACGTCTTGTCAAGTGGAAGTTCAAGTGTCGATAGCTGGATGTAACAGTCATAGAGTAGATGAAGAGTCATGAGGGTAGATGAACTGTCACAAAGGGGAATGTCAAGGGTCACCCCACCCTTTGTTATAAATGAACCTTAACTCATTGTAAAGGCTTTTGGTCAGCTAAGCTTCCGGCAAGACTATCTTAGAGAGAGCTTGGACAGTATTGTAACACGACTTGGCTTCTCCACTGCGCATAGCTAGTATATCTCTTTGGAGGAGCATGCAGTTGTGGTTGTAACATTCTGCTATCGAAACTAGGGGTTGGACATGGATGTATTGTATGATTGGAACTTACACTTCTTAATATAACAGAGCCAACACTTTTCATGCATATGTCACATTGTATTCTAGCTAACTTGTTTACTCTAAATGGTATATGTATCTGTTTGCTTACACATGCATGTATGGACTATTTTGTATAAGTATGTATGAATCTTACTGAAATGTGTTGATTGGTTTAACCATCACTTTGGATTGTTAGTTAACTTTCTTTCCAGTTTGTGATGCATCTTCGCTCGTGTGTTCCCTCCCAAGCCTCGTTTTACCACACGTTTCCAAGGGGCGCACTCACCCAACTCTCTGTGTGTTAGAACCGTTCATGTACCTTTCTTGTCTTACTGCAGTTGTCACACCCTTGCTACCAACAAAGTTATCTTACTTACCTCTGTGCAAAATTGTGGTCAAGGCATTACCATATGACCCACTACCGGGACTCCTACACAAAATGGTTTGAGGTCTAATTGGGACTTCTTACCGTGGAGATCCTCTGACATGTTGGCAGGTCCAGCACCGTCAACAGTTCTCTATTTGGTTGAGCTTTCGATTGGCGGTAGATTTTGGATCCTAGTTAAGGTAGTCTGAGGAAAATCCCAGGGGTTGGGGAGAAGATGGTTTTCTCTAGGAAGCCCTTAACAAGTGGGTGGATACAGGAAAGTTCCTTTGGGTATGGTGAAGAAATTCATAGGCATCCAAGCTGATGTTGGTTTTGGTGATCTCTAGACCGGTTTAGGAGAGATCACTGTGGCTTGAGGTTGGAGGTGATTTAACCTTTGGATTCCCTATTTGGTTATGGTTTTTTTTATCCCTTTTAATCCCACATTCATGCTTGGAATATGGTGCATGGGTGATTGGCTGAAAGAGAGATTTGGTTTAGCCCAATCTATGGTCAGGTGGTACGTGGAAGTTCCTGACTTGGTTGGTTCTATGCACATGTTAATATGTGTTATTCTTTATTGATGATCAATGACATAAGTGCTAATTTACTGTTATTTATATGACTGGTTTGTCATGGCTTCATTTGGGTTAAATGTTATTCATGGTATATTTCTTATTATATGATGTGCTAATGATCTAAATTTAATTCATGGTTTGATGGCTCATTGTTGATTTATATGAATGAATGTGCTAATTTGTGTTTTATTGCAGCTAGCGCAAGAGGGGAGCAAGCCTTGTTGATGAATATATGATGAACTAATGAAAACAATATACAAACTATGCATTAATGACCTACAGGTACCATAGTCACAAAGTGTTTGTATAAATGAATAATTTGGATCGCCAACTTCCCAGGGTTGTATCTTTGGCATATGATCATCGTTTGGTTGTCATAATACCTATTTTCTAATATCTCCACGAGAAGTCCCCAAAAGAAAACATGCACACTAAAATTTGCACTTTTCGGGTCTCTCTGTTTTCCTTGAAAATGCCATTTAGGCCCTCAAAATGACCTCGGAAGTTTAGGACCTGAAAAACTACCAAAAATTGGAAGTTGTGTTAAATTTAAGGAAACGAAATCGAAAGGAAATAGTATGGGGTCAATTTAGGTTGATAACAGTGTGACCATGTGTCATTGGGTGTTTGCAGTCAATTCTGGACATGTGGACCCCATTTTCCATAAGTGCATCTTGAAAATCAAGTCATGCATAGTAACTCTCATCTCATGTTTACCCTAGTGAGCAGGTTCAAATGGGTAAATATGGGATGGGGTGTTATAGAGTGTTATGAGAGCCAAGTTCACAATACTGGACCTCAGGGTAAATGCATAATGTTTGCATACCTATATGATTATTGCACTTGTCTATATGGTTGTTCCACATGTCTATATGATTATCATGCATGCATGGAAATTATTTTATTAAGGTTGGTCTAGTATCTTGATTCATGCATGTACTGTTATGTTTATGTATCATGCTAATCTGGATTGACTTGTGCAGATGCAATAGCCTCACCAGCAGTAAGTTTAGGTAATGTTTTTTATTATGCTTTTATTTTTCTAGCAATGGCATGTTGTAGAAAAATGGAAGGTCAAGAGATGAAGAGAAAAATTGTTGAATATAGTTCATATGACTCCCCGTACATGCCATAAGAGAAATTAGGGGGGGGGGAGAACTCAGTTGAGTGGCAAGGAGAGGGAGACTCTCCTGGTCTAGCAGATAAATTAAGAAGTCTGAAGGCAGAGATCATAAGTTGTAAGGCAGATAATGAGAGGTTGATTGAAGCACAGGAAAGGCTTGCGAAAGCTAAAGAAAATAAAGTCGAGGTTAATGTGGTTATCCTCCATAGCCTTTCACATTTGCAGAAACATGCCAAGTTAGGGATTAGTCATGGGGTTAGGTAGGAATAAAAGACTAATAGGGCATATGGAAGTAGGTCTCAAAGACAATATAGGATGGATAGGATGATACAGTGAAGAGTGGCTGACTCTTGGATTTTATTCTAGATTTACTTTTGGGATACATCATCATCATTTTTTGGGAGACAACATCATCATTGTCGCCAACATCATTATAGGAGTGAAAAGGGGTATTTGCTAGAGGAATTCAAGAAAGCAAAACCTCCTACCTTTGATGGGGAGATGACTAAATCAGAAGATGCAGAAGCATGACTGCTTGGGATGAAGATAACTACCTTCAGTCTCAAGGGAAAAACATATACTTGTGGGAAGATGTCAAGTGTGTCAGAGGCATTAGGGAAGAGGAGCTGATTTGGGACGAATTTGAAAGACTCTTCAGGAACAAGTACCTGTCTAAGAGATGTTATGGTGGAAAGGCCAAAGAATTCTATGAGCTCAGGATGAGTTCCATGACTGATGAAGAGTACATAACCAAATTTCTAGAGCTATTGAGATATGTGCCCTATCTCAAGGATGAGAAAGAAAATATACAAAGGTTCATCAGTGGGTTGTCATTATCATTCAAAGACTGGATTGAGTTCGATGAGCCTCATTCATTTGAAAAATCCATCAGGAAGTTGAAGCATTGTTATGAACAATCAAAACACAAGCCCGTGTTCAAGCGTGACTAGAAGGGTAATGAGAAGACTAAAGGAAAATGACCCAAGAAGTGAGGAAGATCTCAAGATGTAGGTGAGAAGGAAAATATGGCCCCGCATAAGAAGTTCAATGCAGTTGAGAAAGGACATGGGTCTCAGCTTGTGGAGTAGCAAAATAAAGGTAGTGGCAGAGAACCTTTTAAGTGTTGGATTTGTGGTAGAGATCATCGCAATAATGATTTCCGATTGTATCAGGGTGGTAGACCTCAAATCTACAATGCTCAGGAAGCATAGACAATCGAGGATATGGTTCAGAGCATTCCCCAGATTTATGCATCAGTTGATAACATGCAGGAAAACCACCTAACATCCATTATCGACATGGAAGGTAAGCTTTGTGATCAAGTTGTTTCTATTTTGATTGGCCCTAGACCAAATTATAGTTATATTAGTCCCGACCTAGTTGATCAATGTCATTTGAACAAGGAAGTGCATGTAGAATCTTGGTTGGTGTAGTTGGCTACAGGGACCAATAGAAGAGTTCACCAACGGGTGATATATCTTGTGCATTCAAGCTTAATGGCATGCCTACAACAAAAAATCTAAATTTGCTTACTTTGGGTTCATATAGTATGCTTTTGGGCATGGATTGGTTATTCATTCACAGGACCAAGGTGGATTACTATGACAAGGCCATTGAGTTTCTGGATGAGGATTGAGAAAAGAGAGTCTTGCAGGGAAGGAAGAAGCCTACATCGGTGATATTGGTTACAACTATGCAAGCTAAGTGCAACCGCATAAAAGGATGTGTATTGTTTGCAGTACATGTTTCCAGTGATAAAGGGAAGGATGATGAGGATGATGATTCAATCTTGTAGAGGTATCCTATCTTGCAGCAATTCCAAGTTTTGTTTCCAACAGAGATTCAATACTTGTCGCCTCATAGAGAGGTGGATTTCTCTATTGAGTTGATATCAGGAGGAGTTGACACCAGGAGCAACACCAACATCTAAGGCACCTTACAGAATGAGCACTCTCAAATTGGTGGAATTAAAGTTGTAGCTTAAAGAGATACTTGATAGGGGATACATAAGGCTAAGTATATATCCTTAGGGAGCACCAGTGTTTTTCATAGAGAAGAAGTATGTTATTCTTAGCTTGTGCATTGATTACTGATCTGATATTCACCCTATGAGTGACATCAGTTAAAGATTTATTAAACAAAGGTATTACAGACTCATGTGCTGGTGTGTGTTCTGTGTTATTGCAACAACGGATCGATCAGATTACCAATACACAGACAATAAAATGGAAAGACAGCAGAGAAATACAGTAAGCAAACATAAAGACACAAGCAATTTAATAAGGAGTTCACCCTATTCTCCAGGGCTACATCTCTGGTCCAGCTTTCAGTGGTGGGCTTATTTTATTGTGCCTTTAAGCAAAGAAATTACAATACAGGGACTCAATGTGAGTTCTCCTGAAGTAGGTTTGCTTGGAAGGGTGGTTCTTGGATTCCCCAAGCCACTTGAGTACACAAACTTCTTCTTCCTACCAGCTCTGTGACCTTCTGGTCTATAGTGGAAAGAGCCAAATGTGATGCTCAGTCCGGACAGATTCCTCTATGGGATGGCTTGAATCTTCAAGCTCTCTGGTGCTCGATGTTGCCTCTGGTCAGCTCGACCCTTTGTCTCTTCTGCTTTGCTTTACTGTTCTCTATGTTCAGTCCTCCTCTCTGGGTTCACTGTTCCACTTCTTCGTCTCTCGACTTCAACTAACTCAACTGACTGTCTTCTTCCTCTGTTCATGGCTTTAGCCATTCGAACCCTATGCTTGTTTGGTTCCTCTTCCACCTCTATTGATTCACCTTCTGCAACTGCGCTTGGAGTTCCCTATTCGGCGTCATCATGAACACTCAGGGAGTGGCCACTTGTCCTCCTCTAAATGGTGCCAGCATGCTTCGTCAGTTCGTTTCTTTAGTTACGTTGTGGATGTGTTCTTCCTCCACTGTGGCGGTCAAATGGATTCCAAATCCTTCCAAAATGCGGCGTATTCCCTTGTTGATTCCGCTTCCTCCATCGGGCGCAATCTCAGCTGTCCGATCTGGGCCCTCCATATCCAACGCCAAACGCACGTTTCGCGGTTGACTTGCTCGACCGATAGCACGCGATCAACAACGGTTTTTCTCTCACCTCCACCTGCCACGCGTCGATCAGTGTATGGAATCGCTCTGCTCTTGTCCAAAACTTCTTACTGTTTAAGGGCGCCCCGATCAAAACCGTCGGTTTCCTGAGCGCGGGTCCCGACGTTGTACGTTTAGCGCTTTTCCTTTTCCACCCGCGGTCCTCCGGTTTCCCCACGCGACCAAGTGCTCGAGCTTTTCCTTCACAACCCTGTTCACCCAGCGATTAGCGCTTGTGCATCAAATTCCACCTCCTTTTCCCATTCCAGGGCTACTTTGGCCTCCTGCGCTGTCCCCATAGGCCTCGGTCAATGCGCTTTGACCGAGGTCCTCATAGTTCCATGTTGGCTACCATTGCCACTGGTTCAGGGTGTCTTTGATCGCTGTTTTGGAATTCTTTAGAGATTTGTTCGACCTAATACAGTCATGGTTCTTTGACAGTCTTCTATGGATCCAATTCGAATCATGGCCTTCCCACTGAAAAAGCTTTTGGACCACCAAAAGTTGGTTTTCAAGAATCAACTAAGTGAGGATATTGTTTCTTCACTTGTCCAATCTCAATCCACTTTGCACTACTTGGCTTTGAACCTTTGAGCCCAATCCTGAGGTACTCAACATCTCCCCTGCGCGTTGTCCTCACCTTCCTGTCCAGCATTGTGTCTTCCTGCAACTCATTGAGGTATTCAGGTAGTAGGTCATCAATAGTAGGCAATTGACTTTGCTCTTCAGGGTCCTCAATCATTGAAGGTTCAAACAATCTCTCACAATCTACATTTACGACTAAGTAGATGTGCATGTAAGCTGGTAAATCAAGGCGAAAAGCATTCTCACCAATCTTCTCAAGTATCCTAAAAGGTCCATACCTGATGGGCTTTAGCTTTTTACGTTCACCTTGCATCCTGTCCTTGCTGATATATAGCTAGACTTGGTCTCCAACTTGAAAGCTATGCTCCATCCGATGCTTATCATGCCTAGCCTTGTACTTGGCGTGGCACTTTTCTAGCTATTCCTGTATTGCCTGATGGATCTCCTGGATCTGTTCAATGAACCTAGTTGCCTTGTCCACATCATTGTGTCCATCAAACATGGTATCTTTGCCAAAGACAAAATCCAAAGGAGACCTTGGTGTGAAACCAAAGCAGGTCTCAAAAGGAGATCTCTGTGTAGAAGAGTGTTTGGCTCTGTTGTAAGCATGCTGCACATAACACAAGTGTTCATCCCAAAGCTTAGGATGTTTGCTGCAATAACCTCTTAGTAACTGGATCACTGTCCTGTTTGCTACTTCTGTTTGGCCATCTGTTTGTGGATGAAAAGTCGTTCTTCTCTTCAACTTGGTGTCCATCAGTTCCCACAGACTCGACCAAAACCTCCCCACAAATCGGGTGTCTCGATCAGATACAATGGAAGTGGGTAATAAAAAACGAACCCATACATGTTCAAAGAACAATTTTGCAATTTGTTCAGCTGTGACTTGTTTACTACAAGGTATCAAAATACACATTTTGCTGAACCTATCCACAACAACATATAGATAATCATGACCTTTCCTAGATTTAGGCAGTCCTCCAACAAAATCCATGGAAACACTTTCCCAAGGGTGAGAAGGAACTGGTAATGGAGTGTACAAGCCTAGTTTTCTATTGTTGGGCTTGCTTTTAGCACACATGGCACACCCTCTTACATATCTAGAAACTATCTCATTCATTTTCGGCCAATAGCAGAATCTTTGCAGCTGTGCAACTGTTTTACTTACCCCAAAGTGACCTGATATCAGAGAAGTGTGTGCTTCCCTAATTATCTTTATCCTCTCAGTTTGTGGAATGCAGAGTTTCCCACAATGATATAAGAGTCGGTCCTTTATATGATAGTCCAATTCTTCTACTCTTTTGCCTTGACTCAAAGTTGCATATACATCTTTAAAGTCCATATCCTGAGCATATTGTTCTATGTAGCTTTCATGTAGCACATAATTATGCTTAAGTATGGTAGATGCATTTATAATGGGTCTAGATAACATGTCTGCAACCTTGTTATGTATGCCCTTTTTATATCTGATGACTAAATGAAACTGTTGTAGAGAACTCATTCATCTATAATGTCTTGATTGCTGCAACTTAGTTTGGGAGTGTAGATATTGAAGTGGCTGATGACCAGTATGCATTACTGTCTCTTTGCCCATTAAGTAATGTTTCCACTTTTTCACACTCTGAACTAATGCATACAATTCTTTATCATATGTAGGATAGTTAACTACTGCAAGATTAAAAGTCTCAGAATGATAACATATGGGTTTACCGTGTTGTGTCAACACTGCTCCCATGGCATAGTCCCTGGCATCAGTTTGGATCTCAAATGGTCTTTGTAAATCTGGCAGCGCTAGTACAGGTGTTGTACTAATTTTCTCTTTCAAGGTGTCGAAGGCTTTCTGATGTTTGCCTCCCCACTGAAACACCTTATTCGATCCTGTTAAAGCATGTAAGGGAGCTGCAATCAATGAGAAGTTAGAAATGAACTTCCTCCAATATTGTGCTGCTACTAGGAAGCTTCTCACTTCTGTAGCAGACCTAGTTTTAGGCCAGTTCACAATGACTGCCACTTTAGAGAGATCTATTTTCAATTCACCTCCCCCTACTATATGGCCCAAGTAGTTTAGAGATGTTTTGCAAAATTCACATTTTGAGAGTTTAACATGAAGTTTTTCTCTTTTCAAAACATCTAATGTCTGCTTAACATGCTTTAAATGTTCTTCCCACATTTTGCTAAAATCAGAATGTCATCCAGATACATAATAACAAAATCATCAAGAAAAGGTACGAGTACATCATTCATTAATCTCATGAAAGTAGTAGGAGCATTAGTTAAGCCAAAAGGCATAACCAGCCATTCATACAATCCTTGCTTTGTTTTGAAAGCAATCTTCCATGCATCTTGCTCTGCAACTCTGACCTGATGGTATCCACTGTGAAAATCCGGCTTGGTGAAATAAACAGCTTCCTTCAATTGATCTAAGATATCATCTATGCGAGGAAGGGGATAACGATTTTTTATTGTTCTTATTCAGTGCTCGATAGTCAATGCACATTCTCCATGAGCCATCTTTCTTTCTCACCAAAACAATTGGTGACCCACATGGTGATGTGCTAGGCCTGATGAAGCCCTTCTTGAGCAACTCCTGCCCCTGCTTCTTGATTTCAGCATTCTCTAAAGCAGACAACCTGTACATCCCAATGTTAGGCAATGGAACATCTTGCTGCAAAATAATATCATGTACTATTCCCTTTTTGGGTGGCAGACCTTTAGGTTCTTGAAACAAGACATCATACTCTGAAGCAACCTTTTCTATATCAGCTTGTTGATTAGCATTACAGCCCTCAAATACATTGGTTTTATCAGGTTTCTTTTCCTTTACAACCATCAGTAAGAATTGTTTGCACAAATTTATCATTCTTTTCATCTGTCCTGAATTTATGACAGTATAATTATTCTTGAGCTTATGAGCTCTTACGAAGTATTCGATTCCATCTTTAACAAGTAGATACTTATTCTCAACTCTATAGAAAATAGCCTTTCTATCATAGAAGTAAGGACTTCCTAAAACAATTCCACATATATCTAAAGGAATTATGTCTAATTCAATCTCATCTACAAATGCTGATCCAAAAGAAAACTTGAGTTTGCACTGTCTAGTCACTTGTAGTTGTGCTTTATCATTCAATCATCCTAATGGGTATGGTTTCTTGTGAGGTGTAGTTTCTAATCCCAATTTCTTTACAATTGCTTCAAAAATCAAATTTACTTGTGAGCCACTATCAAACAAAGTATCAACCTTTTGATTTTTGGAAATAACTCGAATATGGAAAAGCTCATGCCTTTTTCTCTCATTTTCTTCATCAATAACAGATTGAGCAGAATTATAGTAGATGCTTCATAATTCTTACCTTTTATACCTGTCACTGCTATAGTTGTTTCATCTCCCGAGTCTGACCCCAAATCTCTCTGAATAGCTGTAGTTGTCTTCTTCTTCTTGCCCTCGGACTTCGTAGGTCTCAGCTCTGGATGCAGAATCCAACAATGCTCATCATCATGCCCCTCCTTTTTACAGTGAGTGCATGAAGCTTTGGCTTTCTGTGCAGTGTTAGCCTTCCTTGCTTTCCACTTATGCTTTCTTTTCTCCTTGTTATTGCTTACAGTGGATTGGGATGGTCCCCCAACTTCTGGATTGCCATTCTTTCCTCTAGCTTCTACATGAGTAGCTTGTACAGATACCTCATCTATACTAGTGGGATTAAACATGAGGATGGTATGCCTCATGTAGTTGTGTAGACCACCAAAGTACTTCAAAAGAGTCTCTGGTGAGTCTAATGAGATACCCAACATCAATGCTCTCTTTCTGAACTCTTGAGTATACCCTTGCACACTTTGCCCTTTCAATTGTCGAAGAGTTTGCCAACTCATCATGGCTTGTCGCATGTAGGCCAATGGATAGAACTGCTTTTTGATTGCAGCAACAAATTCACTCCAAAAAGAGATGGTCTTACCATGTCTTTTTATATCAGCTTAGGTTATGCCTTCTCACCAAACCTAGGCAGTGCCTCCTAGGCATAGGCTTGCCAGTTGAATCTTACTCTTGTCTGAGTTTATGTTCTGTACCCTGCAATACAAATCAATTTGTCTAATCCAATTGTCCAACTTCTCAGCATTTAGCTCTCCATCATATATAGGAAAATCAAATTTAACATCTAGCTTAATCAAAGATGCTTTCTTATTATGCACAGGGCTATTAGGAGGTGTGAGAAAGCTTTCCTCTTTCCCCTTTCCTTTGGAGTGGTCATGGAAGTGAGACTCATCTTCTTCTTTATCTTGCTTAGAGCCTGATGAATCTTCCACCTTTTGCTTTCTAAAGTCTCTGTACATTTCTTCAACCATAGACTTTATAGCTAGGAAACTCTCTATGAATTGAGGGTTTGGCCCTGCAGAACCTTCCTCTGACATTGTCTTTCGAGAATAGACTCTCCCAATTTCAGGATTAGTTTCCACCAACTCTCCTTCTCCTAATTTGAGCTTTGATCTTGTGAGCATTCACAGCTAAACCAACACAAGCTTGTCTAACCTTACAGCCTAGAGCTCTGATACCACTTGATCTGATATTCACCCTATGAGTGACATCAATTAAAGATTTATTAAACAAAGGTATTACAGACTCATGTGCTGGTGTGTGTTCTGTGTTATTGCAGCAACAGATCGATCATATTTCCAATACACAGACAATAAAATGGAAAGACAACAGAGAAATACAGTAAGCAAACATAAAGACACAAGCAATTTTAATAAGGAGTTCACCCTATTCTCCAGGGCTACATCTCTGGTCCAGTGTTCAGTGGTGGCCTTATTTTATTGTGCCTTTAAGCAGAGAAATTACAATACAAGGACTCAATGTGAGTTCTCCTGAAGCAGGTTTGCTTGGCAGGGTGGTTCTTGGATTCCTCAAGCCACTTGAGTACACAGACTTCTTCTTCCTACCAACTCTGTGACCTTTTGGTCTACAGTGGAAAAAGCCAAATGTGATGCTCAGTCCGGACAGATTCCTTTATGGGATGGCTTGAATCTTCAAGCTCTCTGGTGCTTGATGTTGCCTTTGGTAAGCTCGACCCTTTGTCTCTTCTGCTTTGCTTTACTTTTCTTTGTGTTCAGTTCTCCTCTCTGGGTTCACTGTTCCACTTCTTCGTCTCTCGACTTCGACTAACTCAACTGACTGTCTTCTTCCTCTGTTCGTGGCTTTAGCCATTCCAACCCTATGCCTGTTTGGTTCCTCTTCCGCCTCTGTTGATTCACCTTCTGCAGATGCGCTTTGAGTTCCCTATTCAGCGTCATCATGAACGCTCAGGGAGTGGCCACTTGTCCTCCTCTAAACGGCACCAGCATGCTTTGTCGGTTCGTTTCTTCAGTTACGTTGTGGATGTGTTCTTCCTCCACCGTGGTGGTCAAATGGATTCCAAATCCTTCTAAAATGTGGCATATTCCCTTGTCGATTCCGCTTCCTCCATCGGGTGCGATCTCAACCATCCAATCTGGGCCCTCCAGATCCGACACCATACGCACGTTTCGCGCGGTTGACTTGCTCGACCGATAGCGCGTGATCAACGGTGATTTTTCTCTCACCTCCGCCTGCCATGTGTTGATCGGTGTATGGAATCGCTCCGCTCTCATCCAAAAACTCTTATTGTTTAAGGGCGCCGCAATCAAAACCGTCGGTTTCCAGAGCGTGGGTCCCGCCGTTGTACGTTTAGCACTTTTCCTTTTCCGCCCGCGGTCCTTCAGTTTCCCCACGCGACTGAGTGCTCGGGCTTTTCCTTCACGGCCCTGTTCGCTCGCACATCAAATTCCACCTCTTTTTCCCATTCCGGGGCTCCTAGGGGCTACTTTGGCCTCCTGTGCGGTCTCCATCATCGTTCCACGTTGGCTGCCATTGCCACTGGTTCTGGGTGTCTTTGATCACTATTTTGGAATTCTTTAGAGATTTGTTCGACCTGATACAGTCATGGTTCTTTGACAGTCTTCTATGGATCCAATTCGGATCAATGACATGCAGCTGACCAAGGTGACTACCAAGAATAGGTATCCATTGCGTCGTATTGACGATTTGTTTGATCAACTAAAGGGAGCATCAGTATTCTCAAACATTTATATGAGATTAGGATATCATCAAGTGTGCATCAAGGAAGAAGACATCTAAGACACTGCATTCTGTACAAGGTATGGTCACTATGAGTTTGTGGTGGTTCCTTTTGGTCTTACCAATGCTCCAACCACCTTCATGTGTTTTATAAACAAAGTGTTGCGCCCTTATTTTGATAAGTTTGTGATAGTCTTTGTCAATGATATATTGGTCTATTCAAAGAATGGGGAGCAACATGTAGAACACCTAGAAGCAATATTGAGATTGTTGAGAGAGCATAAGTTGTATGCCAAGCTCAACACGTGTAACTTATTTCAATCTTAGATTCATTACTTGGGACATGTTGTTTCCCAGGAGGGGATAATAGTGGATCCTTAAAAGATTAAGGCTATCATGGAGTGGTAAGATATGAAGAATGTGGATGAGGTCAGATCATTTATGGGAATAACAGGTTATTATAGGAGATTCACTAGGAACTTCTCCAAGATTGGCTATCCCGTTACATATTTGTAGAGGAAAGGAAAGAAGTTTGAATGGACTGCTGAGTGTGCAACTAGTTTTGATCAGTTGAAGAGGTTGCTTACCAATGCTCTAGTTTTGAAGATTGTAGATCTTAATAAAGATTTTGTTGTTTGTACAAATGCATGTGAGGACTTTGTGGGGTATTGATGCATGAAGAGCATGTGGTTTGATATGAATCTATCAGGCCAGGAGGTAACTCCTAAAATGAGATTATATTATTCATTTGGTTGTTCATTGTTATATACATGAGGGAGTGACTGTTGAGTTTCATCTCACGACGACTCTCTATTTTCTCTATTATTTATTTACATTATTTACAATTGTTCACCCAATCCCTATGATTAGGTGTCAACATTCCCCCTTAATCTGAAGGGACGTTGGTGAGTCCAAGCATCATTCTAAATCTTTCAAGCTTTTCTCTTCCAAGTGCTTTGGTGAAGATGTCTGCAGTTTGCTCATTAGTGGAACAATAGCGAAGATGGATTGTTTTGGCCTCAACATGATGTCAAATCAAATGATATTTTGTATTGATGTGCTTCATTCGATCATGGAACTTTGGGTTCTTGGCCAACTTTATTGTCTAGGTATTGTCAATCATGAGTGGAGTCGAATGTACTTGTTTTACCTGCAAATCTTCTAGAATTTTCCTGAGCCACACAATTTCTTTTGTTGCCTCAGTTGTTGCCACATATTCTGCCTCTCTTAAGGAATCTGCTTTAACTAATTGTTTGCATGATCTCTTGGAGACAGCTCCTGATCCAAGACTCATAGCATAACCAGAAGTAGATACCCCAATTTCTTTGTCTCCATCAAAGTCTGAATCAGAGTATCCAATCAAGCTGAAGTCACCCACCTATGTATACTTGAGTCCAAAGTCTTGAGTTCCCTTCAAGTAATTTAGAACTCTTTTTGCAGCAAACCAATGTCCCTCACAAGGCTTTTGCATAAACCTGGAGAGGATTCCAACAACAAACGAAATGTTTGGTCTGGTAGTAGTCAGGTAGTTGAGACTTCCTACAAGCTGTCTATACTTTGTTGCATCCTCAAATTATTTTCCTTCAATGGATGTGAGCTTTAAGTTTTGTTCCATTGGAGTAGTCAGAGGATTGCATTCTGTCATGCCAAACCTGTTCAACAAATCTCCAATGTACTTCTTTTGAGAAAGGAATATGGACTTCGGATGTTGAGTTACTTCAATACCAATATAGCAATGAACATAGCCCAAATCAGTCATTTCAAAACCTTTCCTCAATTCCTTCTTTATGGATGCAATGTAGCTCCCATTGTTCCCTATCATCAAAAGATCATCTACATATACCACAAGATATACAATTGTTTTGCCAACTTTCTTGACAAACAAAGTTGCATCATCAAGATCATAATGTTTGAAATTGAGTTTCAGAATATGCTCAATTAGTGTTTCATACCAGGCTCGTGGTGCTTGTTTTAGGCCATACAAGGATTTCACAAGTTTGCATACTTTATGTTCATGTCCTTTCACAACAAATCCTTTAGGCTGGGACATAAAAACATTCTCTTTTAGATATCCATTCAAGAAAGCAGTTTTTACATCCATTTGATGGACTTTCCAACCATTCTGAGATGCTAGGGCAAAGAGTGTCTGGATGGTAGCCCATTTTGTTGTGGGGGCATAAGTCTCCTCATAATCGACCCCTTCCTTCTGTGCAAAACCTTTTGCCACAAGCTTGGTTTTATGCTTGGCAAGTGAGCCATCAACTTTATACTTGTTCTTGTAGACCCACTTGCAGCCAATTAGTTTGGTTCCCAATGGAGGATCAACCAGCTTCCAAGTGCCATTCTTTATCAAGGCATCATACTCCTTTTGCATTGCTTCTTTCCATTCATCATGAGAAGCAGCTTCTTTGAAGGAAGTTTGTTCAAAATCTGTAGATAAATTCAATTCACAATCATAAGAAACATCCATATCAACAGGTGAATCAGAGTCATCTACATCACCTCCATTTTGTCGGGTTGAATCTTTCCAACCTCATCAGGATGAACATTTTCAAGTGTCTTTGACAACCACTTTGGGGGACCTTTCTGAGATGGTCCAGACTACTCAGTTGATTGAGTTGGGACTAAATCAAGATTGAGTCTCCCAATTATGTCAATCACATCACTCAAAGTATCATCCGTTGTTGGAGTTTCATGCGGGGGAGAGAGTGCTTGAAAACAAGATTCCATAGGTTTATCTAGTATAGGAACCCCCTTTCAAGATGTGGAATCTGATTATCAAATTCTTGAAATGATTTTGCATTTGCGAATCTATCCAAGCGATCAAGTTGTCGCTCAATAACATTGTCAGTTTTGGATGATTCAATAAAGATTACATCTCTAGATACAACAAACTTTTTATTGACTTCATCATAGAGACGATATGCTTTGGAGGTGTTTGAATACCCTAGGAATATACACTTACGACTTTTTGTACCAAGTTTGTTTCTATGTACCTTTGGTATCAAGGCATAACATGTGGAACTAAAGACCCAAAGATGCTTTACCGAAGGAATTTGTCCATACCACATTTCATAAGGAGTCTTGTTTCTAATACCATTAGATGGACATCTATTCTTTACATATACAGCACATAGAACTGCATCAGCCTAAAACATCAATTTTACATTTTTTAAAAACATCATGGAGCGCACCATATTTAAGATTGTCCTATTCATTCTTTTAGCTACTTCGTTCTGTTGGGGATTATAAGGCACAGTTGTTTGATGTTTGATCCCATGTTGGCGAAGATAGTTTTCAAATTCATTTGAAGTGTATTCTTTTCCATTATCGGTGCGAATAGAGCCAATATGAGATTGTGCATCATTTTCAATCCATGTATGAAAGTTCTTGAATGTTTGAAAAGCATCAGATTTGTTCTTCAATAAATAAACCCAACACATTCTGGTGTAGTCATCAATAAATGTCATCATATATTTATTTCCATTTGCAGAAGGAACAGGCATTGGACCACACAAATCTGAATGAATGAGTTCAAGTTTTCTATGTGCTCTAAAATGTGAATCATGAAAAGGTTGTTTGCTATGCTTTCCTAGAATTCAAGCATCACATTGCTTAAGTTTCCCAGGAATTGTAGGCAAACCAGTAACACCATTTTTCTTCAACAATCGAAGGTTGTCATAGTTCAAGTGTCCAAATCTAACATGCCATAATAAACTTGATGGAAATGTACCTTCATCATCATGAAAATTGTATGAGAAATTTTGTGCATGGGCAGAGGTACCCTGCAACTTGAGAAGCCTTACTTCTTCTATCCCTGTCATGACAAGTGAGTAGTCTGATGCTTTTCTTACCTCAACCTTGCCATCAAACATGTGAATGGAGTGTCCTTGTTGGCAAATGTGGACCAAGGACAACAAGTTTCTCCTCAGTTGTGGGAGATATAAAACATGATGCAGAAGAAATTCTGGAAGACCAGGCAATTTAAGTATGATTGTGCCAAGCCTTGATGGCTTGAGTTTTGATTTGTCTGCAAAGTACACTGCTCCATCAACATTGTCAGTAAATTCTTCAAAAAAATATCTTCTAAAAGTAATGTGGCAAGTTGCTCCTGAATCAAGCAACCAATCATTTTTCCAAGAAGCAAGTGAAGCATTAAATAAGTCTTCATTTATCCAACATCACAGTGTACCACAACATAGTGAGCAAATTCACGTGCTTTACCTTTCTCTTTGTCATTAGTTTTACCTTTGGGTTGGTTTCTTTCCTACTCAATTCCATCCAAAGGAAACTTGAATGTGGATGCATTATGCGATCCATCTCTTTTGTAACATATGCAATGTAAATCTGACTTTTCTCCTCGAGAGTGTCTACCCCCCCTGCCTCTGAAATTTCTTCTTCCTCTTCCTCTTCAACCACCTCTTCCTCTAGAAGAATCTTAAGCAATATTCTTCTCTCTATATGCAAGACACATAGCCTCTTCAGAAGATTGAGAAGTTGTCTTCTTCCCAAAATCTTTCTCTCTTTCAGCAAATTTTTTCACAAGGGAGTCAAGGGTAATATCTTTGAGGTTTCCATTTGCTTGCAACGACTCAAGATAATTTGAGTGAGTGGGATAAAGTTCCTTGAGAAAAGCTATTAGAGGAATGTCTAGTTCAACATTAGTGACTCTTATATCATGCATAATAGATTTTACTTTTGATGCAAGAGCAAGAGTACCATCATTTTGTAATTCAAGGCTGAACAATTTAATCATGAGTTGAACAACTTCAAGTGCAGAGTGTGAGTCATAGAGTTCCTTCAGTTTTTGTAAGGCTTCAAAAGCATTTAAAAATGGTGAAATATGGCGACTTGCCTCTTCATTTACTGATGTTGCAATCAATACATAAGCCGTTGCAATCAATGCATAAGCCTTGCTATTCTTATTTTCCCAAATGGTGAATTCCTTGTCTGAGGTAGGCTGTTCTGGTTCTTTGTCTTGGTCTCCAACACACACTCGTTTCCACAACTCATTAAAAATGAGAGTGTGCTTAATTTTCCTTGGCCATTCTGGATAATTCTCTTTCCCAGAGAGAACTACTCCAACAATAGATATTAGTGAATGCATTCCCAAAAAAAAAATCTACTTTTGATTTCCAAAACAAACACAACCTTTCTGGATATATTCTGTTTAGGTGGAAAAGAAGTCACTATATTAATACTTTTAATGTAGCATATATTCCTCCACTCACACATATATTGTATGATGGTTTCAACATATAAACCATATAATATATATCTGAAAAAAATACCATCCAAAATTCTCATTCTATTATCACCATTCAAAAATCTTAACGAATTTTAATATTACCACCGTTTTCAAAGGAGTTGAATGCGCTTCACACCATATACATTCACCATACCTCGAACTTTTGTCTGTGGAACTGTAGCAGTGAATTTGCAACCAGTTTGAAAAATATCCCAATAGTCTTCGACGATGTGACAACCAGAGCTATGGGAGTGGAGCTAAGGAACATGGATTTATATGCAAACTTTCAAAATATTCATATTAAAATATCAGCGTATACAACACTTTGATATTAGACCAGCGTATGCAGCATTTTGATATCAGACTAGCAACACAATCATTCAATGCATATAAATAATTCGTACCAGCAGTATGCAACATTTTCCAACAGTCTCCAAATATTGATATAATGGAGGGTTGTTTGGTCTTCTACCAAACTCAGAGCGTACTCAGTCCAACGCCACGCTCCAGGGAATAATAGACTCAAATGCAGTTGCAGTCACAGTGTTGGCCATAACACCACGCTTCCACCTGTGCCACACTTCCAGTACACAGTATGCAACACTTCCTGGCATCACATGACCTTTCCACATAGCAATTGGCTCCAATCTTCACAATAGGCAAAGCAATGCTCTACATTTAGACTAGTGAATTCAATAATGCACAGAATCTTGCTGGGATAAGACATAGAAATCACCAGCCCAGGTGCACAGGATATAGAGAAGGTGACACTTCTGCAAAAATAGGCAGAACATGAGGGAGTTACAAAGGGAGGAAAGCTAAAATTAGAATTGGCTCTGATACCATGTCAGGCCAGGAGGTAACTCCTCAAATCATATTATATTATTCATTTAGGTTGTTCATTATTATATACATGAGGGAGTGACTGTTGAGTTTCATCTCCCGATGACTCTCCATTTTCTCTATTATTTATTTACATTATTTACAGTTGTTCACCCAATCCCTGTGATTAGGTGTCAACAGAATCAATTATGTTGAATTAGAAAGAGAAGAGTTATGTGACTCATGAGCTTGAGTTGGCAGCTACCATTCATGCATTGAAGATGTGGAGACATTATCTCCTTTGTAGGAGGTTCATCTTGATGAGTAATCACAACAGATGAGGTACTTGTTTGACCCACCCAATCTGAATGCAAGGCAATCAAGATGGATGGCTACTATTAGTGAGTTTCATTTTGAAATTAGGTACATTAAAGGCAAGGAGAATGGCGTTGGGGATGCTCTCAGCAGGAGAGTACAAGTGAATCATATCTCAGCCATGAGCTCTTGTGGGAAAGATTTGAAGTAGCAGATCTTGCATGCAGGGCAGCATGATGAGAGGTACCAACAGCTGAAGCAAAGATTGTAGCAATAAGGCGAAGGTGATAAAGATCAGAGTATCACCTCGTAGAATATGGCTTGGTTAGATTCAGGAGCAGAATTTATGTGCCTAAAAATGGTGAATTGAAGAAGCTTATTTTGAGGGAGTTTCATGTTTAGCCTTATTCAGGCCTCCCAGGATACTATAAGCCTTTGAAAGCTATCAAGAAGTTCTACTATTGGCCTAATTTGAAGAAAGATGTGGTTGAGTTTGTTGCCAAGTGTTTGGGCTATCAACATGTGAAAGCTTAAAGTAAGCATCCAGATAGTTTGTTATAGCCTATTCTGATTCCATAATAGAAATGGGAGGTCATTTCAATGGATTTCATTATCAGTTTGCCTAGGACATCAAGGCAACGTGACTCCACCATGGTTGTGGTTGAGAGGTTGAGTAAGGTAGCTCACTTCATTGTAGTGAAGTCTACTAATTCAGCTAGTGAGGTGGGTCAGATCTTCATTCGGGAGATAGTGACATTAAGGAGATAGTGAGGTTGCATGGAGTTCCCAAGAGGATTATATCATATAGAGATGCCAAGTTCACTTCCAAGTTTTGTAAGGAGTTGTTTTTAGGTTTGGGGATAGAGCTAGCTTTAAGTACAAATTATCATCCACGGATAGATGGGCAGACAAAGAGGATTAACAGGATCCTTGAGGATATGTTGATGATGTATGTAATGCATTAACAAAGGAAGTGGGAGGAGTATCTTCCATTGGTGGAGTTTACTTATAATAATGGGTATCAGGAATCCTTAAAGATGAGTCCATTTGAGGCTCTCTATGGGAGGAGTTGTAATACTCCTATCCAATGGAGTGGTCTAGGGAGGAGGGTATTAATTGGACCATATATGTTGCTAGAGATGGAGCAGGAGATGTAGGTTATCAGAAAGAATTTGAAGGAAACACAAGATAGGTAGAAGAGTTATGTGGATTAGTAAAGAGTATTTAAGGAGTTTTAGGTTGGGGAGCATGTGTACTTGTCTATCGAACTCAAGAAGAGCTCCTTCAAGATTGGATCATGTGTTAAGTTGGCACCTCGGTGTTGCAAGTCTTTTGAGACCCTTGAGAGGATTGGACCAGTGGCCTACAGACTTGCTTTGCCTCCTTTAGTCAAAATCCATGATGTTTTTCATGTTTTGTTGAATAAAAAGTATATATGGGATATTGATCATGTGATTGATTAGTCTGTATTGCAGGTGGAACCAGAAGGAGAATTCCAACCAAAACCTTAATGTATATTGCAGCGGAGTAAGCTCATGCTACGGAACTAAGCAATAGAGCAAGTTAAAGTGCAGTGGAAGCACTTTTGGCTTGATGAAGCTACATGGAAGATGGTTGAGCAGATGCATGCCTTATACCCTTCTTTATTTGTTGGTTGAAGCAAATGTGCTTAGTGTGTGTGTATATATATATATATGAATGACATCAAGTTGTGTTTATAAAGCTCTAATAAGCAGTATGTTGTCATGTTTTGCAACAATTTTGTTTGGTTATAAGTGTCATAGAACACCGAGGACGGTGTTCCCCCAAGGGGGGATGGGTTTGTAACAACCTCGAGTTGAAATTCCATGTAATAAAAACACATTATAAAGGCAAAAAATAAAATCAAGGTCAAACAATATAGTGGGGATCACTCATGGTTATTTATTGGATATGGAAATTGGCATCAACATTGGAAAAAGGCAAAGGGAAATAAATGGCAATTAATTCAAGAGATAATGAAAATAAGAGAAAAGGAAGATGAAGAGACAAGAAAATGCATGCAAGGGAGGATGAAGAAAAAAGAAAGGAAAAAGAAAATAAAAGAGGAGAGAGAACATTATAACACACCATTGGACATTCTAGCATTTACTTGGACAAGGGGAGAGAGGGAGAGTGCACTTGCTAAGTGCTTGGGCTATCAACAAGTGAAAGCTTAATGTAAGCATCCAACTAGTTTGTTATAGCCTATTTTGATTCCAAAATAGAAACGGGAGGTCATTTCATTGGATTTCATTATCGGTTTTCCTAGGACATCAAGGCGACGTGACTCCATCATGGTTGTGGTTGAGAGGTTGAGTAAGGTAGCTCACTTCATTGTAGTGAAGTATACTAATTCATCTAGTGAGGTGGGTTAGATATTCATTCAGGAGATAGTGACATTAAGGAGATAGTGAGGTTGCATGGAGTTCCCAAGAGGATTATATCATATAGAGATGCCAAGTTCACCTCACGGTTTTATAAGGAGTTATTTGTAGGTTTGGGGATAGAGCTAGCTTTAAGTACAACTTATCATCCATAGATAGATGGGCAGACAAAGAGGATTAACAAGATCCTTGAGGATATATTGAGGATGTATGTAATGCATTAACAAAGGAAGTGGGAGGAGTATCTTCCATTAGTGGAGTTTACTTATAATAATGGGTATCAGGAATCCTTAAAGATGAGTCCATTTGAGGCTCTCTATGGGAGGAGTCGTAATACTCCTATCCAATGGAGTGACCTAGTGAGGAGGGTACTGATTGGACCAGATATGTTGATAGAGATGGAGCATGAGATGCAGGTTATCAGAAAGAATTTGAAGGCAACACAAGATAGGTAGAAGAGTTATGTGGACCAGTAAAGGGTATTTAAGAAGTTTCATGTTGGGGAGCATGTGTACTTGTGTATCAAGCTCAATAAGAGATCCTTGAAGATTAGATCATGTACCAAGTTGGCACCTTGGTGTTGCGAGTCTTTTGAGACTGTTGAGAGGATTGGACCAGTGGCCTATAGACTTGATTTGCCTCCTTTAGTGAAAATCCATGATTTTTTTCATGTTTCGTTGCTTAAAAAGTATATATGGGATATTGATCATGTGATTGATTAGTCTGTATTGTAGGTGGAACCAGAAGGAGAATTCCAACCAAAAATCAATGTATATTGCAGCGGAGTAAGTTCATGCTACAGAACCAAGCAATAGAGCAAGTTAAAGTGCAGTGGAAGAACTTTTGGCCTGATGAAGATACATGGAAGATGGTTCATTCACTTGGACAAGGGGAGAGAGGGAGAGAGCACTTGAACACTAGGAAGACTCAAGCAAGCAGGCAAAAAGCAAGGAAAAGTAAGGGAGTGCAAGAGGAATTGGACATCAATTAGCTAGGGAAAAAAGCAAGCAAAGAAAGAGCAGCCAACAAGAAGATTTTGGAGGTGACGGGTTGCATTTGTAATTGTCTTGTTGGGATTTGAGTGCATGGTTAATGAATTTGGTTTATTGGTTAGTTTGTTTTCATTGGCATGGGATTTTCCTAGGTTGACAGTGGTGTACAACCTTGCCTATGACATTTCCTAGATAATTATGATGTAGTGGGTTCTCTATTTGGTTGAGCTTTGGATTTTCAATAGATTTTGGATCTTGCCTGAGGTGGTCTTAGGAAAATACCAAGGGTTGGGGTGGAGATGTTTTTCTTTGGGAAGCCCTTAATGGGTGGGTGGAGAAAGGAAAATTCCTATGGGTACGGTGAAGAAATTTCGAGCCATCCAAGCTAGTGTTAGTTTTGGTGATCTCTTGACTGGTTTAGGTAAGATCATTGTGGCTTGAGGGTGGAGGTGATATAACCTCTCGATTCCCTACTTGGTTATGTTTTGGTTTATCCCTTGTAATCCCACGTTCAGGCTTAGAATATGGCACAGAGGTGATTAGCTGAAATAGATATTTGGTTCAACCCAATCTATGGTCGAGTGGTACGTGGAAATCCCTGACTTGGTTGGTACTATGCAAATGTTAATATGTGTTTTTTATTGATGATCAATGAGCATAAGTGTTGATTTATTGTTGTTTATATGATTGGTTTTTCATGGCTTCATTATGGTTAAATTCTAGTTACATGCATGGTATATTTCTTAATATATGATGTGCTCTTGATCTAGATCTAATTCATGGTTTGGTGGCTCATGGTTGATTTATATGATTGCATGTGTTAATCCGTGTTTTATTATAGCTAGTGAGAGAGGGAAACAAGCCTTCTAAATGAATATCTGATGAATTAACAAAGACAATGAACAAACTATGCATTCATGACCTACAGGTACCATAGTCACAAAGTGTTTGTATAAATGAATAATTTGGACCGCCAACTTCCTGAAGTCGTAAATTTGGCACACGATCTTCGTTTGGCTATCATAATACCTCATTTCAAAGATATCCATGAGGAGACCAAAATGAAGACATGCACAATAGATATTGACACTTCTCTAGTCTCTCTATTTTCCCTTAAAATGACGTTTAGGACCTCAAAACAAATTCGAAAGTTTAGAACCCAAAAAGCTGCCAAAAATAGGTAGTAACGTTAAATTCAAGGAAACAAAACTGAAAGGAAATAACGTTGGGTCAAGTTAGGCTGATAACAATGTGACCATGTGTCAATGGGTGTTTGCAGTCAATTTTGTACATGTGGACCCCATTTTCCATAAGTGTATATTGGAAATCAGGTCATGCATAGTAACTCTTATCTCATGTTTACCCTAGTGAGCAAGTTAAAGTGGGTAAATGTGGGTGGGGTGTCATAGAGTGGTATCAGCGCCAAGTTCAAATCACTGGACCTCGGGGTAAATGCAGAATGTTGTGCAGATCTATATGATTATTGCACCTATCTATATGGTTGCAACACATGTCTATATGGTTATCATGCATGCATGGCAGATATTTTAATAAGGTGGGTCTACTATCTTGATTCATGCATGTACTAATATGTCTATGTATCGTGCTAATATGTATTGACTTATGCAGATGCAATAGCCTCACTAGCAGTAAGTTGAGGTAATGATTTTGATTATGCTTTCATTTGGCTAACAATGACATGTTTCAAGAAAATGGAAGGTCAAGAGATGAAGAGAAAAATGGTTGAATACAGTTCATATGACTCCCCATAAAGGCCAGAAGAGAAATTAGCGGGATGGGAGAACTCAGTTGAGCAGTGGGGAGAGGGAGACTCTCCTGATCTAGTAGATACATTAAGAAGTCTGAATGCATAGATCATAAGTTGTAAGGTAGATAATGATAGGTTGATTGAAGCACAAGAAAGGCTTGTGAAAGTTCAAGAAAAGCAAGTTGACGTTAATGTGGTTATCCTTTAGAGCCTTTCAAATTCGGAGAAGAATGGACAACTAGGGATTATTCATGGGGATGTGCAGGAAGAAACGACTAATGGGGCAGATGGAAGCAAGTCTTAGAAAATATATAGGATGGACAAGTATGATACAATGAAGAGTGGCAAACTCTTGGATACACCTGAGAAGAGGGTTAGTACGCATGGATTTTATTCTAGCTTTACTTATGGGAAACATCATCATCATCATCATCATCATCACCAACATCATTATAGGAGGAGTGAGTAGGGGTGTTTGTTAGAGGAATTCAGGAAAGACAAGCCTCCTACTTTTGACGGAGAGATGACTAAATCATAAGATAGTTGCTTCCTACAACATTATCTTCTATAATTTCATCTCCGACAAGAGTAAGCTGAGTCGAGTGATTGTTAATCTGCATAACTACTCCTTCTACTTGATCAAAAAGAACATTTTATTTCATAGATTACTCAGTATTGAGAAATAATAAGAACTATTACTTACATGTATAGTTTAGGATACCTCTTAAGTTTTTACAAACCCTAGGTTGACATATTAAACTTGAGACCTCTGGGACTAAATAATTATTGTTAGAATATCGAGGGCCATCAATAGGACTTTCTACAAGTTTTTTGTACTTGGTTGCATTCTCATATTCATTCCCTTCTTTTGATGTGAGCTTCAACTTTTGTTCCATTAGTGCAGAAAGAGGGTACATTCAATTGTGCCAAACATGTTCAAGCATTTTCCAATGTACTTAGTTTGGGAGATGAATATGTATTTTGGATGAAAAGTCACTTCAATCCCCAATTAATAGTGAAGATGTCCCAAATTTATCATCTCAAAGTCCTTCTTTGACTCTTTCCTTATGGATGCAATATCTCTCTCATTGTTTCCTGTGATCGACATATCATCTACATTCAATACAAGATAGATATACAAAAAAATTGCCAACTTTCTTGAAAAACATAGTTGCATCATCAAGATTAAAGTGTTTGAGATTCAATTTCAGAATATGCTTAGTTAACTGTTCATACTAGGCTCACAGTGTTTGTTTCATGGCATATAATAATTTGATGATTTGACATACTTTTGTTCTCATCCGTTCATAACAAAACTTTTTGACTGAGACATACAAACATTCTCTTTCAAGTCTCCACTCAAGAAAGCAATATTCACACCCATTTAATGGAATTTCCACCTATCTATACCGCCAAGGCAAAGATTGTCTGAATACTGGCCCATTTTGTTGTGGGGGCAAAATTCTACTCATAATCAACACATTCTTTTTGTGCAAATCCTTTTTCCACGAGACATGATTTTTTGCTTGTCAAGTAATCCATTTGATTTGTACTTGTTCTTGTAGAACAAATTATAGCCAATTGGTTGGTTCTGAATGGAGGCTCCACCAACTTCCATGTCTCATTCTGGATGAGAGCATAATATTCCTTTGCGTTCCTTCTTTCCACTCATAATGAGTGGCAACTTCTACAAAGGAATTTGGTTTGAAAGTTGTAGATAAATTCAATTTACAATCATATGAAATGTCCATATTATGTACACCACTTAAATTGGAATTATGTACATCGCCTCCATCTTGTCTAGTGGTGTTGGATTTTAAGCACAATCACATGATCTAACTGTGAAAAAATACTAGACTAGATACTTGCAAACTAAGGGAGAAGAGAGAATAAAAATACCTAGAAATTGACTAATGAACCAAGGATACAATTTGAAATACTCTTAAAATTTGTTGATTTATTATTTTTGAACATGAATACAATATTTAGAATCTCGAGGAGGCCAACCAATTCAAATTAAGTTGGGGTTCCATGTGCATGCACTTAAATTAGGTCAAAAACACTTTCCCTAGTTGACAAGTAAGTCAAAATTAAGCTAGGAAACCCAAAATTAGAAAATTACCCCAAAATGGAGTGAACTGGAAGTAAGTAGAGTTAGAAATTAGTTGGAACCAATTAATAACTCTCGCATGCAAAATAATAATTAGTTAAAATCCAAAATAGGACTAAAGCTCAACTAACAAGGGGAGGAGAGAGCAAAATGGTTGTTAAGTACTACAAAGTAGGGAGGAGGCATGTACTCAATGTAGGAAGGCTATACATGAGGTAGTACAAATTTATGGAGTGGAAATAGCCATGTCGTCCTCTAATCAATGTCCATTCATTGTCATGTGTCCTCCTAGGTGGCACCCCTGATAAAAATATACTTCCTAAAAATAGAAAACTTTAAAAATAGAAATTGTGCCAAATGATAGGGAATGGATAGTAATGAATGAAATTGGTTGTATGTGGCCCTAACAAAGTATGGAATATGGACTAATCATGGGCAGAGTGTGAGTCTAGATGTGGTCCTAATGAACTACTGAATGTAGTGTACCCCAATAAGTGGAACCTCTCGTTCTTGTTTTTCCAATCTTGTCAAGATGAACCCTTTCAAGTGTTTTGATGAACCATATTAGTGGAAATTTCTGATATGGTCCAGGTTTCTCCACTAATTTAGATGGTGTTGCATCAAGATTCAATCTTTCAATACTCTTGATCACATCATTCAAAGGATCTTCTTGATTTGATGAAGTGATTGGAACTTCATGAGGGGGAGATGTGCAGGAAAAGGAGATTGATATAAGATAGGGATTCACCCTTCAAGATGTGGAATCTCATTGTCAAATTAATGATATGTCTTTATATGAGTGAATTTATCGATGCGATCAAGCTACCACTCGATGATATTGTTAGTCTCAAAATATTTAAGAAAAAATACATTCCTAGAAAGAATAAACTTCTTGTTTACCTCATTGTAAAGATGATATGCCTTGGTGGTATTTGAATACCTTGGGAATATGCACTTCTAACCCCTTGCATCAAGCATGTTTCTTTGCTCCTTAGGAATCAATGCATGGTAGAAACCAAAGATCTTGAGATGGATCATTGAAGGAATGAGGCCATACCACATTCCATAAGGATTCTTATTTTTAGAGCATGTGATGGACACTTTTTTTTTACATATACTACATAGGACTGCATCAACCCAAAACATCAACTTTACATTTTTTAAAAACATCATGGAACCAACCATATTCAAAGTAATCGTATTCACTCATTTAATTATATCATTTTTTTGTGGATTATATGGTACATTCATTTGATGTTGAATCCCATATGAGCGAAGATAGTTTCCAAATTAGTTAGATGTATAACAAAAGGAGTAAATATGTGATTTTTCTTTGTTTTAAATCCATACATGAACATTTCTAAAAGTTTCAAAAACTTGAGTTTTTTATTTAAATAAGTACACCCAGTGAATATTGGTGTAATCATCTATAAAAGTCATTAAATATTTATTACCATTAATAGATAGAACATGCATATGGACACACAAATCATGACGTATAAGTCCAAGTTTTCTACATGATTTGAAAGAGGAATCATGAAAGTGTTGTTTTTTGTGCTCTCCAAAGATATAAACATCGCATTGCTTCAATTTCATCGGAATGGCAGGTAAACCAAAAACACCAATATTTTTCGGTAAACGAAGGTTGTCATATTTAATACATCCAAATGTGGCATGCCATAGAAGACTACATGGAAATGCACCTTCATCGTAATGACAGAGGTATGTATGATTATGGGCATGAGTAGATGTCCCTTTAAGCTTCAACAATATTTCATCCTCCGCTCTAGTCATTGCAACCATGTTGTTGGAAGCCAATGTTATTTCTGCCTTTCCATCAAAGATGTGAATGGAGTGGCCTTATTGTCGAAGGTATATAAGGGGAAACAAATTTCTTCACAACTCTAGAAGATAAAGTACATCATGTACAAGAAAACTAGGGAATCTAGTGTAGAAATTCCCACTGTAGATCAACAGATTATGCAATATACTAAAACACAATACAAGGTCTACTTCTACAACTCTTTGCGGAAGCTTAATCAAATTGAGCAAGATCAAGAGAGCACATATAATTGAGAATGAGAAATCAATCACACATAACATAGAAGAAATAAACTGGGGAAAGGCTCAGCCTAAAACCCCAACTTTGTATTATAATACAAGTGGAAATCTTGTTCAAGTTATAGAAAGAATCAACTGTCAAGCTATCCTGCTCTCTCTGCAATCAAACAATACAGCTCACAGACTGAATAGACACTATATATGTCCTCCTCAAGCCCTCCAAGCCTCCTATTTCCTTGCGCATTTTTCCTTGGGGTCCAGTGAAGCCACATGTGTGAATTGGCTTCATCACACTCACAAAACCTGAAGAAGTAACTGCGCAATCCTCAAGGAAAGAATTCCTTTTGCATGCAAGGAATATTCACAATGGAATATTCTAGAAACTGATAGTACACTGCACCTCCATCTGATCTCAACTGAGTCTCTGTCTGAATTGACATGCATGAGTTATTTATGAGAGAATACTCAATTATCTGAAGTGCAGTAGTTACATGCATGCAAGCATTAACTAACTGAACTTACATTAATTCAACAAACTGTTTGAATTAATCTAACTGGACTTGACTCAGTTAACTAAGTCAACTAATTACAACTCAATAGTAACTCATCCTTATCTCTTTAACTGATGGATAAATTCCTCAATTAATGGAGAAACTGTTGCATGTCCCCACATAGACTTCATGTTTGATTTTCCTTAACTAATTAACTCAAGATGAATTAATTAATTATTTTAGAAACAGCTGCTAAGATCAAATTTACTTCACTATTTTAGTTTAGGGACTGACTAAAATAGGAAGGTATCCCGAAATGCTATTTATAGAATGATATTTTTAGCACTTCCATTTTTCCATCTATTGTTGCTAAGATCAACACTGGTTGAACTGCTATTTATAGTAGTGCTATTTTTAGCAATTCTGTTTTTAGCATTTCTTGTTGCTATTTTCAACACTCCCTCTCAACAAGAAAGGGATTATCAGTAACCCCAATCCTGTCTCTGTGGAACTCGAACTTGCATTTTGAGAATGCCTTCGTCAAAATATCTGCATCATATTCCTCGGTCGAAACATACAGCAACAACATGATCCTCTTGACCACACAGTGTCGAAGATGGTGATACCGGATATCAATGTGCTTGGACCTATCATGAAAAACTGGATTCTCAGAGAGTTTGATACAACTCTAGTTATCGCAGTAGATCACTATAGGATCCATCATCTAACCAAACAATCCCACTAGAATCTTCTACATCCAAATGGCCTCACATGTAGCCTGACTAGTAGCCATGTATTCAACCTTTGCTGAGCTAAGTGCAATTGATCTTTGTTTCTTGCTATACTAGGAAACTACAGCTGAACCAAGGTTGAAGATTCCTCTAGAAGTGCTCTTCCGGTCTGATGGACTCCCTGCCCAATCCGCATCTATGAAGCCCTGAAGCTTCACTCCCTCTGTCTGTCTATACCACAATCCGAACTGAGATGTGCCTCTGAGGTATCTCAGCACATGCTTTGCTACCTTCCAAAACAAATTGGTAGGCTGAACCATAGCTTGACTCAGTTGGTTCACCGCAAAGCATAAGTCGGGTCGTGTGTTCACCAGATACATAAGTGAACCCACCAACTGCCGATAAACATTAGCAGCTACTACCTCACCTGAAGTAGCATCCTCCTTCCTCCAGTTCCCAGTTAGAGGAGTCTGCATAGGCTTCCACTTCTCCATGTGAAAGCGCTTGAGTATATCATTGGCATACTTGCCTTGAGACACAAATACTTCCCCATCTTTCTGCCACACCTCCATGCCTAGAAAGTAGTGCATAAGGCCCATGTCCTTCATCTCGAACTCTCTTGTAAGGTCCTCCTTGCAAGACTGTAATAGCTGATCATCACCTGTCAAAATTAGATCATCAACATAAAGAACATTGATCAATGGTTTACCTTCTACCATGATGTGGTAAAGGTTCACATCTACTTCACTCTTGGTGAAGCCCAAACCGGTGAAATAGTTGTCGATCCTGGTGTACCAAGCACGGGGTGCTTGCTTCAGCCCATACAAAGCCCTCTTGAGTTGGCACACATGCGACTCACGATCGAAGGTCTCGAAACCCTCTGGCTGCTCAATGTACACCTCCTCCTCAATGTTCCCATTGAGGAATGTTGTCTTCACATCCATCTGGTGGATCTTCCACCCCGTCTGAGCTGATAGTGCCAACATTGATCTAATCGATGAGTACCTTGCTATGGGAGCAAAAGTCTCATCGTAGTCGATCCCCTTGACTTGTGAGAAACCCCGGGCAACAAACCTTGCCTTATGTTTCTCAACACTGCCATCAGTTGCCTGCTTTACTTTGTAAAGCGATCTGGAACTCACCATTGACTTTCCCTGAGGCCTTGGGACAACATCCCACACACTGTTCCGAATGATAGAGTCGTACTCCTCTACCATTGCATCAACCCAGACTGGTTGCTACACTGCCTCCTCGAATGAAGAACGTTTGGTATCTACACACTCTCCAACCAGGGCCATGTACCCAGTGTAACGCTCGGGTGACCTCCCCTATCTGCACTGAGAAGATGGTTGTCCCACATTCTCCCACGCATCTAGCATCAACCTGTCAGTTTCCCTTGAGTGTTTCCGCCCATCTCTGGAAGTATCAGCATGAGTGGATGTTTCCACTCCCGGATCCTCTGCATGCATCTGCTCCGCATCAATCTGAGGCTCCTCCTCCTTAGGAACTAAAATTTCCTCATCTACATGCAACTTGAGCTCCCTCTCAAGTGATAAGCGCATGGCTTTCTGCTCGTCGAACTTCAGATCCCTACGTACCACTGTCTTCTAAGTGGAAGGCAGGTACACCCGATAGTTGTGGGGTGTATCTGTGTACCCCACACGTATTCCCAACTCAACTGTTGGGTCTAGCTTCTTCCTGGAATCTTTGGTCACATGATAGTAAACTGATGATCCAAAGATTCGGAAGTGACTTACATCAGGTCGCTTCCCAGAATAGGCCTCCATAGGTGTCTTCATTCCCAGTATACGGTGCGGGCTTCTGTTCTGCAAGTATACTACTGTATTGCATGCCTCAACCCACAAATGCAGTGGTAGGCTTTGGTCATGCAACATCACTCGAGCTGCTCCCACAATCGATCTGTTCTTCCTTTCGGCCACCCCATTCTGCTGTGGGTTATGGGGTGCTGTCAATTCCCGTTTAATACCTTCTGCAGCACAGAAGTCTTTAAACTGTTGGGAGACATACTCTCCACCATTGTCGCTACGCAAGGCTTTTATTTTCTTTCCAGATTCTTTCTCTACCAAGGCTTTAAACTCACAAAACCTCAAGAAGGTATGATCCTTCTTTTGCATAAAGTAGATCCAGCATCTATGAGAAAAATCATCAATAAAAATAACATAGTACCTTTGTTTAGTGGTGGAGGCTGTAGAGAAGGGTCCACAAACATCTGAGTGAACTCGCTGCAAGATTGCTCCAGCTCTATTATCTCGATCAGGAAAGGAAGATTTCGCATACTTACCCAAGGTACAACCTTTGCATGTAGTTGTCTGCTTAAGTTTTCCCTTGGGTAATCTGATAGAAATCTGTTGCATGATCTTCATGGCTCCATGGTGCAAGTGGCCCAGTCTTCTATGCCATAGCTCGCCAACATCTTAGCTCTGCACCATCTCAGCTTTGGAACTCAATGCAGCGCAATCGTCTACCTCGAGCTTGTAGAGATTCTTGACTCGAATCCCTATTCGCTTTGTCTGTCAAGTACCAATATGCCTCAGGAATACCTTTCCTTTACTAAAGACTACATCATAGCCTTTATCTTCTAGCATAGCGACAAACACAAGATTCTTCTTCAGACCTGGTACATACTTTACATCAGTCAGGGTGAGGGGAGCTCCATGCTTCCTCTGAAACACAACCGTACTTTCACCTGAAACACAGTACTTTCCATCATCGCCCATCTCGATCCGCATCTAGAGATCCTTCTCCTCCAAGGTACTGAAAAGATTCTTGTCGCCTGACATGTGGAATGAAGTTCCACTGTCCAGGTACCACACACATCCCACCATGGATGAAACCATGCATGCGATAAGCGAGAAATCCAGCTCAAACTGTGAGTCCAGTGCCTCACCATTAGATCCCTTTGAGGAACCCTTCTTAGATTCCTTCTGTGGACAATTCGTAGCATAATGGCCCACTTCATGACAATGAAAGCATCACACTTTCGATTTGTCAATCTTCTTCCCACCATGGGAAGAATCGGATTTGGGATGGGACGCCTTCCCTTTCCCTTTCCTCGCCTTACTCGCTAAGGCTAGATTTTTCTCATCATCTTGCTTCGATGAGGATCCATCTCTAGTGCTTCTTCTTATTTCCTCCTGCATCAAATCCGACCAAAGTTGTTTCCAATTTGGCAGTTTTTCTCTTCCATTAAACGAGTCTTGGTAGCTATGCCAGCTCTTAGGAAGACCGAGGAGTGCAAGACTCACCATGTCATCCTCAGCGGTCGTGATCTCTACACTTTCAAGCTCATCCCTACAGGTGGTGAGCTTGTTCAGATATGTAGAGATCGTGTTGCCCTTTTCACACTTGATCTTACGAATCTTGTCTTTCAGCGCCAGCTTCCTCTAATCGTTGTTGTTGTTAATTAAATCTTTTAATGTTTTCCACATCGAAAACGGTGTCTCCTTCCCATGGAGGCTCGAGACAATGTGGTCTTGAACTCCCTCCAGGAGGATTCTCCTTGCTCTAGCCACACATTTCTTCCATTCCGCCAGTTGAGTAGCATCAGTCTGCTTAGGGACATCTTGATCAATGAAGTCCTTTAGACCATTATCTTCTAATACTGCCTCCATGCGATCCTTCCAGGATATATAATTCAAGCTGCCATCAAGGGCATACTCGAGTCTTAAACCACTGAACACCATAGGTGAAATAGAGATGTGATAAGAACTCGATTTCTATATTCAGGAACCACAAACTTCAAACTTCTCCTTCTTGTATACTGTTCTTCGCCTTGATCACCTTTGCTTTGATACCATTTAGAAATTCCCACAGTAGATCAACAGATTATGCAATATACTAAAACACAATACAAGATCTACTTCTACAACATTTTGCGGAAGCTTAATTGAATTGAGCAAGATCAAGAGAACACATATAACTGAGAATGAGAAATCAATCACACATAACACGGAAGAAATAACCCGGGGAAAGCCTCAGCCTAAAACCCCAACTCTGTATTATCATACAAGTGGAAATCTTGTTCAAGTTAGAAAAAGAATCAGCTCTCAAGCTCTCCTGCTCTCTCTGCAATCAAAGAATACAGCTCACAGACTGAATAGACACTGTATATGTCCTCCTCAAGCCCTCCAAGCCTCCTATTTCCTTGCGCAGTTTTCCTTGGGGTCCAGTGAAACCACATGTGTGAATTGGCCTCATCACACTCACAAAACCTGAAGAAGTAACTGCGAAATCCTCAAGGAAAGAATTCCTTCTGCATTCAAGGAATATTTGCAATGGAATATTCTAGCAACTGATAGTACACTGCCCCTCCATCTGATCTCAACTGGGTCTCTGTCTGAACTGACATGCATGAGTTATTTATGAGAGAATACTCAGTTATCTGAAGTGTAGTAGTTACATGCATGCAAGCATTAACTAACTGAACTTACATTAATTCAACAAACTGTTTCAATTAATCTAACTGGACTTGAATTGGTTAACTAAGTCAAATAATTACAACTCATCCTTATCTCTTTAACTGATGGATAAACTCCTCAATTAATGGAGAAACTGTTGCATGTCCCCACATAGACTTCATGTTTGATTTTCCTTAACTAATTAACTCAAGATGAATTAATTAATTATTTTACAAATAGCTACTAAGATCAAATTCGAATTTTACTTCACTATTTTAGTTTAGGGACTGACTAAAATAGGAAGGTATCCCGAAATGTTATTTATAGAATGCTATTTTTAACACTTCCATTTTTCCATCCATTGCTGCTAAGATCAACACTGGCTGAACTGTTATTTATAGCAGTGCTATTTTTAGCAATTCTATTTTTAGCATTTCTTGTTGCTATTTTCAACATCTAGGTAGTTTAAGCTTGATTGTGCTAAGTCTCAAGCATTTGAGATTTGATTTATCTACAAAATACACTATGCCATTTGTGTTGTCATTGAAATCCTCAAAGAAGTCTCTCCATAAGGTCATGTGACCTATTGCACTAGTGTCAAGCAACCAAGCATCTCTCCAAGAGCAAATGAAGTATGAAACCAATATTCAGTTACTCCAATATTACAATGGCAAATGATGTAATGAACAAATTTAGGTGCTTTACCTTTTGCTAGATCTGGTGTTTTACCTCTGCCTTCTTTCTAAGCTTGTTTGTCTTTGATCTTCTCCCAAGGGATTTTGCACATCAATCTATCATGTCCATTTCTATGAAAATGGACATAGTGAAGATCGAGTCTCTCACCATGGTTATGTCTACCCCCCCCCCCTATATCTAAAGTTATTTCTTCCATGTCCTCTTTTACTACTTTCCCGTCTAGAAGAATCATGTGATTACTTCTTCCCCTTTTGAGCAAGGCATATGGTTCCTTCGAGAATTTGAGCTATTGTCTCCCTCTTCCCAAAGGCTTTCTCATACTTTACAACTTTCTCTGCCAAATAGTCAAATATAATAGAATTTAGTTGATTACTAGCTTGCATGGGTTCATGATATTCTGAGTATGCAAGGAAAGGGCATTGGTGAAGGTTGTGAGGGGAATATCTATCTTCACTCCAATGGTATTTATGTCATGCATGGTGGCTTTGATCTTAGGAGCCAAGGGAATGGGGTTGTCATCCTTCACCTCTAGGTTGAAGAATTTCACGAGTAGTTGCACAAGCTCTTGTTTGGAGTGTGAATCATACAAGTCTTTTAACTTCTTTAGAGCACCATAAGAAATTGTAATGGAAACAATAGGATGGATCACCTCTAATGTAGGCTTCTTAAGTCCATTGTCCTCCTCTCCTTCAGAGATTCCATCCCACAAATCATTGAAAATGAGTGTGTGTTAGATCTTTCTGGACCACTCTTTGTAGTTGTCATTCCTAGTGAACACCATGCCAACGATGGAGATGAGAGAATGCAGCTTCAATAGAGCTATAAGCTCATGTCTAGATAAGTAATATCTTTGTAATTACAATAATCTTATGAATTTTTCTTGAATTTTAAATTGTGGATAAAAAATAACATAAACTTCTATACTAGAGGTTGACTCTATCTGCACATATATGTGAACAATGAAACTTATAAGTATAATTATTGGAATGAAATCATTGCATTGTGCAGAGAGGATTATTTCTACAACCAAGGTGTATGTATTGAAAACATGCAATTGGAATTCTTGCTCAACACAATAAACCTACGACCTTTTATTCAAAGTATTTTACAAATACTTATACAATTGTAGAATTTGTTATCGTAATAACATGACTTGGGCAAGAGTCACAAACCAACCAAGTCAAAAAAGTCAAATCAAATGGCCACTTGGTGATGGCTATATTGTATGACTCTCTTCTCGCTATCCCTTCCATATATACTTTCGACCATTGTAGTGTTTCAGTTTGTGAAGACGAGGAGATATCCATTTTGTGAAAAGGCTCATGGAAGCAAAGGAACATATACCCAACAATAAGATTCTTACATCATCGTCCACATTCAGGCCCACCATAAAGGTGCTTGGCATTCTCTTCCGAAGGTCGTAGGATTGCTACAATGTGGGAAGAGTTGTAGTCTTCAGTGGATAAACTACCTACATCCATATCTAAAGTAGGGAAACTTCTCCAACGAAGAACACAACCTTATCATTAAACTTACGAACTTACAAGATACAACACATATATCTTATTGTCTTCACAAACATAAACACTACAACAACTAAAAGTATAGATGGAAGGGTGTTACACTTCATTTTGTCACCATGACAAATAATCATCAAAATTGGATCTCTCACCATCCATCCAAGTGTCATGAAGCACTCCCTTGCAAGTCAACAACTTATATACCTTGAATAAAGTGGAATTTATGGATCTCTTAGTGCAAAACCATGCTTTTGAGCATCTACGTAGTTTTGCTGAACAAAAACCGCACATGTGCAGTTTATTCCACTATAAAACTGTGCAGATCTGCGCTCTGTTTCTGAACAAAAACTGCGCAGGTCAATCAATAAAAAGTAAAAAATAAAAGTGAGAACTAGAAGCATTTTTGGGTGAATCATTACCAACAGAAAGCCTTGAACTCATGTTTATTCAAGCATAACCTTATTTTTTATGGAACTAATTCCCATTCTTCAAGGAGCTCTCATCCCTCTTTTAGTGGATCTCAGCCTTGGACTAAGGATCTCAAACTACTTCCTTTTGGCCTATAAATCAAGCCATAGGTGGGGGAGTTGAGGAAGGCTGCTAAGAGTAAGTTTATGCTGGAATAATCAGGTTGGAGGGCTTATCATTCTTGGAGAGGATTGAGATCAATGGGAGGAGCTTCACAACATTAAGGCACATTTTTTGTAGCTCCTTTATGTTTATGAAATTAATACAAACAAGAATTTCTTCTCACTTCATTGTTTAATGGATTAATTGATCAATTCCATGGATGGTTTATGTTATTAATATTTGTCCATTGGAATGATGTTTGTTACTAGTCTCCTTGATCACTAGTTTGAATTATTGAATCATTTATGCTGCATATGCCTTTGATCCTTTGTTGTTTCCGTGTGTGCAAGTCTAGATTCAAGCATGAAGAAGTTGCACTGAAGCACAAAGAGGGATCTTCATCAAGCATGTTGTAATAAGGTATGAATTTCGTTTTCTCACCTTGTTAGCTTATGATTCAAGGAAAGATAGATTCATGAAGGAATTAGCTTGATTGTTTGTTTGTTTCTAGTTTCCATCTAGGATATAGGGAGATCACTCTTGTCCGCAAGAGGGATTTATCCGCCTAACAAATTGGCGACTCTGGTTGGGAACAACTTGTTCTCTTCCATCTCCTTGTTTTTGATTCTCGAACCTGTTTCGATAGCTTTATCGAAGTCTTGACAAGTTAATGATCTTTCAGATTTTGTGATTTGTTTGGATAGTTTTTTATTTTTTCTTTAAGTTTCTCGACCTGCGCAGTTTCTGTTTAGAAACAGAATGCAAATCTACACATATTACCTTTAGTAATAGTGCGCATGTGCACTGTACTATACTATCTACCTGCACATACTCTAAGAATTTTTGAAAAAATAGCTTTCCTCTCATCAAAATCTGATTTTTTTTTTAAGGTTTCATTACATTTGTCTGTGACTCTAGTCAGTCTCCTTTTGTTTGATTAGGTGTTGTGAAGGAGTTTTCTTGAGATTTTTCCATTTTCAAGGATTGAAAGGTAGGGTTTCTTAAGAATTAGTGTTGTGATGAGATGTGCTTCTTGTGATGCATTGAAAACAAGAGTCATTTTTATTCCAGTACTGAAGTATTCTTCAATGAATCTTCCTCGAATTTGAATGTGAAGGCAACCTATCCTCTTGCAAGGATGTGAAAGATAGGCCTATAGCCTATTTTAGGGACCCTATGACTTTGAATCCATTGGTTCAAGAATCCATGTAAAAACACCTACCCTTGATTGGATAATTCTCGGGTTCAATAATTTAGAAAAGTAAATTCTAAACTATCGAAGCTCCATTGGTTCAAGAATCCATGTAAAAGCACCTACCCAAGAATTTACCCTTGATTTTAGATGATGCAGGATTGGCTGGATTTAGCTAGGGTATGCAAATAGTGCTCATAAAAGTCACCTAACACACATATAGATAAATGATCATGGGAAAGGATAAAGGATTCCCTATATATACATTTCATCTTACGGGATTTGGAATACATTTCATTAAGATGATACCCATACATACACAATTTATCATCTTTGGATTCATCTTCCAAGGTCCCTTGAACTCTTGATGATTATTCATATCACTTAAGATTCTTCACATTCTTCCTCAAGTGAACAATACAAAACACCATAATTCTTACAAATTAGGTTTCAAACACATTTTCCACATTAACATCCCTAAAAGGAGCATCGACACTAAAACCATGATCCACACTGTCTTGACTTAGGAGTTGTACTTTATGCTAACAATCATTGAATGTTTTAATTTTAGGTGTAAACAATCTTGACAAGACTACAACACCCATAATAACTCAGAGACATAAGTTTATGGAAAACTATCTAAATACTTCCTTTTATAAAACCCCGTTATCACCAACCAACTTCTCCACTAGGGGGGGAACATTAACACAAGTGAAAAACATTCAATCTTCAAATAGTGAATCATCCAAATAATCCACAAGTTCTCTATCATCTTCTATGATATACCCAGCTCAAATACATAGCCTAATATCCACCCATCAGGGTATAAATTTCATTGGCACTTTTGCCCATCATTTCAATAGTATATATTATATGCTTTTTTGTTTATTTTCGTCATTGTTGTTTGGAAGCGTCAGCGAACACATCCTGTCACAACCCTTGAAAATAACGTCAATATATCTTCAGTGAAGCTGGAATATAACATAAAAATTGTGGATTGCATAACAGATTTGTTAATTGCAAGTCAATCAAAATTTAATGAAAAAAATGTGAATTGCATAGAAGATCTATTATTTCAAAGACCAGAATCATCATACCTTACTATACGCAGTTCAATCAATCATTGTCATTAAGTGGAGTTCCATTAGCCACAATGGCCAAATAATTCCTTCACGAGATTGTTTTATGACCATTCCGCAACAACATCTCTCTCTATCCTTAAAATTTCACCATGATAGAGACCTTTTCCATTGCATTTTTGGTTTATAATTGATATTTTATAATTGGCGAATTTTGACAAATGCACTTTGCGCATTTAAGAAATTTATAATTGGACCTTCACTTTAGAAAATTTAAGATAGATATAAATAATTAAAGTGATGATAATTGTTATTACGAACTTTACTTTGAATTATATCATATTTTAATTCAATTTTTGATATATTAAAGATTACAATGGTAAAAAGTAAAAGCGCAAAAAACGCTAAGCAAACAATCACATTTGAATAAAAAGGAAAACTCAACGTTATCAATCTACATACCTAATTGTTAGATAGCAAATATATACACCTAATTATATCATAACAAATATATATACCTAGTTATCACATAACAAATAGATATACCTAATTATGGAACACACACATGGCATGAGTAATTAAAAAAAAGGCACGTGCAACAAATCTTGTTCACACACTCATATGGGAATAAGTAATTAAAACAAGAGGTATGTGAGGCAAAGTCCATTTATGTGGCCTCGGTTTCTATGGCATCAAGAAATTTATAAAATGAATAAGAAGGAATATATTTGATCAACTTACAAATTAGGAAGTTTTTAAAGGTGTATGTGAAAAGCTATTAAACTGAAGATCCTCCTTTCCTCTCCTCTAACCACCCTCTAGCTACAACTTCCACTTGGAAGATAATGCTTCCAAATTTGTAGGTGATTGTTTAGAGATATTCTCAACTCCTATCTCTAATGTTAGAATTAGTTGGATTTCAATCCAACTATATATATATCATATTTGTGAATCAAAAGGTGAAAAAAATAAGTTTTAGGTGTCCAAATTAATTTCCTTTTTGGTATTCGAGCTCTTTTGGGCATAACTCTCGTAAGGGAGGGCCCAAGAATAGGTAGATGTATGAGTATACAATGATTGTATGAAAATTAATTTCCCATTAGCTCGAATATGAAGCAGTGTTGAGCGGCATGAGACGAGCAAAGAATCTGCGGTGCAAGCAATCAAGCAAGAGCAGGACTTGATTTTTAATGGAAATTTGTATGCATCAGAAGAAAGAGAAGAGATTCATAGGCGTAAGTGAACTTATTAATGACTGAATCCTGATGGATGAGCAGGAGAAATTCAAAATGATTCAGCTCTTCAGCGAAATGCTAGTCTCTTCAGGGAGTAGCCAAGGGTTTTCTGCTTCTTATAAGCAAAAAAGGAAGAGTGACTGTGGCAAATCCATTAACCAAAATGCCTCTGATTGTTGCCCGATGTAAAGATTGCATCACAATTGAAACATTAATGTCATGATAAATATGAGTCTGTATAAGCCCGATGGTAAAGATAGTGCGTTATATGAGGATCCACATCAAGCTTGGAAAATCCACGCTTCAGTCGTTGACTTCATCTTCATGACTTCTGCGTGGAGGAAATACAGTGGATCGACGCAGTGAAATAAATCAAAGGAGTGAAGGAGAACCATGTAGTAGATCTTTAAAGGTTCCAGTAGCTGAATTTGTTGAGAAAACAATGTGTGAAGTCCTGTTGGTGTTTGCGGTTCTATTGGTGTTCGTGGTATGGGTTGTAAAATTATTTTGGTGTATACATTTTTTATAATTCAGAACCAATCAATGAATAAAGTGGCATATTCAAATGGGTGGTTTTCTTTGTATACGCTGCCACAAGAACATATTCTTGATTTGGTTATGTTTATCTTCTGTTATAAAGCCAATGGGTTGCATAAAGCTATGAACGTTAGCTGTTAGCTACATGTTATCCTTATATGTTGGTGTGTGTGTGAGACAGGTCAAGTTGTATGATCAAATTTTGAACACATTCAACACCCAAACAACTATCTTAGATATCTGTCAAATACATTGAGATATGTCATCTAACCGATGGGATTTTGTCCATAGGATGGTTCAAATACTTAGCTATTTTTTCTGACAACTATAACATGCTGTGTAACTTGGCATAATAAAGTATGTCAATATTGTTGATCATGAACATTTGTTAACAATGGGCAGAGACAATTGTACCTTAAATGAGTCAAGTTGGAAGCTCGAAGATTGTGGTGCAGAAAGAGGGTGGTCTGTGAGATTTCAAAGTGGGTAGAAGTGTCAATGAGATATGACTTATATGCGAATTGTAATTTGTGTTATTTTTATATTTGACATGTAATTATTAAGGGAGAGACTTGGAAAATAATGCTTTTATGCTGAGTTTGGAGTTGGAGTTGGTTTGAGATTTGTAGGTGGTTGTTGAGAGATCTTCTCAACTCCTATCTCTAATGTTATACTTAGTTGGATCTCAATCCAATCTCAATCCAACTATATATATATATACATGTATCATATTTGTGAATGAAAAGGTGATTTATTTATTTATTTTTTATGTGTGCAAATTAATTTCCTTTTCTTCCCCATTGAACAACTCGGTAACTCCATAATTACAAACAACCTACAAACAATAAATATAATTCATTAATATTATTTCGAATCAAAATACATGAATGCATGGAAAATAACACTGTACTAAAGAAAATTTGAACTAGCTCAAAATATTAAAACTTATATATTTAACATCAAGTGAGTGTGTTGAGCTTGACTGGATTGATATATAAACATGGATTACACTTCAATTGATTAGGCATATGCCATTTATAGTATTCCATAAAGTTTGAATGCATAATTAGTTAGTTTTTAAATAGTGGGAAAACCTATCACTACTAAGTAATTAGCGGAGACAACCATCACTAATTGCTATTTGCCAATGTAGGTTAACTCATCACTATTATTCAAGGAAAACCATGCCATGACTTATCACTGTTCAAGGAAAACCACGCCACTCGCTGGTGGTGCGTAAGGGGGCAAACTTTAGCTACTCACGGATGCCTCTAGGTCTTGGACCATCAACTTGTTTTCCTAAGTTTTGGGAAGAAAAACTCTTAGCCAAGCAAAAACAATGATTGAAAAATCAAATTCTCTATTATTAACAATGGAAAAAATTACTTATTATTTCATAGAAAAGTCAAAACTCCATATTATATTATAGCAAAGTCAAAATTGTATATTAAAATTATTTATTCTCTTAAAGATTCACTAAATTGTACTATAAGTTAACTTTCCAATTTTAAAAACTACTATGAAATTACACAAGTAAAAAAACTACTATGAATTATTGAAAAATCAAATTCTCATACAAAAATCAAAACTCCTTATTACATTATATTATAACTCCTTATTACATTATATTATGGCAAAGTCAAAATTTTATATTAAAATTATTTATTATCTTAAAGATTCACTAATAAGTTAACTTTCCAATTTTAAAACTACTATGAATTTACACAAAAGTAAAAGAACTACTATGAATTTAAGCTAAAGTAATATATATAAAAGGATGAAGTAAATATATCTATTAAATTAACATTTAAAAAAATAATTGAATATTATTAAAAATACCATCATAGAATGATTAAAAAAATAAAATATTAATAAATCAAATTTACTCACGCCACACTCATTTCTTGAAAACTATAATTCAATGTAGATGAAAACTTCCGATAAAAACTTAGGTTTATCTGCTAAATTTTGACGCAGGCATAAACCCGCCAAACCCAGAATTTAACTTACCTCGTTATCTCTGCAAATTTATAATTCACTTTCCACCTTATTTAGGGTCCGTCACACATCGATTTTCACTTTGCCAAAATCGAATGTTCACAATAATTGATCCATGCACTTACCATTTCGTCCCTACACTTTGTGAATCCATATCACCATGCCTTGGACTTGAACATACGGTGCTATAAAACCCCTCGTTGGCATCAAATCTAATTCACAATTCATTAGTTTCATAAACAATCTTAATATGTATATAGGCTGGAATGCGCCCTCACCTTTAAACTTCACTTCTAATGCACACAAATGCTTGCTATTGGTTAAGGCTGGCTTCTCCTCTAAACAAAGAGGCAACCGACATATATCTCGCGGGTTTCGGCCCAATATATACAACCACTATATATCAGTGTTGGTCGACGGATATATATAAGGCAATTAATCCAACAGTCCGGTACAGTTGCAATGGACCAATAGTTTCGCGACCAAACGATGACTCAATTCGTTCCCAATCTCCGGAACGCAGCCTCTGTTGTAATATATTTTCATTCAACTGCAGGTATTCTCACACAACGCCGTTCCTGAGGTCTTCGACGCCGCCAATATAACTTCCGCTGCGCAAGAACTCTCCTTTATCTCTGAGAATTCAGTCCAGATTTGCACGGCCTTTGAACTTTGACTGTAACGCGGTCATTAATTAAAAATCAACAGCGCTATTCTTATGACATGATGCAGGTAATATCCACAGCAACTAAAATTCCGCCAATTTTAATTGCGCCTGCGTTTCCAGCGTTCAACCAATCGTTCTACAGCAAATTTCCCACAGACTTTATCATCTTTTTAATTGATACTGATGCAAAGAATTATATGGACCCGATCTTACCGATGACTAAATTTCATAACATTTTCCTTCCATATTCTATTGTCATACGTTGCGATATGACAATATCTCTCCGATTCGAACCGGTGGCTATACACAGAACCGATACATCAACAAAGTCGAATGATGTAACTCTTAAATCTGTTTCAAAGCTCCAACAGATGATTACGCCAATTCTCTGTGTTAATAGCTGTCACAACACACAAATTCAATCAATGCCAGAGTTTATTTAAACACAGAATTCTTACTGTTGAAATGAAAACACAGGTTTTCCCATTCCTTCGATTTCACAATCATACAGTACTCATATTCCACCATTTGTCATTCAATGCGCGCAAACCATAATTGCATTCAAAGAATGAAACAAAGTTTCGCCCTTTCCTCCGCTCCAAAGTTTCGATCCGATCCAGATTGGAATCGGAGATTGCCAGAACTGAATGTTAATTGATTCATCACAGATCTACAACGCCGATTTGGACTTCCGGACTTGATGCAATTCTGAATTGAATTGTGGATTAATTTAACTCCGCTCCAAAATCGGACATTCAGCGCGATTTACAAATCGGAAGTCGGAGTGGTTGAATGCCAAACTGTCGATTTCGCCACAGCACCGATCCGATATAATTCAAATCAATTTGCCATCACAACTAACATATCGCTAATATTAATGTCATTACGCTGTGTTAACTTCTTTCAATTACGAACTTCGACAATAACAGGTTGCATTAAACACAGATTTCTTAAAGGTTAACTAAAACCACGGATCGAGCATACTTCAAACGATTTTTACACACAGGAAAGCAAATACATCCATTCTCATGAATTCTCATACGTTGACTTCACACAATATGAAATTTATTAATAAATAAAATCTCTGCCTTTTTAACCAACTACTTCCATTATACATAACATACAGTTTTTACATGTTTTCTGAGCTCTCGCTCCATAAAAAAAATCCACACATCCATTTGAGCTTTCGCTCTAAAACCAAAAACTCACACCTATCCTAACTAACTCTCCCTATAATGCTTCTCGCTCTCTCCCTTTTCAACACAAAAGAGATTTCATATCTACTCACTTAACCATCTCCTCCATATATGGAGATCTAAAATATATATTTAGAATTCTTACCTTATCCTATTCTAAAAATACTGGATACTTGGCTTGATTTCCACGCAGGGAAGACCACTTGCCATTTATCCAATTTTAATTCAGAATCAAGCCACTCTTAACTAATTACATTTAATTGAAATTAATACAAGATTAACAACCAAATCTTCCTTCAAACTTGTATTAGCCACAACATGTGACCATTCCGTCACATTGCTGGCTAGGTCTAGATGCTCCTGCATCAGACTCCCAAAGTTTAAATTAACCATGATCTCCTGATCATGCACTTCATGCATGTGTCCTCCTGGATCCCATACTTGGTTTGATGGTCTGTCCTTAATTACTGCTGTTGTTGTTTGTTCCTCAAGTCTTCCGCCTTTTTGTTGCAATACCTCACTATCTGCTGCTGTCCTTTTCACATATTTCGTTGTTGCTTTGCTCACTCTAATTTGCAATTTTCCATTCCCTTCACCTGTACCATCTTTACTAACTGCATTGTCCGCAATATCTATCTTTAATCCTCCTTCACTCTGGCTTTCTTCAAGATCAATGATCTTCAATGACTCAGTGTATCCTTTGAATTCAAAAATTCTTTTGCCATCCTCCTTATTCTGCATATGACTATGAATAGCCATTTCTTCAACAGTCTTCAATAATTGTTTGTCTTTCCTCAAATCGATATGACCTGCAAACACACAACAACCTTTAGTTTTCAAAATACAATACCTTCCATTTTCTTTTGATGCTTCAAGCACCAATCCTCCACCATAGATCTTTTGGATTTCAGCGGATCCTTCTTGCGATGACTCCAATTCTCCGAGTCTTTCTTTCTTCAACAAATCAATATGAATTTGCCCAGGTTTCCTGAACTTATTCATCAGCTTGCCATTCAACCTCTGTTGCAATAGCTTCCACTTCACCCTTTTCTTCAGTCTCCATCTGTATCTTCGATCTTCACTTATCTTTCTTTGTACTACCAGACCAATTTCTGGTTCTTCATTCTGTTGCCAGCTTCTACTCTTCTGCAATTTAATGCTTTCCTCAAATTCATTCTCATGTAGCTGATCATTCCTTCCAAATTTCTGGCTACTTCCACCTTCGTCTTGCTGAGTTAATATTTCTGTCTCTTTTATGCCTTTGAGGACATAACTTTCTTGCTGCTTTTGATCTTTCATCTCACCTTCATATAATCGCTGCTCAATTTCTCTGATTTCAGCATCATATTTAGTAATGCTGTCTTCCGCACCTTTTCCTCCATCAGGTTCTGTAAGCTTTGTTTCTCCTTTGGGTTCCTCGAGTAATCTTTCCAAGAATTCTATCTCCTTGTGAAATCTCTCCAGTAGATCATCACAATTTTCCTTCTCAGCTTCATTCTTTTCTTGGCAATCCTCCTGAGTTGACCTGTTTTCTACATCATCATATTGCAAGTATCTTTCATTAATTCCATTAAACAAATTCATCGGTTTACCTTTTTGTAGTCCCACCATGGAATTGTCTTTAGACTGCTGATCTATATCAACCTCATCTGACTGTTTCATACCAAACAGGATTTCATCTATGAACTCCTTCTGTTGCAAATGATCAACACCTTCTTCCTCTAAAAAGGATTCTTCATCATACTTTACCTCAAGAGTTTCATTCCTGGTTGTGACAATTTCATCAGGCTGTCCATCATCCTCTGCATATCCTGCAAACATACACAAACTATAAGCATCAAAATCACAAGGCTTCATTGCCTCATCTGCTTCCTTTGTCAACATATCTTCAAATTGTTCTGAACTCTGCCAGTAGTCCATGAGATCTTCAGCTGACCTCTCATTATCCTCTTCCCCCAACATTTCACCTTGTTCTGGTCTGCAAATGGAAACTTCCAATTCTACCTCTACTTCTCTGAGTTTCTCTGATTCCTCTTGAGCACTCAATATCTGCTCAATCTTTCTCAATTCTTCCACGATCTCTGACTTCACTTGCTGATTTCTCTTTTCTCGTAGCCTTGGCCACTTTACTCGTTTCCTCATGGTCCAAACACTTTTCTGCAGCATCTTCATCAATATTCCAATCTGGAAATCTATCTCAGCTTTCTCTCGGTCAAACTCTTCTTGACTCATCCTCATGCCATTTGCTTTGGCATCTTCCTTTCTGCTGTGGCTTCCTTGTGAACTTCTGCTATGACTATCTGTAGTCATTTCCTGCTCCTCTCTTTCCATGAGCTCTTCGCACCTCTGCAACAGTAAGTCCTCCTTACTGCAATCTTACCTCACTAAGCTCTCATCACTCAGTCTTTTGGTAAGCACGATCCACTATCTGGAATCTTCTCCTGAGCAACACCTTTGCTCTCTCTAGGTTTCTGCGATCTCTCACTCTCTCCTTCGAAGACACTTCAATTGTCCTCTCTGTCCAATCTCTTGTTGGAATCTTCAGGTTCACTGCCACTTCTGCTTTTAAGAACGCATCTGGTTCTTCTCTCACGGCTTCCCTTGATTTATATTGCTGCAGTCTTCACTCTTTCTGATGCTGTCACCTCTGCTTTGAATGGATTTCCTCACAGCTGCAATCTCGTACTAAACTTCATTCAGAAAACAAACATATTCAATTTCAACAGAGCCAAGCTCTGATACCAAAAATTGACGCAGGCATAAACCCGCCAAACCCAGAATTTAACTTACCTCGTTATCTCTGCAAATTTATAATTCACTTTCCACCTTATTTAGGGTCCGTCACACATCGATTTTCACTTTGCCAAAATCGAATGTTCATAATAATTGATCCATGCACTTACCATTTCGTCCCTACACTTTGTGAATCCATATCACCATGCCTTGGACTTGAACATACGGTGCTATAAAACCCCTCGTTGGCATCAAATCTAATTCACAATTCATTAGTTTCATAAACAATCTTAATATGTATATAGGCTGGAATGCGCCCTCACCTTTAAACTTCACTTCTAATGCACACAAATGCTTGCTATTGGTTAAGGCTGGCTTCTCCTCTAAACAAAGAGGCAACCGACATATATCTCGCGGGTTTCGGCCCAATATATACAACCACTATATATCAGTGTTGGTCGACGGATATATATAAGGCAATTAATCCAACAGTCCGGTACAGTTGCAATGGACCAATAGTTTCGCGACCAAACGATGACTCAATTCGTTCCCAATCTCCGGAACACAGCCTCTGTTGTAATATATTTTCATTCAACTGCAGGTATTCTCACACAACGCCGTTCTTGAGGTCTTCGATGCCGCCAATATAACTTCCGCTGCGCAAGAACTCTCCTTTATCTCTGAGAATCCTGTCCAGATTTGCACGGCCTTTGAACTTTGACTGTAACGCGGTCATTAATTAAAAATCAACAGCGCTATTCTTATGACATGATGCAGGTAATATCCACAGCAACTAAAATTCCGCCAATTTTAATTGCGCTTGCGTTTCCAGCGTTCAACCAATCGTTCTACAGCAAATTTCCCACAGACTTTATCATCTTTTTAATTGATACTGATGCAAAGAATTATATGGACCCGATCTTACCGATGACCAAATTTCATAACATTTTCCTTCCATATTCTATTGTCATACGTTGCGATATGACAATATCTCTCCGATCCGAACCGGTGGCTATACACAGAACCGATACATCAACAAAGTCGAATGATGTAACTCTTAAATCTGTTTCAAAGCTCCAACAGATGATTACGCCAATTCTCTGTGTTAATAGCTGTCACAACACACAAATTCAATCAATGCCAGAATTTATTTAAACACAGAATTCTTACTGTTGAAATGAAAACACAGGTTTTCCCCATTCCTTCGATTTCACAATCATACGGTACTCATATTCCACCATTTGTCATTCAATGCACGCAAACCATAATTGCATTCAAAGAATGAAACAAAGTCTCGCCCTTTCCTCCGCTCCAAAGTTTCGATCCGATCCAAATTGGAATCGGAGATTGCCAAAACTGAATGTTAATTGATTCATCACCGATCTACAACGCCGATTTGGACTTCCGGACTTGATGCAATTCTGAATTGAATTGTGGATTAATTTAACTCCGCTCCAAAATCGGACATTCAGCACGATTTACAAATCGGAAGTCGGAGTGGTTGAATGCCAAACTGTCGATTTCGCCACAGCACCGATCCGATATAATTCAAATCAATTTGCCATCACAACTGACATATCGCTAATATTAATGTCATTAAGCTGTGTTAACTTCTTTCAATTATGAACTTCGACAATAACAGGTTGCATTAAACACAGATTTCTTAAAGGTTAACTAAAACCACGGATCGAGCATACTTCAAGCGATTTTTACACACAGGAAAGCAAATACATCCATTCTCACGAATTCTCATACGTTGACTTCACACAATATGAAATTTATTAATAAATAAAATCTCTGCTTTTTTAACCAACTACTTCCATTATACAAAACATACAGTTTTTACATGTTTTCTGAGCTCTCGCTCCATAAAAAAAATCCACACATCCATTTGAGCTTTCACTCTAAAACCAAAAACTCACACCTATCCTAACTAACTCTCCCTATAATGCTTCTCACTCTCTCCCTTTTCAACACAAAAGAGATTTCATATCTACTCACTTAACCATCTCCTCCATATTTGGAGATCTAAAATATATATTTAGAATTCCTACCTTATCCTATTCTAAAAAAACTGGATACTTGGCTTGATTTCCACGCAGGGAAGACCACTTGCCATTTATCCAATTTTAATTCAGAATCAAGCCATTCTTAACTAATTACATTTAATTGAAATTAATACAAGATTAACAACCAAATCTTCCTTCAAACTTGTATTAGCCACAACATGTGACCATTCCGTCACATTGCTGACTAGGTCTAGATGCTCCTGCATCAAATTTATTTGTAATTTAGCTTTTTATAAAAAAAAAACCTAAAAAATAAATATATTTAAAAGTGAAATAAAAAATTCACTCTAAACAATAAATATACTTTAATATTGAAAATAAAAAAAATTTGACAAATAAAAATAATTAAAATACATAATTCTTAAGAATTACATGATTCACCAAACCAGTGGCTCATTAAATTCCCTGGAATATTCATTCACAGAATCGCTTTCTATCCATGAAACGGAGAACTTCATCGTTACGAATGTCGACCTTTGCCATGCATGGGGGTTCAAATATACGAAAATTCTAAGCCTCAAACAACGCTCTGATCAACCAGAATCCCTTCTTTAGGGTTCGAAGTGTTTAGGTTTTTAAAGGGTTTAACACAACACTGTTGCGGTTTCGCATATAGGATTCGCATCCGACGAAAGTTGTTGGTAAGTTTTGGATTTCAGGCTTCCTTCATTTTAATTTTCCTGCTTCAGCTTCCATGGACAAAACAAAGAACGAAAACAATAAACCCCAAGTCCCATCGAGAATAAGCGATGAAACAGTAAAGAGAGCAGTGGACTCGCTCTTGAAATGGGTAAAGTCGAGGGCAAAACATCAGAAACCCCAACTTCTGGAACATGACGAGCTTCTGCACTTGGCCATTACACTGAAAAGGATCCCGGATAGTTCAAGAGTCAATTCTTACAGGATACCAGTACCTCATCCCCTATTTCCTTTGGGTGGAAGCCAAGATATCTGTTTGATTATTGATGATAGAGTAAAGGGTTTAAATGCGGAGATAGCCAACAACAAGGTTAAGGAGGAGGGTTTACCCATTTCAAAGGTCTTGAAATATTCAAAGCTCAAGACTGATTATAAGCCATTTGAGGCCAAGAGAAAGCTTTGTGACTCTTTTGATCTGTTCTTGGTCGATAAATCCGTGGTTCCCCTGCTCCCCAGGTTGTTGGGGAAATCTTTCTTTAAGAAGAAAAAGCATCCCATCCCTGTGGATTTGACCCACAAGCAATGGAAGGGACAGATCGAGTCAGCTTGCAGTTCGGTCTTTCTCTACGTTGGGAAGGGTACCTGTTGTGATGTTAAAGTGGCTAGGGTTTCGCAGACAAGGGACGAAATTGTGGAGAATTTCGTTGCTGTGATCAATGGTCTTGCATCGGTTATCCCGAGAAAGTGGAAGAACATCCGGTCTTTGCATATGAAATCCTTGGAGTCTGTGGCACTTCCACTCTACCAATCCATTACTGAAACGCCCCTTAAGATTGAAGATGTCAAAACAGAATCACAAATCGATAAACCAGAGAAGAAAGAAGTACATGATCGAGACGTTGAGAGAAAAAAATTCAACAAGGGAAGGATTTCCGATGTTCGGTATATGGATCACATGTTGGGAGATTTTTCTGATGGGCTTTTCGGTGGGAAAAACGGGAATCAAGCTGATCTTCTGGACTCCCTAGGAAACAGAACAAGGGATGTTGATCCTTTGTATGTGGAAAAGGAAATAACAGGCGTGATTTCGAGCAGGAAGAGGACTGCTCATGCAGAAAAAGCTCCGGCTGCGAAGAGGAAGAAAGTTTGATCATCAGTAGGATCGTAAGGTGTGTTGGTGGCTAACAATGTCGAGGGTGCAGAAAAGAAAGAAAAGACGAAGAAGTGAAGAAACGATCTGTTAGTAGTAGGCCAGTCTGCAGTTTCAAGTTACTTTTGTGTTAATACTAACAGATGCTTCTCTCAAGGACAATTGCAGTGCCGGACACTCCAGTTTCTGCTCCTAGTTTAATTGGATGTACAGCAGTGCTGGAATCCAGATAAATGTACTATTTTCTACTGTCGATCTAACACAAGTTTCATAAACTTAATTACAAAGGAACAATATATTTTTGGAAATGTGGCATGTGATGGTGTGATAAAAGTCTGTTAACTTTTTTTTAGGCTTGTTTTCTGTATAAGTTGCTGGTGATCATCCCTGAATTAGTATTATTTCTAACAATCTATGGAGGATATTCCTCTTGGTTTCGTTTCTTTGTGTTTATAAATGATGCTTTTATTAGTAACAGAGAAACAAACAATAGAAAACCAAGTAGCCTTTTGAACATGATTACTCTTAGTAAAGGTAATACTACTCTCAATTGAAGGCATCGATGAAGATACTCTCTCTAAATCTCTCTTTCAAATGTCGATAACAACTTTACAAGATGCCTCCATTAAATGAGGTTTTGCTGCATGTGAACTAATTATTTGCTGCAGTGAGCCTGTCCATATATTTACCCAATATTTTTGTGCACTATTGTTATTAGTAATTAGATGTTGGAAGACATCGTTGGTGGCAAAAGTGTGCTGGTTGTAAAGGTAAGTTAATGCATAGGAATTAGATTGTAGTAGCTAAATCGTCATGTAATGCAGTTTAACACAATGTTCCACGGGGACGCGTCCCCTAGGGTCGGGTGCACGCACCCCTCGCACCCCACGCACTTGGGATGAGGGGACGTCTAAGGGTGCGTTTCCCCATGCACCCCTTTTGGGGAGTCTTGGGGGGGGTGGGGTGCATTTCCCCAGTGTGGGGGATGCGACTCCCCAAAAGGGGTGCTTCTGGGCGTCCCCCCCCAAAAGGGGTGCTTTTGGGCGTCCCCCCCAAAAGGGGTGCTTCTGCGTATACCCTTTTGAGGGGGGATGCGTCCCCCCCAAAAGGGGTGCTTCTGCGTATATCCTTTTGAGGGGGGATGCATCCCCCTCGAATTTGTCTAATAACACTTAATGTAGAGGACCAATCATTGAGATTGACTCCTTGATGTTGATTTTATTTTCAGTCCTCATTGTCCATTTTTACTTTTCAGTTTTAACTTTGTGTGACACTAGATATTGATGACCTCAGACCAATTATTAACTCCTCACTCTTAACTATTTTTGAGTTTGAGATTTTGGGTTATATCAATTTTGAATTCAGTGATTTACTGTTTTAGTGTTCAAACTTCAATATCTAGTATACAGTATATTAGTAATATACTAGTCTGTTTTGCTTTTAAATTTAAATTTAGATTCTAGAATGATGAATTTATTTTTAAATCAATGTAGATTATAGAATGATGAATGACATTGATCAATGTATTTGGTTATTTCATTATTGAATCTCATGGTATGGATGAATGATGAGTATATCATATGAATGATGTATGTATCAAAATGAATGATGAGGGATCAATGTATGTCATTATTTAATTCAATTATGAATATAAATTTTATGTGTGGATCAATGTATTTACTAGTACTATTAGTCTATTTATGATTTCATTATTGAATATGAACTTGAATTATATATATATATATACCCCAACGTCCCCCCGCACCCCCAAAATTTCCCTAAAATTTGAGGGTACTCCCACACGTCCCCCTGTGCATCTCCCTGCACCATAGTGTTGGTGGAACATTGGTTTAATAATGGCTTTTCTTGTTTACCATCATCAATGACCCATCGAGAACATTGACCACACATGCGATGCAGTTTAAAAATGACTCATGAAGAACATCTTTTTAGTACAAAACTCTACTTTTCAGGACTTGCTATCGTGGTCCATAATACATATATTGAGACAGAAAAGCTACAAACTCACTGTAAATAAAGGAAACCTATTTCCTTTTGAAGTTTAGGCTTCTTACTTAAATCTCATTGAAATTTGGCTGTAGCCCATTATGTGCATGCTGTTTGCTAGGTCTAGAGGATGACAAGAACTGTAATACCACGCATGGGAGCTGGGATGGCTGAGTGATGACAGGGACCGTTGTTGGTGGCACGTACAAGATATGCCTGGCAAAGATTGGGAACTATGTATCAGAGGCTGCTATTCTGTACCATAGGTTATCTTTAGCCTCATGGACTTTAAAATAATTTCCTTCCTTCCTTCCATTCAGAATTACAATTCAACCAAATCATGTTGATGGCATCAAGAAAGTAGGTTTTGAATGCTTTATGAAGTTGGGACTTCTTATAATTACTATTTTATTTTGACTCCATTCTTTTGTCTCTCAGAAATCTAAAAGAAAGAAGAGGAAAGTTCTCATGCTCTACTAGAACAGGAGGAATTGGATTGGTCCTTAAGCGTATTTGTCAGTTGGGAAGGATCTGATGATGACATAAACAGCTACATCCAAGTTATAACGAGGTTTGATAAGAATAGATTAATAGGTAGACTGGGAAGTAGGTTTTGGGACATGTTATGAAGAGAAATTGTTCAAGTCACGAAAAAGAATAGTAATTGTTCTATTAATGAAATTATTTTATTTTATTATTCAATTTTGATAGAAACTATATATGTACTTTAACTGTTCACATGCCACCTGTCTTTATCTCTTTCCTTCATTTATTTAGATTTTTCCAGCATTGTTTGTTTACATAACATCAACACAGACACTTTTTATTTTTTAACAGAAAGGTAGAAGCTATCCATTCATATGCAAGTGAATGTGATGTTGCAAGCCTCCTTCTAGCCTTAGAACAAGGAATCCCTATAAAATTTCAAGGTATTTTCTTTCTTATATCTATAAGCTAGCTGCTTTCTGTTCATATTATTGATTCTAACTTCTCATACAGACATCAATCTGTCTTATTGGAAACAAAGCATAGGATCCATGTCTTGCATTGCATGTGTATATAGAATGAGAAATAGAAGTCAGAAGTTTCTGCTATCCTTCCTGTGTGTTTTATGTGAAGTGCATTTCAGACTGTAGGAAATGCTTGTGAAACACATTTTAGCTGGCAGAAAATGCTAGGGCAACATTATACACAATAGTTTAAATGCCCTTCCACAACAAGAAATGTTTCCATACTGCAGAAATGTTTCCCACAAAAATGTTAAATACAAAACAAATGTCATGAACTTATCCACAGTACTGAAAATATCTGTCAAAAAACAAATGTTTCCCACAAAAATGTTAAATAGAAGACAAATGTCATGAAGAGTAAAAGAAAGGGAAAAAAATAATATTTTAGTGTTGACACCTAATCCTTGTGATTGGGTAAATATATGTAAATAAATAAATGAGAAATGTGAACAATCATCGGGAGATGAACTGAACAGTCTCTCCCTCATGTATATAACAGACCTACCTGATTGAATGAATATACGAATCAGTTTTTGCTTAATGGAGTTACTGCCTGGCCTGACATGGTATCAGAGCCAGCTCCTTTTTTTAGCCTTTATGTCTTTGTAACTCCTGGTCTGCTCCACTGCTCCCCATATAATTCAGTGATTGAGTGTCTGTATGCCTGTCCGACACTGCCTGCGTTCTGTCTGCCATACCTGCGCTCTCTGTCCATAAACGTTTTATAAATTCGCTGCCCATATAATTGTTGGTGTCAGGTGTCTGACCTTTTCTGTCAAGCCTACCCACACCATCTGTCAAGCCTGCTACTCTTACGCTGCCATATTCACATGGTATTCATATTCCTTTACCTGCGCTCTATTCATATTCCGTGAGAGCTGGCATTCGAACCGTTGCCTCCTTTTCTGCTGAGGACGAGGTGATGAGCTTCTAACACCATCGCTGTTAAAGCTTAACACTGCTGCACTCCTCACAGGTGCCACGATAGAAGCCGCATGAAACATATACAAAGAGAAACTAATATTTCCTTGCGTTCACCTTGAAAGCCGATCTGTTCTGAGCTTCTTTTCAAGTTCTGGTATGGACTCTGGCTTGGGAAGTATGTGAATAGCAGGTAGATCCCGTCCAAATATGTGTTTGATTTACCTGACAGATTTTTTCTTTATAGCATATGCTAGTGGAATCATACCTCGATTGAATACCTCAACACCCATGCCACCTCCAGCAACAATTATCTCCTCGTATCTCTGAGTTTGGGCGAGGCACTCCTCTTCTGAGACGTCAGGTCTCTGCACAGCCATGGAGTAAATCCTATCGGTGATTCTTGGGCTCATTTGCGCCTCCAGGGGCGTTTGTTTCGCTGGCCTGACATGGTTCCATTGACATGGTAGGGGCGTTTGTTTCGCTGGCCTGACATGGTTCCGTTGACATGGTAGGGGCGTTTGAAAGCTGACATTTGAACGCTGGCCTGAGGACACATCCAATAATTCCAAGATAATTTTCTCAGCAAGCATTTTTTAATTGTAGAAGTAGCATAATTGTTTTATTGAATTCTGACAGTACGCAATGCCAGTGGCAATATGTAGTTCGCAATCAGAGCAGAGAAGGTCTTAACATTGTGAAAGCAACACAACATTCAGTAACATTTTATTATATAATCCTATATTGATATGGCAGAATGTTTGGTGGAGGCAGAACGTCCATGATGCGTTGAGCTCTTTTAAAAGGAGGCCGTATGGTATGAAGAATTGGACTTGTATGCTGCGTATGCATTGATTTTTTTTATTGGTAGCCGTGTACGTTTTGAAGATCATTTTTTCTCTGTGTATTGAAGTTGTGATGGCCGTGATTCAATGGGTACATGAAAACCTTGTGTTAGAAGTTTTAGTGGATGATAATGCCCTTTAAGAATGCCCTTTTGAGTACATTTTTACTGTATATTGGCAGAAGTATTTTTCTATCAGCAAAACTATTTTTTTTTTACAGAATGCATTCAATCATATCCATGGTGGGAATAGTTCTCACTGGCAAGGAGAACTATCCTGAATGGTCCTGGATGATAAAACATACCCTCATTTTCAATGAGTTGTGGAAAGTAGTGTGTGTCGGAGAAGGAGACAATGATCCAGTACATCCTACCTCAAACAAAGAGCTTGTCATTTGGGAAAACAAGAACAACAAAGCTTTTGCATTAATCGCAGCATCTGTAAATGAAGAGGTGAGTCGCCATATTTCGTCATATTCAACTGCCTTTGAAGCCTTACAAAAGCTGAAAGAACTCTATGACTCACATTCTGCACTTGAAGTTGTCCAACTCATGATTAAACTCTTCACTCTTGAACTGCAAAATAATGATCCTCTTGCTCTTGCATCTGAAGTAAAATCTATAATGCATGATATCAAATCCACTAAGGTTGAATTGGATATTCCTCTTATTGCTTTTCTCAAGGCACTTTATCCTACTTACTCCAATTATCTTGAGTCATTGCAAGCAAATGGAAATCTCAAAGATATAACCTTTGACTCTCTTGTGAAAAAGTTTGCTGAAAGAGAGAAAGCTTTTGGAAAGAAGACAACCCTTGAATCTTCTGAAGAGACTGTGTGCCTTGCTCATAAAGAAAAGCATCTTGCTCAAGATTCTACAAGAGGAAGAGGTGGATGAAGAGGAAGAGGAAGATATTTCAGAGGCAGGGGGGCAGACACTCTCAAGGAGAAAAGGCAGATTTGCACTGCATTCGCTGCAAAAGAAATGGATCACATGATGCCTCCACATGCAAGCTACCATGGGACAAAATTGACCAGAAAAGAAATCAACAGAAAGGTAAAACTGATGATACAGACAAAGGTAAAGCACCTGAATCCGCTCACTACGTTGAGGCACAATGTAACATTGGAGTAAATGAAGATTTGTTTAATGCTTCACTTGCTTCTTGGAAAAATGATTGGTTGCTTGATTCAGGAGCAACCTGTCACATGACTCATAGAAAAGATTTTTTTGAAGATTTCACTGACAATGTTGATGGAGCGGTATACTTTGCAGATCAATCAAAAATCAAGGCATCAGGGCTTGGTACAATTAGGCTTAAACTGCCTGGTCTTCCAGACTTTCTTCTGGATCATGTTTTATATCTCCCACAGCTCAAGAGAAACTTGCTGTCCTTGGTCCACATCCGCCAGCAAGGTCACTCCATTCATATGTTTGATGGCAAGCTTGAGGTAAGAAAAGCATCTGACCACTCACTTGTCGTGAGGGGAATAGAAGAAGAAAGGCTTCTCAAACTGCAAGGAACCTTTGCTCATGCACACCATTTCTCATACAATTCTCATCATGAAGAAGGTACACTTCCATCAAGTTTATTATGGCATGCTAGATTTGGACATTTGAACTATGACAGTCTCCGCCTGTTGAAGAAAAATGGTGTTGCTGGTTTGCCTACAATTCCTAGGAAACTTAAGCAATGTGATGCTTGCATTCTAGGAAAACATAGCAAACAGTCTTTTCATGATTCACATTCAAGAGCACATAGGAAACTTGAACTCATTCATTCAGATTTATGTGGTCCAATGCCTGTTCCTTCTGCAAATGGAAATAAATATATCATGACATTTATTGATGACTACACCAGAATGTGTTGGGTTTATTTATTGAAGAACAAATATGATGTTTTTCAAACATTCAAGAATTTTCATAAATGGATTGAAAATGATGCACAATTTCATATTGGGTCTATTCGCACTGATAATGGAAAAGAATACACATCAAATGAATTTGAAAACTATTTTCGCCAACATGGGATCAAACATCAAACAACTATGCCTTATAATCCCCAACAGAATGGTGTAGCTGAAAGAATGAATAGAACAATCTTAAATATGGTACAATCCATGCTCTTCTTCAAAAATGTAAAGATAATGTTTTGGGCTGATGTTGTTCTATGTGTTGCATATATAAAGAATAGATGTCCATCTAATGCTATAAGAAACAAGACTCCATATGAAATGTGGTATGGACATGTTCCTTCGGTAAAGCATCTCAGGGTCTTTGGTTCCACCTGTTATGCCTTGATACCAAAGGTACATAGAAACAAACTTGGTGCTAGAAGTCGTAAGTGTATCTTCCTGGGGTATTCAAGCACCTCCAAAGCATACCGCCTCTATGATGAAGTAAATAAGAAGTTTGTTGTATCTAGAGATGTAATTTTTTTTGAATCATCCAAAACTGACAATGTTGTTGAGCGGCAACTTGATCGCTTGGATAGATTCACAAAAGCAAAATCATTTCAAGAATTTGATAATCGGATTCCACATCTTGAAGGGGGGATTCCTATATTAGATCAATATGTGGAATCTTCTTCTGAAGAACACTCTCCCCCGCATGAAACTCCAACAACAGATGATGCTTTAAGTGATATTGATAGAATTGGGAGACTCAATCTTGATTCAGCCCCAACTCAATCAACGGAGCAGCTTGGACCATCTCAAAAAGGTCCCCCAAAGTGGCTGACAAAGACACTTGAAAGTGTTCATCCTGATGAAGTCGGAAAGACAGGAACCAGAAATTCAAACTGGCAAAATGGAGGTGATGTAGATGACTCTAATTCACCTGTTGATATGGATGTTTCTTATGATTGTGAATTGAACTTGTCTACAGATTTTGAACCAACTTCCTTCAAAGAAGATGCTTCTCATGATGAATGGAAAGAAGCGATGCAAAAGGAGTATGATGCCCTCATAAAGAACGACACTTGGAAGCTGGTTGATCCTCCATTAGGAACCAAACCAATTGGCTGCAAGTGGGTCTACAAGAACAAGTATAAAGCTGATGGCTCACTTGACAAGCACAAAGCTAGGCTTGTGGCAAAAGGTTTTGCACAGAAGGAAGGGGTCGATTATGAGGAGACTTTTGCCCCCACAGCAAAATCGGCTACCATTCGGACACTCTTTGCACTAGCAGCTCAGAACGGTTGGAAAGTCCATCAAATGGATGTAAAAACTGCTTTCTTGAATGGAGATCTAAAAGAGAATGTTTTTATGTCCCAGCCTGAAGGATTTGCTGTGAAGTAATGCAAACTTGTGAAGTCCTTGTATGGCCTAAAACAAGCACCGCGAGCCTGGTATGAAAAACTGACTGAGCATCTTCTGAAACTCAATTTCAAACATTTTGATCTTGATGATGCAACTTTATTTGTCAAGAAAGTTGGCAAAACAGTTGTATATATTGTGGTATATGTAGATGATCTTTTGATGACAGGGAACAATGAAAGCTACATTGCATCCATAAAGAAGGAATTGGGAAAAAGTTTTGAAATGACTGATTGGGCTATGTTCATTACTATCTTGGCATTGAAGTAACCCAACATCCAAAGTCCATATTTCTTTCTAAAAAAAAATACATTGGAGATCTGTTGAGCAGGTTTGGCATGATAGAGTGCAATCCTCTTACTACTCCAATGGAACAAAACTTAAAGCTCACATCTATTGAAGGAAAGGAATTTGAGGATGCAACAAAGTATAGATAGCTTGGAGGAAGTCTCAACTACCTAACTACTACTAGACCAGACATTTCATTTGTTGTTGGAATCCTCTCCAGGTTTATGCAAAAGCCTTGTGAGGGACATTGGTCTGCTGCAAAAAGAGTTCTAAAGTATTTGAAGGGAACTCAAGACTTTGGAATCAAGTACACACAGGTGGACGACTTCAGTCTGATCAGATACTCTGATTCAGACTTCGATGGAGACAAAGAAATTGGGATATCTACTTCAGGATATGCTATGAGTCTTGGATCAGGAGCTGTCTCCTGGAGATCACGCAAACAATCAGTTCCAGCAGATTCCACAACAGAAGTAGAATACGTGGCAGCAACTGAAGCAACAAAAGAAATTGTGTGGCTGAGGAAAATTCTTGAAGATTTGCAGGTAAAACAAGTACAATCAACTCCACTCATGATTGACAACACCTCTGTAATAAAGTTGGCCAAGAACCCAAAGTTCCATGATCGAACAAAGCACATCAATACTAAATATCATCTGATTTGACATCATGTTGAGGCCAAAACAATCCATCTCCGTCATTGTTCCACAAATGAGCAAATTGCAGACATCTTCACCAAAGCGCTTGGAAGAGAAAAGCTTGAACGATTCAGAACGATGCTTGGACTCACCAACATCCCTTTAGATTAAGGGGGGAATGTTGACACCTAATCCTTGTGATTGGGTAAATATATATAAATAAATAAATGAGAAATGTGAACAGTCATCGGGAGATGAACTGAACAGTCTCTCCCTCATGTATATAACAGACCTACCTGATTGAATGAATATACGAATCAGTTTTTGCTTAATGGAGTTACTGCCTGGCCTGACATTTAGATCTATTCATCTTTATAAAGCTAGAGCTATATGCAATTTAGATAATATTAATCATTAATTTCAATAATATTTTTCCAATGAAAACCTCGTGGGGAACCCAATTTTGTGGAAGGCATCCCTAATCTGTTAGCTTAGACTAGTGTACCTCACTCAAGGGAATTCAATTGGGCACTTGTTGTTATGGAACTAGCCAAATGCTCAGCAACATTGGCAACAACTGGTTGAGGTAACCCCTTGGGTCACATTGTTTCCAATAACATACATTTCAATGAACATTTTCAACATCAATCGCAAAACCTTTTCAAAAGAACAAACCATAAACTATATACAACTGTTGCTTTCTCTTTACTTTTTTCTACAAACTTTATAAAATGTGAATAAAACTTTATTTGCAAGTCAGAAGGTATTTACTCTCTTTATTGTACAAGAAACAAATAAATATCTTATACCTTTTGATGCATTCCATCATTATTTTAATCATAGTTTTAAAAATCAGAATTGGGCTTTGAACTGGCCACGTATTTAGCTGGGTTTCGAACTGGAACCAATTCAGAAAAGCAAAACATAAAATAATTAACTTTTTTAATGAAAACATTATTTTTAACATTTCAAACCATTAGAGACAAAATATGCAAAGTTTGCTCAAAATGGCACCAAGTGCAATACATATCAACTACAAAATACATAATCATTGAGGCTCTAAATGACCTCTAGAGTCCAAAAACAATGCTACAAGCCATTGGGCCATTCGTCTACTACAAATCACTGATCAACATGATCACTCATTAAAGTCATCATTACTACTAGACATGGGATCATCACCAGGGGTGACATAAACATCATTTGGTTCAGAGTCTAAGGAGTCCTCAGACTCCCGAGGGACATTTGCAACCTCAATAGTAGTAGTAGTACTAGGCCTAGTAGAAGTATGATTTGGCTGAATTGCATGGCTAGTGCTTGTGTGTGCCATGCCTGGTACTTGCTCTGCATTGAGATCAACCCTTCCCCCAACTCCATGGCATCAATATCAAAATCAACATCAAAGTCTCCTGGTTGAGTCTCTTCCACCCATTGTGAAGTAAGATCAATATCATCCAACACAATGGGATTTGGATTTGTATTAGGTGCTTTGTTTAGCAATTGGTTGCACCTTAATTGAAGATTGTATTGCATGAAGACAAGATCATTTACTATTGTCATTCCAATTGGTTTCTCTTCTTAGCATGAATCTGCTAAAAAACAGAGCAATTGTGCTCACACCCAGAGGCACTACAAGTTTGGTTGAGGAGTCTAACTACGAACTTTTGCAACTGAAGACTATTGAAAATGTAGCGATGGAAGGTCTTTTGGCTCGTGCCTTAGCTAGTGAAGATCTCGAATTAGTCTTTCTCTAGCATGAATGTGAGTTCATGAGATAGACTTCAATTACGATGAGTTACTTTCTAGTTTACTGGAATGGTCATCAAGTTTGCATGCATAGTGTTGGAGCTTCAATTCTTTTGAGTCTTCTTCAGTTAGACTATAGGATGAGGTGGCAGTGACAAGTTCAGTTAGGCCGAGTTAAGACTCCAATGATAAGAAGAGAGGACGAGTTGAGTCCTCAGTTAACTCGAATCACAACTAGAGGAGATCAAGGAGCAACTCAAGCTAGTTAATAGAGAGATAGTCCAAGTGTAATTGGAACTTGCTCCAGCTAACTAGCAAAGGAAACTCGTGACACTGGTGTGAATTGGTATTAGACTAGGCCTCCTTGCAAGTGTCAAATTCTATTTTGAAAGAGAAGGAAGAAGGCACAAAATAATTGATCACTCTTTGTTGTGTGGTGCACATTAGTTGAGGAGCAAGAGTGTGCATTGGTTAAGGAGCAAGGATTAGGATTCACAGAGCAAGTTGAAACTACCTTTAGCAAAGAACAATTGTGTGCAGGGTCAAGATCAAGAGCATGGCGAGAACAATTGTAGAGCCGAGAATAGTAAGGAGAAACCTAGCACTTTCTTAGTGACAAATTGCTGGCTGCAGTAGCAATGCATTAAATTGTAACAAATCTATTTGCTAAAAGAACAATCAATAAAAAACCACAACAAAGAAAGCAGGTTTTCCCATTTGGGTTTCCTAGGTAAAACAAGCGTGTCAATTTTGTGTGCATGTGTTTTTATGTCGATTATTTTCTACGACATGTTGAATGTTAAGAAACTCTGTATCTTGGTGAAAGTTAAACTTGGTTTCGTTTTTTAGTTGCCTTGATTTTCAGTAGATTCATCTAAGTAGTTGTAGAGTTTCAAGAAAATTAACATGGTATCAAAGCCACACTATATATAAAAACCAAGCACTAGGATTGTTCAGGCAGTGAAGGGCACAACTCAATTAGTAGTCTTACGTTAGAGTTTGAAGAGCAGTATTTTGGATAGGCGATATGTCGTTCCAAGGAATAAGGGTAGATCAAGCTCATTGAGGGAGCAGATTAGGCTCTCTAAGAATCCAGTGTTTCATGATCGCTCCAAGCACATCGAGATCAAGTACCATAATCTCAGGGACTGTTTGCAGAAAGGGATAGTAAAGACAAGGTTACTTGGGAGCGGGAGCGAAAACGGGAGTGGGAACGACATTTTTAGAAGCTTCTAGTTTGGGAGCAAATCTCAGAGCATTTGTTATATAATATATATATTTTTTATATTTTGATGCATATATGTCAACAAAAACACGTAGAATGATGAAGTAGACATAAAAAACATAGATTGAACCATATAACAACAATCATCTAGAAGTTATAATCTTCATCAACCACGTCCACAAGTTAGTAACATACAACATATTGAGTCTCATGAATCATGATTCATCAATCTTAAAGTTTCAAGCTTTCAAAATTCAATATATAACATTTATTATCATTGATCACCAAAGTTGTACTTGTAAGCTAAGTGTAACCATTACAACAAATAGTATCTAACATGAAATGAAATGTTATAAAATGAAATGAAACAACTTTCAACTTTCACAAAGCATCATATTCATAATTCATTACCAATGAGTTATAATTACTAACTTCAAACTTCAAACTTAACTTGTCATATATTGTTTACAAAAAATATCATAATACATATGAAAGAGTCAATAGTTATAAAAACTACTAGAAACTAGAAAAGACAAGTAAATCTATCATTTACATCTTCCTCTTTCCACCACGAATAATGTCTAATTTCAGAGCAGTTCGTGGTTGTCTTTTATGAGTCTCCTCCTGCACAGTCTCACGACTAGAACCATAAGGCACATGCCCTCCATGTGAGGATGTACATGGAGGCGATGACAACAAAGGAACAAGACTTGGAACTTGAGCACGGCTACTGGATGGTGGGGGTGGCATGGTTGTTGCTTCATCTTCCTCTCTCATAAGTTCTGCTTCCAGTTCTTCAAGATTTATAGTGCCATCCTCCAAATTATCGTCCTCTGGGTGGTTGTCCCAAATTTTATATGTTGGATGCTCATAAGCCCGATCACAGTAATGACTCAACAACCTCAAGTTGTAGTGCACATAAACCGAGCATTCTGCCCGATTTTCATCAAGTCTGTTTCTTCTCACATTATGTATGACGCTATAGGTGCTTCAACACCTCTCTGCAGAAGAAGTATTTACAACCTGCGAGAGAACTTTTTTTTGCCAATTTTGGCAAAAGTCCCTGGCCGCCATATGCTTCTCGCCATGTGAGAGCATCAAATTTGTTTCTATCTTCCATTGGATGGAAAGAACCAAACAAACTGAAGTATTTGCCTAATTCAAGACGCAGATTAGCACATTCCTCCTTGTCAAGTATCAACTTGTCTAATGCTTGCAAATATCTTGTAGATACCTCTTGATCTATATGGGGTTTGACCCTAACCCCACCTCCTGGTGCAGGTTGGCCCAACCAAGATGGAGAGTAGTATTTTGGCGTAAGGATATACACCAAGGCATTGTTGAAATTTGGTACCGGAGGACACGTGGTTCCCTTAGGCTTTGATCTTTGGCTTAGGGAAAAGTGTCCAAAAGAATTTAATTTTTCTCCTAAAGTAACTTTATAATTTTTATAAAGTTAAATCTAATTTAAAAGTGACTTTAAGTGATAAAGTTACTAAGTCTAATTTTAAAGTGACTTTTATAAAGTCAATGAAAAATTAGAAAGGAAAAGTGACTTTGGAAATAAATGACTAAGTGGGTCTTTATTAAAGTGGGGTGAATTAAAAAATAAAAAGTGAGATTTAAATGAGCATTTAATCTCAGCCTTAGATCTCAATCTATTTCAGCCATTGGATTTAGGGATCACCCAAAAGTCACTTGGATCACCCAAAAGTCACTTGGGGTTAGATTAAAGGAGGAAAATGAGGAAAAGGTCATTTATTCTTTCATGAACAAATTGGGAGAAGGAGAGCAAGAGAGCAAGAGAGATTTCTGAGCAGGGAGGAGAAGGAGACAGCAGCTTGGCACACATTCCAAGGCAGTAGTTGAGCAAATTTGTACAACTGATTCAGCACACAGTAAAAGGCAGATTTTGGCACGATTTTTGAGGAGTGGTTTGCACAAAAATCGAGGAGCAGTTTGCTGATTTTTTCTGCACGCAAAACGAGGGCCGTACAATGCATTTATTGCAGTGAGTACAATGCATTTAATGCAGGCCGTACAACAACATTTAATACTGAAAGTGGGCACGAAAATCGAGGAGACCATACAACATTTATTGTTGTCCTGTTTGCTGTAATTTCTAGTTTGCTGTGAGGCATGGGAAAAGAGATAAGTTGTAAATTTGCTTGCTGATTTTTTTGTTGAATATTTCTCACTGTGAAAAAGGCATTTTCAGAAATAAAGAAGAGCTCTCGAACTGGTTTTCTCCAAGAGTTGTAAGGGGTTTTTCCAGGGTCAAGTTGACAAAAAATCTCAGTGTTTAAATGTGTTTTAATGGCTGTTTATTACTGCTGATTTTTATTTCTGCAATTTCCAGCATTTTGTAAAATTTCCAGAATTTGAGTTTTCAGCAATATTTATTTTTTCAGCTTGTTAAATGTATGGTTATGGGAAATGGCATTTAACTACATGGGAGAAATAAGGTGAAACTGAAAACCGGGGTGGGAAAACAGAAATTTCTACATAGTATTGGAGCTTGAGCGCTGAAGGGCAGTTTGGGACAGCAAAAAGAAAAATTACAGCTGCTGATTTTTCACTCAGAAAATTCCAGCAAGCTGATTTTTTCATAAACAACAGTTTTATCTTTACTACAGCAGTGCTATTTTTCAGTTTTAGGACAGTAGGATGTCATTGGGATTGAGGGTGGAGGATAGGCTGGATGGGCATACAAATTACAGCGTTTGGAAGGAGAGAATGCAAAGTATCTTTGAGGAGGCAGAAGTCTGGGATATTATGGTGCATACCACACAAAACCCTGTTGTTGTGCCTACTGATGCTACTCAGTTCGCTGAGTATAATAAGGAGAACAATAAGGGTAAGAGGCTGATTCTAGACGGAATCAAAGACCATTGCATTCCTCATGTGAGAGGAAAGAGCAATGCCCATGAGATGTGGACAGCATTGTCCAATCTCTACCAGAGTACCAATGAGAACCGGAAGATGGTCCTGAAGGAGAAGCTGAAGAACATTAAGATGGGTAATGATAGTGCGGCTGGATATTTCACAAAGATTACTAATGTGAGAGATGAGTTGGCAGCAATTGGAGAGGCCATTCCACCCACTGAGTTGGTGCGGATTGCAGTGAATAGCCTCCCCCGTTCATGGTTGAACTTTGCTGATGGGGTTTGTGCACGTGAGACCCTTCCCACATGGGAGAGGTTTTGGGATGATTGCATTCAGACAGAGATCAGGAAAGGTCAGCTTGGGGCAGCCAAGCTAGTTGAGCAGGATGAGGATGTAGCACTGGTGGCAGGAGGCAAGAAAGGCAAAGGGAAGAAGCAGGCTTCCACAAGCAGTGGTGGGGGCAAAGGCAAAGGTAAAGGTAAACAGGGGAACACACAGAAGGACTATTCCAAGGTGAAGTGTTGGAATTGTCAAAAGATGGGACACTATGCAGTTGTGTGTCCAGAGAAGAAGAAGAAGAAGGGGAAGAACCAGGACGTGGCAGCTTCAGCAGAGATTGAGGACTTTGCAGGTTGTTTTGACCGGGAGTTTGCGTTCACTACGTGTGAGTCCTCTAGTGCCTGCCACACAGGTTTAGAGGGAGCATGCTTTTCCCTCGATTAGCAGAGCATCTTCAGGTATCTGGTATGTGGACAGTGGGGCTTCACGTCACATGACAGGAGTCCGTGAGTACTTTTCAGAGCTTTCAGAGAGTGGCACTGATATAGAGGTAGTACTCGGTGATGACAGAGTTGTTAGAGCAGTCGGGGTGGGGACAGTGACATTTCAGAGGGAGTCCAAACCTCCCTTGAAGGTGTCAGAGGTTCTTTATGTGCCAGGGATGAGGAAGAACCTCATATCCGTCTCAGCTTTGGAGGACAGAGGATATGAGGTACTGTTCAGGGGAGGACAGGTGTTGATGTATCCCAGGGGCACTCCAGCTGATTCAGCTAGAGTGATAGGTGTACGCCATGCAAAGGTGTACAAGTTTGCATTTCAGCCCCTTTTGGCATTGAGCAGTAGTACCGACAGCAGAGCTAGCAGTTCTGAGCTGTGTGAGATTTGGCACCGCAGGATGGGACATATGTATCATGGAGCCTTGAGGACATTGCGGGAGATCACTACAGGTGTGCCAGATTTCAATATTGATCACTTTGATACTTGCAGAGGTTGTGCGATGGGCAAGTTTGCCAATTCCCCTTTTCTCAGCAGTGACAGCAGAGCGACTGGGATACTTGATTTGATTCATTCTGATGTGAGTGGTCGGATGTCTCATGTTTCCTTGAGTGGATATGAGTACTATGTTTTATTCGTTGATGATCACTCCAGGAGGACCTGGATTTATTTCTTGAAGACCAAGAGTGAGGTCTTCAAGCGGTTTCAGGAGTTCAGAGTTCTTGTGGAGACACAGACAGGTCGGAAGATCAAGTCCCTGAGGTCGGACAATGGAGGAGAGTACACCCTTGGAGAGTTTGTTGATTATTGTGCGGAGGCAGGCATTAGGAGGGAGTTCACTGTTCCTTACAACCCCCAACAAAACGGGGTTGCGGGGAGGAAGAACAGATCCATCATAGGGGCTGCCAAAGCCATGTTACATGATCAGGGGTTGCCATTGTTCTTGTGGGCAGAGGCCTGCAACACAGCTGTTTACTTGCAGAACAGGAGTCCGCATCGTGCCTTGGGGCACATGACTCCGGAGGAGGCTTTCTTTGGGAAGAAGCCTGATATTGGTCACCTTCATATCTTTGGATGCATTACATACTCCTATATACCCAAGGAGAAGAGGACCAAACTAGAGCCCACCGCAGAGAAGGGTATCTTTGTGGGCTACAGTGAGACCTCAAAGGCCTTTCGGATTTACATTCCTGCACAGAGGAGAGTTGTTGTCAGACGGGATGTGAAGTTCGAGGAGGACAGGGCCTTTAGGAGGTCACGGGAGTTAGAGTATCTGGATCAGCCAGACCCTCAGCAGCAGTTGAGTCAGTCGCAGGGATCCAGCGGGCAGGGATCAAGAGGATCAGGAGGTACATCTATGAGGATGTCAGGTCCGTCAGTGAGCAGTGGCTCACCGAGCCAGAGGGGTGGTGCTTCGGGCAGCATGCAGAGCAGTTCACTAGGGAGTCCACTGATGGACAGTTCACACGGTACCTCAGCTTCTACAGGTTCAGGTGCAGGCAGGAGGACAGCAGACAGACAGTCAGGTGTTCAAGCTACTGATGGTGATGAGGAGGAGGAGTTTCATTCTCCTATGGGAGAAGCATGCTCAGGGAAGAGAAAGCCCAAGTGGCTTCAGGACACCTTGAGAGATGCCACATCTGTTGTTGAGCCGAAGAGGCCGGTCAGAGAGAGTAGACCACCTGAGAGGTTTTGTAGCTATATGGCGATGGTTACCAACATCCTTGACTCTGAGCCTTCTAGCTATGAGGAGGCAGCTAGCCAGCAGGTCTGGAGAGAGGCCATGCAGGAGGAGTATTCTTCTATCATGAAGAATGATGTTTGGGAGGTGGTGCCGAGGCTTGAGGGCAAATCCGTGGTTACTTCCAGATGGCTTTACAAGGTAAAGCATGCTGCAGATGGCAGCATTGAGAAATTCAAAGCAAGGTTTGTGGCTAGAGGGTTCTCCCAGGTAGAGGGAGTTGATTATGAGGAGACCTTCGCTCCCGTGGCTCGATATACTTCGATCCGCTCCATTATATCGAGGAGGGGCATTTCTTCCTGGGGCAGGGGAAGTATATTGTGGACATCCTTAGCAGATTCCACATGGAGGATTGTAGACCCATGTCGACACCGATGATCACCAACTGGAAGAAGCTTCATGCTTCGGATTCCGAGTTGGTGGATCCCACATTGTACATGCAGCTGATTGGTTCCTTGATGTATTTGGTCAACACTAGACCAGATATTTGTTTTGCAGTCAACACGATGAGTCAGTTTATGTGTGAGCCTAGGAAGGTTCACTGGGTGGCTGCAAAACACATTTTGCGGTACTTGCAGGGGACAGTGGATTATGGTCTGGACTACAGGCAGGGAGATGGAGTGAGATTGGCAGGATACACTGATTCTGATTGGGCAGGTTGTGCTTCTGATAGGAAGAGCACTTCAGGGTGCTGTTTTGGGTTGGGTTCAGCAGTAGTGTCATGGTTTAGCCGGAAGCAGCAGTCAGTAGCACTGAGTTCAACGGAAGCAGAGTATATGGCAGCCAGTCTAGCTAGTTGTGAGGCTATCTGGCTTCGCAAGATGTTGTTTGGCTTATTTGGTCAGCCGTTGAGACCTTCAGTGATTTACTATGATAATCAGAGTTGCATTAAACTCACGGAGAATCCAGTATTTCATGACAGGTCAAAGCATATCGGGATCAGATATCATTTCATCAGAGACTATGTTCAGAAGGGAGCTGTGAAGCTTGAGTATATTTCCACTGATGAGTAGGTTGCAGATATTCTTACCAAAGCCTTACCACGGGGCAAGCATGTCTACTTCAGAGACAAGATGGGTGTGGTGAGGAACACCTTCCTTGGTAAGAGGGAGTGTTGAAATTTGGTACCGGAGGACAGGTGGTTCCCTTAGGCTTTGATCCTTGGCCTAGGGAAAAGTGTTCAAAAGAATTTAATTTTTCTCCTAAAGTAATTTTATAATTTTTATAAAGTTAAATCTAATTTAAAAGTGATTTTAAGTGATAAAGTTACTAAGTCTAATTTTAAATTGACTTTTATAAAGTCAATGAAAAATTAGAAAGGAAAAGTGACTTTGGAAATAAATGACTAAGTGGGTCTTTATTAAAGTGGGGTGAATTAAAAAATAAAAAGTGAGATTTAAATGAGCATTTAATCTTAGCCTTAGATCTCAATCTATTTCAGCCATTGGATTTAGGGATCACCCAAAAGTCACTTGGGGTTAGATTAAAGGAGGAAAAGGAGGAAAAGGTCATTCATTCTTTCATGAGCAGATTGGGAGAAGGAGAGCAAGAGAGCAAGAGAGATTTCTGAGCAGGGAGGAGAAGGAGACAGCAGCTTGGCACACATTCCAAGGCAGCAGGTGGGCAGATTTGTACAGCTGATTCAGCACAGTAAAACGCAGATTTTGGCACGATTTTCGAGGAGTGGTTTGCACAAAAATCGAGCAGTTTGCTGATTTTTCTGCACGCAAAACGAGGGCCGTACAACGCATTTATTGCAGTCCGTACAACACATTTAATGTTGGCCGTACAACAACATTTAATGCTGAAAGTGGGCACGAAAATCGAGGAGGCCGTACAACATTTATTGCTGTCCTGTTTGCTGTAATTTCTAGTTTGCTGTGAGGCATGGGAAAAGAGATAAGTTGTAAATTTGCTCGCTGATTTTTTTGCTGAATATTTCTCACCGTGAAAAAGACATTTTCAGAAATAAAGAAGAGCTCTCGAACTGGTTTTCCCCAAGAGTTGTAGGGGGTTTTTCCAGGGTCAAGTTGACCAAAAATCTCAGTGTTTAAATGTGTTTTAATGGCTGTTTATTACTGCTGATTTTTATTTCTGCAATTTCCAGCATTCTGTAAAATTTCCAGAATTTGTGTTTTCAACAATATTTATTTTTTCAGCTTGTTAAATGTATGGTTATGGGAAAGGGCATTTAACTACATGGGAGAAATAAGGTGAAACTGAAAACCGGGGTGGGAAAACAGAAATTTCTACAGGCATGTAGTGGAACATTAAGTTTATTACACCGTGTACACACACAATTGTGAATCAATGTATACAAGTTGGGATCATCTTTTTGAACAATATCTTTTATTTGCCACAAACTGGTATCCATCTGCTCATACACCTCCCCAATCATTGGTTTATTTGTATCTGCAAAACAAATCATGTGATAAATGGGCTTGGTGAATTCCAATACTTGCCTCACACGTGCCCAAAACTGACCATCAAGAGCATTCTCCTCCACCTGTTCAAAACCTTGCTTGTCAGCTGCATTTGTAGCCCTTTCCTTTAATACTTGCCAGTGTGGACTTGATAGCATGCTAGCCAATGGCTCTCTTACCTTCAAAAGGCGCCTGAAGGTGAGTTAATAGCTAGCAAATCTAGTATTCACAATCTTCAACAACTCCAATCTTGAGTGTCCTCCGAAAAACCCATGGGTATTGCTATGATTTGTAATAAATTTTATCTTTTGTTTGCCTCTCTTGTACAAATCACCAATCTATTTGTATTGTTGGTTTTTGTTCCTAATAATATCATGCATCAAAAGGTTCATTGTGTGAACCAAACACCTAGACCAAAATATGTTGGGGTATTTATCCTCAATAATTGCTCCCGCTGCCTTACAATTAACAGCATTATCAGTGATGACTTGGATGACATTGTATGGCCCAATACGTTCAATTGTTTCAAGTAATGGTTCTGCAATGTTGATTCCGGTCTTGAACTTGTCTGAGTAATCATATGTTAAAGAAAGATGGCACCACTAACAGACATAGTAAGAACACTTATCAATGGCTTGCCTTTTATATTTGTCCATCCATCAGATACAATGGACACCCCATGCTCAGTCCAAAAATTTGTCATTTTAATCAAAGAATGTGATATTTTTGGTTTTTCATGATCAAGTCCAACGATTCTAGCTTTGTCATACCTAGGGCTCTTGTATCCTTTAGGGGCATCATTTATGGCAGAAACCATTTCATGCCAATAAGGTGAGTGAAGAACATTGAATGGTATCCCACATGCATAGATAAACCGGTAAACTTTTGAATCCACATCATTCCTACACCCTTCATCAAGGAAATTTGATATGGTTCATGGTTGTTGCTTCATCTTCCTCTCTCATAAGTTCTGCTTCCAGTTCTTCAAGATGTATAGTGCCATCCTCCAAATTATCGTCCTCTGGGTGGTTGTCCCAAATTTTATATGTTGGATGCTCATAAGCCCGATCATAGTAATGACTCAACAACCTCAAGTTGTAGTGCACATAAACCAAGTTTTCTACCCGATTTTTATCGAGTCCGTTTCTTCTCACATTATGTATGACGCTGTAGGTGCTCCAACACCTCTCTGCAGAAGAAGTATTTACAACCTGCTAGAGAACTTTTTTTTTGCCAATTTTGGCAAAAGTCCTTGGCCGCCATATGCTTCCCACCACGTGAGAGCATCAAATCTGTTTCTATCTTCCATTGCATGGAAAGAACCAAACAAACCAGTGCAAGTGAAGTATTTGCCTAATTCAAGATGCAGATTAGCACATTCCTCCTTGTCAGGTATCAACTTGTCTAATCTTGTAGATACCTCTTGATCTATATGGGGTTTTACCCTAACCCCACCTCCAGGTGCAGGTTGGCCCAACCAAGATGGAGAGTAGTATTTTGGCGTTAGGATATACACCAAGGCATGGAGTGGAACATTGAGTTTATTCCACCGTGTACACACACAATTGTGAATCAATGTATACACGTTGGGATCATTTTTTTGAACAATATCTTTTATTTGCCACAACCTAGTATCCATTTGCTCATACACCTCTTCAATCACTAGTTTATCTGTTTCTGCAAAACAAATCATGTGATAAATGGGCTTGGTGAATTCCAATACTTGCCTCACATGTGCCCAAAACTGACCATCAAGAGCGATCTCCTCCACCTGTTCAAAACCTTGCTTGTCAGCTGCATTTGTAGCCCTTTCCTTTAATACCTACGAGTGTGGACTTGATACCATGCTAGCCAATGACTCTCTTACCTTCAAAAGGCGCCTGAAGGTGAGTTAATAGCTAGCAAATCTAGTCTTCGCAATCTTCAACAATTCCAATCTTGAGTGACCTCCGAAAAGCCCATGGGTATTGCTATGATTTGTAATAAATTTTATCATTTGTTTGCCTCTCTTGTACAAATCACCAATCTATTTGTATTGCTGGTTTTTGTTCCTAATAATGTCATGCATCAAAATGTTCATTGTGTGAACCAAACACCCATACCAAAATATGTTGGGGTATTTATCCTCAATAATTGCTCCTGCTGCCTTACAATTAACAGCATTATCGGTGATGACTTGGATGACATTGTATGGCCCAATACGTTCACTTGTTTCAAGTAATGGTTCTGCAATGTTGATGCCGGTCTTGAACTTGTCTGAGTAATCATATGCTGAAAGAAAGATGGCACCACTAACAGACACAATAAGAACACTTATCAATGGCTTGCCTTCTACATTTGTCCATCCATCAGATACAATGGACACTCCATGCTTAGTCCAAGAATTTGTCATTCTACTCAAAGAATGTGATATTTTTGTTTTTTCATGATCAAGTCCAACGATTCTAGCTTTGTCATACCTAGGGCTCTTGTATCCTTTAGGGGGCATCATTTATGGCAGAACCATTTCATGCCAATAAGGTGAGTGGAGAGCATTGAATGGTATTCCACATGCATATAGAAATCGGTAAACTTTTGAATCCACATCATTCCTACACCCTTCATCAAGGAAATTTGATATGGTTCATGGTTGTTGCTTCATCTTTCTCTCTCAGAAGTTCTGCTTCCAGTTCTTCAAGATGTATAGTGCTATCCTCGAAATTATCGTCCTCTGGGTGGTTGTCCCAAATTTTATATGTTGGATGCTCATAAGCCCGATCACAGTAATGACTCAACAACCTCAAGTTGTAGTGCACATAAACCAAGCTTTCTGCCCGATGAAAATTTTCATCAAGTCTGTTTCTTCTCACATTATGTATGACGCTGTAGGTGCTCCAACACCTCTCTGCAGAAGAAGTATTTACAACCTGCGAGAGAACTTCTTTTTGCCAATTTTGGAAAAAGTCCCTGGACGCCATATGCTTCCCACCATGTGAGAGCATCAAATCTGTTTCTATCTTCCATTGCATGGAAAGAACCAAACAAACCAGTGCAAGTGAAGTATTTGCCTAATTCAAGACGCAAAGTAGCACATTCCTCCTTGTCAGGTATCAACTTGTCTAATGCTTGCAAATATCTTGTAGATACCTCTTGATCTATATGGGTTTGAGCCTAACCCCACCTCCAGGTGCAGGTTGGCCAAACCAAGATGGAGAGTAGTATTTTGGCGTAAGGATATACACTAAGGCATGTAGTGGAACATTAAGTTTATTCCACCGTGTACACACACAATTGTGAATCAATGTATACAAGTTGGGATCATCTTTTTGAACAATATCTTTTATTTGCCACAACCTGGTATCCATCTGCTCATACACCTCCCCAATCACTGGTTTATCTGTATCTGCAAAACAAATCATGTGATAAATGGGCTTGGTAAATTCCAATACTTGCCTCACACATGCCCAAAACTGACCATCAAGAGTGATCTCCTCCACCTGTTCAAAACCTTGCTTGTCAGCTGCATTTGTAGCCCTTTCCTTTAATACCTGCTAGTGTGGACTTGATACCATGCTAGCCAATGACTCTCTTACCTTCAAAAGGCGCCTGAAGGTGAGTTAATAGCTAGCAAATCTAGTTTTCGCAATCTTCAACAACTCCAATCTCGAGTGACCTCCGAAAAGCCCATGGGTATTGCTGATTTGTAATAAATTTTATCATTTGTTTGCCTTTCTTGTACAAATCACCAATCTATTTGTATTGTTGGTTTTTGTTCCTAATAGTATCATGCATCAAAAGGTTCATTGTGTGAACGAAACACCCAGACCAAAATATGTTGGGGTATTTATCCTCAATAATTGTTCCTGCTACCTTACAATTAACAACATTATCAAGGATGACTTGGATGACATTGTATGGTCCAATACGTTCAATTGTTTTAAGTAGTGGTTCTGCAATGTTGATGCCGGTCTTGAACTTGTCTGAGTAATCATACGCTGAAAGAAAGATGACACCACTAACAGACATAGTAAGAACACTTATCAATGGCTTGCCTTTAACATTTGTCCATCCATCAGTTACAATGGACACCCCATGCTCAGTGCAAGAATTTCTCATTCTACTCAAAGAATGTGATATTTTTTCTTTTTCATGATCAAGTCCAACGATTCTAGCTTTGTCATACCTAGGGCTCTTGTATCCTTTAGGGGCATCATTTATGGTAGAAACCATTTCATGCCAATAAGGTGAGTGAAGAACATTGAATGGTATCCCACATGCATAGAGAAACTGATAAACTTTTGAATCCACATCATTCCTACACCCTTCATCTTTCTCTCTCATAAGTTCTGCTTCCAGTTCTTCAAGATGTATAGTGCCATCCTCCAAATTATCATCCTCTGGGTGGTTGTCCCAAATTTTATATGTTGGATGCTCATAAGCCCGATTACAATAATGACTCAACAACCTCAAGTTGTAGTGCACATAAACCAAGCTTTCTGCCCGATTTTCATCGAATCTGTCTCTTCTCACATTATGTATGATGCTGTAGGTGCTCTAACACCTCTCTGCAGAAGAAGTATTTACAACCTGCGAGAGAACCTTTTTTTGCCAATTTTGGCAAAAGTCCCTGGCCGCCATATGCTTCCCACCATGTGAGAGCATCAAATCTGTTTCTATCTTCCATTGCATGGAAAGAACCAAACAAACCAGTGCAACTGAAGTATTTGCCTAATTCAAGACGCAGATTAGCACATTCCTCCTTGTCAGGTATCAACTTGTCTAATGCTTGCAAATATCTTGTAGATACCTCTTGATCTATATGGGGTTTGACCCTAACCCCACCTCCAGGTGCAGGTTGGCCCAACCAAGATAGAGAGTAGTATTTTGGTGTAAGGATATACACCAAGGCATGTAGTGGAACATTAAGTTTATTCCACTGTGTACACACAATTGTGAATCAATGTATACAAGTTGGGATCATCTTTTTGAACAATATCTTTTATTTGCCACAACCTGGTATCCATCTGCTCATACACCTTCCCAATCACTGGTTTATCTATATCTGCAAAACAAATCATGTGATAAATGGGCTTGGTGAATTCCAATACTTGCCTCACATGTGCCCAAAACTGACCATCAAGAGCGATCTCCTCCACCTATTCAAAACCTTGCTTGTCAGCTACATTGGTAGCCCTTTCCTTTAATACCTGCCAGTGTGGACTTGATACCATGCTAGCCAATGACTTTCTTACCTTCAAAAGGCGCTTGAAGGTGAGTTAATAGCTAGCAAATCTAGTCTTCGCAATCTTCAACAACTCCAATCTTGAGTGACCTCCGAAAAGCCCATGGGTATTGCTATTATTTGTAATAAATTTTATCATTTGTTTCCCTCTTTTGTACAAATCACCAATCTATTTGTATTGTTGGTTTTTGTTCCTAATAATATCATGCATCAAAAGGTTCATTGTGTGAACCAAACACCCAGACCAAAATATGTTGGAGTATTTATCCTCAATAATTGCTCCTGCTGCCTTCCAATTAACAACATTATTAGTGATGACTTGGATGACATTGTATGGCCCAATACGTTCAATTGTTTCAAGTAATGGTTTTGCAATGTTGATGCCGGTCTTGAACTTGTCTGAGTAATCATATGCTGAAAGAAAGATGGCACCATTAACAGACACAATAAGAACACTTATCAATGGCTTGCCTTTTACATTTGTCCATCCATCAGATACAATGGACACCCCATGCTCAGTCCAAGAATTTGTCATTCTACTCAAAGAATGTGATATTTTTGCTTTTTCATGATCAAATCCAACGATTCTAGCTTTGTCATACCTAGGGCTTTTGTATCCTTTAGGGGCATCATTTATGGCAGAAACCATTTCATGCCAATAAGTTGAGTGAAGAACATTGAATGGTGTCCCACATGCATAGAGAAATTGGTAAAATTTTGAATCCACATCATTCCTACACCCTTCATCAAGGAAATTTGATATGGTTCTACGCCTTAAAGAGATGTTTGGTGACCCTGTGCCTCCATATCCACTACCATGGGAGAATGCCGAAGGAGTTCTTTGTGCATGTGATTGTGAGCTTGGTTCAAAGAAACCCTTTGATTTTTTAGATCTGTATTGGGCTTCCTCCTCTTCCCTTATGTAATTTGTTGACCTAGATTGTCATTGATTTCAATATGGCAACATTCTAGGAGAAGCAGAGCAGATCCATGAAGAAACAGGAGTAAGAAGCCAAGGAGCAAAGCCATCAGGGAAACCATCGGAAGAGCTCATTGGAAGCTCAGAACAGGAGCAGTCAAAGAAAAGCCAGAGGAAGAAGTTCAACGGAAGAAGCAAAGAGGAACACACAACGGAAAAAGGTAAGAAATAAGAAACAAAGAGGAACACGTAGTGGAGGAGCATAAACAACCATATCGGGAGTATCGCATGTATTATATGCCCAAGAAGTCCTGCAAAGAGGAAGAAGTCATCAAAAGAGAAGGAACAAAGAGGAACACACATCAGAAGGAGAAGCCAACAGAAGAGCAGTTAACAGAGGAGCCATATCATGCGATATCGGAGGAATATTAGAGAAGAGCTATTGGAGCAGTGCATCGGAAGCCATCGCGGAGTCATATTAGACCAGAAAAGAGCGGAGGAATATATATCGGGTTAAAGTTAAAGTGAATGCACGTGGTTATATTCCAAAAGGCGGATTTGTAACAGTGGCAGTTGTTTTGGGGCATACGCTAGGCGGTAAGTGGTATTTAGAGGAGGGCGCCTAATTCCATTAATCGAGCGACACGTAGCAGCGAGGAGGAGAGAGGAAACCGTTTTTCGGGCGGGTAATCCTCGAGCTATTTGTCCACCTGAAATCCTTGTGAACCATTGGATCTTGCGGGAGGTGATCGATGGCGAAGGATCAATGGACTGTTTGAAACTTTGGGTGTAATATCAACCGTCAGATTTGATGGAGGGAAATCTACGGTGGAGAATGAGCCTGATAAAGGTAAGCATCGATAAACGCGCCAAGGCTATGGAAAAGCGGAAAAAGGTAAGCATCGATAAACACGCCAAGGCTATGGAAAAGCGGAAAATGTAAGTTTCCGTGTGTTTGTGTATATTCCCATTATACGAGGGTTATAATAGAATTAAAGGGGATAAAGGTTTATGGGTTAAGTTTACGCATAAACAACGTTAAGAGAGGGTTTTGTGGTTAAGTCTGATATATCAAAGCAAAGTGTGAAGTTTGATTATATGCGACTTAAGCATATCGGGAGTTATGTATCGCAGCGTTTAAAGCCTTGTCACGTTAAAACTGTGATAGCGATATGTATGCGGACCCGATTACACCATTGCAATATGATTTAATATATTATCGCATACACCTATCGGAACTCTCATAGCGCAAGTTATAAAGGGTTTTCACCCCCGAAACCTTCGATTGCGATAATATACGGACCCGACTAGACCATTGCAATATGATTTAATATATTATCGCATCTGTTGCATATCACAAACCTCTTGTAAAGCCTTGCCACATTGAAAGCGCCGATTGCGATATATATATATATATATATATATATATATATATATATGGACCTGACGGAGTTATTAAAACAGTTTAAAATAATATCGCGTCCGAGTATCGGGGTATATGCAAATTTGCCAGTTGCGATAAAGTTGTGAAGGAGTGGACCTGATGAAGTTATAGATGCAGGGGTGATGCATTTGAAGTCCGACCTTATGTGTTCGGAGGGTGTTTTTCCGTGTATTCCTGTGTATTCCGATAAGTAATGTTGCCTGGGTTTTTTTAAGGCCAAAAGCATAAATTAACGCTTCCGATAGTTTAGTGGGCTTGAACCATTGCGATAGCGATATGCGATAAGGTGTGCCTCGAGAAACGTGCATAGGTGAGGAATTAAGAAAAGGATGTCCTGCATCATATAGGCACGACTTATAAAAGACCTCCAGAAAGTTGCGATTGCGATTAGATAGTGACGTGGCATGTGGGACCTCTCTGTTGACAGAGGAAGCCATGGACCGGGAAGCCGAAGAATCAAGCGAGCATAGATGGACAAGCGAGCGTAGAGGAAGCTAAAGCGACCGGAGGAGGGAAGCCAAAAGGTCGAGCGAGCGTTGAGGAAGCCGAAGCTCAAGCGAGCAAGGAGGAAGCCAAAGGTCAGGCGTATCAGGCATATAAAACAGAGAACAAGGAAAGTTTAGAGGTTGAAAAAACTGGAAGAAATAGAGGCAGCGGTAGGTCCAGCAGGACAGGAGGAAGCCAAAGGTCCAACAGGACAAGAGGAAGCCGAAGGTCCAGCAGGACAGGAGGAAGCCGACGGACAAGCAACTCTGTTGATCGGGCTAACCTGTGAAAGGCTCAGACCAGCGATGAATTAATCAGAGCTTAGTGCAGCTAATAGTAGACTCACTAAAGTTGTGTGGAGACATTATCAGAGATCATGATGACTATTGCATACTCTGTGTGGACAATATGAAGAGTTGCATAAACTTCTTCATATGAAGACTGATTGCCATTGATGCTGTAGCATGGAGACTACAGTGAAGCTGTAAATAGACAGAACTCAGTAAAGAAGAGTTCTGAGAGTAGAACATTACTATCAAACATGCCTTGACAAGAGGGTTGGAGCCCTTGGGGTTGGTGCCTCAGAAGTTTGAAGGATTGGTGTCCTTGGAGTTGGTGCTCCTATATCCAAGGTTGGTGCCTTGACAAAACAGATCTAGACAGTTTGTAGCAGAGGGTTGGAGCCCTTGAGGTTGGTGCCTCAGAACTGGAAGGATTGGTGTCCTGGGAGTTGGTGCTCCTAAGTCCAAGGTTGGTGCCTTGACAAAACAGAGTTGGTGCTCTGGAGGTTGGAGCCTCACAAAAGTCCAAGTTGGTGCTTGGCAACAGATTGGAATCATATATATATTGTATCTATTTTATTGCAAAGATTATATTAATAAAAGCATTTATTCTTGTTGTTCATCTTGTGTTCTGAATATAAATGTTTTAACTGGTAAAAATAACAATTGAAAAGAAATACTGATTCACCCCCCCTCTCAGTATTTCCAACATATTTGGCTCTCTCTGCAGCTGACACACCTATACAAGTTTTGATTCCTATTTGTTTATCTCCATCCCATGGCCTTTTCCTGCATAGGTGCTTTCCTGGCACGGGTGTATGAACTTGTGTAATTATTGTTGCAATGGAGGAAGTGAAATTTAGTGGTTCCACCCCCTTTCCTTGCTTTAGGCCTAATAACATATTTCCACAATGGGGTCTGGTCTTGTTTAGTTTTTTGAGTTGAACCATATTCACTCTCCTCCAACTCCTCCTCACCAAGGTACTCCTCTTCGGGGTTTTCATCAAATCCACTATAACCCACTTCTTCATCCCCTTTTTCATGTTCAACCCTCCTTTTTCTACTCTCCAACACCATAATAACCAAAAAAGGAACCAAGAAGAAGAAAATGCCAAGCAATATAACCATGATGTTTAAAATTTGAAGTTTTGAATCTGCAAAAAAATGGAATGGGAATGGGAATGCGAAACAGAGAAATTTATTTATTTAGCAATGAACATAATTTTTTTGCTAGATTAGAGTGTAGATCCTACCTCTTTGGTCTCCAATCCCAAGCTCCAATCTCCCCTTGCAAGCTCTTCAAACTCCTCCAAGCTCCTCTCCTTGCTTCAAACTCTCTCCAAAATCTCTTGCTCTCTCTCAATGGGATGAAGTGAATAATGGGAGGGGAGAGGGTTTATTTACCCCCCTCCCCTTTCCTCTCTAACTTTTTCCCTCCCTTTCCCTCTCTCCTACGCTGCCGTTTCCTCTCTCTCGGTCGCGCGGGCGTCGCTTTCCGTTGGTTGGGAGCGACTTCGATCCAAAAAAAACCAGGGACCGGTTTTCGCACTCCCGACTGGAGCACGGATTGGGAGCGGGATCGGGGGGCGGGGGCGCTCCCCGTAACCGTACATTCCAACTACTAAGCAAGTTGCAGATATCTTGATGAAGGCCTTAGTCAAAGGCAAGTTCGTGGTTTTTAGAGATAAGTTGAGAGTTGTACAAAATCCCTTCCTCACTAAGAGGGAGTGTTGAAAATGTAGTGATGGCCTTAGCTAGTGAAGACCATGAATTGGGCTTTCTCTAGCATGAATGCGAGTTCATGAGATCAGGACTGTGGGGGAGCGCCCCCCTCCCCCCGAATTCGCTCTCGAATCGCGCTTTGATCGGGAGCGACCCTAGGAGCACACTCCCTAAGAAAAATTGCGCTCCTTGCCCTGTCGGGAGTGATACAGCAGCGCGGCCGTGCTCTTGTATCACTCCCATTCACTCCAATAATGACTTTTAATGTTGGGGAGCAACACGGGAACGATCGCTCTCGTGTAGAAAAATGTGTTCTTGTGGAAAAAGGATGCGTGTGAGTTTATTTTGGAGAGAAGGGAGGGGCCAAAAGAATAAAAGGCCTCCTCCCCTCCCACAATGTATCATTTTCATGAGATTGAGAGAGATTGAGAGGGCTTGAGGAGCTTGAGAGAAAGGAAGATTGAGAGGGTTTGAGCTTGAGGAGCTTGCAAGGGAGATTGAAGGCTGCCATTTGAGAGAGCTTGGGAGATTGAAGGCACCACCATTGGAGAGCCAAAGAGGTAGGGTCTAATCCCATTCTTTTTTTTCCATGTAGCATTTGTGTTTTTTATATGTTGAATGAAAGATGTTCTCTTCTCCTACTCTTTCCCAATTCCCATTCCTCCATTTTATTGCAGGAAAGAAACTGTAACTCCACCAAACATGATGGGTATATGGCTTAGCCTTCTCTTGTTGGTTCCTTTTTTTGTTATGATGGTGTTGGGGAGTGTTATCACTTAGAGAAAACCCTAGTTGTAGGAAAAACTTTAAGGTAACCTCTAACTGCTTTGGGATTGAAGCTGGCCCTTCAGTCTGGAGGGGGATCTCTCCTCAAACTCAACTACCCTAGGTTTGTTAAAATATGTACAGATTAATGTGAAATACTATTGATGCTGGTTGGAATCTGGAGAAAAAGCCACACCATTGGGCGACAAAGTCTAATTTGGATTAATGTAAGATCACACTAAACATCCAACAAAGGCAAGGTAGTTAAGCGAATCTGAACCATTGATTTGCTATGATGAAAGGCTGAATGTAAGAAAAACAACCCACTGAGAAGGAGCATCAAATAAAAAAATTCCAACACCAACTTTAGAAAGATGAGTGCAAACAATTAAATCTATGAACAAAGCATCACAATGAATGAATTCTGTTTATTATCTCTCTTTTAGTCATTAGAAGATAACACATCATGGCAAGAGTAAGCACATTAAACTGGAGAAAACATATTCAAAATACTTAACACATGAATCCTTGTTGTAGTTTTTGGTGCTCTTTATTAAAAATATTCCAAAGTATACAGAGCACAATAGTTTCTTCAACAAAAACGAACCCTTCTTCATTCTAAAGACTTTGTCTTTATAGAAAAATTACAAACTAAAAGCAGGTTTCTAGTATTTACTTAATTACAAATTTCTAAATATAAAGAGTGTATGTCGAATACTTGAATATAATACATAAACTCAGACATATCTGTATTAAAACTATAACAGTTTGCTAAAATATCGGATAGAAACTAGGGTCAAAATCGTTGACTGATATTTTGCCTGGTTTCTTGGAACTTGTGCCTCATTCCCATGCTAACAATAGTATCTATTATGCAACTCCTCCTTTCGAGGTTTCTTGATCTGCCAACTCTGACCAATCCACTAATTCTCTTTCAAAATTGGATAAAGGCCAGGATCTCTGACGAGCTGGTTGTCAGCGCTTTTATAAAAATTGATACAAAATTGCGCAGACACTGAAATTGTCACTGCTTATCAAAATTTCACAGTGCAAATCACTGACATTGAAACTATCAACGCTCAAAATTTAACCTTGCAAATTTCTGATATGCTACTTCTCGGCCTTCAGTGAAAACTCCATCTGAAAAGTTGGTAATCAAAACTGTGCTATAAAATAACTAGCTGAGTGTGCTAGCTCCCTCCAATAGGATGTCTACATTAGTTTTTCTTTGTTTCTTAGTCCTCTGGGCCTCTGTAGTAACTCCTTTCCTTGAGCCTTTGGTCTTCTTGGTTTTATTTGAGCTTGTGGACTCCTCCCTATTTATAATTAAGTCCTTCTGAGGGGTTCCGTCTACACCAATGACTTTCTTTTGCCAACTCAGGGTTCTGCTTTAGTTTAACCTTCAATCTTAGTTTATTTTTTGGTCTTGTATGCAACCTTTTTCTACCTCTGAACATTTCAGCTAAGGTGGGTTCTTTGTTTGCGTCTGCTCTATCTCTGGCTCAATCATTTTTCCCTTGCCCTTCTCTGTTTGTTTGCTGATTTTTGTTTCTGCAGGCAGAGGTACAATGGGAGAAGGGGCATCTTTTGTTTTTCTCAGCCTCTCACTCTTCCTTGTATAAACCTTTGGCAACTCGAGAACTAAAGGAGGAACTGGTTCTACTTTTTGCTGATTCTTGGTTTGCACTGATGAGGTCCACTATTCTAGATTTTGGGTTGTTTAATTTTCTTTTTGCTTCCTTTCTTTTTGCCCCTTTTTGGTTTTACAGTTTCTTCAAACCCTCCCCAAAACAGAAAATGTTCCCAAGTCCTACCTACTTTTCTCAAGTGGTTTTCAATCAATAGTTTAATTAGACCTTTATGATATATGAAATGAGAAGAGGCATTGGGTCTTGCCCTAACCCTAGCAGACATATGCTTCAAACTCATCAATAGAAAATAGGGAGTGTTCATCCTACCCTGACTTGCGATGTGGGCAAGAAACCGTAAATGGTACAAATTCACTCGGTTGAAGTGTCCCTCGCATGTGAAGTAAGACTGTGTGATACACAGGAGACAATGCCATTCGTCCTTCAACCAGGACCTTTGAATTTCTGAATGTTAGCTCCTCTCCTTAAACTCATCCTTCAGGAAAAACTACACATCAATTCTGGCCAAAACATGATTTTTGAAGTTTCTTTCTCCATCTGCAGGGAGGCCCGTGACTTCTACAATTACCTCCTCGGTAACAGGAAAGGAGATTCCCCCGACATTAACTTGCTAACCATCAAAACCCTCCGCAAAAGCTCTAGAAACTCCATCGTGATAACGTGTGCTGCAGAAGAAGAATTGTTCCCACCCTGCCTCTTAGAAATGTTGATGAATCTCTGGGTAGATTTCAAGCAGGTCCAAATCTTTAGGCTCTCCTCTATGTAGTTTTCCGCTCTTTCCCATAGCTCTCACTGTCAAACAATAGCACAGGAAACGGGAGTGGGATTCGATCCGGGGTTTTTGGGATAACTTAACAACTTGTCCTCTTTTGGTGTAAAACATACAACTGGTTGATCATGCATTATACGGGTTTTACCACTTGAAGTAAGTTATTTCACAGTGTGGCAACTGGTTAAATCGTAGAACGAACTTGACATGCGATTGCAAAAAATATTAATGTGCAATCATGATTTTTTACCCGAACATTAGCTCTCGGCGGCAGAACCCAAAAGCCCATCACGTCACATCACCATCAGGCTTTTCAACGCTCGCTTGATAAATGATTGTTCATTTGCTGATGTGTGCTCCATCAATGCATTATTTGGACATAAAACAAAATATGATTTTTTCCTTTGGTGTTGATACTCCAGCCGTTAGCGTTTAACTGACCATTTCTACAAATATGCGTTGCTACTCTGAATGTCAGTGCATTTTTATTTTTAGAACTTACATTAATGCTGATATTCTATCTGTCAGCATTTTAACCTTTTTTTTACAAATCGGTGCTGACATTGAAACTGTCAGCGCTTTAAAACTATTGAATAAAATTGTGATAACAGGGAGAAGAAGAAGAAGAAGCGATGAAGATGATGAAGTGGGTAGTGGTGGATTAGGAACCCCTGTAGAAGAGGAGTACCAAGAGGAAGAGGAGTATAATGAGAGTGGAGATGATGATGGAAAGAAAACCAAGGTAAACCAAACCCGCTTGTGGAATTATGTTGCTAGGTTTTCAAGAGGGAAAGGGGGTGGAACCACTAAATTTACATGCCCTTATTGCAAAATCACTTACATAGGTTCATATACCCTTGCCAGAAAGCATCTCTGTGGGAAAATGGCATAGGATGGAATTAAGCAAATAGGAATCAAAACTTGTGGAAGTGTGTCAGCACACCAAGGAGCCCAATACATAAGGGAAAAGGAAGGAGCCCAATACAAATCTAAAAGATCAAAGGGTGACTTTGAACATGACACCACTAGCCCACAATCACATAGAGTAAGAACTCTATCAACATCCACCCATGGTAGTGGAGACAAAGGCACAGATACAAACATCTCTTTAAGGCATAGAACCATATCAAAATTCCTTGATCGAGGGTGTTGGGATGATGTGGATGCAAATTTTTTTCCGTTTTCTCTTTGCATGTGGGATACCATTCAATGTTCTTCACTCACCTTATTGGCATGAAATGGTTTTAGCCATCAATGATACCCCTAAAGGATGCAATAGCCTTCTGTATGACAAATCTAGAACCTGGGACTTGATCGTGAAAATGCCAAAATAACAAATGCTTTGGGTAAATTCACAAATGCTTCGAATGAATATGGGGTATCCATTGTATCTAAGTGGGTAGTGGTGGATTAGGAACCCCTGCAGAAGAGTACCAAGAGGAAGAGGAGTATAATGGGAGTGGAGATGATGATGGAAAGAAAACCAAGGTAGACCAAACCCCCTTGTGGAATTATGTTGCTAGGTTTTCAAGAGGGAAAGGGGGTGGAACCACTAAATTTACATGCCCTCATTGCAAAATCACTTACATAGGTTCATATACTCATACCAGGAAGCATCTTTGTGGGAAAATGGCATGGGATGGAACTAAGCAAATAGGAATCAAAACTTGTGTAAGTGTGTCAGCACAACAAAGAGACAAATACATAAGGGAAAAGGAAGGAGCCCAATACAAATCTAAAAGATCAAAGGGTGACTTTGAACATGACACCACTAGCCCACAATCACATAGAGTAAGAACTCCATCCACATCCACCCATGGTAGTGGACACAAATGCACAAATATGAACATCTCTTTAAGGCATAGAACCATATCAAAATTCCTTGATCAAGGGTGTCGGGATGATGTGGATGCCATTTTTTATTGTTTTCTCTTTGCATATGGGATACCATTCAATGTTCTTCGCTCACCTTATTGGCATGAAATGGTTTTAGCCATCAATTATACCCCTAAAGGATGCAATAGCCTTGTGTATGACAAATCTAGAACCGTGGGACTTGATTGTGAAAATGCGAAAATAACAAATGCTTTGGGTAAAATCACAAAAATGCGAAAATAACAAATGCTTTGGGTAAATTCACAAATGCTTGGAATGAATATGGGGTATCCATTGTATCTGATTGCTGGACAAATGTAAAAGGCAAGCCATTGGTAAATGTTCTGGGTGTGTCTGCTATTGGTGCAATCTTCCTTTCATCACATGATTACTTAGAAAGGTTCAAGATCACCATCAACATTGCACAACCATTAATTCAAACAATTGAAAGTATTGGGCCATACAATGTCATCCAAGTCCTCACTGATAATGCTTCTAATGGTAAGCCAATGAGAGCAATCATTGAGGATAAATACCTCAACATATTTTGGTCTGGGTGTTTGGTTCACACAATGAACCTTTTGATGCAAGACATTATTAAGATCAAGGAACCCCAATACAAATGGATCGGTGAATTGTACAAGAGAGGCAAGAAAATGATAAAATTTATTACCAATCATAACAATACCCATGGGCTTTTCCGCAGTCTGTCAAGGTTGGAGCTATTGAAGCTTGGGAAGACTAGATTTACTAGCTATTACCTCACCTTCAGGCACCTTTTGAAGGTAAGAGAGTCATTGGCTAGCATGGTATCAAGTCCACATTGGTAGGTATTAAAGGATAGGGTTGTAACCACAACTGACAAGGAATATTTTGAAGAGGTGGAGGACAATCCTCTTAATGGTTAGTTTTGGGAAAGTGTGAGGGATGTTTTGCAATACACCAAGCCCCTTTATAACATGATTCGTTTTGCAGATACAAATGCATCGATGATTGGGGAGGTGTATGAGCAGATGGATAACATGTTGGGGCAAATAAAAGATATTGTTTCAACCAAAAATTCCATCTTGTATGATTATATTCACAAATATGTGTGTGCACGGTGGGATAAACTTAATGTTCCATTAGATGCCTTGGCGTATATCCTTATGCCAAAAACTACTCTCCATCTTGGTTGGGCAAACCTGCACCTGGGGGGTGGGGTTGGGATCAAACCCCATATAGATCCAGAGGCACAAGTTGGGTATATGGCAATATTAGACAAGATGGTCCGTGATAGGGAGGAGTCTGCTAGATTGCATGGAGAATTAGGAAAATACTTCAGTCAAACTAGAGTGTTTGGTTTTTTGCATGCAATCAAAGATAGGGACAAAATTGATGCTACCATATGGTGGAACATGTATGGCTCTGGGGGACCTTTGGCAAAATTGGTAATAAAAGTGCTTTCACAAGCCATTAATACTTCTTGTGCAGAGAGGCATTGGAGCACCTATAACTTCATCCATAATGTGAGAAGAAACCACCTCAATGAAAATTGAACATAAAGCTTGGTTTTTGTGCACTACAACTTGAGGTTGTTGACACATTATTGTGAGCAGGCTCATGCTAATAGATCATATATGACTTGGGACAACAACCCAGAGGAGGATAATTTGGAGGATGGAGCTATACATTTAGAAGAATTGGAAGCAGAACTTTTGAAAGATGATGATGAAGCAGCAGCAACAACCATGCCACCCCCATCATCCACTAGCAGTGCTCAACTTACATGAGCACCAACTTTGCCTTTGCTGCCACCTCCATCTGTAGCATTGTGTGGAGGTCATGTGCCTTCTGGTTCTAGACGTGGTTGTCCCACTATTGATCCAAAATGGATCCTGGATAAACCTCTTAAGTCTTCAATTGTATTTAAAATGGGAAAAATATGTTTCAAAGTCCCACATCACAACCTTTTATTGCACTGGAGAAATACATGTTTAAATTGGGAAACAGAGTATCAGGGGAACCATGCTGCAACACAGCGTTAACACTCAAGGACCGTTGGATCCAAAAGATCAACGGACGAGAGGAAAACTCATCAAAGAAGTTGCATCGGAGAAAAGCCAAAGCGGAGTATAAAGGACCGTAGCCTTGAGGAATTGCGATAGCGATCAACGCGATATAACGTGGGCCGTTGATTGAGCGCGCAAATCAATGGTGGATATGACAACAGGATATATCACATCGCAAATTCTAAAGGGAGGACTTAACAAAGGCTTGTAGGCTTAGCGATATGCAATGGCCGCATTATCACATCGCAATGAACCATGGGGCAAGGACCGGACCCATAAACTTTAACACTTGCGATGGGCGCTTTCGTCAATAGTCGTCAGATTGGCGAAAGGAATGGACGGTTGTGATTGAATCGGTGATCGAAGATCGGGGATTGGGAGCGCAACAGAGGAAAGGACCGTTGAAGCAGCGATACCGCCGATAGTTGATGAGGCTGATCGGAGCGATCGAGGTGATCGGAGATCGGGAGCGCAACAGAGCAAGGGACCATGCACTGAGCGAAAGGCGATATGCGACATGCCTGGACTCGACGATTTTATAAATGCGGGTTTAATGTTTTTGAGTTCCAGTGTAAAGCATTGCGGTCGGGTTTTTTCCGTGTATTTCATGTATTTCTGTGTATTATTGAAAATGCTTTGTTTCGAGACTTTATCACATAGAAAGGTCGGGTGGTCGGGTTACCCGCACCCGCTGATCCCTTTCGACTGTAACACTATTTCTATTATGAATATTGCTCCACGTTGTAAGAGTTATCCATGTAATAGAGAACATGTCATAAAGACCAACAGAGAGAGATGAAGCGACAGAGAGCAGAAAAGACAGATCCATAAGAGAAATGGCAGGGCATTCCAAAGGATCCTTGGGAGGCAATGTTACTTTCTGGGCTCGAGAATCTCGAGTGAAAGCTCTATATATGTATCCCATTGTTGTATTGAGAAAAGGGCAGGGGGAAGGAAAATTGATAACTGTAATTTCCCATTATATGAAGACATAATATAGAGGTCAGCACTGAAGGCTTGGACCAGGAGACATAGCCAGGAAGTCTGGTGAACTCCTTGATTATTTGCTGTGTTGATGTGTTGAAATGTTATGTTTTTTAATTATTAAATGTCTGTATTATTCGCAATCTTTTCGATCCATTGCACTAAATAATATAGGCATTCCTGCACGAGTCTTTAGTACTTTTATTTTCTATTTTAAGATCATTTTAGATCAACTATGCTCGAGGAGATTCGTAGATCATCCTCGAAGAAACTTGATGTTCTTGTGGAAAGAAGAGATTTTAGAGTATAGATTTACCTGTCTTTTCTAGTATGTACTTTGTAGTACTTTTTATAACTATTGACTCTTGCATATTTATTATGGTACTTTTGTAAACAATACATGACAATTTAAGTTTGAAGTTGGCATTTATAACTCATTGGTAATGCATTATGAATATGATGTTTCATGGAACGTTTCATTTCATGTTTGGAACTTTGATATTCCTTGTTATAGTTTGGTTACTGGTAATGGTTACAAGTACAAACTTTAGTGATGACAAATATTATATATTGAATTTTGAAACTTTACAGTTGATGAGAATCGAGATGTTGCAACTTGTGGACCTGTGGTTGATGAAGTATAACTTACTAACTACTAGATGAATGATGGCATATGGTTTGATCCATGTTTTATGTTTTTTACACTAATGATTATCATTTTACATGCTTTTGTTGACATACATGCATCAAAATATATAAAAATATGTATTATATAAAATTCGGTCCCAACCTGGGAGCTTTTAAAAATGTCGCTCCTTGCTATCGCTCCCAAGCAGCCTTGCATGAGATAGGCTTCAGTTATGATAAGTTGATTTCCACTTTACTGGAATTGTCATCAAGTTTGCATGCGTAGTGTTGGAGCTTCAATTCGTTGGAGTCTTCTTCAGTTAGACTACAGGATGAGGTGGCAGTGACACGTTTAGTTAGGTCGAGTTAAGACTTCAGAGATAAGTGCAGAGAGGAAGAGTTGAGTCCCTAGTTAACTCAAATCACAACTAGAGGAGATCAACAAGCAAATCGAGCTAGTTAATTGAGAGCTAGTCCAAGTGTATTTGGAACTTGCTCCAATTAACTAGCAAAGGAAACTTGTGACAATAGTGTTCGATGGTATTCGACTAGGCTTCCTTGCATGCATTGAATTCTTTTGTGAAAGAGAAGGACAAAGACACAAAATAATTGATCATTCTTTGTTGTGTGGTACATGTTACCGCTCAAACTAGCAGGGGTCCTAAAAGGGGATCCTTGAAGGGTTACTACTTAGGCTAAGGGCAATAATGAAGCTAAAGCCTACTGTCACCACAACTAAAGCTTCCTACTCTTTCCAGACTTTCATCGATGGGAGGAGACCCGATATATAGCGAATTACTTATGAAGGATAAATTAACTAAAATGGGTGTGAAGTGATCTCGATGACCCATTCCTAGGAGAGACTCAAGAGTGGGACTTGCTTGCTTCTTAAGCAAGGTGCAAGGTTCTCTAGGATAGGGGAATAGGGATTTGAGGGATTGAATTAATGAATGTGACTTGTAAAGGAGCTTCGTAAACCTTAAAATCCTCGTGGAACTTGGTTTCCCAAGTGGTTTTTGAAGAGTTGACTTTGATAAGATATGGGACCACACAAGACCAAGTGGACCCAGGTTAGGTCAAGGGGAGGGAGTTTAGCAACCAATGACATGCTTGACCTAATTAGGGAGGAGAAAGGGATCAAGGAATGCATTTTCAATGAAAGACAATGCAAGGATCCCAGTGAGGTTTCTAGCCTAATGGAAACCAAGTGCAAGAATTGGTCTTCGAGCTAGGGCTTGCGATATATCAAGATCCTACTGTTGGAATTTCATGAAATTTGGAGGGCTTCTTGAGGACACACCAACGCAACTGTTGACCAAAAATTGTAGTATTTGGATGGCTAGATCGTGACATAAGTGATGCGCTAGGTGACTAGACCTAAATAAGAGGAAAGGGGAGAAGGAAAATAGGTTTAAGGTGATCACCTTTGTGTGGACCAATGCCTAATCCTCTGGGGAGATTGGAGTCAGGTAGAATTATGACTATGAACCTTTGAATTGTCTAGACTCTAGGTCAAGGAGGCCTCAAAGACAACCTCGCTTGGAACTAGGGCAGCAACAAAAGCAGCTTCAAAAACTTTATACTTTGTTTTGCAAGATAAATGGCTTGTCAAGATGAATTTTAGTAATGAAACATCCCTAGGAACATTCATTCATTATACATGGTCCATACATGAAGCATTCACTATCTAGAAACAAAATTTCCACAACTTTGCATAAGAGATGCAACAAATTAGCTCGAGTATAGTGAAATCCCAACAACAATGTATGTGACAAAATTAGAAAGAATGAATAAAATTAAAATGTACTTACAAGTATAAGAATATATCCAACCATCCAAAAACTTGTCATCAAGAAGCTCCAAGACATGAAAATTATCCAAACATGAAAATTCATTCCATGCTCAAAAAATTCGTCCTCCAAGAGGGATAGCGAAAATCTCTAAAGAGATACTAGTTCAAAATCCAAGTGATGATGAGCAAATGAGCTCATCTCACTTGTATTTATACACAACTCAGGAGTTTGAATTAGCCTCCTTGGCCTACATAAGCCCCAAAAATAAAATAATGTTCTAATAATTCAACTTTTGGTGACAAGCCCACCAAACTATATCATAAATTAAAAATTAAGCCTCCCAAGAGGTCAAATAATAATCTATGCATGTTGTAGGGCCCTCTAAGAGGCCTAATGAGGTCCATGGGTACCACAATGAAGAATAGGACCCTCAAAAGCAGTGGACAAGGGTTTGGCCCCTTGTAATAACCTGTGGTGCTCTAAATGACATGTGGGGGCACACAAGTGTCCTCATGGGTCTCCAAACAAATCGAAGATGCCTATAGATGTTGATTTTTAAAGTACCTTGGACAAGTGGTTTCCCATGGGTTAGTCTCTACCTAGTGGCCAAAATAATTCTTTTCCTAAGTGTGACTTTATAAAGTGAAAGTGACTTTATAAGTGGTGAAGTCAATGTTAAATTATAAAGTGAATGGGTACTTTATTTAATGTGTGAGTTAAAAAATAGAAAGTGAGAATTAAATGCACATTTATTCTCATCCCTTGATCTAAATGAATTTGAACCATTAGATCTTAGGGTTGCCCAAAAGTCTTAGGGAAACAAAAGGGGGAAAGGAAATGAGAGACTGCATTCATTCTTCATGGGCAGATTGGAGAAAGGAGGCTGAGAGTTGGAGAAAGTTCTGAAGGAGAAATTTGTTGCAACACGCTGAAAGAGTGATTTTTTGGGCAAAGTTGGGCATGAAAATCGAGGCATAAAAGACAACAAAAGGTACAGTACGAACAACATTCAATGTTGTGCACTGCACGTTGTTCGAGAGAAGTTTTTGAGTTTTTTGTTTGTTTGTTTGAAAAAAGTAGTACAGTCCGTACAAAATTCGTACAGTACAGTCCATACGACCAATATTTGTACAATGCATATTTTTAGCTTCAAGTGGGCATGAAAATCGAGGCAAAGTGGACACGGTTTTCAAGGAGTTTTGGGCTGAAGAGATAAGTTGTATTTTGCTGTGTTGTTTTGTCTGCAAATGTATTTTTCTTGAACTTGAAAGATAAATAAATTTGAAGAGCTCTCTAACAAGTTTTCTCCGGAGAAGATTGAAGGGTTTTGCCTGGGTCTAAGTTGACCAAAAATCTGTATATTTTTATGTGTTGCTGGTCTGTTTATGTCCATATTTATTTTCAGCATGTGTTGATAGTCCCATATGTTTTAATCTGAAATTTCATTTCTAGAATTCTATATGTTGAATGTATGTTTATGGGAAAGGGCATTTAACTGAATGGGAGTGATAAGGTGAAATTAAAACGCGGTTGGGATTGCAGGAAATTTTTTTTAGTCATCAAATTTCAACAGTAGATCGCCTGCAAGGGCTAGGATTATGGTGTAAGTGGTGCCACATCATTATGTAAGGCTTGGATAATTTGCCAAGTGTATGGTGTAAATCTGGGGCCAACTGGGCATGATGGATCAGGTGCATCTTCCTCGTCCAATAAGTGAAACACGAGCAATCTCTTAATCGCTATGGGATCCATAGAGTGTTGTTTGCTGCTGTAGAGGCTTGTGGCTCTCAACGCACACCCTACAAGTGCCAATGTAGCCCTCTGAAGGATCAGGACCCTGTATAGGGAGACCAACCCAAAAATGGAGACCATCCGCAATCCTGCATAAGATCCAATGTGTCCCCTAGCCTTCCAGTACAATAAGTCATTAAAGAAATCGAGTAAATGAACTTAACAAATCATGGACCACAAGTGGGGACTTCATATTGGCCTACCCTTTCATAATGGGCTTTAGGATGTGCCAATGTCTCCTAAAATCCAAATGGGGTTAACTAATAATCCTATTAGGTGGTTTCTACTTCTAAAGGGGATGATATCGTTAGGGTACATCCTTCAAAAGGCGGTGGCATGTGACAGATAGGTGAATGAAGTAGGGGATGAGAAGGGGCAGCCCTAGGTCACATTGCTAGGGTACAAGGTTAGCTAATAAGAGGGAAGCCCACACTTGGGTTTATAATGTATAGGAGGGAGCAATCGTGGTATATGAGTTGCCCCGACCTTGATTTTTCTACCTTTCTTTATTTGCCTTTTGCCTGTTTTTGATTTTCTTTAATTAACTGCTCGGGGTTGAAGGGGTGAGAGCATGATGTATAAGATATAGCAGTGAAGACCCCCTTTTAATGGTGGGGCGGTTCATTTCCCACCATGGGTTGGGACAATCATGGGTTCTTATATGATGGAGGAGGTTCATAGAATCTGTAAGAACCAAGGTGATGGCCATGATGATGGGGTAGAGCTCATGTATTGAACTTTTTCCCATGTGCTAAATGTGTTTGTTCCGACCATCATGCGCATTTTGTGGTACTTTTTCCTAATGAATGTGGCCATGTATGCTTTTATCTTTCTTTTTAGCTGCATCAACCTCCGGACTTCATTTCAGGCCATGACCCAAGGTGTGGGCAAGGGGAAGGGGCATGTTAACCCTATGTGGACCCAGTGGAGGAATGTGGATCCAAGTGGGAGAAATGATGAATAAGGTAATAATGGATGGCAAGAGGGTAATATAAGGAGATAAGGGAGCGGGACCACACAACCCAAATCGGGGTTTCTCATGAAATACTATCTCTAGAGCCAAATGGCCAGTGAAAGAGATCCCACAGGACTAGAATCTAAGGTTAATACGCAAAAGGGGTCTAGGGGACAAAAGCACATATCTAACCCATTATTTCCGCCGAATCCCCCCATCAATCCATGCCCAGAAGTGTCTATGTTAAGCAAACTACAATACTCAATTTCCAAATGACAAGGCATACCTTTAGGTTCGGGAGGCCCACCTTCAAACATACGATCATGGTAGATGGTCAAGGGACCACATGGCTGGCTCAGGTGGCGGAGAAATGGCACAATGAGCTAGCTAGTGGCTGCAAGGGGTTGCTGGTTGAGGACCATCTTGGAGAAAAAAATTCTCCTAAGGATATTACCCACAAAATGGTGGGTAACATCTGGCTCCAACTGGATATGATCTCTCTCGAAGTATACGAAGCTGCTCGAATGGGAGGTCATGAGAATTCCAATCTCTTGGTTACCGTAGACCTGTCACCTACACATGTAATAGATGGAAAAAGACGAGGCAACATGCTTTCGCGGCGTCCCATGATCGCACATGCTATATGTTAGGCCATAAAACCAACAAAAAATAAAATATGTAGATATGCACCTATCTACCATGAGAAATATCATATAATGTTATTCCTATCACATAAATCATTATGCAATGCGTCCTACTCTCAAGGAAGGAGGTAATACGACTTAATTTGACCGGCTCAAGCCAAAGTTCATCGTTAAGTTTGGCAATGTAGTAATAGTCATCGTCGACCTTTCCATGAATCTTGACAGGTATGGGATCTTTATCAACCAAGACCAAGTCCCCAACCTTATATTGTTTCTTAGGCTTCCACTTTTTGCTCGTTTGAGAGATTGGTCACTTAAGGATTCAAATTTCCCTGGCAGGGAGAATATGGGAAGGTTTCTCAATCTCACATGTTTCATAGTATGGTCCAGGCTTGATCACATGCGGTAAGTAGGTAGGTTCCCTATAAAGGATAAAAGGGGTGCCATCGGATTGTGGGATGGTTGCGTATGATAGGTCCATTTGAACGTGCCCCCCCAATAGTAGCTCTGAATTTTCGGGATAACAATATCCCCCATACATAAGGAATATCAATAACAATAACATTCGTGAGGAGGGATATATTGAGATTTCTAGCTAAAGAAGCCTTAAGGTCTTTGATGATACCTTCCACTTCCACGGGCTTGGAATTAAAACCACACACCCTTTTATATGGCCGAGTGATGCTGAGACCCAATTGCTTCATAACAGTCAAAGGCATGATATTAGCGGAAGCACCTGAGTCTAACATACAATTGTGTAAGAAGAGGTCATTGATAGCCAAAGTAAGCAAGAAAGGTTCGTGCCCAGGGTTTTGGTCAGGAATATGAATGTTTTGCAACTCTTCAAGTAGTTCTTCCTCTTGAATCCCTAGGGATTTCTTAAGTTGTTATTGTTGCTTAGGAAGCTTACCAATCTCCTTTAAGGGAACAAGTATAGTCATCTTTTCTACAACAACCCCTATGTCGATGTTGAGTTTAATTTACTTCCCCTTATCCTTTTTCTTGATGTATTCTTTCCTAGGAGGATCCTTTTTTGGATTGACCTTTGTTGGGGGATCCTTCTTGGGAGGAATTTTGGGGATAGATTGTTTAGGAGGGGGTTGCTTAGGTGATGGATCTTCCTTAGGTGATTCCTCAGGAGGTGAGGGGTCTTTTCCCTTTTCCTTTCGGGAATATTGGACCCCTTTGAATCTTCACTAGCTATCAGGGTTAAGAATGGATTCTTCCTTTTCTTCCTTAAGGGTGACCTCACTAATGGGAAGATGTGTGTATGACCTAGTGTTGCGAAAATTGCGATAACATGAAAAAATCAAGAGTTTTTCAAATCCCCGATAAACTTGCCTGATTACTACGCAGTTTTTTTTCTCCAAAAAATTGGTGAAATAATCGCGATAACTTCAAAAAAGCGCTATAATTTTGAATAATCGCAATTCGATGGGAAGTCATCGCAGGTGTGGTGGACAATGCGTTTTATAAGGGAAAACATGATTTTTTTTGTCATTTTGAATAGACAACGATGTGGATTGAGAGTTGAGGAGGAGAGGAACCCTGGAAGGCGTTTACTAGGGCAAAGGAGGAGGAAGCCTGGAGATTTTAGCATCCCAAGTAAGAGAACTTCATCTTTGGATCAAATTTCTCCGGTAAATCGTGGTTTCCAGGTATGGGCACCAAATTTGGTCATTTTGTTTTGGTTTTTTTCTTGTTTTTGCTTGGGTTTCTATAACCCATTGTTTATCAAAGATTTTTTAGTGGATTTGATGGTGTTTTTTTTTTCATTTTTGTTGCATAGAGTGGAGAAAGTTCATTTTGGATTGAGTTGAGGTTTTTTTGTTTGTTTGTAAAAAATTCAATGTGTTCTGTCATGTATGTAATTTTTTTTTTTAATTTTTGTAACTTGCAATTCTTATTGTGCCATAGGTTCAACTTCAAAGTTCAAACTTCATCTTACATTAAAACTCAAGAGTTCAACCAAGTTACAAACATGCCAAGGAAATTGGACCCTCTGTGGGAATATGGTGAACCTGATGGAGGGTTTGATAGATTGAACTTGTCTTGCAAATTGTGTGGGCAACACATGTTAGGGGGGTTTATATATTGAAGTATCACCTTGCACAAATCCTTGGACATGATGTAGGGCCTTGCAACAATACAAATGCGGAAATCATCCGAAGAACCATGAGATCATTGGAAGAATTAGAGCAAGAGAGAGTGGCCAAAGCAGAACTGAAGAAACAACTAGCAGGGAAGGTGTTAGGAGGTGAATATGGAAGTGACACTGGTTCTACTTCAGCATCAATGTCTACAACCAACCCTATAGTTGCCTCATCATTTTTTGTTCCTAGAACCACGCCTGGTTCACAACCATCTATCACTTCAATGCTTAAAAAAAAAGAGAAAGAAAAAGCTGACAAGTTTCTCCTTTGGAGTGATATTCTTTTCAGTGTTGTAGGGAATAATCCATTTTTACAGCCTGCTGTTGATGCTATTGCAACTGTTGGCCAAGGGTACAAAATCCCTTCTTATGATGACTTTAGAGGCCGCATTCTTCAAGAGGAAAAGGTTGACTGCACTAAAAGATTAGAGGAGTTTAGGGCATCATGGGCACAAACAGGATACACTGTGATGTCAGATGGTTGGACCAATCAAAAGGGGAGAACCCTATAAACTTCTTGGTTAGTTGTCCCAAGGGGACAATGTTTATGAAATCTATTGATGCATCTTCACATATCAAAGATGCAAAATTATTATGTGATTTGTTGGATGTGTTTATTTTGGAGGTGGGTGCAGAACATGTTGTCCAAGTCATAACGGACAATGCTGCAAATTATGTTGCTGTTGGCAGAATGCTTATGGAGAGACATCCTACTTTATTTTGGACATCTTGTGCTGCACATTGTATTGATTTGATGTTGGAGGACATAGGAAAAATTTCCTTTGTCAAAGATATTGTTGACTCATAAAAAACACATTACAAAATTTATATATAATCATGTATCTATGCTTAGCTTGATGAGAAAATTCACCAATAACATGGAGTTGGTGCGCCCCGCCATTACACGGTTTGCCACCAGTTTCATATCTCTTCAATCTCTCTTGAATTCTATGTGGAATGTGAAGAGAATGTTTCTTTGAGAGGAGTGGCGTGCTTTGACAATGAGCCGCAAACTAGAGGGAGAGGCCATATGCAGATTAGTTTCATACCAGGAAGATTTCTGGCGAGAGTGCAGGAGGCGTGCACCGTTACTGAACCTTTCGTAAAGGTTCTTCGATTAGTTGATGGTGAGAAGTCCGCAATGGGCTATTTGTATGAGGCCATGGACAAGGCCAAAGAATCCATTCGGGCCTACTATGATGATAAGGGAGATGAGGGGTTTCAGAAACAACTCCTCCTATGGGAAGTGATTGATGAACGATGGAACAACAAACTCCATCGTCCCATTCATGCTGCAGGGAACTACCTGAACCCCGCATTTTCTTACCCATATGGGTTCGTATTTGATGCTAAGATCATGGATGGATTTTTAACTTGTGTTCAGAGGATGGTGCGATCTTCAACAGAACGTGCAGAAATCTCCAAAGAAATGGAGATATACAGGATGGCATGTGGCACATTTGGCTTTGAGATGACTGTCATTGATAGGAAGACTACAATGCTAGGTATTTTCAAATTTCATTGTCTTTTGAAGTTCATAACTTCATACTTTGCTTCAACTTTCAAATTTCATTTTTTTCTTATGTTTATCTTATTTGTATTTTTGTTGTAGATGCATGGTGGACTCGCTATGGTGCCAGAGTACCCCATCTGCGAAAGCTTGCCATTCGAATCCTCAGCCAAACATGTAGCTCTTCATGATGCGAGCGCAACTGGAGTGTATTTGAAAAAATACACAACAAGAAGTGCAACAGGTTAAACTTAAAACTTAAAATATTCCAAATTTCCAATTAATTTTTTGAATTCATTAAATAATTTTTTTTATAATTATTATTTTATGATCTTTGTACAGGTTGGAGACCCAACGACTTAATGACATGGTCTACGTCTACTACAATCTTCGATTGTGGGTGAAGCAACTTGAGAGGATACCTGATATGGAGGCCATCTCATTGGATGGGATTGACACCACTGCTGCATGGAGGGTTGAGGCCGAGAGGCCTCTCATGGAGTCTGCCGATGATTGGTTAGAGCATGAGGTAGTGGAAGGCATAGAGGGGGAGGAGGAGGAGGAGCAACAGGAAGAGGAGGTGACACCACCTAGTCAGGCTACCCCTGTCACCAGTAGAGGATGTGGTCTAACTCCTGTAGCTCCTAGTTCTTCAGCTTCTAGAGCACAACAAAGTCCACTGCCAACTCCACTGGCATCTTCATCTAGAGGGAAAGGGAAAGTTATTGCATTTTCTCGCAAGAGAGGTAGAGGAAATCAACAGTATTAGTTATTTGGTTCATTGCATTGTATATGACATTATGACTTATGATATGATATATATTATTATATTTTTTGTTGATATTTTGAGGCTGAGTTGGGACTCAAGAGTCAGGACTTACTATTTAGGACATGATTCACTGTTATGTGTGATGTAGCACTAGAAATGATATTACACATCTTATATATTAGTTCTTTTATCATATTTATTTGTCAATGTATTTATTTTATGTTGTAGATGCTTTAGATGTTAAAAAAATTGAAAAAATTGAATATTTTTGTATTTTACGATTTTTTCCCATCGCCAATTTACTCCCGATAACATTTTCGCAACATTGTTATGACCCCCCAAGCAAAATGTTGAATATGTCAGATTCCATAAGATTGGCTTGCTCATCAGTTTGTTCATCGTCACTTTCCTCCCCTTCACTTTCCTCATCCTCAAATGAAGAGTTTGGCTCGACGACATTTGTTGGAGCCAAAGTGTTAGGGATTTGAGAAGAGCTTGGCCTATCTTCTTCGCTTTTCTTTGTGGGAAAAGGATTTTCTTTAGGGATATAACTTGATTTTTGGGTTAAGGCAGTGATTTTGTTCATGATAACCTTGTCACGTGCATTGGCTTCTTCAATGAACCTCATCCTTTTGAGAATGGCAAGGAGAGTTTCCTCATGTTGATCTTTGGACTTCTCCTTCTTGATTTCAACTTTAGCTCTAGTGTGGTCATTGATATCAACCTTTGAGATTCGTATGTCCTCTTCAACTTCCATTGCCATTTCTTTAGCCTCGGCCAAAGTGGAAGGTTTCTTATCCTTAAACACAATAGGTGAGGTGGCCACCCATTGCCTTTATAATTTTATCAAAGATGTTGGCTTCAAAATTCAAATGGCTTCAAATGAACAAGTATATCTTTGACTACCCTATCAAATTTTTGAATGAACTCTCGCACATCCTCTCTTCCCTTGGTTATTTGGGAAAATTTTTCAATGTTGAAGGTCCCTTGGGCATTACATGACCACCTTCTCATGAATAGGTCCTCAAATTCATTGGAGTCTTTTATGCATCTAGGGGGAAGGCTAAGGTACCAATCTCTTGCTTGTCCCTCAAGTGATAAGGCAAAAAGCATCATGATCCTATCTTCATCAAATATCATTCTAGGGGACATCTGCCAATAAAATTCTTCAATAAAACCACGGGTAGTCCAAGTAGCATCCCCTTTGAATTTGGGTAACCATCGATTAAATTTTTCAGGTAATGGCTTGGGATCATTACTCAACTTCAAAGGGGCAAAGACACTAACCAAGTGTCTTTCACTCTTGGTCATCTTGGATTGATCCTTTTCGGAGTCAGTGCTTGAACTAGATGGCATCTTTGGAGATGTATTGTTGACCTTCTCAAATTCAGGGAAAAGGGCGGTTCCAACGAGCGATGGATTTTGCTCTCCATTTTTTGTAGCAACCCTAGTTAAAGGAGGAATGTTGTCGCCTTCGATTAAACTAGGGGATTGGATAATGAATGGAGTCGCCAGAGGAATATTTTATAAATGTTGTCAATGAATCAATAACTCAATGATTCACTAGGAAGGTAGACCTACTTCCTCCCCGACAATGACGCCAAAATGTTACTGCTCAAACTAGCAGGGGTCCTAAAAGGGGATCCTTGAAGGGTTACTACTAGGCTAAGGGCAACAATGAAGCTAAAGCCCACTGTCACCACAGCTAAAGCTTCCTACTCTTTACAAACTTTCACCAATGGGAGGAGACTCGATATATAGAGAATCACTTATGAAGGATAGATCAACTAAGATGGGTGTGAAGTGATCTCGATGACCCTTTCCTAGGAGAGACTCAAGAGTGGGACTTGCTTGCTTCTTAAGCAAGGTGAAAGGTTCTCTAGGATAGGGGAATAGGGATTTGAGGGATTGGATTAGGGAATGTGACTTGTAAAGGAGCTTCCTAAACCCTAAAATCCTTGTGGAACTTGGTTTCCCAAGTGGTTTTTGAAGAGTTGACTTTGATAAGATATGGGACCACACGAGACCAAGTGGACCCAGGTTAGGTCAAGGGGAGGGAGTTTAGCAACCAATGATATGCTTGACCTAATTAGGGAGGGGAAAGGGATCAAGGAATGAATTTTCAATGAAAGGCAATGCAAGGATCCCAGTGAGGTTTCTAGCCTAAGGGAAACCAAGGGCAAGAATTGGTCTTCTAGCTAGGGTTTGCGAGGGCTTCTTGAGGACACACCATTGCAGTTGTGGACCAAAAATAGAAGTATTTGGATGGCTAGATCGTGAGATAAGTGATGCCCTAGGTGACCTAGAGGACTAGACCTAAAGAAAAGGAAAGGGAAGAAGGAAAATATGTTTAAGGTGATCACCTTTGGGTGGACCAGTGCCTAATCCTTTGGGGAGATTGGAGTCAGGTAGAATTATGACTATGGACCTTTGAATTTTCTAGGTCAAGGAGGCCTCAAAGACAACTTCGCTTGGCACTAGGGCAACAACAAAAGCAACTTCAAAGACTTTATACTTTGTTTTGCAAGATAAATGGCTTGTAAAGATGAATTTTAGTAATGAAACATCCCTAGGAACATTCATTCATTATATATGGCCCATACATGAAGTATTCACTATCTAGAAACAAAATTTCCACAACTTTGCAGAAGAGATGCAACAAATTAGCCTGAGTATAGAGAAATCCCAACAACAATGTATGTGACAAAATTAGAAAGAAAGAATAGCATTAAAATGTACTTACATGTATAAGAATATATCGAACTATCCAAAACCTTGCCATCAAGAAGCTCTAAGAGATATGAAAATTATCCAAACATCAAAATTCATTCCATGCTCAAAAAATTCGTCCTCCAAGAAGGATAGAAAAAATCTCTATAGAGATACTAGTTCCAAATCCAAGTGATGATGAGCAAATGAACTCACCTCACTTGTATTTATACACAACTTAGGAGTTCGAATTAGCCTCCTTGGCCTACATAAGCCCCAAAAATAAAATAATGTTCTAATAATTCAACTTTTGGTGACAAACCCGCCAAACTAGATCATAAATGAAAAAGTAAGCCTTTTAGGTCAAATAATAATCTATGCATGTGATAGGGCCCTCTAAGAGGCCTAATGAGGTCCATGTGTGGCACAATGAAGAATAATACCCTCAAAAGTAGTGGACAAGGGGTTGGCCCCTTGTAATAACCTGTGGTGCTCCAAATGACATGTGGGGGCACACAAGTGTCCTCATGGATCTCCAAACAAATCGAAGATGCTTGTAGATCGCCTGCAAGGGCTAGGATGATGGTGTAGGTGGTGCCACATCATCCTGCAAGGCCTGGATCATCTGCCAAGTGTATGATGTAAATATGTGGCCAGCTAAGTATGATGGATCAGGTGCATCTTCCTCGTCCAATAAGTGAAGCAAGAGCAATCTCTGGCTGTGGTGATCCATGGAGTGTTATCTGCTGCTGTGGAGGCCTATGGCTCTCAACGCACACCCTACAAGTGCCATTGTAGCCCTATGAACGATTAGGACCCCGTATAGGGAGACCAAACCCAAAATGGAGACGATCTCCAATCCTGCATAAGGTCCAATGCGTCCCCTAGCCTTCCAGTACAACAAGCCATTAAAGAAATCGAGTAAATGAGCTTACCAAATCATGGACCACAGGTGGGCACTTCATAATGGCCTGCCCTTTCATAATGGGCTTCGAGATATGCCAATGTCTCCTAAACTCCAAATGGGGTTAACCAATAATCCTATTAGGTGGTTTCTACTTCTAAAGGAGATGATATAGTCAGGGTACATCCTTCAAAAGTTGGTGGCATGTGACAGATAGGTGAATGAAGTAGGGGATGAGAAGGGGCAACCCTAGGTCACATGTTGTGGTACAAGGGTAGCTAATAAGAGGGAAGCCCACTCTTGGGTTTATAATGTATAGGAGGGAGCAATCATGGTACATGAGTTGCCCCGACCTTGATTTTTCTACCCTTCTTTATATGCCTTTTGCCTCTTTTTGTTTTTCTTTAATTAATTGCTCGAGGCTGAAGGGGTGAAAGCATGATGTATAAGTTATAGCAGTGAATACCCCCTTTCAATGGTGGGGTGGTTCATTGCCTACCAGGGGTTGGGACAATTATGGGTTCCTATATGATGGAGGAGGTTCATAGAACCTATAGGAACCAGGGTGATGGCCATGATGATGGGGTAGAGCTCATGTATTGGCTTTTTCCTACGTGCTAAATGTGTTTGTCCTAGTCATCTTTTGCATTTTGTGGTACGTTTTCCTGCTGAAATGCTTTAATCTTTCTTTTTAGCTGCATCAACATTCAGGCTTCATTCTAGGCCATTACCCAAGGTGCGGGAAAGGGGAAGGGGCATGCTAACCCTATGTGGACCTAGTTGGGAGAAATGATGAATAGGGTAATAATGAATTGAAAGAGGGTAATATAAGTGGATAAAGGAGCGGGACCACACAACCAAAATCAATGTTTCCCATGAAATACCATCCCTAGAGCCAAATGGCCAATAAAAGAGATCCCACGGGACCAGAATCCAAGGTTAATGCCCAAAAGGGGCTTAGGGGACATAAGCACATACCTAACCCATTCTTTCTGCCAAATTCGTCCTTCAGTCCATGCCCAAAAGTGTTTATGATAAGACAAGGCATACCTTTAGGTTCGGGTGGCCCACCTTCAAACATACGATCATGATAGATGGGTGAGGGACCACATGGCTAACTCAGGTGGCAGAGAAATGGCACAATGAGCTAGCTGGTGGCTGCAAGGGGTTGCCGGCTGAGGAACATCTTGGAGAAATTTTTTCTCCTAGGGTTATTACCCACAAAATGGTGGCTAACAATACACATTAGTTGAGGAGCAAGAGTGTGCATTGATTGAGGAGCAAGGATCAGGGTTCACAGAGCATGTCGAAAGAACCTTTAGTAGAGAACAATTGTGTGGAGGGCTGAGATCAAAAGCAGGGACGAGAGCATCATCTCAGGGGTCGAGAGCAGTGATCAAGAGTAGGCTGAGAACAATTGTAGAGTTGAGAATAGTGAGGAGAAGCCTAGTGCTTTCTCAGTGACAAATTGTTGGCTGCAGTAGTAACGTATTGAATTGTAATAGATCCATTTGCTCAAAGAACAATCAATAAAAGACCACAACAAAGAAAGCAGGTTTTCCCTTTTGGGTTTCTTGGGTAAAACAAGTGTGTCAATTTTGTGTTTATGTGTTTTTATCTCTATTTGTTTCCACTGCATGTTGAATGTTAAGAAACTCTGATCTTGGTGAAAGTTAAACTTGGTTTCGTTTTTTAGTTGCCTTGATTTTCAGTAGATTCATCTTAGTAGTTGCAGAGTTTCAAGAAAATTAACAAAGACTTTCGCTGTCAAATGACTCTCACCAATGTGTTGCAAATACAAAGATGAAAGTTAGTTCATTGTTCAATAATTTAGATTCTAAGTTCGGCTAAAATAACAAGTATTTATAGTTTGAATTTTAAACAATTTGAACTTTAAAAATAATTGGAATTGCTTACTTCGTTGCTCCATATCTCTTGCAATCTTTGTCAGGCTTTTGCCAAAGGTAGTTGTTGCTGCAAAATCTAGCAGGCTTGGTGCAAAGCCTCACAAGGTGAGGCCAAACCTTATGGCAACAAGAGAAAGGATTGCCACTATCACCTTATCAACCTTTCTCTTGCTCTTTATTGGTATTCAACCACAACAGAGGGTTCCTTAGATCACCTAAAGGATATTCTAATGCTATGGCTCAAGGTGATGGACAAATAGGTCTATAGTATGGCGGATGGCCTACTATATTGATAAGGCCTAGAAAGGCATAAATGCTATATATTCGGTTTCAAATACTCTATACGTAGACCAAAGACAAGGTTGCTATAAGTTAGAATTTGATTGATTGTTGGTAAAGTTGTCTTTGATGTCAATATGATGGAAAACGCTAAGAGAAAACCCTAAGTGTAAAATCCTAACCCTAAGTGCAAAAACCTAACCCTAGCATTGCTTTTTGAGGGTGAAAAATATAGGTGTATAAAAGTTGCCATAAATCCATTTGATGAAACTCTAGGTCCTTTCCCTAATATTCATTTGATGAAACCCTAATATGCATGAAAGCCTAAGTTGACCTAAGCAATGTATAAATGGATGAAACCCAAGATAATGGTATGCCCGCATGTTCCTCTAACCCTAATGTGTTGAAACTTGACCCATTTATATGATGAAGGTTGGATGGCAAACCCTACAAGGTTGATTGGCAAACTCCAAAATTGTTGAAGAATTTTTCTTGGGATTTATATAAGCAACCCTAGATGTATCCATGAAAAATTGTCCAAGAAAGTCAAAATAGTGGAAAAACCCTAAGCCACTTGATGCCCTAATTCCATAAAATAAATTCTTCAATGAGGGTTGTTTTGAAAAATATGCGGATGTTGAAAGAAAAATTAAATTGCCAACAATGGAGATCAGTTCTTGGGGAAAATACTACATCAACTTATAGAGGAGGGCATAAGCTTTCTAATGAGCATTCATATGCCCTATAATTCTTTACCGTTGAAGAGAAATCAATTTTCAAAGTTAAAAATAGGTCAAAAACAACAATGTGCAAGCGACTTATGTAGGCTCAACATACCCTTCCAAAAGTCCTGTCCCTTCACCATAAGTTGAAACAACTATAAATATAAATGCAACGCAGTTCGTTGAAGATAATCAACTCGGTTGAGATCACAAGAACAGGTCGAAGAAAGAGATAAGCAGTTCACAACTTGTGAACTTAAGAAAGAAAGGGACGAAAAAGATTGGGGAGCCTTCTAATTGGACGAATCTGTTGAAAGACATTTTTTGTATTTATTTTGTCCAGACACTATCTTCAGGCCTACTGGAAAGCTTGTGGACACTGTTCTTGCACCCTCAAATTTGTGAAGGAATAGAAAGAGTTCGGATTTGTGTTTGTGGTAACTGTGGTGGCATTTTTTTAGGACAAATTCAAGATCCTTCTCTGCACTTTGGACATGTCGCTCAAATCTTAGAATTTAGACCTGCAACACTGAGATTTGGTCTGCAACCCTAAAATTCGGATCTGTAACACTAAAATTCAGATCTGTTTTGATCTGTAGTGGCATATTTTCGACCTGTGTTAATACCCTGTTTTGGATCTGCGAAGAAGGTTTATACTTCAAACATAATGAGCGTATTTGTTTTTTGATCCAAGGAGTCCAGTCTTGCATACAAACTTGTAGTGACAACTCTTGGGATTCGTGATTTGTAATGGCAACTTTTGGAATTTGTGACATGTAGTGACAACTCTTGGGATTCGTGATTTGTAGTGGCAACTTTTGGAATTTGTGACATGTAGTGACAACTCTGTTTCCTAAAGACAATTTTGACTTCTTGGAGACATATTTGTGGAAGTCCTCAGATTTAAAGAATAATGAAGACTTCACTACTAAGAATTCTTTGACAGTGAAGAACTTGATGCATTGTTAAGCATACCTTTTGAAGGCTTGTTGAAAAACTTTGTTGTAGAAGCTTGTTTTGAAACCAGGTTTTGTGGGCATTGTTTTGAGCAAATTTTTGGGCCTATTTATAGGAACCTTGAAGTAGTATTGTAGAACTGATCATTGACCATTATTGAATACCTTCTTGAAGCATAGTTTGAAGGCTTGTTAAAGAATCATCGAAGAGCATCTTAAGTATTGTTGAAGTATCATTTCGAACTGATTTGAAGAGCTCTTGTGTTGACTTGACATAGCAATTTTAGAAGCACTGTTAAGCTCATTGAAGATACATTTGAGACAACTTATTGAAGACACCTTGAAGCAATGTTGAAGACTTGCAAAAGCAGATCTTGGAGTCATTCTTGGAGACCTTGATGCATGATTGAAACCCTCATGGAGTAACCTTGGAGGAAATTGTTTGGGTATCATGAAGAGTCTTGGAGACACTTTTTGTGGTTACTAAAGTTGTCATTGCTGAACGAAGTGTTATTGGAGATTAATGGAAGGCATTGTTGAAGGCAATCTTGAAGACACTATCAGGGCTTGTTGAATACTATATTGGAAGCCTTGAAGCAGTATTTGTACCCACCTCGAAGAATTGAAGTAGAGGGTTGGAGCCCTAGAGGTTGGAGCTTATATTGCAGAGAGGATTGGAGGCCTCAAGAAGACCAAGTTGGAGCTTGGTGGAGCACAAGGTTGGAGCCCTGAAGGAATCATAGATGTGATTGTGCAAATTGGAAACTGAATTGTTGTAATAGAGGATTGGAGTCCTCGCCATTTTTGTTAATAAAGATATTTATTTTGTTGTACATTTTGTGTCCTTAATATAAGTGACATTAACTGGTAAAATAACAATTGTAAAAGGAAATACTGATTCACCCCGCTCCCCCCGTTAGAAAATTAGAAAGGCAGAAAGATTTTCTTTATGTTGATAATTACTTGTGAGATTCTTATGATCTTATTAAATTTCTTGTGTTCTTCTTTTATCTTAGTTCATCAAGCAATTACCAAAATAATAGCACGAAGATCAAAGACACCAGATGTAGGCAGACAACCAGGGCAAAACCCCAATCTAGGGGAAAACCTAGTCAACAACTCTTCCTTCAATAGTTTCACGAGATAATCCAAGACTCTTGACCTAGACACAAACTTCCTCCACACCAAGTCAACCCTTTCTTCCTTCTATAGATGATAACCCTTTCAGCAACAACTTCGACCTAGCAGCAACAACTTCGACCTAACAGCAACAACTTCGACCTGGCAGCGGCAGCTTCGATGCAACAGTAGAGACTTCGATCTTCCTAGAAAGTTCACACGTGTGAGAGATAGATGGCCCAAAACTTCGATCTTGACCTTCCTTGCAATTCTCCTCCTTCTTTTCCAACTTCGCACTTTTTAGCTGCCTCTTCTTGTAAATCAACTTGTGTGAGTGAGTCTCCTCCAAATGAATCGACTCCAATATATAGGCTTCTGGTGAGGTCAAATACCCTGTTTGAGGCCGACTTGGTGTGGAGGTGACAAACAACCTAATTAACTCAATATTAATTCTTTTTACATGATTCAAAAGCCCAAGAAGGGTCTCTTTAAATGGACAATGACTCTAATGACTCAGTATAAGTGTAGAAGTACTCAATGGGGACTTTGACCTATAAAATGATGACCCAAGCATGAAATCCATGCTTTAATAAGTCATATTAATAATAATAAAAAAATCGTTTTATTTCTTTTGATAAATACATTTCATTATGACTCAAATATAATTTATGAAGACCGAACCTAGTTACATTCTTCAACACTCCCTCTTAACTAGGGAGGTATTTATACTTACAATTACAACTACATGGAAGATCTCAAAACACATGAACCATGAAGAGTTTAGGCACTTACGGTGCCACAGACTAGATTCCTGACCAGGGCAATCTATTCGGGTGGGACTAAGATGGACTAAAGCTTTCAGCGTCTCTAGATAGCATTAGGATTACTTGCTAACCATTAACCCTGGGAACTAGGTGCGTAATGCAAGGTTAGAGCTTTATGACCAACGCCACCCTCCTTACTACTTCAGGAACTAGACATCAACACATATGCCGGCCAGATGTCCTCCCAGACATTTTACACATACAATGCCTCAACACATCAAATCTCTCTTGATTAAACAAATTGATAACATCAAGCATGCTTTTCAAAAGCTTCGAGAGATTTACCTGAACAGTTACAACCCCAATCAGTTACAACTTTTCAAATACTCATGAGTAAACACAATCCTTCGGGGTCTTCAAACATCTTGATGCTACTTCACAATTTATCACAGTAGGACTTAGAGGCTTCCCAAATGTTGACAATGGTTTCCTTAATCATTCAACTTCCTTTCCTACTTCACATGCAATAATCAAATCCCGCTTTCCTTCTTTTCGCAACACCTCAATATGTATTCTCCAATTTCTTCAAGGTATCCATCATGACTATAATATACCCTTCCTTTTATCTCGACTCGCTCTTAACTTAGGGAGGTCAACTTCTTTCTATAACATCAGAGAATCTTTCATGGCTTCCATCCTTCTTGATCATCATCATTCATATAACTTCCTTCATCATGCTTTATCATCCAAATCAACTTTACTTATGAATATCTTCAACATCTTGAAGATTATGTACCTGCACAACTTAGATAGCAAGTACAACCAAATACATATAGAAGCATGAAGTTAACCATATCAGAATCATACAATTATGGAAGCATTAGACTTTTGACGTCAAATACCTGAACTTAGTTAGGTTCAAGAGCCACATACTTTTATATTTCAACTTCTTGCTAGGATTTTGTCATAAACCCAAGATCAAGACTTTTGAGTAACTCAATCAGGATAACAATCTTCACTATATCTAGGGTCTCAATATTTCTTCCATACTCTACTATAATATATTGAAAATCCTAGAAGCAATAAGTACATTTACAATGCATCTAACAACTTTAGAATTCATATGTTAGACTTCTACTAGGATTTAATGCAAACACTGGATTCCATTCATGAGACACTAAGCTTCAACAATCAAAACCAATCACAACACAATCTAAGGTTTCAACAATATGACCAACCCTTTTGTAAACCCTAGATTTTATTATCATAATGGAAACAATATCATCATATCCTAGAATATCAAACTTCTACTAGGGCTTAGTTGCAAACCCTAGACTTCACACACTATAAGCATCAACAATTTGGTTAGCACATATATTCGGGATTTCATAATCAAGCACAAGCATATCAGTATCCATTAGGTAAGCCCAAGACACAAATATCAATTCATTCAAAGTCATACGTATAACAATCTGGATTAGGCTAGGGTTTTGATCAGACGGGCAAACATACATCTAGGGTTTCATTCCTAGCAGCTTACTCTCGATATATAAGGGTTTTTACTCATAAACCCTAATTTACCAAAACCTTAAGGTCTAGGAATACATTACCATCCAACCCTAAAGGACTAGGGTTTCCATAATGATACTAAAACTCCAAACATGACATTACCATCAAAACCCCAAACATCAAAAGAATAGTATTTTCTAGATTTCATTAGTAACCCTAAGTAGACTAGGGATTTCATGTTAGGGTTTTACAGAGAACTTATCAGGGTTCCACAAACATAATGATTTTAATGAGGGTATATTCAATCTAATCATTAATCTCCCAAACAAGAATCTCTATGATTCAAAGGTCCTAGACATAACACTTGTTAGTAATGTAAAACAAATTTCTTAGAATGAATGAATTTACCTTTATCACGAATAGAAACGAAACATATAGTCTAAGACATACCTTTGAGTTAGACAAACCTTATAGGATATCAATTCCAATAGAACTTCTATGCTTTGTCTTGTGAGCTCTTCTTCATAGCCCTTGAGCATATCAGCAAGATTTACCTAAACAAAAAAAATATAAGAGAAATGTTATTACTATTAGTACCTAGTTTAAACACATCTAGATAGGAAAAAGAAAAAAGAAATATAAAAGATAATACAAGGAGTAGGATGCTTATCTTTGGAAAATTGGTGATGGCTCCCTCTTAATCCAATCTTGAGGGATACCTATAACTTTAACAAAACAATTCAAAATGTTTTTCCAAAGTATGTTAAACCTACAAGTGCTAGAAATCAAAATACAAAACAATTCAAAAAATTAGAGTAAAAGGATAGAGTCTCTAAGAGTCCCTAGCAAATAAGTCTTTGACTTCAGATTCCTCCTTCTTGTTCTTCTTTGGTGGCCCTTAATCAACAACATTTGCATATTCCTTTTCTCTCTTCTTATTTCTCGGATTCTTAGGGCAATCACTTCTATAGTAACCCATCTTGTGACAATTGTAGCATTCGATTTTTGATAGGTCTATCTCCCTTCTAGGCCCTTTAGACTCCTTGAAGGTTCCTTTGTTCTTGTGATGAACGAAATAGGCATTTGAAACTTTCTCCTCTTCATTCTGTTTGTTGCTTACTAGAAATTTTTTGACTTCTTGACTGCATGCATTCCATAGTTGTTTGAATGTAGGAGTTTCCTTCCAATTGTTGAGACCTGATGAAAAGGCACTCCAAGATGTTGGTAGTCCTAGAAGTGTAGTGATTACAAGCTTCTTTTTAGGTACTATCTCATCGATTTCCTGGGGTTCGTCTCTGATTCTAGCTATTCTCACAAAGAAGGATGCCATAGTGTCTTCCTTTGTCATCTTTATAGATCTCAATTCATTCTTAAGACTTGCTATTTGACCAAGATTTTTGATTGTGAATAATTTGGATAATGCCTCATACATCTCTTGAGCATAATCTATGTTGGATATATATGGGATGAGGTTATCCTTTATTCCATCCACCATTAGTGTCATGGCCAATATCTTTGTTTTTCTAAAATTGCTTTTTTTTGCATCACTTGACTCATTAGTAGGTTTCTTTACTTTTCCTTTGACTAAATCCAATACTTTATTCTTCTCGAGGATGAGGTCTATCCTCTTCTTCCATGCCCTGTAGTTAGATTCTCCTTCTAGTTTGTTTTCTCCCTTAATTGAGTTAGACAGTGTCCTTGAAGATGGTAGGCTTGACTTCTTATATGATCCTTTTGATGACCCTTATTTAAACTTCTTAAAACTCCTTATTCTCCTTTCATGAGATCTTCAAGTTGTCTTTTTCTTCCTTCTTCACCTTAGACCTAAAACCATGTTAGAAAATCAGAAAGGCAGAAAGATTTTCTTTATGTTGATAATTACTTGTGAGGTTCTTATGTTAACTTTCTTGTGTTCTTCTTTTATCTTAGTTCATCAAGCAATTACCAAAACAATAGCACGAAAATCAAAGACACCAAATGTAGTCGGACAAGCAGGGAAAAACCCCAATCTAGGGGGAAACCCAATCAACAATTCTTCCTTCAATAGTTTAACGAGATAATCCAAGACTCTTGACCTAGACACAAACTTCCTCCACACCAAGTCAACCCTTTCTTCCTTTTGTAGACGATAACCCTTTCAACAACAACTTCGACCTAGCAGCACCAACTTCGACTTGGCAGAAACAACTTCGATGTAGCAGTAGAGACTTCGATCTTCCTAGAAAGTTCACACGTGTGAGAGATAGATGGCCCAAAACTTCGATCTTGACCTTCCCTGCAATTCTCCTCCTTCTTTTCCAACTTCACACTTTTTAGCTGCCTCTTCTTGTAAATCAACTTGTGTGAGTGAGTCTTCTCCAAATGAATCGATTTGCTCCAATATATAGGCTTCTGGTGAGGTCGAATTACCCTATTTGAGGCCGACTTGGTTTGGAGGTGAAAAGTAACTTATTTAATTTTTTTACATGATTCAAAAGCCCAAGAAGGGCCTATTTAAATGGACATTGACTCCAATGACTCAATATAAATTCTAGAAGTCCTCAACGGGGACTTTGACCTATGAAATGATGACCCAAGCATGAAACCCATGCTTTGATAAGTCATATTATTAATAATAAAAAATTCTTTTTCTTTCTTTTGATAAATACATTTCATTATGACTCAAATATAATTTATGAAGACCAAAACTAATTACATTCTTCAACACCCCCCAGTATTTCCAACATTGATATGCAATAACAAGGTGCACAATGTCATATAATAGCTAAGGAAAATGCCTTCCAAGGATAATCAACAAGGGAAGAAAGGCCTTCCAATAACGACTAGGTTTAGGGTAGAATATTGATTTCTATGGTTGTTAGGTATGCATAAACAACAAAAGGAGGATGATGTCAACCCCAAATAGGAAGATTAACTATGCGCTATGCTAGATTTTTCCTTTATATGATTTATAGATGCAATTTATAACTTCTAAGTCACAAACATCCAACGAAAAATCACTTTTACGCATAAATCTACCCTAGGAACCCTATTGGCTAACCCTAGACATCTAGGAATGGGAGAAAGAATATGAAATTTAATGCAAAACATGGATGATTAAAACACCAAGGATTAGTGCTTTATCCTACAACGGTTGTCAGAGTCTTTTAGGGCTAAAATTTCATGGAAAGATTTTGATGGGATAAGGGGGGAAATTTCATGGAAAGGTTTTGATGGAGTATGGGCAAATGACTAGAGCATCCACTTCTAAAACCTTAACTATTTTCCTTTTGAGGGGAGAAATTAAATACAAGGAATGCACAATCAAAGTTTCCTTATAGGTTTCAAGAGAACAATTTTGCATAATATAATAGAGTAAGTTTTCACCAAAGAATTAGCATTTATTCATGGAACAAAATACAAACCCTACTTCACGCATGAAATATGCACAATATAGAAGATAAAACATCAAACTTACACAATTCTCCAAGAAACACTTATTTCAATCCCAAGAAAACATCTCCACGCAAAAATCCATCTCCAAGAGAAAGTCGCACCATAGAAAGATCACATTTTGCCAAGTAGCAAAAAAGGACTAACTCACACTCTTTTAGAGAGGAGTGATGTAATGTATGATCATGAAAAATGAAATGAGGGGAGTATCTATTTATATGAGACTTATCTTCCTCATCTCTACGACAATACACGTAAAAACACCTAATTATAAGTTTACTTTGAGTGTTCTACAAGAGAGATGTTACAAGCCAACCTCATAGCTCAGAAACATAACAAAAGATGCCAAAATTGCCGATACATGTGGGAGAAAATGCCTCCTCCACTATGATGTCATCCTCCAAATGAGCTCTAAATGCCACAAGTAAGTGTCAAGTGAGCTAATAAGAGCTTCACACTTGAATAACTCCATGTCCATGGAAATGCCTCCAAACCTAGACGCCATCATCATGGTGCCCAATGTCACTCTCTAAAGGGAAGGAGGGTAATATGGCACTCTTCTACTTGAGCATTTGGGCATAAAAGTGATGTGAAAACCCTCTCTTCTCATATCAAGGATAACCATCATCATCCCTCTAGAATAAGTAACACCCAACAAACAACGTCAAGGCTAGCTTGGGGGCATCCTCGGTCCACTAGGCACATCATCAATATCTCTAACACCAAGCTTCATGGGCATATCATTTCAACATCTGGGGGCACCTTGGAGTGTCAAGTACCATGTGCAATCATTAAGTAGCCCAACGCTCTACTCTGGGTGGGCAACGCTGCATCAATAAGGTTATATCCGCTCTTTAGAATGTGTAAAACAACCTTTGGTATACTGCTGATTGGAGTGATAATCATGCCTCCTGTTGACCACTACGTGTCAACGACCCATAGCAGCACACCCTTTTTTTCGCAAAAGGGATAGCGCCTAATCGATGTGTCTGTGCTGTCTAACTATCATCATCAGCTTAATCATCATCTTATAATGTAAACTCAGTCTGCATGTGTATAATGTAAATAATCTCAGCAGATCCGTGTCGTGTATGTAATTACCTAGGTAAACCTACTTTTCTGGTGACGATCTACATTCTGGGAGGTTTTTTGTCTCACTGATCCATTCTCGGATGGTCACTAGGATCTTAGGGGAGTCCTAGTTTTCTAGATCGAGTCTATGTAAAAGTAATTTGGGAATAATCCTTACTATTTAGTTAGGCTATTTTATTACAAATTGCTTGATCTGCTAGATTATATTTGTGTCGCAGAACTGGGTAGTCTGTGAGGGTATTTTGCAAATGGGTTTTCCCCCTTGAGATGCAAAAAATGTAAAAATCATGATAAAAGGTGTCTTGAGGGTTAGAAATATAATTTATCCCCTCATAGGCTAATTAATTAAATTTTCTCGACAAAATTAATTAAAATCCTAAGTTAGAAATTTAATTAATTCTAGGTCCTAGGAAAATTTAAATTCTCCGAAGAAAAAATTCGTTGGTCCTTAAAAATTAAATTTTAAGAGGTCTAGGGACTAAGACAAATTGATTATTTTGCTAAATTTTAAGCCTTTGGTCCCTGAGGTTAAGTCAAAGTCAAAATTTTGAGGAAATTAATTCAAAAATTTAATTTTTGAATTAATTAAAATGCCTTTAATTGAAACATTCGAATTTCCTCAATAATTTAAAATTTCGACGGATGAGATTAAAAGAAATTTTGATCCTAATCAACGGTTGAGATTGCTTTGACGAGGATCACTCGAACTAGCAGTTGGAGGATTTATCTTTAAATAGGAGGTCATTTGTCAGTTAGTTCATTCGATCTGTGGATCGTGTACTAAGCGAAAAGCTCTCTTGTAATTTTTTATGAGCAATAAAGAAAGACTTTGGGGTTAAATTTTTGCTGGTGTTACTCTTCGTGGAAATACTGTAAGATGTGTCATTTTCATGCATAGATTTCTTTTAAGCCATTGGTGATAGCTTTCTGAAGAGTGATTTGAGTACAGGTATCTTGCTCAATCGCTGGGGTTTGAATAATAATTTATGTTTTGAATATAATAGCATGGATTTCTATTTATTTAAATTTTATTATCATTTTCTCACTCTATGTTGATGGTTAAATTGAGTTTTTCAGGAAATCTTTGATTATTATATCATCGGGTGTTCGGGGAAGTTCTCGGCTGAACTAGCCAACTCCCGATTCGTGTTTTCTAAAGAGCCCAGGTTGATTTGATCTCGGGTTTATCATAAGTTCTTTTTTTTATGGGTGATGCATGAAGGGTTTTGAGCTCAGTACCTCCTTTAAAAATTTGAAAAATTTAGAATCAATAGATCTGGCTGTTGAGAGCCTCAGATTATCAGATCTGGGGGCGGAGTTGGACTCGCACTCCTTAGATCTGATAGATCTGCCATTCATGCACATAGATTTGTAATTATTTTTTGGTTTTATGACTGAGTTTTTTTAGGTTTTTGTATATATCGTTTGGGTGTTTCTTGTTGTCTTGCAGCTACAGATCTGAAGAAGAAAACTTGCAGAGTTCAGATTTAGACCCTGGAGGGTAAAATTTGGATCTCTGGGGTTCACCAATATCATTTTTTGCAGGGATCATATCTAGATCTTGTAGTCCAAGGGTTTTAAATAATTTAAATTCAGATCTGGAAATTTTTTAAGGGTTTCAAGGTTAAATCTGAAGCAAGTTGATCCAAAATTTTAAATTAAGTGTTCTGGAAATTCTTTAAGAGTTCCTGGTGGTGGATTTAAAGAGGTTCTGACCCACCATTTTTGCTTGTTTGTTTGCTGCCTGGGTTTTCGATTTTCTGCTGCATTCTTCTACCCCAGAAAATTTTGATCTTTTTTTTAGGGTTTCTGGAAAATTCGAATTTCTTTTGGCCCTAAATTATCTTTTCTGCTGTCCACAGTTTCTTCACCCTCCAAAAGCGCTGCATTCTCAGCGATCACCATTCACGCTGCCTGCTCCAGTTCTCTGCTGCCCTTCGATCAAGCAAATCTGAGCTTCCATCTGCCCTTTGCATATCTTTCTCTGTCCACCTGCAACAGCAAACTCCACGCATCCATTCCTCACTGTACGCTGTTGCCATCGAGCTACTCTCAAACTCCATTCCATCAGCTATCTCCTTCAAGCCCGCAGCTCTCACATAACCCTCATTTTTGTCCCTCATCGCTGCCTAAGCTCCTCATGCTGCTCTCAGTACTTGCAAAATAAAATAAAAGAAAGAACCTGTGGTTCACTGTCCATTCATCGCTGCTCCATACCTTGTGTGCTACCCTAAACCCGCAAGCAGATCCATCTTCTGTAGGCTCCCACACAACCATCACTCCAGCCCACTGCTTCACTTCCCAACCTGGCTCCGCGTCTATTTGCAGCCATCATTCCAAACTTCAAAACCCGCGTGAGTCCCTTGCTACCCCATCTGGGTCCTTTGGCCCTCTGTTGCTGCCAGATCTCTGCTCCTTCCCTCCACGCAGTTTCATCCCCATGGCTTCCCTGCGTGCTGTCTCTTACAAGACCTGCAGCTTCTCCTTTCCGCCGCCGTTCTGCTCCCTCCGTTGAGTTTCGTACCTGCAGCTACAAAACATAAGAACATTTGACTTTTATTTGTGATTTATGCATATGCGGTTAGTGTTTAGGTTAGTCTAGATGTTTTTTTTCTCCTTTTTTTTTTTTCTTTTATGTTATATGTATGTACGTAGAGTTTAAATTCATTTTATTTTTACTTGTTTTTTTATGATTTTAATTTTGATTTCAAAAAAAAATTCTATAAAACATTTAAGTTCATTTTAAACATTTAAAAAAAAAAAATCTAAAATCCTAAAAAAAAAAATAAAAAATAAAAACTAAAAATCTAAAACATTTAAATTCGTTTGAAATTTTTGATTTTGTTTTTCACTTTTATTTTGATATCATTTATCATTTTCACAAAAAATAAAATAAAATTTAAGAGTTCCAAACATTAAAAAATCTAAAAAAAACATTAAATTTTTTTAAAAGTCTAAAAAGATTTGGTGACTAAGGAGTTTAAAATAAATTAAAAGGATTTACACTTTAACATTAAAAAAATTTAATGTGGCCTATGGCCCATTAAAATTTTAATTTTTAACCCTTTGATTAATTTTCCATTGCGTTTAAAAAAAAAATTGATATCTTCATTTGCTGCATTTAATTAATTTCCTAAGGAACGATTGAATTGCTAACTTAAAATCTCTTGGTGTTTCTGGTGTTAGGAGGAAAATCTAAAATTTTGATGATTTTTTATGTCAAGTGCGATAAACGTTTTAAATCATATTGACTGTTGGAGGAAGTTAAATGTTATAGATTTGGGCAGTTAATGAAAATTATTTTAAATCTTGAATTTCTTGCATGTTAAAGTTTTGGGCATTTTACATCTAATTGTTCATGATCGTCGCCTTGCCACATAAATAAGTCTTCTGTGGATAACTTGTTTTATTTAATGGTTAATTAAGCATAAAGGCACTAGTCTTTAATTGTTTCTATCTCGTGGTTGTGTCTTGGTTATATTAGTATTTAATCTATTCATTTGAGTTAATCAAGGTTCATTTAAATTCATAAAGTTGTCCATCATTAAAATCTCCTAGATCCCGTGTTCCACAGGCTTTTCCATTTACCTTAGGGACTACCCCCCTTGACTTGCGTAGGAGAGTGTTTAAACGGAGTAAGGATCAAGAGTGATAGCCCTTACTCTGAGCGTTGTCACGGTGCTTAGATGTAGAAATATCTGTTTTCCCACCTCGGTTTTTAGTTTCACCTGATTTCTCCCATATAGTTAAATGCCCATTCCCATATCCATACATTTAACACTGAAAAAATAAATTTTGCTGAAAACACAAATTCTGGAAATTTTACAGAATGTTGGAAAATGCAGAAATAAAATTCAGCAGTTACAAACAGCCATTAAAACACATTTAAACACAAAGATTTTTGGTCAAGGTGACCCTGGAAAAACCCCCTACAACTCTTGGGGAAAACCAGTTCGAGAGCTCTTCTTTATTTCTGAAAATTGCCTTTTTACAGTGAGAAATATTCAGCAAAAAATCAGCAAGCAAATTTACAACTTATCTCTTTTCCCGTGCCTCACAGCAATCTGGAAATTACAGCAAACAGGACAGCAATAAATGCTGTACGACCTCCTCGACTTTCGTGCCCACTTTCAACATTAAATGCTGCTGTACGGCCAGCATTAAATGCGTTGTACGGACTGCAATAAATGCGCTGTATGGCCCTCGTTTTGCGTGCAGAAAAACTAGCAAACTGCTCCTCGATTTTTGTGCAAACCACTCCTCGAAAATCGTGCCAAAATCTGCCTTTCACTGTGTGCTGAATCAGCTGTACAAATCTGCTTAACTGTTGCCTTGGAATGTGTGCCAAGCTGTTGCCTCCTTCTCCTCCTTGTCCAGAAATCTCCCTTGCTCTCTTGCTCTTTCTCTCTCTCAATCTGCTCATGAAAGAATGAATGATCTTTTCCTCATTTTCCTCCTTTAATCTAACCCTAAGTGACTTTTGGGTGATCCCTAAATCCAATGGCTGAAATAGATTGAGATCTATGGCTGAGATTAAATGCTCATTTAAATCTCACTTTCTATTTTTTAGTTCACCCCACTTTAATAAAGACCCACTTTGTCATTTATTTCCAAAGTCACTTTTCCTTTCTAATTTTTCATTGACTTTATAAAAGTCACTTTAAAATTAGACTTTAGTAACTTTATCACTTAAAGTCGCTTTTAAATTAGATTTAACTTTATAAAAATTATAAAGTCACTTTAAGAGAAAAATTAAATTCTTTTGGACACTTTTTCCTAGGCCAAAGATCAAAGCCTTAGGGAACCACCTATCCTCCGGTACCAAATTTCAACACTCCCTCTTATCGAGGAAGGTGTTCCTCACCACACCCATCTTGTTCCTGAAGTAGTCATGCTTGCCCCGTGGTAAGGCTTTGGTAAGAATATCTGCAACCTGCTCATCAGTGGGAATATACTCAAGCTTCACAGCACCCTTCTGAGCACAGTCTCTGATCAAATGATATTTGATTCCAATATGCTTTGACCTGTCATGAAATACTGGATTCTCCGTGAGTTTAATGCAACTCTGATTATCACAGTAAATCACTGAAGGTCTCAACGGCTGACCAAATAAGCCAAACAACATCTTGCGAAGCCAGATGGCCTCACAACTAGCTAGACTGGCTGCCATATACTCTGCTTCCGTTGAACTCAATGCTATTGACTGCTGCTCCCGGCTGAACCATGACACTACTGCTGAACCCAACCCAAAACAACATCCTGAAGTGCTCTTCCTATCAGAAGCACAACCTGCCGAATCAGAATCAGTGTAACCTGCCAATCTCACTCCATCCCCCTGCTTGTAGTCCAGACCATAATCCACTGTCCCCTGCAAGTACCGCAAAATGTGTTTTGCAGCCACCCAGTGAACCTTCCTAGGCTCACACATAAACTGACTCATCGTGTTGACTGCAAAACAAATATCTGGTCTAGTGTTGACCAAATACATCAAGCAACCAATCAGTTGCCTGTACAATGTGGGATCCACCAACTCGGAATCCGAAGCATGAAGCTTCTTCCAGTTGGTGATCATCGGTGTCGACATGGGTCTACAATCCTCTATGTGGAATCTGCCAAGGATGTCCACAATATACTTCCCCTGCCCCAGGAAGAAATGCCCCTCCTCCTGCCACACCTCCAAACCCAAAAAGTAATGCATCAAGCTGATATCCTTCATCTCAAACTCCGCCGCAAGATCTCTCTTGCAGTGCTCTATGAGTCTCTCTGCACCTGTAATGACCAAGTCATCCACATACAGCACCAGAATGAGAGGCTCCTCACCTATCACAATAAAGTAAAGGTTCGGATCTGCCTCACTCTTTGTGAAACCCAACCCCTGCAAGTATGTATCTATCCTGGAGTACCAAGCTCTGGGAGCTTGCTTCAGGCCATAAAGGGCCTTCTTCAGTCTGCACACATGGGACTCCTTCCCATGCACCTCAAAGCCCTGTGGCTGCTCAATGTACACCTCCTCCTGTATGAAGCCATTGAGAAATGTAGTCTTCACATCCATCTGGTGGATCTTCCAACCCATTTTTGCTGCTATCGATATAATGGAACGGATCGAAGTATATCGAGCTATGGGAGCGAAGGTCTCCTCATAATCAACTCCCTCTACCTGGGAGAATCCTCTAGCCACAAACCTCGCTTTGAATTTCTCAATGCTGGCATTTGCAGCATGCTTTACCTTGTAAAGCCATCTGGAAGTAACCACGAATTTGCCCTCAGGCCTCGGCACCACCTCCCAAACATCATTCTTCACGATAGAAGGATACTCCTCCTGCATGGCCTCTCTCCAGACCTGTTGGCTAGCTGCCTCCTCATAGCTAGAAGGCTCAGAGTCAAGGATGCTGGTAACCATTGCCATATAGCTACAAAACCTCTCAGGTGGTCTACTCTCTCTGACCGGCCTCTTCGGCTCAGCAACAGATGTGGCATCTCTGAAGGTGTCCTGAAGCCACTTGGGCTTCCTCTTCCCTGAGTGCACCTCTCCCATAGGAGAATGAAACTCCTCCTCCCCATCATCATCAGGAGCTTGAACTCCTGACTGTCTGTCTGCTGTCCTCCTGCCTGCCCCTGAACCTGTAGAAGTTGAGGTACCGTGTGAACTGTCCATCAATGGACTCCCTAGTGAACTGCTCTGCATGCTGCCCGAAGCACCACCCCTCTGGCTCGGTGAGCCACTGCTCACTGACGGACCTGATATCCTCATAGATGTACCTCCAGATCCTCCTGATCCCTACCCACTGGATCCCTGCGACTGACTCAACTACTGCTGAGGGTCTGGCTGATCCAGATACTCTAACTCCCGTGATCTCCTAAAGGCCCTGTCCTCCTCGAACTTCACAACCCGTCTGACAACAACTCTCCTTTGTGCAGGAATGTAAATCTGAAAGGCCTTTGAGGTCTCACTGTAGCCCACAAAGATACCCTTCTCTGGGGTGGGCTCTAGTTTGGTCCTCTTCTCCTTGGGTATGTAGGAGTATGTAATGCATCCAAAGATACGAAGATGACCAATATCAGGCTTCTTCCCAGAGAAAGACTCCTCCGGAGTCATGTGCCCAAGGCACGATGCAGACTCCTGTTCTGCAAGTAAACAGTGGTGTTGCAGGCCTCTGCCTACAAGAACAATGGCAACCCCTGATCATGTAACATGGCTTTGGCAGCCCCTACGATGTATCTGTTCTTCCTCTCCGCAACCCCGTTCTGCTGGGGGTTGTAAAGAACAGTGAACTCCCTCCTAATGCCTGCCTTCGCACAATAGTCAACAAACTCTCCAAGGGTGTACTCTCCCCCATTGTCCGACCTCAGGGACTTGATCTTCCGACCTGTCTGTGTCTCCACAAGAGCTCTAAACTCCTGAAACCGCTTGAAGACCTCACTCTTGGTCTTCAAGAAATAAATCCAGGTCCTCCTGGAGTGATCATCAATGAATAAAACATAGTACTCATATCCACTCAAGGAAACATGAGACATCCGACCGCTCACATCAGAATGAATCAAATCAAGTATCCCAGTCGCTCTGCTGTCACTGTTGGGAAAAGGGGATTTGGCAAACTTGCCCATCGCACATCCTCTGCAAGTATCAAAGTGATCAGTACTGAAATCTGGCACACCTGTAGTGATCTCCCGCAAGGTCCTCAAGGCTCCATGATACATATGTCCCATCCTGCGGTGCCAAATCTCACACAGCTCAGAACTGCTAGCTCTGTTGTCGGTACTACTGCTCAATGCCACAAGGGACTAAAATGCAAACTTGTACACCTTTGCATGGCGTACACCTATCACTCTAGTTGTATCAGCTGGAGTGCCCCTGGGATACATCAAGACCTGTCCTCCCCTGAACAGTACCTCATATCCTCTGTCCTCCAAAGCTGAGACGGATATGAGGTTTTTCCTCATCCCTGGCACATAAAGACTGTCTGACACCTTCAAGGGAGGTTTGGACTCCCTCTGAAATGTCAGTGTCCCCACCCCGACTGCTCTGACAACTCTGTCATCACCGAGTACTACCTCAATATCAGTGCCACTCTCTGAAAGCTCTGAGAAGTACTCACGGACTCCTGTCATGTGACGTGAAGCCCCACTGTCCACATACCAGATACCCGAAGATGCTCCGCTAATCGAGGGAAAAGCATGCTCCCTCTGAACCTGTGTGGCAGGTGATCCTGCACTAGAGGACTCATACGCAGTGAACCCAAACTCCCGGTCAAAACGAACTGCAAAGTCCTCAACCTCTGCTGAAGCTGCCACGTTTTGGTTCTTCCCCTTCTTCTTCTTCTTCTCCGGACACACAACTGCATAGTGTCCCATCTTTTGACAATTCCAACACTTCACCTTGGAATAGTCCTTTTGTGTGTCACCCTGTTTACCTTTACCTTTGCCTTTGCCCCCACCATTGCTTGTGGAAGCCTGTTTCTTTCCTTTGCCTTTTTTTGCCTCCTGCTGACAGTGCTACATCCTCATCCTGCTCAACTGGCTTGGCTGCCCCAAGTTGAGCTTCCCTGATCTCTGTCTGAATGCAATCATTCCAAAACCTCTCCCATGTGGGAAGGGTCTCACGTGCACAAACCCCATTAGCAAAGTTCATCCATGAACGGGGGAGGCCATTCACTGCAATCCGCACCAACTCAGTGGGTTGAATGGCCTCTCCAATTGCTGCCAACTCATCTCTCACATTAGTAATCTTTGTGAGATATCCAACTGCACTATCATTACCCATCTTAATGTTCTTCAGCTTCTCCTTTAGGACCATTTTCCGGTTCTCATTGGTACTCTGGTAGAGATTGGACAATGCTGTCCACATCTCATGGGCATTTCTCTTTCCTCTCACATGAGGAATGCAATGGTCTTTGACTCCGTCTAGAATCAGCCTCTTACCCTTGTTGTTCTTTTTATTATACTCAGCCAACTGAGTAGCATCAGTAGGCACAACAACAGGGTTCTGTGTGGTATGCACCATGATATCCCAGACTTCTGCCTCCTCAAAGATACTCTGCATTCTCTCATTCCAAACGCTGTAATTTGTATGCCCATCCAACCTATCCTCCACCTTCAATCCCAATGACATCCTGCTGTCCTAAAATTGAAAACTAGCACTGTTGTAGTAAAGATTAAACTGCTGTTTATGAAAAATCAGCTTGCTGGAATTTTCTGAGTGAAAAATCAGCAGCTGTAATTTTTTCTCCTTGTTGTCCCAAACTGCACTTTAGCACTCAAGCTCTGATACCATGTAGAAATTTTTGTTTTCCCACTCTGGTTTTCAGTTTCACCTTATTTGTCCCATATAGTTAAATGCCCATTCCCATATCCATACATTTAACACTGAAAAAATAAATTTTGCTGAAAACACAAATTCTGGAAATTTTACAGAATGCTGGAAAATGCAGAAATAAAATTCAGCAGTTACAAACAGCCATTAAAACACATTTAAACACAGAGATTTTTAGTCAAGGTGATCCTGGAAAAACCCCCTACAACTCTTGAGGAAAACCAGTTCGAGAGCTCTTATTTCTGAAAATTGCCTTTTTACAGTGAGAAATATTCAGCAAAAAATCAGCAAGCAAATTTACAACTTATCTCCTTTCCCGTGCCTCATAGCAATCTGGAAATTACAGCAAACAAGACAGCAATAAATGCTGTACGGCCTCCTCGACTTTCGTGCCCACTTTCAGCATTAAATGCTAATGTACGGCCAACATTAAATGCGCTGTACGGATTACAATAAATGCGCTGTACGGCGCTCATTTTGCATGTAGAAAAACCAGCAAACTGCTCCTCGATATTTGTGCAAAACACTCCTCGAAAATCATGCCAAAATCTGCCTTTCACTGTGTGCTGAATCAGTTGTACAAATCTGCTCAACTGCTGCCTTGGAATGTGTGCCAAGCTGCTGCCTGCTTCTCCTCCTTGTCCAGAAATCTCCCTTGCTCTCTTGCTCTCTCTCTCTCAATTTGCTCATGAAATAATGAATGATCTTTTCCTCCTTTAATTTAACCCTAAGTGACTTTTGGGTGATCCCTAAATCTAATGGCTGAAATAGATTGATATCTATGGCTGAGATTAAATGCTCATTTAAATCTCACTTTCTATTTTTTAATTCACCCCACTTTAATAAAGACCTACTTAGTCATTTATTTCCAAAGTCACTTTTCCTTTCTAATTTTTCATTGACTTTAAAAAAGTCACTTTAAAATTAGACTTTAGTAACTTTATCACTTAAAGTCATTTTTTAAATTAGATTTAACTTTATAAAAATTATAAAGTCACTGTAGGAGAAAAATTAAATTCTTTTGGACACTTTTTCCTAGGCCAAAGATCAAAGCCTTAGGGAACCACCTGTCCTCCGGTACCAAATTTCAACATTAGACACTTTGCGCGACAACATTTTTTGGCGCCGTTGCCGGGGATATTTTATTCTCGGCGCTTCAACAACATTTTATCTTCATTCTCCTCATATCATCTTTATCATTTTTACCGGCAACGCCAACATTTTTTGGCGCCGTTGGCGGGGATATTTTATTTTCGGCGTTTTAATGACTTTTCATTTGGGCCGACAACAACATTTTTTGGCGCCGTTGTCGGGGATAGAGTTTTTCTGTCCTTGGTTTCATTGACATCGTTTTAATCATCTCATCTTTTCTGCCATTCATTAGCCGGTCAAGCAGCACAACATTTTTTGGCATCATTTGATCTTTTCATCACCTCATCTTTCGTCATCTCATTAATCGTTTCATCTGCACTTTTAACACCTGGACACATCGGTTTGTTTCTTGTTTGGGTGGCGACTCCACTTATTCATCCATTATTTCTCAGACAAGAAGCCCTCCCTTATATCGAGATTGTTTTTTCCTTTTGGATCTTAGAGTTAGACTCATGTTCAAGTGGCGACTCCACTTCTTTCATTTCTTACAAGAATTTCTACTAAAAGCTCGCTTCTTGTGGATCTCTTGATTTTCTTGAGCAGGGGTCTCTCTCTATCATCCATTTGGTCCCTCATTATTCCTTTAGGCAATTCATCATGGATGATTTGTTTACCTTGTGTCATTTTACTGTTTTTCTCCATGATATTCCAGAAGTGGCCATTCATAAATTGTCTTTGTTCTCGGGTGGTGATTCAGTCACTGTTAGAAAGCATCTATGTAGGTTTACCCATACAATACTTAGATATTGTAGTTCTCCCCAGTATGATCACGAAGATGTCAAAATGCGTCTATTTGCCTTTTCTTGAGAGGGTGATGCTTTGAATTGGTTTAATAATTGTCTTGAAGATTCTTTCCCTTCTTTACGAGACATCGTCAATGCTTTTACAGATAGATATGGTTATCAAGGTAGCTCGCCTTGTGCTCCTAAAATTATGCAACAGAATGAAAGTGATCTTATGAAGGATCCAACTGTCAATGAAAGATTTCAAGACAATTCTCCATATTAGAATGTGCCATCCACTTGTACCGTTGCAAGTCAAATCCATGACAATGGAAGAACAGGGGCAAGTTGTCAAATCAGTGTCGACAATGAAAGGGAAAATGATAAGTAAATTATAGAAGAACTAAAGAAGTTGGTTAAAGACATGCAGTTCAGTCAAACGCAGCTGGTAAAAAATATGGAGCTTAATCAAGAAAAATTTGTAACTGATTACGTCAAGGATATGAGAACTTTATACGCTCAACTGGAAAAACGTGATGAGGAGATGGAAATCATGAAAATTAAACACTCTGATCATGTAACCACCATAGTAGAAAAGTGTGCTCAGAATATGGAGGATATGAGGACCGACATGCAGAAGGAAATGGAAACCATGAAAGCTAATCATGGCAGAGAAATTAATTCTATGCAAAGCAAGTTATTAACTATGGATGAAGAAATGACCATCATGAGATTTGATTATAATAATCAGTTGGCTACCATGCAAGCAAATCATAAGAAAGAGATAAACCATATGCAAAACTGTTTCATGGGCATGAAAGCAAAGAATGAAAAAGCAATAAAGATGTGGAAGCTGGTCAGATATGTCTTCAGAATAAGTTATTGACCATGGAGGAAAGCCATGCCAAGGAAGTCAGTGCCATGAAGGTTGAACACTCTAGCCAGATGGATGCCATAACAATATAGGTACAGAAACTTCAACATCAGCGAGAGGATGAAAAAAACAAGGAAATGTCAACAGATCATAAGCCTCTTTGTCTGCTGCAGCAAGATCCATCTTATTATGAGGAGGTCATTTGTTCCATTGAAAAGTGGTTAATTGAAGGTGACCTGAATAAAATTGAAATTGATAAGAATCTGGTTGACGCTCACATGATTAATCCACCAGTCATAGAAGATCAAGTTATAACTCATGACACCTGTGAGACTGATTCATCATTCTTGGCAAATGTAGAATCAAGAGAGACATGTCATGCATATCTTACATATTTCATTTGAAAGTTTTGAAGCAGAATGTTTCACATCATCAGTGATACAACTTGCCACAAAGAAAAAGTGCAAGAGAAAGAGAATTAGAAGCTATTTGATGCATCAGATGGTCATGAGCAACTTGATTTTCGGATAGAAAAAAGTCCTATCGTATAGGACAAGGCATATTCGAGAAATAGCCGACAGATTTGCCTGAAAGCAGGCAAATGCTGAGTATGCACTATATTGAACACATCTGATGCCATGGGGCATCTTTTTATTGTATTTCTATCCTTATGACATGTTATTTCATTATTTCATTTTGTAGTTAGATTTATGTTTTTCATGTTGTTAGACTAGTTAATAAATGAGGAGCTTATATCTTTCCCGTGCTCAACGTTATATGATGACTTTTGGATGGACGCTACTTATGTTATGTTGTGTGTTGCGTGGATGCAAATTCTTGATTCTCACATTCCTCCAGTGCAACAATGTGCCCCCAAGTAGAGCCAGATGTTGACCACTATGTGTCAACGACCCATAGCAGTACACCCCTTTTTTTTTCGCAAAATGGATAGCGCCTGATCGATGTGTCCGTGCCGTCCAGCTATCATCATCAGCTTGATCATCATCTTATAATGTAAACCTAGTTTGCATGTGTATAATGTAAATAATCTCAGTAGATCCTTGTCGTGTATGTAATTACCTAGGCAAACCTACTTTTCTGGTGACGATCTACATTCCGAGAGGTTTTTTGTCTCACAGATCCATTCTCGGATGCTCGGCAGAGTTTTCCTTCAGCTTTACCCCAAAGTCGGAATGGATTTTGTGATTGGGATCTTAGGGGAGTCCTAGTTTTCTATATCGAGTTTATGTAAAAGTGATTTGGGAATAATCCTTACTATTTAGTTAGGTTATTTTATTACAAATTGCTTGATCTGCTAGATTATATTTGTGTCGCAGAACTGGGTAGTCTGTGAGAGTTTTTTGCAAATGCGTTTTCCCCTTGAGATGTAAAAAATGTAAAAATTATGATGAAAAGTGTCTTGAGGGTTAGAAAAATAATTTATCTCCTCATAGGTTAATTAATTAAATTTTCTGGACAAAATTAATTAAAACCCTAAGCCAGAATTTAATTTATTCTAGGTCTTAGGTAAATTTAAATTCTTCGAAGGCAAAATTCGTTGGTCCTTAAGAATTAAACTTTAAGAGGTCCGGGGACTAAGGTAAATTGATTATTTTGCTAAATTTTAAGCATTTGGTCCCTGGGGTTAAGTCAAAGTCGAAATTTTGAAGAAATTGATTCAAAAATTTAATTTTTGAATTAATTAAAATGCATTTAATTGAAAAATTCGAATTTCCTCAATAATTTAAAATTTCGATAGATGAGATTAAAAGAAATTTTGATCCTCATCAACGGTCGAGATTGCTTTGACGAGGATCACTCGAACTAGCCGTTGGAGGATTTATCTTTAAATAGGAGGTCATTTGTCAGTGAGTTCCTCTGATCTGTGGATCGTGTACTAAGCGAAAAGCTCTCTTGTAATCTTTTATGAACAATAAAGAAAGACTTTGGGGTTAAATTTCTGCTGGTGTTACTTTTCGTGGAAATATTGTAATATGTGTCATTTTCATGCATAGATTTCTTTTTAGCCATTGGTGATAGCTTTCTGAAGAGCGATTTGAGTACAGGTATCTTGCTCAGTCGCTTGGGTTTGAATAATAATTTAAGTTTTGGATATAATAGCAGGCATACGGAGGCATCTCACTGTAAACTTGGGCAAAACCAAAGTGATTATCTTCAATGGAGTCAAGAAAACCTCTGATTTACATTTCCTATTTAAAGGAGAAGAGATCGAGATTGTCAGCGCCTATACATATTTGGGAGTGCAGTTTTCAGGACCTCGATTCAGCCTGCGGCCAACCCTTCAGCCTCGGATCAACAAAGGGTATGGCTCCCTAGCCCTTCTAGAGAGACAATGTTTTCGACACCATTTCCAGGACATCTCGTCCAAAATGTGCATCATGGATACTTTGGTTCGGCCCACAGTGCTTTATGGCTCAGAAATTTGGGGCCCCTCTCTCCTAGAATCAGATTGGGCTTCAGTGGAACGTGTCCAGACTCTCCTTCTACGTCGTTTTATTAGGTGCAAGCAGACAGTTCCCCAGCACATCCTTCTAGCCGAGTTCGGGGCTCAACCTTTCCGCCTAGAGGTGATATTCAGGCTAGTGTCACTCCTGCACAGACTCCGTGGCCTGGCAGAAGTGAGGGAGGGTCGTGACAGATACCCATATTTAGCATATTGCTCCTCGGAGAACATCGCCCGTTTACAGACAGGCCGATCCAAATGTTGGTACACCGGTGTGACAGAGATTTTGGAGGCTTCAGGAATCCAGATTGAGCGTCTCCCTCCTTTTCAATACTCTTTGAATGCTCTAGGCCACCTCCTTCCCAATTAGCAAGAGCTGAATAAAATCATTAAGGAAGATATTTACAAACGTTACATTCGGATTACATGGACCAACCCTCCCAATGGGTTGCGCCCTAAAATGGCCTTTTACGCGGAACATTGCTTGGAGATCAAGGATGGGTCATCATGAAACCCCAATACATGTTCCAGCATTGGATGCATGCCCTTAGAATCCCCCTCGGGCAGCTCAGAGTCGGATCTCACAGACTCCGGGTGGAAACAGACCACCACATTGATAGAGCAGATAGGATCTGCCAGCTTTGTCACTTACAGGAGATAGAGACAGAGACACATTTCATCTTCGGATGCCCTGCATACTACGAGATCCGGGGCCGTTTCCATTGTCTCTTCAGGTCTTCTCAGACCCTGTCCAGCTTCCTCAGATATGTTGACCAGAGATGCCTAGCACTTTATCTCCAGGAGGCCTTCAGATTCCGGGCCCGCTTTCTTCAGCCACCAGCCAGACCGGACACCACACAAAAGATCACAGACTTCTTTAGAGCACTACCCTCAGCGCGAGGCACCAAAAGAATCATAGACCGACCCACAGACACTGAAACCAGATCAGTGCGGTCCCGGGGGGGCCGACCCACCAGACTGTGCCAGCGCTCCAGGATCAGTTCCACCCCTGTGAGGCGTTTCAGAACTTCTAGGAGACATCAACGACAGCCCAGCATGCCCACAAGACAACAGACTTTGACGAGCTCCTCTCAGTTTTCTTCTCTCGATCTCGGATGTTAGGAGTAGGGGTTAGACAGGGCCCCCGCCCCCCCTCTTCTTCTTCCTCTTCTCCTTCGCTACTTCATCGTAGCGCTTTGTTCCGAAGCTTCTTGACTCTTCATTTACTTTTAGATGTATTTCTTGCTTTTAAATAGAAATGTTAAAGGGGATTGTTTGATCCACCGACTTGCATAATATAATCATTTGTAACCGACAGTCCCATTGACCTATTATGGTCATTTGTTGGACATTAATAAAATTATCTTATCTTATTATCATTTTCTCGCTCTTTGTTGATGGTTAAATTGAGTTTTGCAAGGAATCCTTGATTATTATATCATCGGGTGTTCGGGGAAGTTCTCGGTTGAACCAGCCAACTCCCGATCCGTGTTCTCTGAAGAGCCCAGGTTGATTTGATCTCGGGCTTATCATAAGATCTTTTCTTTATGGGTGATGCATGAAGGGTTTTGAGCTCATTACCTTCTTTAAAAATTTGAAAAATTTAGAATCGATAGCTCTGGCTGTTGAGAGCCTCAGATTATCAGATCTGGGAGCGGAGTTGGACTCACACTTCCTAGATCTGATAGATCTGCCATTCATGCACATAGATCTGTAATTATTTTTTGGTTTTCTGATTGAGTTTTTTTTAGGTTTTTGTTTATAGCGTTTGGGTGTTTCTTGTTGTCTTGCAACTACAGATCTGAAGAAGAAAACTGTGCAGAGTCCAATTCTAGGCCCTGGAGTGTAAGATCTGGCTCTTTGGGGTTCATCAACATCATTTTTTGCAGGGATCATATCCAGATCTTGCAGTCCAAGGGTTTTAAATAATTTAAATTCAGATCTGGAAATTTTTTAAAGGTTTCAAGGTTAAATCTGAAGCAAGTTGATTCAAAATTTTAAATTAAGTTTTCTGGAAATTCTTTAAGAGTTCCTGGTGGTGGATTTAAAGAGGTTCTGGCCCACCATTTTTGTTGGTTGGTTTGCTGCCTGGGTTTTTGATTTTCTGTTGCATTCTTCTCCTCCAGAAAATTTTGATTTCTTTTTTAGGGTTTCTGGAAAATTCGAATTTCTTTGTGGCCCTAAATTATCTTTTCTGCTGTCCACAGTTTGTTGGCTGCAATTTCTCCACCCTCCAAAAGCGCTGCATTCTCAGCCATCACCATTCAGGCTGTCTGCTCCAGTTCTCTGCTGCCCTTCGATCAAGCAAATTCGAGCTTCCATCTGCCCTTTGCATATCTTTCTCTGTCCACCTGCAGTAACAAACTCCACGCATCCATTCCTCAATGTACGCTGTTTCCATCGAGCTGCTCTCAAACTCCATTCCGTCAGCTATCTCCTTCAAGCCCGCGGCTCTCACATAACCCTCATTTCCGTCCCTCATCGCTGCCTAAGCTCCTCATGCTGCTCTTAGTACCTGCAAAATAAAATAAAAGAAAAACCCGCAATTCACGGTCCATTCATCGCTGCTCCATACCCTGTGTGCTACCATAAATCCGCAAGCAGCGCCATCATCTGCAGGCTCCCACGTAGCCATCACTGCAGCCTGCTGCTTCACTTCCCAACCTGGCTCTGCGTCTATTTGCAGCCATCATTCCAAACTTCAAAACCTGCGTGAGTCCCTTGCTACCCCATCTACGTCCTTTGGCCCTCCGTTGCTTCCAGATCTCTGCTCCTTCCCTCCACGCAGTTTCATCCCCGTGGCTTCCCTGCGTGCTGCCTCTTACAAAAATTTCAACTTCTCCTTTCCGCTGCCATCTTGCTCCCTCCGTCGAGCTTCGTACCAGCAGCTGCAAAACATAAGAACATTAGACTTTTATTTGTGATTTATGCATATGCGGGTTAGTGTTTAGGTTAGTCTAGATGTTTTTTTTCTTTTTTTCTTTTATGTTATATGTATATACGTAGAGTTTAGATTCATTTTTTTTTATTTGTTTTTTTTATGATTTTAATTTTGATTTCAAAAAAAAAATTCTAAAAAACATTTAAATTCATTTTAAACATTTAAAAAAAAATATCTAAAACATTTAAATTTGTTTAAAATTTTTGATTTTGTTTTTCACTTTTGTTTTGATTTCGTTTATCATTTTCACAAAAAAAATAAAATAATTTTAAAAGTTCTAAACATTAAAAAATCTAAAAAAATCTTAAAAAAACATTAAAAATGTTTAAAAGTCTAAAAAGATTTGGTGACTAAGGAGTTTAAATTAAATTAAAGGGATTTGCACTTTAACATTAAAAAAATTTAATGTGGCCTATGGCCTATTAAAATTTTAATTTTTAACTCTTTGATTCATTTTCCATTGCGTAAAAAAATAAAAAAATTGATTTCTTCATTTGCTGCATTTAATTAATTTCCTAAGGAACGATTGAATTGCTAACTTAAAATCTTTTGGTGTTTCTGGTGTTAGGAGGAAAATCTAAAATTTTCATGATTTTTTTATGTCAAGTGCGATAAACGTTTTAAATCATATTGACTGTTGGAGGAAGTTAAATGTTCTAGATCTGGGCAATTAACGAAAATTATTTTAAATCTTGAATCTCTTGTATGTTAAAGTTTTGGGCATTTTACATCTAATTGTTCATGATCGTCGCTTTGCCACATAAATAAGTCTTCTCTGGATAACTTGTTTTATGGTTAATTGAGCATAAAGGCACTAGTCTTTAATTGTTTCTATCTCGTGGTCGTGTCTTGGTTATATTAGCATTTAATCTATTCATTTGAGTTAATCAAGGTTCATTTAAATTCATAAAGTTGTCCATCATTAAAATCTCCTAGAGCCCATGTTCCACAGCTTTTCCATTTACCTTAGGGACTATCCCCCTTGACTTGCCTAGGAGAGTGTCTAAACGGAGTGAGTAAGGACCAAGAGTGACAGCCCTTACTCTGAGCGTTGTCATGGTGCCTAGACACTTTGCGCGACAACACCTCCAAAGGCCTCTATCGTTGCTATAATACCACCTGACAAAACCCTCTCAAGACTAAGTGAAACTCACCAATCATTAGGGACAATAACCATAAACGCATCATAGTGGACAATACCTAATGTTGGGGGCACAATAATACTTCACACAAAGTTGACCTTCAAATGTCTAACTAGATCAAGTCTTGTAAATAGGTTACCTCCTTATGTAGGGATGGTTAGATGGATAACCCTATTAGGTGTTTCCAGGCCCTACGAGGTGTTTATTTTTGTAGCATTGATTGTGTTCTAACCACGAAATTTGGTGGAGAGGCTAGAATACATGTATTCTCCAAAACCCAAAAATCATTTATGGAAATTCCACCTAGAGACGAGTTAATTAAAATAATTAATCTTTTTTTAATGGTGCCCAAATCTGAACTAAAACTGATTAGTTAAAGGGTATTAATTAAAAGCCATGGTGAAATCTTCTAGAAGAAGACATGGATCGAGTTCTAGTTAATCTTAGTCATCAATTATGTTTTAATCTTGGCTGTTGATGTCTCAATGAGAGATTATAAGAAGAAATTCGATGGGTGTTGGAGAACACACTTGGAGCCACCAGGAATTCGATATTGCTGGGAAATCGAACTCCAGAGTAGCAACTGTGTGTTGCCAGAGGTGATTTAGTGGTTTTGAAGCAGTGAGAGAGGGGTAGGGATAGTAAGGCCGGAAGGAAGTTTTTCTAGTCCAATGAGTGCATAGCAGAGAGACAATGTACTCCACAGAGAGGCTGACGCAGTGCAGAGAGGCAGCGCAAAGCTTCAGAGGGAGATCCATATTTTGCTGAGGAGAAGTTGAGATTCAGTGGCAGGAGCTGGAGTGGGAGCCCGGAGGCCAGAAGATCGAGTTTCTAGAGCAGTAGTTGATCAGCAGAGTGAGAGAGACACTAGTCCAAGCAAGGCTGACGCAGATCTGCGTAGGCTGACGCAGAGGCAACAAGGAGCAGCTCATCTTGAGCTAAGGTTAGTGTCGGATCACCGGTGGAAGTGAGATTTTTCTCACTAGACTTCTATCAGTCATTTTCTCTGTATGGAAAACTAGATTTGAGCTTCCATAGATTTGTACTCAAATTACTATTGCATAATAATAAAACCCTCGGTTGCTGCTCCGGTTTTCTCAAGTTGGGTTTTTCTGAGGACACTGGTCCCAAAATAACGATGTATTATTGTGTGTGTGCATCTATTCTTCTAGTGTTTTTATTTCTTTCACAATATTTATTTTGTGAAGGCTGTAGTGTATATGCTTCGATATTTGCCGTAGGAAACTACAAATAATTTGGTTAATTAATTTAACAAATAGAAGAAACATTACCAGTTGTTGCACTAGGATTTGGGGTCATCGAATTTTCACATTGTATCAGAACACAGATAGAAGCTGGAGAGCTCAGTAGCGGCAGAGGAGAAGGAGGTTCGAATTTTTGCGTAGGAAGCAGTGCGAAACCCTCTAGGGGCAGCACAGTCCTTGGGCCAGGAAGGTCGAGTTTTTGAGGAAAAGTCTATTTCTCTGAGTGAGTCGACAAAGAAATTAGATTTTCCAGATCAAAGCTTACTAGAGGCAGAAGGGAGCAACAATGTTTTCCTTGTAGAGCAGATCTTCAGTTGGGACACATATATTTTGTAGCATTTTGCTAGTGCAAAATAGCGTCAGGAGGAAGGAATAGCACACACTGAGGGAATTTCTTTCCTCAGGGAACTTCTAGCACATAAGTTTGAATTTTCCTAGCAGAGCAAGAGTAGTTGTGTGCATAGTTTTTCACTCCAAAAGGGAGTGCGAATAATTGGGCAGCAGTTGCACAGAGGAGAAGAGGAGGGATTCTACATTTTTTGAGAGATGTCATCAACTAGGTTGAGAGATCAAGATCAGTTGGAGGGAGCCTCCAACTATGTGATCTGGAAGGCTATAATTTCCTGCCTTCTAGATTAACATGATCTCAAGACTTACATCAATAGTGTGGTAGATGTACATGCAGATTCAGGTCTGCTTAAGGCCTACAAGAAGGAGATGGCAAAGGCAAAGAGGCTATATTCGATGGAGTTCGAGATCACGTGGTATCCCATATAGCTGGCAAAGATACTGCCCAACAGATGTGGGAGCCACTTGCTATGTTGTCCGAAGGATATTCCGAGCAACAAAAGATGTATCTTGAGAAGAAGTTGAGATGCACGAGGATGTAGAAAGGGGAGTATATAGACCCCTTCCTTACTAGGCTTCAAGATGTCTGGGACCAACTGTCTTTAGCAGGGGGCAACACCCCAACCTATAGAATTGGTATGGTTAGCTCTAAACAATGTTTCCGAAGAATGGCAAGTTTTTATCTAGAGTATCATGGGGCAGAGAAAAACTGCCAGATTGGGATCGTATGTGCGCTGATTTGGAACAGGAGGAGATGAGGCGAGATTTGGCGAAGGGCACCATCAGTGGTAGCAACAACAGTGGTGGGACGAAGCAAGTAAAGGAGGAGGAAGATGTGGCCCTCGCATCAAAGGGGCAACAAGAGCAACACAGGAGGAAGAAGGACGTTTCCAAGGTCAAGTGCTTCAGATGTGAAGAGCTTGGCCATTACAACACTCAATGTCTTCTCAGGAAGAAGGATAAAGAGGAGAAGTAGGATCAACAGGCTGCATCCAGTGAGATCAACAGGGTGTCCTCCAGATTGGAGGAAGAGTTTGCCATGATCATTGTGATGCCTCCAGGACTGAGGTCAGGTGATTTGGTTTTGTAGCCCAGAGAGCCTACAGGATGGGCAGGATTCTTGAGGAAGTCCACCTCATGAATCAATACCTTGCTACGGGATCCCAAAACATGCAGTAGTAGGATGGCTAGGTGGCAGTTGGAACTTGGTGCAGTTAGGTGCCAGAGTGATAAATGCAGTAGCTAGTAGTAGGTCAGATACTAGGCAACACAGTGCATAGTTGGCAGCAGTGCAGTTGGCACAAAGCAGAGTCAGCAACAGTGCAAAGGCTTCATTGACAGTGCAAAGTCTAGCAGTGGCCAGGACTCGGGTGACAGATGCATCATACTGATCACAATTGATTCAGTATTTTGGATGCTTTTCCATTGTAGTTGTTGTAGTTGCAACAACAACAGATGGAGAGGGAGTTGCAGTGTTGACAGTAGTTCAATAGGGCCAGCAGCAGCACAAATGCAACATTTATTAGAGTTGTGCAATAGTTGGTGGGCAGCAACAACCAGACATCAACAACGTAATAGGAGATGATTCAAAGACATGGTGTTGCTTCAGTGGGTTGCAGCACTAGAACACTTTCCTCGCTAAGATGGAGTGTTGATTTTTGTAGCATCGGTTGTGTTCTAGCCACGAAATTTGATGGAGACGCTAGAATACATGTATTCTCCAAAACCCATAAATCGTTTCTGGAAATTCCACCTAGAGACGATTTAATTAAAATAATCCATTTTTTTTTAATGGTGCTTAAGTCTACTTAGGTAAACTAATTGATTAAAGGGTATTAATTAAGTCATGGTGAAATATTCTAGAAGAAGACATGGATTGAGTTCTAGTTAATCTTAGCCATCGATTATGTTTTAATCTTGGCCGTTGATGTCTCAATGAGAGATTATAAGAAGAAATTCGATGGGGGTTGGAGAACACACTTGGAGGCACCAGGAATTCAATATCGTTGGGAAATCAAACTCCAAAGTAGCAACTGTGTGTGTGTTGCCGGAGGTGATTCAATAGTTTTGAAGCAATGAGAGAGGGGTAGGGATAGTAAGGTCGGAAGGAATTTTTTCCAATTCGGTGAGTGTATAGCAGAGAGACAACGTACTGCAAAGAGAGGCTGACACAGTGCAGAGAGGCAACGCAAAGCTTTAGAGGGAGATTCGTATTTTGCTGAGGAGAATTCGAGATTCAGTGGCAAGAGCTGGAGTGGGAGCCCAGAGGCCAGAAGATCGAGTTTTCAGAGCAACAATTGATTAGTAGAGTGAGAGAGACGCTGGTCCAAGCAAGGCTGATGCAGAGGCAGCAAGGAGCAGCTCATCTTGAGCTAAGGTCAGTGTCGGATCACCGGTGGAAGTGAGATTTTTCTCACTAGACTTTTGTCAGTCATTTTCTCTGTATGGAAAGCTATATTTGAGCTTCCATAGATTTGTACTCAGATTTACTACTGCATAATAATAAAACCCTCAGTTGCTGCAATGGTTTTCCCAAGTTGGGTTTTTCCAAGGACATTAGTCCAAAAATAATGGTGTATTATTGTGTGTGTGCATCTATTCTTCCAATGTTTTTATTTCTTCTGCAATATTTATTTTGTGAAGGTTGCAGTGTATATCTTTCGATATTTGCCATAGGAAACTGCAAATAATTTGGTTGATTAATTTAACAAATAGAAGAAACATTATCAGTTGCTGCAGTAGGATTTCGGGTCACCGAATTTTCACAAGAGGAAGTGACATTTTCCAAGTTAGCCCATCAATTCATAGGTGTGTGCTTGAATCATAGTTGCAGAGTGGGAGGGATTTAGGGCAAGGTGCCATAGCCAAGTGACCAGTTAATGGAGGTCCAACGTCCTGAGTGTATAGATGTATGGAGGGAGAAATCATGGAGGTATGAGTTATCCCTTTTCTCGGCCTGCTTTTTCCAATCCTCTGTTGTGCCTTTTACTTCTTTATGATTTGCTTTGGTTTGGGTGCATAGCTCAAGAGCCCAAGCTTGCTTTTTGAGATTTTGCTTTTATTACCTTTTGAAAATGAGTCAGTTTATTGCTCATCAATGTTGGGACAATAGAAGAGTTCCTTTAATAAATGAAGCATCAAGTGCTTGAGGAAATGGGTGATGGTTAATGAGAGGGGTAGAGCTCATGTTAGGCTTTTTCCCATGCACAAATCATGTCCCAACCATCTTTTGCATTTTATCTTTTTTCTTTCTTTGTGGCTTTCTTACACTTTTATCTTTTTTGTGGCTGCATCAAAATCCAGGGCAAAGTTTTCTGGCCCAAACTCAAGGATGAGTATGAAAGGGTGCCAATCCTTAGACCAATGACCACCAACCCAAAGAATTGAAATGAATTTAAGGAAAAATGGAAAGTGGTAAGTATGGAATATCCTGGTCACACTACTTCAATCAGAGCCTCCCTAGTAGTGTCCTTCCTAAAACTCTTGAGGCCTAAAAGGAGGTCCCATTGGACTCAAAAACTAACCTTCCAGGTGAATTGACAAAGCAAGAATACAATCAATCATCTAGTTTGCCCCTTGATCCATATTAGGATGCTCATGAAAGTAAGTGGAAGCACATGATTACAAAATGGTTAAAGTACCTGCTGATAGATGACCCACCTTCCTTCAATAAGAAATGCCTAATGGGAGAGAGAGATCTGGCCGGAGCAAGAACTGGAGGATCTTGACATCATGTCATTTGTTGATCATGTAGGGTTGTTGGTTGGTTGTTTGTTGAAGGAGGATGAAATTTTGCTCCCAGGGGTCACCCACTTTTTGGTGGGTAACATCTGGCTCCACCAACTTGGGGACATGTGCTCACTGTAGAGCACATGATCTATGTGTTCAAACGAGGAGTGCATGAGAACTCCAACAATACCTTGGGCTTCATAGAATTATTACCTATACACTAACAACAACTTGTTTATAACAATTGAACATGATGCTGATTGTCACCCTTGCGATATAGGATAAAAATAATTACTAAAATGAAATGTTAGCTAAAATAATGCATGATATCTAACTATTATGCATGCACATCATCATGAACAACATCAAAAGTAGGATGCACACACAAGGATGCAACACATGAATGCAATGCAATTAACCACTCTAACCTATGCTAACATACAATACATCAACTAAGTATAGTCATACAACCAGTGCAGCTAGCATGTTATCAGATTAGTATCACACATCTTACCCTTATGATTAATCATTAGATAGAACAAGACATAATCAACAACCATTGTCTCAAAGATTGGATTAGAGCAATAAGGGTGCGTGGTAGGAAAAAGTGAACCATGTATCTTCCTTGCTATCATCATGCATGAAGAGGGAAAGAGAATGAAAAAGGAAAAGAAAGATTTTGCCTACAATCTTGGATCCTTTTGTGTAGCCTAAATATGGAGTAATCAATGACCAATTTTAAGCAGTTTGTCCCGATAGCTATCTTAGGCATACAACTCTCATTGATGTCACTAGGGACATGCTGGGAGTGGCGTGGAAGGACAAATTATTGGAGGACAAGGCCTCGACAAACTAGTTGATCGTCATAAAAATCATGTTCAAAAGGGACAACTAAAGTCACTTATCAATATCCATGGATTTTGAATGTGATTGAGGAATGATATCACGAGGAAGTGAAGATGGCTCAAACAAATTAATAATCATGTCTTCTTGATCTTCATATGGTGAGCAAGGCTCATATTTAACAAGATCCTCATAATCTTTACCGTGATTTTCTTCATCAACAAAAAGATCATGATTTTTCTTGGGATTTTCTTGAATATGCTCCACTTGATAGTCAAGGATGGTCTTCTATTCTTGACCACAATGATCTTCTTTGTTAGAAGGAGGATCAAAAGGCTATCCCTGCAAAGGGCCACAACCAAATCTTGAAGGGTTTCTTCATAGCCATGAAACATTGGCTTGCAATACTCAAGAAACTTTTCAATAAATACTTCAATAGAAGGGATGCTTTTAGGTTCGCAAGAATACTAAACTGATTCTCTTCGATCTTTCCCAAGAGAATTAAGGAATAACCTCATGAGAACATCCTAATGAAACATATTGATCTCTGAAGCATACTTGATGAATCTTACTACATGATCAACTGTTGAAGAAGGATCACCATCAGACTTTGAACATCTATCATACAATATGTACCATAATGATTAGAATATCCAGGAGTATCCTTAGCATCTAGAGCAAGGTACATTTCATGCAAATCCTAAGGAGCCATTGTCTTGACTCTTGACAATCAACTGTGGAGTCGCTAGGGTGGACTAAAATGCCTTGAAAGATGCTTGCTTCACCCTACAAGCATGGGGTGTTTGAAGATCAATGAAGAACTAGGGCTTTGTTCTTCTAGTGCAGTCGCTAGATGAGTAGATTTATCCTTGTCTATGGGATAAACTCAATCAAGAAAATGAAACTTAGACTTCAAATTGTGAGGAGGTGGACTCAAATACTCTGGTAATGGCGCTAAAGTTGTTGTCGCAAAATCTAGCAAGCCCGATGTAAAGTTGCATTGGGCGTGGCTAGACCTTATCGCAACAAGAGAAAGGGTTGCCACTGTTACTTCAACAATGTTTCTCTTGCTCTATGGTGGTATTCAATCACAAGGTAGACTTCCTAGATCACCTAAAGGATATTCTAATGCTATGGCTCAAGGTGATGGACAAATAGGTTTATAGTATGGCCTAGAGTATCGGAAAGGCCTAGATGTTCTATACTAGGGTTCAAATACTCTATACCTAGACCAAAGATAAGGCTGCTGTAAATTAAGGTTTGATTGATATGCAATAATAAGTTGCATAATGTCATATAGTAGTTAAGGAAAAAGCCTTCCAGTGATAATTAACAAGGGAACAAAGGCCTTCCAGTAAAGACTAGGGTTAGGGTAGGGAATTGACAACAAAAGATGGATGGCATCAGATCTAACTAGGAAGATTAACTATGCATTATGCTAGATCTTGCCCTTATATGATTTATAGATGCAATTCCTAACTTATAAGCCACAAACATCCAACCAAAATTCACTTTCGTGCATACATCTACCTTAGAAACCCTAGCAACTAACCCTAGATGTTTAGAAATGGGAGAAAGAAGATGAAATTTAATAAAAATTATGGATGATCAACACACCAATGATTAGTGCCTTATCCTACAAGGGTTTAATGGAGTCTTCTAGGGCTAAAATTCCATGGAAAGGTTTTGATGGAGTAAGGGAGGATGACTAGGGCATCCACTTTTAAAAATTTAACTATTCTCCTTGTGAGGGGAGAAATTAGATACAAGCAATGCAGAATCAAAGTTTCTTTATAGGTTTCAAGAGAACAATTTTGCATAATATAATGAAGCAAGATTTCACCAAAGAATTAACATTTAGTCATGGCATAAAATAGAAACCCTACTTCACACATACAATATGCAAAATATAGAAGATAAAGCATTAAACTTACACAATTCTCCAAGAAACACTTCTTTCAATCCCCAGAAAACCCACATAAAAGCCCATTTCTGGGAGAAAGTTGCACCATAGAAAGATCACATTTTGCGCAAGTAGCGAAAAATTACAAATTCACACTCTTTTAAAGGAAAGAGTGATGTAATGTATGATCATAAAAAATGAAATGAGGGGAGTCTCTATTTATATGAGACTTATCTCCCTCATTTCTATAATAATACAAGTAAAAACCGCTAATTACAAGTTTACTTTGAGTGTTCCACAATAGAGGTTACAAGCCAATCTCATAGCTCAAAACATAACAAAATATGCCAAAATGCCTACATGTGTGGGAGAAAATGCCTCCTCTACTATGAATTTATCCTCCAAATGAGCTCTAAGTGCCACAAGTAAGTGTCAAGTAAGTTGCTGAGTGCTCCATACTCTAAAGAGTAGCTCCACGTTTATGGGAATGCCTCCAAATTGCCTTCAAATATAAATGTCATCACCATGGTGCCCAACATCCCCCTCTAAAGGGAAAGAGGGGTGATGGGGCACTCTTATACTCCAACATTGGGGCATAAAAGTGATGTGCAATCCTTCCTTTCCATCTCAAGGATAATCATCATTATCCGGGGTCCAAAACAAGTGACGCACATCAAATAGTGTCAAGCCTATCCTATGGGCATCTTGGGTCCATTGTGCACATCATTAATATCTCCAACACCAAACTTCATAGGCTTAACATTTCATTATTTGGGGGTACCTTTAAGTGTCAAGTACCATGTGGAATCATCAAGTAGTCCAACACTCTGCTTTGGGTGCACAACAGTACATCAACTAGGCCATATCTGCTCTCTGGAATGTGTAAAACGACGTTTGGTATGCCGTTGAATGGAGTGATAATCATGTCTCCAAAGGTCTCTGCTGTTGCAATGATACCACTTGACAAAATCCTCTCCATATCAAGTGAAAATCACCAATGATTAGGGACAATAACCATAAATGCATCATAGTGGACAATCCCTGATGTTGGGGGCACAATACTACTTCACACAAAGCTCACATTCAAATGTCTAACTAGATTAAGCCTTCTAAGCAGGTTACCTCCTTATGTTAGGGATGGTTAGATGGATAAACCTATTAGGTGTTTCTAGCCCCCAAAGGTAAGTGACATGTTCCAAGTTAGCCCATTAATTCATAGGTATGTGTGAGAATGGTGGTTGTTGAATGGGAAGGACTTTAGGGAAAGGTGCTATAGTCAAGTGACTAGCTAATGGAGGTCCAACATCTTGAGTTCTTAATTTTAGGTATGTTCTATGCTTAGAGCAATTTATTTCAATTTGCACAGTTAGCTCAATATCTTTTCCAGATTAGCAATCATATCAAGCATAATAGTAAATTGCAGATAGAACATAAACATAAATCGCAGAAGACAAGCTAAGACAAGTGGACACAAGATGTGGCGCTAGCTAGGGACAAACCCCAATGTGGGGAAGCCCTTGATCAATTCTTCTTATATGTTCTTCAATAGTTCAGCAGAGAGAAAGAGAGAGAGAGTACATTTACAACAGAAGTCAACACTTTGACTTATCTAAATAGGAGCTTAGATCATTTCTAAGAAGATGATACATGAGGTAACTGAACTCAGTTGAAGACATGCTGCTTCAACTGATTCTCCAAGGTGATTCCATCACCATCCTGCACCTATCATTGTGCTATACCTCATCATCATGCTGCGCCCATCATCACTATGCTGCATTTCATCATGCTTCACTAATCATGACTGTACCCATCACTGTACTGCATCATGTACCATAGCTGTCCTATGTACCATTGCTGCACCATGTACCATTGTTGTCCCATGTACCATTGCTACACCCATCATCACTATGCTGCATTTCATCATGCTTCACTAATCATGACTGTACTCATCACTGTACTGCATCATGTACCATAGTTGTCCTATGTACCATAGCTGCACCATGTCCCATGTACCATTGCTGCACCATGTCCAGCAAAATTGATCTACACCATGCTGCACCATTAGTTCTGTCATGCTAGCACACTGTTTTAGTCATGCTATCACACTGCCTTAGCTACTGGCTATGGCTTGTGGCCTAGCCCAACAGCAAGATAGACTATGATCCCACTGTCTTAGGATACACACAAGGCTGCCATCAACATGTACAATGCTGATCTATGTGTTATAGGAGCTTCTTCTCATCAAGATAGGGAGGTTTCTCATCGCTGTAGTAGTTCCTTCAGCCAACGTAGTATAGCCCTTCTAAATTGCTGATAAGAACCTCTTGTGACAGCAATTAGGATCTCCTCATAAAACATCTGAAGAGACCTCTCCTTTCAGCGTGGCTGGTCTTTAGGACTGTGGCCAAGATGTGCACCGAAAATGCATTCTCAGAACTGTTAACTTACAACGGATAGGTGGTGTCTAAGTCTGTGTTTGCTGCTGTTCCTCACAGTGACTGGTTAGGGCACCCATGTGCTACAACAACCCTCAAACAACCACCCAATTTAACCCTCAAAGACTGTGGCCTTATCAAGGATGGGTCTCCTCCATATGTGTCGTTGTTCTGGGCACTTTTCAGCCCAAGAAACCTCAACGCTATACCTATTATAGTTAGGCATGCCCTGCGGCCTACCACAGGGACTTGCTGTCACCTATAGGCAACCAAAACAGTGTTACCCTTACCTTGAAGCTGCCCACACAGACCTGCGTGCTCTCTTCTTCAAACTCGGCCTGGCTGTAGCATAGAACAACCCTCCACGTAGTCACCAAGAGGCTCCAACAACCCTAAGACACCCACGTTGTCCCTACCTTCTTTGTTGGTTAGGGCATCCTTTAGACAATGAGTTAGGGAGCCTCTTTACTGCAGTTAGGGTATCCAGGCAGCGTATTAGGGCAGGTTTGGGCAGCGTATAGGAGCAGGGATCTCCTCTCTTAGACTGCGGCTAAACCACCCTCTTTAGGACTGCGGCTAGGGCAATATTGAACCTCTTCATGATTGCAGCCAGACTGTGGCTAGGGCTCCTTGTTTAGTCTCCTTTCCTCCTGCGTCCAGGGCTTCCTCCTCTTAGACTTCTCTTCCATTAAAACCCAAAAAGAAGTGGAGAGAAATCAAAAGTGAAGTGTGTGCAAATGACTATCAAGTCACCTCCTTTTATACTAAAACGTTGAGCACACATGCGGGTTATTTGTTTGCTGGCCGACCTTGACGAATTGTCCCATAACACAAATAAATTCATGTCTCCATGAATAATTTTCGGAATCGGATGATCTTTAGATCAATCCTACACCTCTCAATGAGAGGGATCCAAGAAAAATATCAGCTACCATAGATAAGATGACCCACTTGGAGTTTGGCCCTAGTTGCCAATTTTAACACTCCCTCTCAACAAGGGAGAACTCCATCTGCTGATCCATTTGCCAGATTGTACTATCTCTGCCATTACTGCCCTGCACTACTTTGCTTTGCTAAACCATGAAGAAGAAGAATTGATCGAGAATGTCTCATACCATCCTCTACTGACCCGAAGTCAATCCCAGACAAAGAGAGTGCTAAATAGCGCTCTTATTGACTCGAAGTCAGTTCCAGAGAGTGAGCTATATCACTCTTACTAACCCGACGTCAGTTCCAATTGATCCCAGATCAATGTCGGTCATCCTAGCATAGGGAGTACGGTAGATATACGATGCGTCCATCGGTACTACTATGGTCCCTAACCCCATTTCCCTACTCATTGGCCAAATGAGAGGTACTTCCCATGAGTTCCAGACTGCATGGGTAGGATGCGTCGGTAGGAGAACCACTCATCCTGCCTAGAAGTCGCCACGGGGTATCGCAGGGGAAGGTTGAACCATTCACCCTGTACACATCGCACCACTAGGGGAGGGTGAGTCGCCCTATGGTCACTTGTTGCTCCAAGAAGTACCCCAAACTCCCCGGAGCTCCTAGAGCTCAATGCATGCATCATACAGGACCCTCATAAGAGGGTTTCTCAACAACACCAAGTCGTTCCGGAAAGTCACAAATTTGACCTTTCATCGGGGCTTCGACAGAATGTCTGCGACTTGCACATCAGTCCCAATGCGATGGAGCCTTCTTGCTCATCGATGTACCATATCCCAGATAAAGTGGTACTTGATGTCTATATGCTTGGAGCAATCATAACACACGGGATTCCTCAATAGTCAAATCCCCCTCTGGTTGTCACAGAGGATCACGATGGTATCCATCATGTGTCAAACAACTCACTGAAGAGCTTCCTCAACCAGGCAGCTTCACATGAGGTCACACTCGTAGCTATGTATTCGGTCTCTGTGGTGCTCAAAGCAACTGTCTTTTGCTTCTTGCTCATCCAGGATATCTAAGCAGAACCCAAAGAGAACCAACACTAAGAAGTGCTCTTACGATCCTCCACACTACCTGCCCAGTCAACATTCGAATAATTTGCAGCTTTAAATTTCCGGCAGTGTATCTCAATCCATGAGAGATTGTGCCCCGAAAATATCTCAGAATATTCTTGGCACCAATCCAGTGAGGCTCAACCATATATGATGAGCTCAACATGCTAACTGCAAAACATATATCCAGACGGGAGTTCACCAAGAACATCAATGCTAGAAGGAGTTTGTGAAACTCAGAGGCATTTCCCAAATCAGGTCTGGCATCCCTACCACATAACTTCTGAATGTTAAGATCCATCGAGGTAGTCATGAGATTGCAGTTCATCATTCCAAATCCAGAATCCAACTCCCTCTTAATTTTGCAAATGAGAGGGTTTGCACATGTCAGAAAGAGGTCGTCCTCATAAGGTGCCAGTATGAGAGGTTTATCATCCACAACCTTCAAGCAATGGTTTGCATCTGCTTCACTCCTAGTGAATCTCAGCTTCATCAGATAGCTGCCAATCCTCTCATATTAAGCCCGGGGTGTTTTGCTTCAAGCCATAGAGGGCTTTCTTCCACCTGCATACATGAGATTCCCGATCATGAATCTCAAACCCCTTGGGTTTTTCCAAACTTGTAGACCTGCCACATGAGGGGAATGGTCCCCTTGTAAGATTTTCCTTTGGTACATCTCGGACATGTACCCTCATGCTCTTCTTGAATTTAGACATCCCTGTCACCATCTGACTCACATCGGGTGGGGCCCCATAATAAGCAGATCTCTGGTGCTTTAGACGAGATGTGTCAACTGATATGGTCCCCAATGGACTTTCTGCAACTTGATACAAATTGCCAACCGTGAACCCATGAGTAAAAGCATCTTTGAAAATTCTATTTTCAAACACATACCTTTTCATCGATGAATGCCACCCTGAAACCTTTGATTTCAATTGCTGAAATGGACACCAGGTTCTTCTTGTGATCATGTACATAAAAGAGATTCTTGTAAATGAATCGAGTTATCCTCATTTAATTGAGGGGTAACATTCCCTGCACCCTTTCCGGGATAGGTGGCATTGACTCCAAGTATAATTCCACGATTGTTTCCATCTCTACCAATTTAGAGAGAGCACCCTTCTATCTGATGAAGTGCCTTGAAGCACTACAATTGATAATCCAGATTCCCAAAGAGTCTGGAGGAGAGGGCCAATATAAGATAATGCTTCTTTATCTTATTAGAAACAACATTTGATTCTTCATACCTGGGGTTCCTTGCTTTGTTTGAAGAGTCGGCTATTTCCTCGATGACCTGCATTACCTGTCATTTCTCCAATCATTGAAGATGTCTATGGAATGATTATTATCATCATCAAGTGATGTGTCCCTAATATTCGGACACTCCTTCGCATTATGGCCGGACCTCCCATTGAAGTGATCTTTAGGTAGGCCATCAAAAGCTTCCGCTGCACCATTCTGATAATATTCTTTGCTTCGACTTCACCCTTGGTGAATTTGAAGAGGGATGAGGAATCCATTGATTCTTTTGTCCATTCCCAACTGTCTTCAGCGATTGCTCCTTCACTCTTGCTTGGGCTTTGTCTTCACCTCACCTCTAATACCATGTTAATTTTAGGTATGTTCTATATTTAGAGCAATTTATTTCAATTTTCACAGCTAGCTAAATATCTTTTCCAGATTAGCAATCACATCAGCATAATATTAAATTGCAGATAGAACATAAACGTAAATCGCAGAAGACAAGCCAAGACAAGAGGACACAAGATGTGGCGCTAGCCAGGGACAAACCCCAATGTGGGGAAACCCTTGATCAATTCTTCTTATATGTTCTTCAATAGTTCAGCAGAGAGAGAGAGATAGTACATTTACAACAGAAGTCAACACTTTGACTTATCTAAATAGGAGCATAGATCATCTCTAAGAAGATGATACATGAGGTAATTGAACTCAGTTGAAGACATGCTGCTTCAACTGATTCTATAAGGTGACTCCATCACCATGTTGCACCTATAATTGTGCTATACCTCATCATCATGCTGCACCTCACTGTGCTGCACCCATCATCACTACGCTGCATTTCATCATGCTTCACTAATCATGACTGTACCCATCACTGTACTGCATCATGTACCATAACTGCCCTATGTACCATTACTGCACCATGTACCATTTCTGTCCCATGTACCATTGTTGTACCCATCATCACTATGTTGCATTTCGTTGTGCTTCACTAATCATGACTATGCCCATCACTGTACTGCATCATGTACCATAGCTGTCCTATGTACCATTGCTGCACCATGTGCCATTGTTGTCCCATGTACCATTGCTGCACCATGTCCAACAAAACTGATCTACACCATGCTGCACCATTACTTATGTCATGTTGCCAAACTGCTTTAGTCATGTTGTCACACTGCCTTAGCTGCTGGCTATGGCCTATGGCATAGCCCAACGACAAGATAGACTATGATCCCACAGTCTTAGGATACACACAAGGCTATCATCAACATGTACAATGTTGATCTGTGTGTTATAGGAGCTTCTTCTCATCAAGATAGAGAGGTTTCTCATCGCTGTAGCAGTTCCTTCAGCCAACATAGTATAGCCCTTCTAAACTGCTGATAAGAACCTCTTGTGACAGCGATTATGATCTCTTCATAAAACATCTGAAGAGACCTCTCCTTTCAGCGTGGCTGATCTTCAAGACTCTGGCCAAGATGTGCACCGAAAATGCATTCTCAGAACTGTTAACTTATAGCGGATAGGTGGTGTCTAAGTTTGCGTTTGCTGCTATTCCTCACAGTGACTGGTTAGGGCACCCATGTGCTACAACAACCCTCAAACAACCACCCAAAACAACCCTCAAAGACTGCGAGCTTATCAAGGATGGGTCTCCATACGTGTCGCTGTTCTGGGCACTTTTTGACCCAAGAAACCTCCACGCTGTCCCTATTTTAGTTAGGCAAGGCCTGCGGCCTACCACAGGGACTTGCTGTCACCTATAGCCAACCAAAACAATGTTACCCTTACCTTGAAGCTGCCCACACAGACTTGTGTGCTCTCTTCTTCAAACTCAGCCTGGCTGTAGCATAGAACAACCCTCCACGCAGTCACCAAGAGGCTCCAACAGCGCTAAGACATCCACGTTGTCCCTACCTTCTTTGCTGGTTAGGGCATCCTTTAGACAACGAGTTAGGGAGCCTCTTTACTGCGGTTAGGGTATCCCTTTAGGCAACGTATTAGGGCAGGTTTGGGTAGCGTATAGGAGCAGGGATCTCCTCTCTTAGACTGCGGCTAAACTACCCTCTTTAGGACTGCGGCTAGGGCAATATTGAACCTCTTCATGATTGCGACCAGACTGTGGCTAGGGCTCCTTGTTTAGTTTCCTTTCCTCCTATGCCTAGGGCTTCCTCATCTTAGACTTCTCTTCCACTAAAACCCAAAAGGAAGTGGAGAGAAATCAAGAGTGAAGTGTGTGCAAATGACTATCAAGTCACCTCCTTTTATACTAAAACGTTGAGCATACATGGGGGTTATTTGTTCGCTGGCTGACCTTGACGAATTGTCCCATAACACAAATAAATTCATACCTCCATGAATACTTATTGGAATCGGATGATATTTAGATCAATCCTACACCTCTCGATGAGAGGGATCCAAGAAAAATATCTGCTGCCATAAATAAGATGACCCACATGGAGTTTGGCCATAATAGTTGCCAATTTTAACATGAGTGTATAGATGTAATGAGGGGGCAATCATGGAGGCATGAGTTACCCCTTTCCTCGGCTTGCTTTTTCCACCCCTCTAGTTCACCTTTAATTTCTTTATGATTTCCTTTAATTTGGGTGCATAACTCAAGAGCCCAAGCTTGCTTTTTGAGATTTTGCATTTAATACCCCTTGAAGATGAGTCAATTTATCGCTCATCATGTTGTGACAATAGAAGAGCTCCTTTTAATAGATGAAGCATCATGTGCATTTTATCTTTTTCTTTCATTGTGGTTTCTTATACTTTTATCTTTCTTTTAACTGCATCAACCTCCATGACAATTTTTTCTGTCCTAGACTTACGGATGAGGGTGAAAGGGTGCCAATCCTAAGACCATTGACCACTAGCCCGGAGAATGGAAATGAATACAAAGAAAGATGGAAAGTGTTGTATAGAATACCATGGACACTCTACCTTTATCACAACCTCTTCAGTGGTATCCTTCCTAAAACCCTAAGGCCTCAAAGGAGGTCCCATTGGGCTAGAGTCAAAAACTAACCTCCTAGGTGAATTGAGGAAACAAGAATATAGTCAAGATCAATGAATCTTGCAGTTTTCTCCTTGATCCATATTAGTGTGCCCATAACATCAAGTAAAAGCACATGATTACAAAATGGTTAAAGGTGAAGTGAGGAAACAAGAATATAGTCAAGATCAATGAATCTTGCAGTTTTCCCCTTGATCCATATTAGTGTGCCCATAAGATTAAGTGAAAGCACATGATTACAAAATGGTTAAAGTACCTCTTGATGGATAACCCTCCTTCCATCAAGAAGGAGTGCCGTATGGGAGAGAGAGATCTGACTAGAGCAACAAATGAAGAATCTTAGCATGATGTCATGTGTCGATCATGTAGGGCTACTGGCTAGATGGCCATCCAAGGAGGATAAAATTTTTCTCCTAGGTGTTACTTTTTGCTGGGTTACAATACCTGTGGCCCTAGTGAAAGCACTAATTTGTCAATTTATTTCTAATTGCTCAGACTCATTAGGGATCATGTGCTTTGAGCACTCGTACAACCCATCTTTGACCTCCCTAGTCTGATTTTCTCCTAACCAAGCTCTATAATGATACCTTGGTTTCAGGAAATACTCGGCTGCATGTATATGATGATGGAGTTGATTGTTACATTTGTTATCAATGATCTCCCAAATAGGCTCATATTTACCTTCTCTATCCTTATATGGTGCCCGTATCTGCGCCTTGGATTGATCCATAACCTCATAGATGTAGCCCATGGCCAATTTTTCCCTACCCACCAACTAAAACACGTTAACACAAGGGATTGCTATTTTTCACAATCTTTGATGCTTTTTTCCAATAAGTGTCGTTATAAAAATTTATTTTTGGTGTCTTTTCCATCTTGTTTGGGAGCCCATCAAAATACATTCCAATCATCACTAGAAAACATTTTTGCAAGTTTTATTGATCAAAAGCGAGGGATTGCAATGTGGGGAAGTGAGTTGCAAATCTTGTGATGGTAGTCCTTACAAGTTCGTTCTTCCTCATTAGGCTCAATATCCATGAGTGGTTGTAGATGTATTTTGTGATACACTTGGCATGCACTACAGTGTTCTTTACCCAATCCACTATGTCTATGTTCTCAAGCATGAGATCTATGTAATGTGTAGCACATGGGGTCCAAAAGATGGTCCTATATTTGGACTCTAGCATTTTTCCAGCAAGAGCATAGTTTGAGGCATTATCTATGATGAATTGCACAACATTCTGCTCCCCCATTATCCTAACCATCTCTTCTAAAAAATCAAATAATAGGTTTTCATCTTCTACCCTATCATATGCATCTACTGATTTCAAAAACATGGTTCCTTGTGGGAAAGAGATAAGGAAATTTATGATAGTATGGTTTTTTCCATTAGTCCATCCATATGACATGATGGAACAACTTGTTTTGGTCGACGACTCTTTAAATTCCTTCAAATATTCATCAATGAATAAAACCTCCTTTTGTAGACTAGATCTCTTCATGTCATGCATACTAGGGCCTTTGAAGCCCTTTCTCGGAGATATAATAGAGTCCCGCATACTTTGTAATAAGGTGAGTGGGGAGCATTAAGGGGGATATTTGCATCATACCACCATTTGACAATGTATTGAAAAACAACTCCTTTGCATTGCTTTTTCCAATGGGTATCTAAGGTGGGTTTAGTTAGACTTGGTGAGTACGCAGTGGCACCAACAAAGGCAGAGCTGGGAAGAGGTGTGAAATATCTCTTAATATTCATCCTCTTTTAACTTATAGCTTGACTGTGAGAACTAGGAGGGGGAGGAACATGATGGAAGGAGTCATGGACATTGGTGGAAGGGATAGAGGGGGAGTTTTGAAGGTCAAAATCATCACACCCACTTGCTCTCATAGTTTCTACAAGCTGACACTTTGCAATTTCTACTTTTATTGCCTCTTCCTTAACCTTCTCTTCTTCAAATATCTCAAACTTGTCAATGTATTGTGCGCTATTAGGCCTTATCACTGCATTTAGTGCGTCACATGATGTTACTCGGCCTCTTGTACCAACCAAGTGTTGTTTCAACTTATAAATACCCCCACCCACCTGCCATTAGGTGCTCGCAATATTTGCAAAACAATTTGTTGAAGAATGTAACTAGTGCCGATCTTCATAATCATATTTGAGTCATGATGTAATGTATTTATCAAAAGAAAAATAAATTTTATTATTAAAGAAATTGACTTATTAAAGCATGGGTTTCATGCTTGGGTCAATTCTTTTTAGGTCAAATCCTCCATTGAAGGATTCTAGGGTTTATGTCATGTGTCCTTGTCCATATCATATTGTATTAGAACCTTCTCGGGCTTCATTTGTCAAGAAATAAATTTATTTTAAATGCAAATGAGGTCTTCTAGGCCTCCTCCACCAAGTCGGCCTAACTGAGGGGCAGAAACACCTATTTAAAGGCAACAACTCGACCTCATTTGGAGCACTCACTCTTCAAGTTCAATCTGAATCTTCTGGGGCCAGAAAAAGTGCGAAATTTAAGGGAAGAAGAGGAAAGGGCTAGCGAAGGAGGAGATCTCTATCAAGCACATGAAGTCAAAATTTTCTCTCTTGTGTCACATGTGCAAAGGAATTTAAGTTGCTGGAGGGCCAAAAATGCAGTTCTATTGTTGGGTTGAAATTTTGTAGCTGGAAAGTCGAATTTTTGAATTGTTGCTGGGTTGAAGTTGTTGGACAAGAAGAAACTACTAGAAGGCTGACTTGGTGGAGAAGGAAGGTCTGTTGGTCTAGGATCTTGGTCTATCTCATCTTGATTTGAATCCACTGAAGGAAGAGTTTTGACTGGGTTTTCCCCTATAAAGGGGTTTTCCCCTATAAAGGGGTTTTAGCCCCTAGATGAGTGCCTACTTCTGGTGTCCCTGATCTTTATGTTTTACTTTGATGATTGCTTGATGAAAAGATAAAAGAAGAACATAATAAAGAACATAAGAATATCACAAGTAATTATCAATATAAGAAAATCTTCTTGCTTTTCTGATTTTCTAACATGGTATCAAAGGTAGGGAAGAAGAAAAAAGGCAGACTGAAGATCTATTGAAGAAAAGGGGATCAAACAAAGGTCATTAAAAGGATTATATAAGAAGAGAAGCCTACTGTCTATAGGAACTATGTCAGCTTCAATGAAGGGAGAAAACAAGTAAGAAGGAGCCTCCAACTACATGGCATGGAAAAAGAGGATAGATCTTATCCTCGAAAAGCACAAAATTTTGAATCTTGTTTAAGGAAAAGTCAAAAAGCCTACTGATGAAGCAGAGAAAGAAAAGTTCAGAGAAAGCAAAATTTTGGCCATGAACCTAATAGTGGATGGAGTAAAGGACAACCTAATTCCATACATATCCAACATAGATTCCGCTAAAAAAATGTATGAGGCTCTCTCCAAATTATTCACCATCAAGAACATTGGTCAAATAGAAAACCTCAAGAATGAATTAAAAACTATTAAGATGACGAAAGACGATACTGTATCATCCTACTTTATAAGGATATCTAGAGTTAGAGATGGACTCCAAGTAATAGAGAAGTTGTACCAAGAAAAGAGCTTGTAATTACCGCTCTTCTAGGACTACCAAAATCTTGGAGTGCTTTTGCATTAGGAATTAACAGTTGGAAGGATACTCAAACATTTGGACAAATGTGGAATGCATGTAGTCAAGAAGAAGCCTGAATATCATTAGTAAACAAGAAGAAGGAAGATGAAAAAGAAAATATCTCTAATGCTTATTCTGCTCATCATAAGAAAAAGGGAACCTTTAAGAAGTTCGAAGGACCAAAGAAGAAAGTTGACCTGTCCAAAATTGAATGTTACAACTGTCATAAGATGGGTCATTACAAGAATCAATGTCTTGAGAATCTGAGGAATAGGAAGAGAGATAGGGAACAAGCAAATATTAACGATGAAGCTCCACCTAAGAAGAACAAAACTGAGGAATCAAAATTCAAGGACTTATACTACTAAGTCCTCTCTTACTTATCCCTGCTAGTCTTCTATACTAAGTTTTGTATTGTTTTGTTTTGATTGCTAGAATTTCTAGGTCTAGCATGTTATGTTAGAACATTTTTGAATTATTTTGATAAGTTGTAGGTATCCCTCAGAAAGATTGGATTAAGAGGGAGCTTTCACCATTTTACCTAATGATAAGTATCTTGCTCCTTGTTAACTTTTTTATGTTTGATTTCCCTCTCATATCAAGATTTGTATGTATTATATGCTTGTTGTTGCCGCTTTACACACACACCTAAGTTAGTGAGAAAATCCCTTAACTCCACAAGGTGTGCTTGGTGGCAAAATCAAGAGATGGGGCTGTCACCTATTCCCAACTCTCTCAATTTAAGCTTTCTCCTAGGTAAGCTAGGGGGGGGTCCATAAGTGAAAAACTAAGTGAAAAATGATTTGAGGTTTCTAGGAGATGTTAAAGTCAATTGGATTACTTTGAGATTACGAGCAAGTTTCAACAAATATGATGAGCAATATGAAATGAAATATATTCTCAATAACCATCAACACATAAATCAAAGATAAGCATATAAAACCAATGCCTTCAATATTTCTTCAAAATAAATAATACTTGCTCTAAAAAATGAAATGTTTCAAAGTGAAACACCAAGTAATCCTGCAAATCAAATGGATGTTAGAAAAATGACATCAGCTTGCCAGATATAAAATTGCTCTTAAAGAATTCCTCTAAGGGGTGCGTATTTCTTTGGAGTGGCCCCCACTCCCCCCTTCCCATCGAATTTCTTGGATTTTCTAATGTTTGGGGGTGGCACCTTTATATATTTTCCTTTTTCACCCATTTTTCCTAAGTTTATATGCCAAATATTTATTAACTGCCAAAAGTTGCAAAATTGAGAATTCCCTTAGTAAAATTACTAATTGGGGACATTACAGGTTTCATGATTGGATGTTTTTAGGTCAAAGCCTCCATTGAAGGCTTCTAGGGTTTATGTCAAGTGTCCTTGTCCATGTAATATTGTATTAGACCTTTCTTGGGCTTCGTTTGTTAAGAATAAATTTATTTTAATGTAAATTAGGTCTTCTAGGCCTCCTCCACCAAGTTGGCCTCAAATTGGACAAGTTGGCCTAACTAAGCGGCAAAAACACCTATATAAAGGCAACAACTTGACCTCATTTGGAGCACTCACTCATCAAGTTCGATCTTGAATCTTTTGGGGCCAGGGAAAGTGTGAAATTCAAGGGAAGAAGAGGAAAAGGCTAACGAAGGAGAAGGAGATCTCTATCAAGCTCAAGAAGTCGAAATTTTCTCTCTTATCTCACACGTGTGAAGGAACTTAAGTTGCTGGACGGATGAAACTGCGGTTCTATTGCTGGGTCAAAATTCTATTGCTGAGGGTCGAAGTTCTGTAGCTGGGAAGTTGAATTTTTGGATTGTTGCCGTGCTGAAGTTGCTAAACAAGAAGAAACTACTGGAAGGATGACTTGGTGGAGAAGGAAGGTCTATTGGTCTAGGATCTTGGTCTATCTCACCTTGATTTGAATTTATTGAAGGAAGAGTTCTGACTAGCTTTTGCTCGATAAAGGGGTTTTAGCCATGGATGAGTGCCTACTTCTAGTGTCCCTAATCTTTATGTTTTACTTTGATGATTGCTTGATGAAAAGATAAAAGAAGAACATAATAAAGAACATAAGAATATCACAAGTAATTATCACTATATGAAAATCTTTCTGCCTTTTTATTTTTCTAACACAATTTGCCATCAATAATATCACAATGAACCCATACAACATCTTTGGCTCTATCTTTTGCTTTTGGGGCCATGGTGGATGATGAAATTTCAAGGGAAAGAAATTCATAAATTGAAAAAAGAAATGCAACTAAATAGAATTCAAAAACTATGATAAATTTGAAAACAAGAAGGGGCAGATTTAGCTTACAAAGGGGTGGATTTTTACTTGAAAGATGAAACTTGAAGATAACCTGAAGGTCAAAGGAGATCACTTTCATGAGGGAACTATGGAAAGGCTCAGTGCAATGCCTTTATCAATTGTGACAAGATGAAAGTGATTAGCAGGAAAGATGCCCTGGATCTTGTCGCAAGATTGAAGAGTAAAGTTGGCTCCATGATACCTCATAAGGAAGCGAGCTCGATGTAGGAAATGCGAAAGAAAGAGGGAGCCATGTAGCTATGAAGATCAAGAGGCTGACACTTTGACGAAGACAAGCTATAAGACTTGTAGTGTTGACTTCCAAGTTTGAAAGGAAGTATGGAATCTCCTCTGGTTTTGAGAGGAGTCTCCTTAAAATAGGAGCAAGGATCTATTCTCCAATCAAAATGTGAGAATAGGGATGTCCTCTCCGATTGAGAGGGAGTGATGTTGGACATCACATGAACATTCTCATTTGGTAAGACCAGGTAAAGGTTGTAAAGAGAATGTTGGAGGATTGGATAAGCATTTGTGATTTCCTTGAGGATGGACAATCCATGAAAGGAAAGGTACCAACACTCTATGAGGATGAGATAGGAATCCAAGAGAAGAGTGGTCGAAGAGGACCGATATTCTTTGAGGACTCAGGAATGGAGATCCAGATAGGAATAGTTCAAAAAGGACATACCTTGTGAACATTCGGATGGGGTGTGTGCCTTGTAGAGGTAGTGTGGTATAACACATAAAGACTTCCAGCATAATGCTCTTGAATGAAATAGAGCTTATCTAGTTAGGCCTCAAAGACAATGCTGGTCATAATAATGATGCTTATTGTTTGCTTATCAATCCAACTCTTCTTATGAGAATTCTTTAGTTTGAGAATGATGTTGTACTGATTATACAATTATGAATACCTCCCTAGTTAAGAGGGAGTGTTGAAGAATGTAACTAGTTTCGGGTTCATAATTGTTGTTGTACTCATTTCAATATGTATTCTATGTAACAAACAAGAAAATAAAAGAAAAAGTTATTATTTTAAAAGCATGGGTTTCATGCTCATTATTGATGGTCTTCTAGGTAAACGCATGTTCTTCATGCTTCTAGGATTTGTTAGGTCTTAGGACTTATTGTCATGAGTCAACGGAGTGAAGATCATGTTTATAAGACCCTTCTAGGCAAAAAGTAATTGGAAAAAGATTTACTTTTGAGTCTAGAAGGTCATGGAAACTCCAAAAGTACAAGTTGGCCTTGGTAGCTACAAGTCGACCTTAAGGAGGGAATTCGACCTCATTTGGCACTCACTCACCAACAAGTTTGATCTCAAAAGAAGAAGTTCAATCTGTAGCTGGGAGAAGCATAAAAAGAAGAGGGAAGGTCTAGAAGGCAAGAGGAATCCAAGGAGGAAGCAAAATATTTGTTTTTGGGCTCTATCTCTCTCGCACGTTAGAAATCTAGGGTTTCTATAGCTTCCTAGAAGGACCAAAATTGCAGATTCGAGTTGCAGGTGCAGCGTTAGGTTGTAGAAAGAGTGAGTACTCTGTTTGACTTCGTTGACCTTGGGAAGTCTTGTTTTGCTCAAGGAGGATTGCTAGAAGAGCTGTGTTTGGGTTTCTGTGTAGCTACTATAAGGTCAGAGTTACAGAAAAATTGCAATATTGAAGTTGGTAGGTTGAAGTTGCAGTGTAAAGTTGGTTTGAAGCAAGATCAAAGGAAGTACTTGTTGGAAGGGCTGACTTGGTACTTGGAGGAGGACTTGGTCTAGGGATTGGGTCTTTGTTGTCTCATTTGAAGCAGATTCTATAAGAAGAGAAGAGTTTTCTGGGTTTTCCTCTTGGAGGGATTTTGCCTCGGTTGAGAGCCTAATTTTTGTGTCATTTGTTGTTACTGTTTCTGTTCTTGATATTTGTTTGATGAAAAGATCTAACTAAAGAACATAAGAAGAATAACTAAATTCACAAGTAAATATTAAGGTTAAGGAAAATTGGAATTAATAGCTGCTACTTTGCATTTTCCAACAGGAAGGAGAAGATAGTGTTGGTTTTCAAGGCGAATTGGATATGGGATTTTGTAAACACCTAGGTTACAGCTCCTTCAAACGCTACAACTCTGGCAACCCACTACTTGAAAGATGTGAAGGCCAGACGTACCATTATGGATGGGGTGAAGGATCATGTGATCCTTCACATATCAGGGAAGAATAGTGCCCATTAAATGTGGACTGATCTAATGAGTCTATATTAGAGTGACAATCAAAATTGGAAAACGGTGTTGAGGGAGAAGCTCAGGAACAACAAGGTGACTAAATTAGACACAATGGCATCATACCTCACAGGGATGCAAGTTGGAGATGAGCTTGGATAGCCTTGAGCAGGTTCATAAAACCTTGGGATAGCTTTATGATAAGTGTTCTAGCACAAGAGAAGCTACCAGATTGGAGTAGACTATGGGATGGATTCACCTAGAAATAGATATGCAAGAAGTCATTGTCTGGAGGACAGTAGTAGAGCGGGTGTAAGGCCTTCGGGCGCAAACGCGAACGGGCGCCGGGCGAGTCACCGTGCACGATGGGCGCACAGGTGGGCGACGGGCGCGCGGGCGGGCGCGGGCTGCACGACGGGCGGGCGCGGGCTGCACGACGGGCGGGCAATGCGACATGGAAGTGCGACATAAGTGCGACGAACGGTGCGACATGAAAAATGGCTAAGGCATGAACGAATGCGATGGAAGGTTTATACCCTTGTGCGTGGAGCGACCATGTGGGCAGGCCGACTTATGAAAGGGCGCACGTAGGGGTATGTTAGGCTAGTTTTGGGGGTCGGCTGGAGAGCCACCGCCCACACTACCTACACGCAGGAATGTGTATATATACAAATGCGTTAAGCCTCATTTGGACATCGATCTTGGACAAGCAACTTCGCTCTAAGGAAGTGCGCAGATTTCTAAGGCGCAGAAGTAACAAGTGTTGAGCGCATAGCTCATGCGCTTGTCTTGAATGCGCATAAGGGAAGTTCGTACTTGGAGGTTGGGTGAAGGCGTGGGCAAGGTGTGCCCAGTGTTCGGTCGAAGAGCAGATTTGTGTTGGACTTGACAAGGATGTCTTGGTGACCCGGGTGGGCACTCATCCTTTGTGCAAGGTGTGCACATGTTATTGTAAAAGGCTGATTTTGCCTATGTTGTAAAATATTCTAAGTATTGGCTTGGAGCTTGCCAAGCATTACTTGTATGATTGTATTATGAAGAAAGATTGCTTATAATATATATTTGGGCAGACTTGTTCGGGAGTTGCCCCTCCCCTTTATACTATGCAATTGTTATTGTCTTTTATAATTGCTGTGGATAATGAATGAGTATGGGTGTTCATTGGTATAAAGGTTAAATGCAAGTTTACTTGGTTGCGAAACACAAACTAAGTAAGGACAAGTGAATTAGGCGTAGTCCATGAATGTTAGTATTGGTGAAAAGAAAGCGTTCGGTGGTGCCGCACCTCGCTATAAGCGGTTGGAAGACTACCGCAGGTGCTGGGGCGTGACAGCGAGGATGATGAAAATTTTGCTCTTGCCAATCGAGCAATGAGGAGCCAAGATTCAAGTAGTAGGGGTGAGGAGTCAACCTCACAGTCCAAGAAGGACTTGACTGAGGTCAAGTGTTTTTCCTGTCATAAGATGGGACATTATGCTTCACAATGTTTGGAGAGAAAGAAAGGTGGAAAAGGGATGCGACAAGCTGTAGTTGCGTCGGCAACAACTCAAGAGTTTGCTAGGAAGTTTGAAACCGAATTCACACTTGTTTCCTACCTTTCCTTAGGTGCCTTACTACTTTGTGCATGGCTACTAGACAATGGAGCCACACAACATATTACAAGGGAACAAGAGCTATTTGACAACCTGACCAAGTGGGACTTAGAACTGCATGTGGAGTTTGGTGTTGATACCAAACATGCAATGAAGGGGGTCGAAGTAGTGATATTCTAACTTGAGTTAGGAGGCATGTTGGAAGTGAAGGACATACTATGGGTGCCATAATTCAAGTGGAGTTTTCTCTCAGTATCTACGATAGAGAAGAAGGGGTTTTGTGTAGCGTTTTAACCTTCTAGGATAGATAGGCATTGATCAGAGACCCATGGGATCTACCTCTGATGAGGGCCACATCATTGGAGTTAGAGAGAGCAACCTGTATAGGCTAAAGGGCCAGCGTATTCAAGCAATGGAAAAAAACAGATTAATGATAGAGAACAAGGAGAGGGAAACTTCGAAGGTTGAGCAACTTAGAGCGAGTTAGCATTCAAGTTCAGGTGGAGAGGAGCAGTGAATAAATTCTTCCGAGTCTGTCAAGAAGGTTGCTTGGTATGAGATGACCGTACAAGATTTTCAAGAGCAGAAGGCTTCTAGGAATCAATCCAAGGGTAGCACGACTTTGATGATATTTCTAGATCAGGTTGCAGGGAAGGCTTCCTATTTAGAGGGAGCATCCATGGCGACGAATGCAATTCCAAGATTGAAGCCAGTTTCAGGGGGTAGAAGTACCTCCCTTGCTAAGGGGGAGTGTGGATGTTTGTAGCTTGAGTAGGTAGTTCTGCACAGGCTTAAGTGTCTAGGCGTGCAAAAGTTGCTCAAAGTCTTCTTAGATACTTGCTCTAGTGAGAGCAAGTTGCATTTGTAACTTAGCCTAAGTCTAACTTAGGAAAAGCCTTAGGAAAAGCACATCATTATCATCTTGGCTAATTGAGCTAAAGAAACATTAGAAAAAATGAAGTATCTACTTTAGTCATTATGTTTTAATCTTAGCCCTTGATCTCAAGTAAGGTCAGATCTAATCTTGGCCATCAATTACTTTGGAGATTAGGGTTAGGGATTTGGCTCAATGAAAAGTTATAAAAGCAAGGCTAAGGAGAAGGAGAAGACACACCCTTACAACAACATGAGACAGAGAGAGGCATCTCAATGAGCAGTGTAATACTCTAGTGTGTTGGGTCCGAGGAAATGGGCAGCAAGGAAATCCATACAGCCAAGGAGGGCTTGATCAACTGGATCAGATCCAATGTTGTACATGTGTTTCTTAGTTGGACCATTATCCGAGAAGCCCACCTAGGTTAATGATGAACTGATTTGATTGGGCAGAATCTGTTGTGTCAATTTTTGTGAGATTGGTTCTATTTTGCTTTGCTAATTTAATGTTAGGAACCTAGCTGTGCAATTCATTCAATAGTTCTGTAATCTGCTAAAGTAAATGGTTTGCCAGGTGTTAGGTTCACAGGAAAACTAACACCCCCTTCTTGCTCGATTTCATTCATCATCCACTTACTTTCTTTCCTCTCCATTTCCTCCTCTTCTTGGTGCCCATCTTCCTCAGCGTGATTTTCTTGGGAATCTACACTCTTGCATCACTTACTTTCTTTCCTCTCCATTTCCTCCTCTTCTTGGTGCCCATCTTTCTCAGAGTGATTTTCTTGGGGATCTACACTCTTGCCTGGCTGCTCCTCTGTTACAACTTCAGTGGTTTGCTGGCGTTCAAGATAGCGATGAGCTGAGTAGGCAGATCTATTGGTTTCTTGCACTTCCTTCTGTTGGTTGATCGCATTTTCTGTTGAAGGATGGAATAGGGGTGTTGGTTGATTGCATTTTCCGTTGAGGGATGGAATAGGGGGTATTGGCTCTTTCTTGCAGTCTCTGCCAAAGTGGTTTTATTGGTGGCCAGAATTGCACTTGAATGAGAGGTGCTGATAATCCAGTCCCTGAAGATGATACCATCCATCCAGATTCAGCTGAATGGCTTCTAGTAATCCCTTTTCAAAGTTGACTTTGAACACAAATCTGTGCGCAGGGGCACTGATCCATAAACAATCTTTTCAAAAGGCCCTTCAATGGCACAGGTGGCAGCAAGTCTATAACAAAATTCCAGCGGAACAAAAAAGCAATTTCAGATCCTGGTATGAAAACACAATTGCCAAGAAAGGTAATGGACCTGGGGCAACTGTCAGACCTGGGGTAAATTCGTTTGTCTTGAAATTTTGCACACTAATATGTGGTATGTAGCAAAGTTCTCTATTGCAGTTTTTTCTTTGCACGGTAACTTAGCCACAGATTTTAAGCACAGCTAAATACTGTAGGAGTGATTAAATCCTTCAAAATGCACGCGTAAATTTCAAAACTCAGATTTGATGACTCTGAATGATTTTCTCTAGTCTCTTAGTGTAAATCCAGTAAATTTTTGGATCATGCACGGGCATGCCTTTGGGATGGTTTGTGCAGAACCCTTTTGATGTTGTTTTGCCAATAACCTGGATGGTTGGGTCGTCCGAAAATATTAGCGGAAGATGTGGGAGGCAAACCCACAGTGGCTCTGACTTAGGGATGTCTTCCTCAGGGCTATTTATGTTTCCAGTGATTCAGATAAAACCCTAAAGATCCAAGAATGTAAGGGCTGCTTCAGAAAATTGAATCTTTGTCCGTCCCTCAATTGGAACAACAAAGCAGTGTAGCCTTTTCTACTGAGGAAGAAGTTTATTGACTCTTTCATCACAAGGGCCAATATTCTTCTGGCCATAGCTGTAGGACCCAGTCACTCGACATTTGCCCCTTTACTCCTGGGAGACAGTTTAATGATTTTTAATTCCCATACTTCTGAAAGCTTCTTCACAAAATTGCAAACTGTTTTAGGGTCTGGAATGCAACTGTTCTCTTTTGAAATGGGATCGATGTCTGAAGAAGCGATAGATGAGATATCTATGCTCGGTGGAGCTTGGTAGCTGAGGTCACAACCCTAAAAGATATGGGCTATTAGCAACGTCATTTAACTCCTTGAAATAGATTCCTTCATTCCTTGACGATCTCCTGGGTTATGCTAACTACAGCTGTAACACCTCTAATGTTAAATATGATGGATCTTTATGCATCGATTTTACATCTGCATATTTCAATAAACAAGGTAGATAGCACTAACATTCTGTGATCGTGGCATGCACAGTGGGGTTAGCGTTTTCCAATCTACGTGCAAGTGATTCTGTGGTATGATAAAACAAATCAGTTCTATTCAACTGCTGACATGTAATTCTTTGGAGAAATCGTTGTCTTTAACATTGTAACTCAATGAGGCGCCCCTCACAGAATTGCATCTCTGGCAATGTTTGACACAGAATAAGTATACTATTATATGCTGTATATTTAAGAGAGATGGTGTCAAATTATTATTATTATTATTATTTTTTTTAATTGGAAAATTTATTGGGGGAAATTCAAGGATGCTTTTCCATCTTCGTGGATGAGGTATCTTGTAATTTTGTCCATGTAGATTAGTCCCGTTCACCTAAAGAAGATTTCAGCTGGACACTATTAACAAAGATTTCAGCTGGACACTATTAACAAGAAATTAGTCAATAATAGTCATAATAATAATAACTACTACTATTATTTGACTTCAGTCTGAATCCCAAGACCCAAAACCTTACTTTTGTTTTGTTTTGTTTTTAATTTTTTCCTTATGTAAATATTACACTGTAAGTGCATGAGTGCTTTTTTATATTTAAAAAGTTTCGATTCATTCTACAACCAGCTATGAAGATCTATAATTCTTTCTGGGAATCTTGAGTTGACATGTGTTTCTTTTAAAATAAAAATTAAACTTTTAAAATAAAAAAACAATGTCAATGAATAAAAGAAATGAATAGGCATATTTGGTGAGTTTTAATTAAAAGAAACATAAAACATGAATAATTCCATCTCTCAATATTTGCTCCATTAATTGTTGTAAAAATATATCAATTTTAAAGAGAGAAAAATGATTAAAACTATTTTTTTTTTTTTTTTTCATTTTTAGTACGAGGAAGATTTATAATTCTTATATTTTTTAAGAATATTTTGATAAAGAATCTTGATAAATTATTTGAATATCCATATTAACTAATTTATTAGTGTATATGTATGTAAAGAAAAAAAAGTTCATTTTTTTTTTCAACACAATAAAATAGTTCAATGCTCAAATAGATCAGAATAATAAGGATTCAAATCTTAATATAAAATTGATATATGGCATTTAAAAAATATTAATAATAATAAAAAATTCAATGTGGCTCATAGATAAAATATTCAATAAACATGTTAAGTAAATTATTTTAATATAAACTTTGTATATATTAGATATGGTTAGAAAAATAAGTATATATTATATATATTAATTGAAAAATATTTTTTATGGTTCAAAAATTTCAATTAGTTTTACTATTCCACATTTTGATCCTTATTTGTTTTTTGGCAGGTATATTTTTTGGTTAATTTTGTTTAAAATCCAACAAAGATTTGTTGGAATTGAAAGTTTAAGTTGCTTAGTCTATACAATCTAAGTACCCGAAGTAATTTGCTAGGGGTTGAATTCATTTATGATTTCTGAAATGCAATATATATATATATATATATATATATATATATATATATATGAAATATCTATGTGCAAACCATTTTTCAAACTTTGCATCCTAAAAACGGTTTTGCACTTCAGGCGCCCTTGTTGGATATATATATATATATATATATACTAACAACACGCCGAGAGAGATGAAATCTCTAGGTGCAAACCTTTTCTCAATCTTCAAATTTTAAAAGAGGTTTGCACTTTAAGAGATTTGATCTGTCTTGGTGTTTACTAGATTTGTGGTTAAGATGAATCTATATTGGATGCTAGTAGTATATCTTAGTTCATTACATTTATATTAGAGTAAAAATACATGGAAAAACGAATATTTATTGTAACTTTTAAAGCCCATTGTTGGATGCATAACTAAATATTATCACTGCCATTTTCTTGGTTGGTTTGAAAGAGTTAACAATGTTATGCTCTTAACCTGCAAAAGATACCCAAATACAAAATATGCGAAGAAAGATACCCAGAACATAGAATAGTGAGAGACAACAACAAATATTTTATTATTCAGAAAGCAATGTTCACTGGCCTCTTCGAGGGGGCAACCTCCAATAGAGCAGAGCTCGATACAGAAATAAGACACGATGCTCCTCGCAGGGAGTCTCTATCCTTTATATATGATTCATACATGCAATACCATGGATCAATACCATGGGTTTTATTAATACCATCTATCTAATACCATAGCCCATTTGCAACTAACTGTGGTCCCGTCATTAATTGCGGGTTAACCACTTACAATTATTAATATGGGCTTTATTGGCTCTTTACTATGACTCGATCCCACTACATAAATAAGGGGGTTAGGGTGGGACCCTAACATGCCCTCCCCCTTAAGAATAGCCTTGTCCTCAAGGCTGAAGCTGCGGAAACTGCTGAAGAATAGTGGCTGGGTCCCAAGTTGCATCTTCCGGAGAGGTGTCTTTCCACTTGACGAGAACTTCCCTAATCATGCGGCCACGCAGATGCCTTTCCCGTGTGTCTAGGATCTGTTCAGGTTGGAGCCAGATTGACCCTTCCTCGTCCAATTCAGGTAGACTGGTTTGAATTTTGCAATTGTTCCCAATCACTTTCTTGAGGCATGAGACATGGAAAACTAGATGGATTTTTGCAGTAGGCGGCAAAGCCAGCTTGTAGGCGACTTCTCCAATGCGCTGAAGTACTTGATATGGTCTATAGAATTTTGGAGATAGTTTTTGACAACCCTTGTCTTTGAGTGATGTTTTCTTATATGGTTGCAGCCTCAAAAAGACCTGATCCCCTTCTTGAAATTGGCGCTTTAAGCGATGCTGGTCTACCTGTTGCTTCATGCGGTTTTGAGCTTGATGAAGATTCTCTCTAAGATGGGCGAGCATGGTTGCGTGGTTTTGTAGGAGTTGATCCACTACTTGTACCTTTGAGCCCCCCTTGATATAAGAAGTAGGGGAAGGAGGGAGTTGACCATATACTGCTTCATAGGGAGTCATTTTGGTGGTGGCATGATAGTTGGTGTTATACCACCATTCAGCCAGAGGTAACCATTGTACCCAAAGATGTTGCTTTTTTGAAGTGAAACACCTAAGGTAGGTTTCCAGACATTTGTTGACGGCTTTCGTTTGACCATCCGTTTGTGGATGATAAGAAGTATTGAGTTTTAGTTGGGTGCCTTGTAGCCTGAAGAGTTCCTGCCAAAAATTACTGGTGAAGATCGGGTCGCGATCGGACACAATAGAAGTGGGCATGCCATGCAATTTGAAGATCTGATCCATGAAAGATTGAGCGACCAAAGTCGGTGTAAACGGGTGGGGTAGGGCGCAGAAATGAGCATACTTCGAAAGTCTGTCCACAACCACCATGATGACTGACTTGTTTCCTGACTTTGGAAGACCTGTAATGAAATCCATAGAAACCTCCGTCCATATTACTGCCGGGATGGGCAACGGTTGTAATGTGCCTAGTGCTTTGACAGTCTCCCCTTTGTGGCGTTGACAGACATTGCATTCTGCTACAAAAGTGAGGATGTCCTTTTTCATGCCTGTCCAAAAAAATGATCTTCTGGTGCGAGCATACGTCTTCTGAAAGCCTGAATGTCCTGCAATGGGGGATGAGTGCAATTCTGCCAAAATGCGACTTTTGAGGGTGGATGTTGGTGATATTACGACTCTGTCCCTGTAGCGAAGAATCTCATCCTGCCACGAGTAGCCCTTGGTGGAATTTGGACCCACCTGCAATTGAGAAATGAGTTGGGAGAGCCCGGGTTGTGAAAACCATTCCCTGCAAGCTTCTTCAATCCATTATGGAATGGGAAGGGAAATTGCTAGCAGGGTACTTTCCTCCTCAAATTGGCGAGATAATGCATCTGCTACACTATTTTCTTGCCCTTTCTTGTAAATGATCTCATAATCATATCCCAACATTTTGGCGAGCCATTTATTTTGTTGTGGGGAGGATAGGCGTTGCTCCAAAAAATATTTAATACTGTGATGGTCTGTGCGGATTTGGAAACGTCGCCCCAATAAGTAAGGTCGCCAGGTCTCTACTGCATGTAAAATGGCCATTATTTCCTTCTCATAGGTAGATTGGCCCAGATTCTTCCCACTTAGTTGTTGGCTTGTGAAGGCCAAAGGGCGCCCTTCCTGCATTAAGACTGCCCCAATACCCGTACCTGAAGCATCACATTCAATGACAAAAGATTTGGTGAAGTCAGGTAGTGCTAAGACTGGAGTGGAACACATGGCATTTTTGAGAGTTGTAAATGCCTGTTGTGCGTCCTCATTCCAGAAGAATGAATTTTTCTTCAGGAGTTGAGTGAGGGGCTTCGCTATGCAACCATAATTGCGGACAAATTTGCGATAATAGCCTATGAGACCCAAAAATCCTCTCAAGCTCTTAAAGGTCTTAGGTTGAGGCCAATCCTGCATTGCCTGGATCTTTTTGGGGTCCACCTTGACACCTTCACGCCCCACAATGTGGCCCAAATACTCAACTTCTTCCATGCCAAACGAACACTTGGACATCTTGACAAATAATTTATGCTTGCGGAGCAGTTGCAAGAGTAGATCTACATGTTGAATATGTGCGGCCCAAGTGCAACTATAGATGAGGATTTCATCGAAGAAGACAAGGACAAATTTCCTGAGATATGGTTTGAGAAGGTGGTTCATAAGGCTCTGAAAAGTAGATGGGGCATTACAAAAACCGAATGAACTCATAATGGCCTTCATGAGTTTGGAAAGCAGTCTGAATGTCGACTTCCTTCATGCGAATTTGGTGGTAGCCTGAGCGAAGATCCAGCTTAGTGAAGAATTGAGCCCCATTGAGTTCATCCAGCAAATCGTCAACCACCGGGATGGGAAATTTATCTTTGACTGTCAACTTATTGAGGGCCCTGAAGTCTGGACACATCCGCCACTCCCCATCTTTCTTGAGCACCATGACCACCGATGATGAATAAGGACTAATGCTGGGACAAATGACACCTTCTTCCGAAAGTTCCTTGATTATTTTTTCTATTTCATTCTTTTGGGTGAACAGATATCTGTATGGGCGCACATTTGGGGGTTAGGCCCCTGGAACCAAGGTGATGTTATGATCATGTTCCCCTCTCGAGGGTGGAAGCTCATGAGGCTTGTCAAAGACCGGCAGATGGTTATTTAAAATCTGTTGCATCTCAGGATGAATCGATAGAGACTTGGTTTCAACTGCCTAGATGGCATTAAATTGAGCTATAACTCCATGATGGCCCTTTTTTAGCAATTTTTCCATCCTATGCGAGCTGATGATAGAGGGAGCTCCCGCCTGGAGTCCACGGAGGGTATGTGTGGAGTTGTTCTGCTTAAAACTCATATATAACTCCTGGAAATCCATTGTGATTGGCCCAATAGTGCGAAGCCATTCAGCGCCGAGGACAATGTCGCACCCTCCCATGTGTATGGCAAACATGTGGGTCTTCAACTGATAATCCCCCATTTGAAGTTTGACATTTTCACAATGGCCTTCACATTTCATTGTGCCCCCATCCGCAATTTGGACTTGGAAGTTAGAAACTGCTCGTACAAAAAAATGCACTGCTTCCGCGACTTTTTGATGGATGAAATTATTTGTACTTCCACTATCAATCAAGACTACTACTGGGCGATGTTTAATAAAACCTCTGATTTTGAGAGTTTGAGGTGAAGAAATCCCTGCCAAAGCTTGCAGCGAAATAACTTGTTCGTTAGGGACATTGTCCTTTTGGTTGTCCTCTTCTACTGCCTCCTGTTCCTCCAGTGGTGGATCTTCCTCCGATGAGCTATAATCAGTGGCATCAATTTGAAAAAATTTGGGCTCCTTGCATTTATGACCTGGGGAGTATTTTTCATCACAGTAGTAACATAATCCTTGCTTTCTTCTTTCGACCATTTCTGCAGGTGACACCTTTTGAACCTTAAGTATTTGAGTCGTGCTGTGAGCCTGTGGGGGGCGACCCTTATCGGTGAAAATTGGGCGATTGTACTGGGCTGCTAACGCACGTTCCACGTTACGAGCTACCTTACAAGCCTCCGTCCATGTGGGAGGGTGGTGCAGTAAGACGTGGGCTTTTATGGCTTCTTTAAGACCGCTGATAAAACATTCAGTGTAGAACACATCTGAGAGACCCCTAGTGCGGAAGGATAAGGCTTCAAAGGCTGTAATATATTCATCCACTATGCCAGTCTGTCGGAGCTTAGTAAGACGACCCAAAAAAAAAGATTCCTGGTCAAAGCGTTCTGTAAGAGCTTTTTTGAAGGAGGTCCAAGTCATAAAAGGTCCATTGCAACGTTGATGCCATTCCCACCATTGCCACCTTTCATTGTCCAAGTACATGCTCCCCATCATAAGCTGAGTCTCATTATCTAAGATGTTATTCAGATTAAAATACTGCTCCATTTGTGCTATCCATGCTGCTGGGTGAGAACCATCAAATTTATGCATATCCAACTTGGGAGGTCGCGGACGGGATTGTTGGTGGGGGCCCCCGAGGTGAAGAGAGTGGCGAGACTCAACCTCACTGTGTCCATTGCCAATATACGCCTCCTCATGGGCTTCCTCCTTGCCCTTCGGGATTATGCTAGTTAGTCGGTCAAGCTGAATTTGGAGGGATTTCAAGGATTCTTCAAGTTTGTCCATCCTCTCATTGGCCATAGCTTGAGCTCTAGTTTCTACCATGCACCGACCTGATGTTCTTGAAAATTGGGACCGCCAATTTTTTTTTTTTCCACTAAGAATTGAATGGTACCACCGTGCTCAGCTCTTTGTCCTGATTCTGATGGGCTAGATCACCAATAAGCACCCCGGGAGATCTTTTTCTTTTGTTGAAAACTCTTAATGGAGATTTACTCCTTCCTTAGGAATACTGCAGTAGCCGAATCCTCAAAATGTCAATGCTACCAAAAGTCCTGCGAAAATCATGCCCCGGTATAGGAACCCCACACAACTACTCAGATCAGGTGGATCTGAGAGATCTGAATGGCGGATCGGATAGCTCTGAGTGGCGGAACAGATTGCTGCTGCAGATCTGATGGATCTAATAGATCGGAATGGTTGGTCTACTAACTCGGAACTGCGGGACTGATGTCTGCTGCTGCTACACCCCTTTGCGGGGGCGGATCTGGCAGAGATGATGTGTGATCCCCAGATAAAAAAGGGAACTATGGTCTCGAGGAGTGTCAGGTGCTACAGATCGCAATATACATAAGGGTCTGATAGTAGTACTCGACCCAATGTTTCAGGGCTCTAACTAAGGAGGATCAACCGTACCCTTAGCCGTACAACCCGACTACCTTATCGTACGGGCGAGTAATCTCTCTGAGTGCTGTTATTGGTGTATTGTAGCAGCAAGACGACCGACGGTTTATATATGGCGAGGTTGCAGAGGAGCTAAGGGGCTTCCGATATACCCAGAAGGTACGTGGAAAACAGTCCGTACGCGGTTCTGTCTAATGCGCTACTACTCGAAGGGGTACCCACAAGGGTTACAAGGGAGTCCAACAAGTGTGACCACCTCTTGTATTTCCTGCGTGCATGCCTCCCCAAATCTACAGGTTTATGCGCTCAACGACAGATCCCGTGGTTTAAAGACGTCGGAACACGTCTCTAGCCAAATTTTTTTTTGCTAAGAAATGGAGATCCCACCGGCCCTGGAAAGTGCTCTGATACCACTTGTTATGCTCTTAACCTGCAAAAGATACCCAAATACAGAATATGCGAAGAAAGATACCCAGAACATAGAATAGTGAGAGACAACAACAAATATTTTATTATTCAGAAAGCAATGTTCACTGGCCTCTTCGAGGGGGCAACCTCCAATAGAGCAGAGCTCAATACAAAAATAAGACACGATGCTCCTCGCAAGGAGTCTTTATCCTTTATATATGACTCATACATGCAATACCATGGATCAATATCATGGGTTTTATTAATACCATCTATCTAATACCATGGCCCATTTGCAACTAACTGTGGTCCCGTCATTAAATGCGGGTTAACCACTTACAATTATTAATATGGGCTTTATTGGCTCTTTACTATGACTCGATCCCACTACATAAATAAGGGGGTTAGGGTGGGACCCTAACAAACAACATGCCCTCGCATACATGGTTACATTATTAATTTTACTTACGGTCATTCCTTTTTAAAGCAAATTTAAAGGGAACATTTGCGACAAATAAAATTTAAGATAGCCACCAATTTTTTACACTTAATAAAGGTAGTATTGACTGTAATTGAAGGTACCATTGAATATTACGTATTTATGTTTACCTAAATATTGAATAATATTTTGATTATTAATTTATAATGTTTTTATTAAACAAGTGTTACATGGTAGTTTAGTATGGAGAAATTAGAGGTTTTCATGGAATAGCTTGTTATATAAAAAACAATGTTGCTCCTCACATTTGGCCTTTAAAGATCTGTTGTTGCCCGGATTGTACAAGCACTACGACAACTACTCAGGGTGGGGGTTGTCACTCTGATCCCCACCCACTCCGTTCCAGCTGTCTTCCAACAATAGAGTATGGAGGGTAGTTCCTATGAAATGAGGCGAAGGAAGGCACGTTGGGAACCAACTTGCTTGGGAGACACAGATGAGTGGCCTAGTCACTTGGTTGAATTTGAGCAATACTATTGATTAGATTATATTTTCGAGTATGAGCCCAGTGCCTTATGGAGTCTCAATTCTTGCTTATTGTAGATTGAAACCAAGTGACTGGATGGACACCCGTTGCTTAAATGTGTTGGAAATACTGAGAGGGGGGTGAATCAGTATTTCTTTTCAATTGTTATTTTTACCAGTTAAAACATTTATATTCAGAACACAAGATGAACAACAAGAATAAATGCTTTTATTAATATAATATGTGCAATAAAATAGATACAATATATTTATGATTCCAATATGTTGCCAAGCACCAACTTGGACTTTTGTGAGGCTCCAACCTCTAGAGCACCAACATTGTTTTGTCAAGGCACCAACCTTGGACTTAGGAGCACCAACTCCCAGGACACCAATCCTTCGAGTTTTGAGGCACCAACCTCAAGGGCTCCAACCCTCTGCTGCAAACTGTCTGGATCTGTTTTGTCAAGGCACCAACCTTGGATATAGGAGCACCAACTCCAAGGACACCAATCCTTCAAACTTTTGAGGCACAAACCCCAAGGGCTCCAACCCTCTTGTCAAGGCATGTTTGATAGTAATGTTCTGCTCTCAGAACTCTTCTTTACTGAGTTCTGTATATTTACAACTTCACTGTAGTCTCCATGCTCCAACATCAATGGCAATCAGTCTTCATATGAAGAACTCTATGCAACTCTTCATACTATCCACACAGAGTCTGCAATAGACATCATAATCTTTGATAATGTCTCCACACAGCTTTAGTGAGTCTACTATTAGCTGCACTAAGCTTTGATTAATTCATCGCTGGTCTGAGCCTTTCATAGGTTAGCCCGATCAACAGAGTTGCTTGTCCGTCGGCTTCCTTCTGTCCTGCTGGACCTTCGGATCCCTCTTGTCTTGTTGGACCTTCGGCTTCCTCTTGTCTTGCTGGACCTTCGGATCCCTATTGTCTTGTTGGACCTTCGGCTTCCTCCTGTCTTGCTGGACCTATTGCTGCCTCTGTTTCTTCTAGTTTTTTCAACCTCTAAACTTTCCTTGTTCTCTGTTTTATATCCTAATACGCCTGACCTTTGGCTTCCTCCTTGCTCGCTTGAGCTTCGGCTTCTTCAACGCTTGCTCGACCTTCTGGCTTCCCTCCTCCGGTCGCTTTAGCTTCCTCTGCGCTCGCTTGTCCATCTACGCTCGCTTGATTCTTCGGCTTCTCGGTCCATGGCTTCCTCTATCAACAGATAGGTCCCACATGCCACGTCATTATCTAATCACAATCACAACTTTTTGGAGGTCTTTTATAAGTCGTGCCTATATGATGCAGGACATCCTTTTCTTAATTACTCGCCTATGCACGTGTCTCGAGGCACACCTTATCACATATCGCTATCGTAATGGTTCAGGCCCAGTAACTATCAGAAGCGTTAATTTATGTTTTTGGCCTTAAAAAACCCGGGCAACATTACTTATCGGAATACACAGGAATACACGGAAAAACACCCTCTGAACACATAAGGCTGGACTTCAAATGCATTACCCCTGCATCTATAACTTCATCGGGTCCGCTCCTTCACAACTTTATCACAATCAGCAAATTTGCACATAACATAGCCAATTCCCCGATACTCGAACGCGATATTATTTTAAATTGTTTTAATAACTCCATCGGGTCCATATATATATATCGCAATCGGCGCTTTCAATGTGGCAAGGATTTACAAGAGGCTTGTGATATGCGACGAATGCGATAATATATTAAATCATATTGCAATGGTCCAGTCGGGTCCGTATATTATCGCAATCGGAGGTTTCGGGGGTGACAACCCTTTATAACTTGCGCTATGAGAGTTCCAATAGACAAATGCGATAATATATTAAATCATATTGCAATGGTGTAATCGGGTTTGCATACATATCACTATCACAGTTTTAACATGACAAGGCTTTAAACGCTGCGATACATAACTCTCGATATGCTTAAGCTGCATATAATCAAACTTCACACTTTGCTTTGATATATCAGACTTAACCACAAAACCCTCTCTTAACGTTGTTTATGCGTAAACTTAACCCATAAACCTTTATCCCCTTTAGTTCTATTATAACCCTCGTATAATGGGAATATACACAAACACTCAGAAACTTACATTTTCCACTTTTCCATAGCTTTGGTGCGTTTATCGATGCTTACCTTTATCAGAGTCATTCTCCACCGTATATTTCCCTCTATCAGATCTGACCGTTGATATTACACCCGAAGTTCCAAATAGTCCGTTGATCCTCTGCCATCGATCACCTCCCGCAAGGTCCAACGGTTCACAAGGATTTCGGGTGGACAAATAGCTCAAGGATTACCCGCCCGAAAAATGGTTTCCTCTCTCCTCCTCGCTGCTACATGTCGCTCGGTTAATGGAATCAGGCGCTCTTCTCTAAATACTACTTACCGCTTGAAAACCATTGCCACTGTTACAAATCTGCCTTTTGGAATATAACCACGTGCATTCACTTTGACTTTAACCTGATATTATATACTTTAACTCGATATATGTGGTTATATACTTTAACCCGATATATACTCCTCCGCTCTTTTCTGGTCTGATATGACTCCACGATGGCTTCCGATGCACTGCTCCAATAGCTCTTCTCTGATATTCCTCCGATATCGCATGATATAGCTCCTTTGTTAACTGCTCTTCCACTGGCTTCTCCTCCTGATGTGTGTTCCTCTTTGTTTCTTCTCTTTTGATGACTTCTTCCTCGTTGCGGGACTTATTGGGCATATAATACATGCGATACTCCCGATATGGTTGTTTATGCTCCTCCACTATGTGTTCCTCTTTGTTTCTTAGTTCTTACCTTTTTCCGCTATGTGTTCCTCTTTGCTTCTTCCGTTGAACTTCTTCCTCTGGCTTTTCTTTGACTACTCCTGTTCTGAGCTTCCAATGAGCTCTTCCGATGGTTTCCCTGATGGCTTTGCTCCTTGGCTTCTTACTCCTGTTTCTTCATGGATCTGCTCTGCTTCTCCTAGAATATTGCCATATTGACATCAATGACAATCCAGGTCAACAATCTCCCCCTTTGTTATTGATGGCAATATTCTTCTTCTCTCCCCCTTTGACATCAATGGCAAAGGAGTGCTCAGGGACTCCCCCTATCAAACTGCTTATGTTCTTTGAGTATGTTACTCCCTCTGTAATAGTGCTCTTCCTTGTTTTTCAAGATAGAGGGATTGATGCTTTATCATCAGTTAGCACATTATCCCCTCTTCATGCCTCAGAACTACTTTATCATGGCTTCAACAATGCTTAAGGATGCTCCACTTCAATGCTTTCAAAACATATTGCAAATAGACACACACCAAATGATCAAGTCCAGGTTTTTATGCTTCAATCCATATTCTGTTGTCTCCACAGTCAGAATTAAGAGGGCTTCATAGTCTGAATCAAGAGAAAATGCCATTGAAATTGTCTTTCTTGCTATCTCTCTTTAGATCATAGTTCCTTTGTATTTCTGTGCTTCTCCTTAAGTTACTGAGCTATATTCTACTACCCTTTCTATAGTCTTTTGATGAGCCATCTTTTCCTTGTGTTCTTGAAAAAAACGATCTTTGCAAGTTATCTCCACAAGCAGATTTTGATATCCAATCTATGACTGTCTTTTAAATTCTTTTTTTCTGATTGGCTTCTTTTTGCAATGTTTCAATTTTGTTAGATGCTGCCAACTGCTCTTGCTTCATGCTTCATTCCCAGATGTATCTGTTTGTTTGAAGGTTGCCTCTATTTGTGTCCATAATCTACCTGTTCTCACATCAAATCCCTGAGTCGAAACATTTAACATCTGTAATATCAGCACCATAGTTATTTGCCCTATTTCTCTAGTATTAGATGACCTTCTTTGTTGCTCCAATTACTACTTAGTGATCAAGTGGAAAACATCTTCAACAACAGTTCAAAGAATAGTTAAGAGATCAATTCTTCAATGGGGTGCTCCTGAGAGATGATCTTTATCAAAGAATGATTGTTAATATAGCTCAATAAGGATTTCATAAGGACCCTTTCATGAATAGCTTCTGAAATAATGATAAAGAATCACAGGCTCCCCCTAACTGTATGCATCATCTCTTTTGGCAGAGTCTTCCCATCAAATGCTTAGATTGTCAAAAATCAGGCCAATAACATGTGTTGTTGGCTGGAGAGTTCAAGGGACTTTCGGATTGTATTTGCTTCCTTCTCCATACTTGTGTAACTTTCTTCTTTTGCATGGTTCTAGCTTGTGTAAGAGCCCAAGTTAAGTTACAATCACGTGCCATATGACCAATGTTATGACACTTGAAGCATTCTACATTGTTCATGAATAAGAATTCATGATTTCTTCCTGCAAAATTGTTCCTTGGAGATTGTTGGGGACCATAATATCTATCTTTATGATATGGTTGGGGACCATAACATATATCTTTATGATATGCTTTACAATCTTTTGCCATGTGACCAAAGTTTGTACAAGAATAACAATAACCAAGAAATAAACTTTGGTACCTGGGGGATGGAGATTTCCTTGATGTACTTCTGAAGTCTTTATGTCTTGAGATCCTTTGATGATAACCATTGCTTCTAACATCCTTGACATTATCTACATTTCTTCTTGGAGCAGGATTTCTTCCATTGTTGCCTTGATTTTTCTCCTTGCCTTTGCTGGAAATGGGAGCATCACCATTTCTTTCTGGCTTCTTCACGTCCCTTTTGTTTGAAGCATTATCATTCTTGTTTGAGGATTCACCTGCATACCCGAGACCTGATTTATCAAATGGACATCTTTGATGGCTGAGCATGTCATCCAAGGCTTGAGAGCTCTTCATGGTTTTGATCCCTTCAACCTTTTTCCTGAGGAGGAAAATCTCTTCTTCCAATCTTTCACACTCATATTTCTTCTTAGCAAGTTGTTTCTCAGTTTCTTCCTTAATATGAGCAGCTTCATTTGCTTCTATTTTAAAGGAGATGATATCTGACTTCATTTTGAAGATTTCTTCATTTTCCTTTGCTACACTGCTCTCCATTTCTTCCTTGATCCTTGTAGCTTTACATGTTTCAGCCTTGAGAAGTTTGATGTTAGATTTTAATTTGAATAATTCTTCATCCTTTGCTTTTAGTTGACATATCATGGTGTTTCTCTTCTTTTCTGCTTCATCGATCTGCTCTTATATGATTGCTAATGCTTCCATTGTCTTCTCAGCTCCTTGTGCTAACTTTCTTGCTTCTTGTAGTTGACTTGACAAGGTATCTTCCCGTTTCTTTGTTTTATCCAATTGATTTGTCATGGATATTACTTCTTCATGATGATTTCTTTTGTTTTGATGAAATTCCTTCTTAAGCTTGGCAAGCTCTTCATCCCTTCCCTGTATTTGAAGCTGGACAAGGTCAACTTTCTCCCTTGTTTGGTATTGGTCACCAGCTAGTGCTTTCTTCTTAAGTTCCTTGTTTTCCTTTTTCAAACTGATAATCTCTTCCATGGCAACTGTAAGTTGAGCGAGGAGATCTTCTACAAAATCTTCTTCATTCTCTTCATCTTCTAGGTCTTCTTTAGCCTTGATGTCATCATTCTCATTTTTCAGCTTCTATGATGGGTTCTGCATTTTCTTCTTGATTTCTATCATTTTCTTGACTGATGGTCATGGTCAATTCTCCTTTTGAGTGAAGGTCATGAAATTTGTCCCTGTTATATATCTAGGGGGGATAATATGGGGTACCAAGGGAGGTACCCAATGTAATAATGTAATAATGGGATGGGCCATAGTAATAAATAAGGTGGTTAACCCATATCATGTAAGGGACCACAAGTAGTTAGTAATAATGTAATGGGCCCATGGTATTAGTTGATGGTATGAGGGAACCATGGTAATGACCCATGGTATTGTATGTATGAGGCCTATATAGAGGCTAGAGACTCCACATGGAGAGATGTCAAGGAATAGTGTCAAGGATTATTGTATGAACATGCATATGGCTTGTGGAGTGTTCTCCTTCCTTAAGGAGTGAATGTATGGTGTTGCCCTACCTTAAGGGTTTGATCAATAAAGAAGCATTTCTATATTTTGATCTTGTTATTCTTGGGTTTATTTATATTATCATATATTTCTGGGTTAGATCTATAACAAGTGGTATCAAAGCTATAACAAATGGTATCAGAGGACTTTCTTGGGCAAAAGTGGAGAAATTTTATTTTATTTTATTTTTATTTATTTATTTATTATTTTTTTTTCAAGATTTCGGGGGCGGCGAGTTTGCAGATCAGATCTGTATGTTTTGGTGCAAGATCTGCAAAATCTAATTGCAGATCTGGATTCTTTGTGAAAAAATAGCCGATTTCAAAAAAAAAATCGGTTGAATCGGAGTCCGGATGAAGGAGATATCGCTGATCTAAAAATCAATGGGGTTGTAGACAATTTTTCAGGGCAGTGAGTTTGCGGTGCATATCTGGACGTCCTGGCACAAGATCTGCAAAATCTAATTGTAGATCTGGATTATATGTGAAAAAATAGCCGATTTCAAAAAAAAAATCGGTCGAATCGGAGTCCGGATGAGGGAGATATCGTTGATTTAAAATCAGCTCTTTTTGCAGAAATTTTGGTGACAATGGGAGAGTTACAGTGCAGATCTGAAATTCTAGTGCCTGTATCAAGATTTCTATCACATGGGCAGATGCAGAATGATTGTTCCATTTCCGAAACCAGGTCATAATACGAATTCTAAGCAATATTGACTAAACTGTGACAATTTCAAATTTTCGCTAAGTAAGTGAATTTTTTCCAAACCTTCATGGCTTCTAGCAAGGAATTTTTTACAGGGAATGATAAGGGTCCTACTATTGAAGAACACATAAATGAATACAAGAGGTTATTTAGACACAATTGGAAATGGGTGGCAATGGCTAAATTTGAAGATGAGGCAGCCACATGGTGGGGATTGAAGTGTTTCAACCTGCCTGATGAAGAATTTGAAAACTTACTTTTAGATAGATGGTCTCATGCCAGAAAACAAGATAAGGAGAAACATGTGGGTCTATTTCCTACTGGTATATCCTTATTACAGGTTCATGGATTGATTCAGAAAGAGAAGATCATTGTTTCTATAAATCCTAGTTGCAAGCATAATTTCATCAATGTTAATTTGACAAAAAAATTGCAAACTCCAACAAAACACATTGAAAACACACAAGTGGATAATGAGGATGTTCTAGTGTATACGGATTTGAAGATTTTTATGGATAAGTATGTGTTGCATGGTGATTTTTATACTTTAGAGATGGATAATATGGATGTTGTTTTGGGATATCCTTGGATGGAATCTGCGAGTACTATCAATATTAATGTGCAGAAGAAATTCCTGAAGCTCTGGTATAAAAAGAAGAAAATCACATTACATGATATTTCCATCAATAAACAGGTAGAGTACATGGAGGCTGAAGTAGAAGATGTTCCAGGGACTGACATATCAGATGATGAGTCAGTGATGATTGACAATCAAACACAAACAGAAGCTGAAGCAGAAAAGGTTACAAGTGCTGATACATCAGATGAGGGCTCAATGGTTGAAGTCATATTGGAAAAGAACACACCACAACAGGCACCACAGCAGGATGAATTAAAGAAAAATACACCGTGGGTTAAAACTTCAACATATCATCACCCACATCACCCCGCAAGACAACCATCAAGATGACAACCAATTAGCCACACGGACAACAACCCTCGCAGGACAGATAGAGAGGAGCGAAGATCCACCTACTACACATCAACACAGAAGCGCTACCACGGTCAACTTCCATCTCAAGCGAGTGAGGCACTAGCGAGACCGAGGGTTCACCTCTCTCTTGGATGGCTAGATGCACGTGCATGGTACCAGTGGACTACTCTTTTGAGTAGATCTTATTATTTGTGTTCTTCCCATGTTTCGGGGACGAAACATGTTAGGGGGGTGGAATGTTATATATCTAGGGGGGATAATATGGGGTACCAAGGGAGGTACCCAAGGTAATAATGTAATAATGGGATGGGCCATAGTAATAAATAAGGTGGTTAACCCATATCATGTAAGGGACCACAAGTAGTTAGTAATAATGTAATGGGCCTATGGTATTAGTTGATGGTATGAGGGAACCATGGTAATGACCCATGGTATTGTATGTATGAGGCCTATATAGAGGCTAGAGACTCCACATGGAGAATGTCAAGGAATAGTGTCAAGGATTATTGTATGAACAAGCATATGGCTTGTTGAGTGTTCTCCTTCCTTAAGGAGTGAATGTATGGTGTTGCCCTACCTTAAGGGTTTGATCAATAAAGAAGCATTTCTATATTTTGATCTTGTTATTCTTGGGTTTATTTATATTATCATATATTTCTGGGTTAGATCTATAATAAGTAGTATCAGAGCTATAACAAGTGGCATCAGAGCTATAATAGTCCCATATACCCTTTGTTGACGAACATTTTCCTAAATTGTTCTTTATAGAATCAGGTAGCCCATTCAAGATTGCATTTATTGCTTTTGCATTGTACTCCTTGGATTCTCCATCCATCATGCTATCAACAATCACTGATTTCCAGATTTCAGTGCCTTGAGTCTTTAATAAATTCCTCATTCTTGCTTTCCATATATTAAAGTTTCTATTGAAACATGGAGCCTTCTCAAATTGGCTGTCTTCTATTTTAGTGGTAGAGGGAGACACATCTTTAGGAGGATTGGAGACTTTCTTCCTTGACTTCGCCATTTGTGTTCTAAAGATCAACTTTCAAGCTGTTTAGGCTTTGAGTGAAGGTACTGGCTTTGATACCAATTGTTGGAAACACTGAGAGGGGGGTGAATCAATATTTCTTTTCAATTGTTATTTTTACCAGTTAAAACATTTATATTCATAACACAAGATGAACAACAAGAATAAATGCTATTATTAATATAATCTTTGCAATAAAATAGATACAATATATATATGATTCCAATCTGTTGCCAAGCACCAACTTGAAATTTTGTGAGGCTCCAACTTCCAGATCACCAACTCTGTTTTGTTAAGGCACCAACCTTGGACTTAGGAGCACCAACTCCCAGGACACCAATCCTTCGAGTTCTGAGGCACCAACCTCAAGGGCTCCAACCCTCTGCTGCAAAATGTCTGGATCTGTTTTGTCAAGGCACCAACCTTGGATATAGGAGCACCAACTCCAAGGACACCAATCCTTCAAACTTCTGAGGCACCAACCCCAAGGGCTCCAACCCTCTTGTCAAGGCATGTTTGATAGTAATGTTCTGCTCTCAGAACTCTTCTTTATTGACTTCTGTCTGTTTACAACTTCACTGTAGTCTCCATGCTACAACATCAATGGAAATCAGTCTTCATACGAAGAAGTCTATGCAACTCTTCATACTTTCCACACAGAGTCTGCAATAGCCATCATGATCTCTGATAATATCTCCACACAACTTTAGTGAGTCTACTATTAGCTGCACTAAACTCTAATTAATTCATTGCTGGTCTGAGCCTTTCACAGGTTAACTCGATCAACAGAGTTGCTCGTTCGTCGGCTTCCTCCTGTCCCGCTGGGCCTTCGGCTTCCTCTTGTCCTGCTGGACCTTCGGTTTCCTCCTGTCCTGCTGGACCTACCGCTGCCTCTGTTTCTTCTAGTTTTTTCATCCTCTAAACTTTCCTTGTTCTCTGTTTTATATGCCTGATACCCCTGACCTTTGGCTTCCTCCTTGCTCGCTTGAGCTTCGGCTTCCTCAATGCTCGCTCGACCTTTTGGCTTCCCTCCTCTGGTCACTTTAGCTTCCTCTGCGCTCGCTTGTCCATCTGCGCTCGCTTGATTCTTCGGCTTCTCGGTTCATGGCTTCCTTTGTTAACAGAGAGGTCCCACATGCCACGTCACTATTTAATTGCAATCGCAACTTTCTAGAGGTCTTTTATAAGTCGTGCCTATATGACGCAGGACATCCTTTTCTTAATTCCTCGCCTATGCACATTTCTCGAGGCACACCTTATCGCATATCGCTATTGCAATGGTTCAGGCCCACTAAACTATCGAAAGCGTTAATTTATGCTTTTGGCCTTAAAAAACCCGGGCAACGTTACTTATCGGAATACACAGGAATACACGGAAAAACACCCTCCGAACACATAAGGCCGGACTTCAAATGCATTACCCCTGCATCTATAACTTCATCGGGTCCGCTCCTTCACAACTTTATCGCAATCGGCAAATTTGCACATAACATAGCCAATTCCCCGATACCCGGACGCGATATTATTTTAAACTGTTTTAATAACTCCGTCGGGTCCATATATATATATATATATATATATATATATATCGCAATCGGTGCTTTCAATGTGGCAAGGCTTTACAAGAGGCTTGCGATATGCGACGGATGTGATAATATATTAAATCATATTGCAATGGTCCAGTCGGGTCCGTATATTATCACAATCAGAGGTTCCGGGGGTGACAACCCTTTATAACTTGCGGTATGAGAGTTCCGATAGGCGGATGCGATAATATATTAAATCATATTGCAATGGTGTAATCGGGTCCGCATACATATCGCTATCGCAGTTTTAACATGACAAGGCTTTAAATGCTGCGATACATAACTCCCGATATGCTTAAGCCGCATATAATCAAACTTCACACTTTTCTTTGATATATCAGACTTAACCACAAACCCTCTCTTAGCGTTGTTTATGCGTAAACTTAACCCATAAACCTTTATCCCCTTTAATTCTATTATAACCCTCGTATAATGGGAATATACACAAACACTCGGAAACTTACATTTTTCGCTTTTCCATAGCTTTGGCGCGTTTATCGTTGCTTGCCTTTATCAGGCTCATTCTCCACCGTAGATTTCCCTATCAGATCTGACGGTTGATATTACACTTGAAGTTTCAAATAGTTCGTTGATCCTCCGCTGTCGATCACCTCCCGCAAAATCCAACGGTTCACAAGGATTTTGGGTGGACAAATAGCTCGAGGATTACCTGCCCAAAAAACTATTTCCTCTTTCCTCCTCACTGCTACGCGTCGCTTGGTTAATGGAATCGGGCACTCTCCTCTAAATACCACTTACCGCCTAACGTCCGCCCGAAAACCACTGCCACTGTTACAAATCCGCCTTTTGGAATATAACCATGCGCATTCACTTTGACTTTAACCCGATATTATATACTTTAACTCAATATATGTGATTATATCCTTTAACCTGATATATACTCCTCCGCTCTTTTCTGGTTTGGTATGACTCCGCGATGGCTTCCGATGCACTGCTCCAATAGCTCTTCTCTGATATTCCTTTGATATCGCATGATATGGCTCCTCTGTTAGCTGATCTTCCGCTGGCTTCTCCTCCTGATGCGTGTTCCTCTTTGTTCCTTCTCTTTTGATGACTTCTTCCTCTTTGCGGTACTTCTTAGGCATATAATACATGCGATACTCCTGATATGGCTGTTTATGCTCCTCCACTACGTGTTCCTCTTTGTTTCTTAGTTCTTACCTTTTTCCGCTGTGTGTTCCTCTTTGCGTCTTCCGTTGAACTTCTTCCTCTGGCTTTTCTTCGACTGCTCCTGTTCTAAGCTTCCAATGAGCTCTTTCGATGGTTTCCCTGATGGATTTTCTCCTTGGCTTCTTACTCCTGTTTCTTCATGGATCTGCTCTGCTTCTCCTAGAATATTGCCATATTGACATCAATGACAATCCAGGTCAACAAAATGATTGGCTAACCTATATGATGTGCAAATCCTAGGATCTATGTGTGATGCAGTGATCTTGGTTATTTTTAGTTATATGCCTAATTTAAATAGAACCTCTTCCCTAATTGTTTTGAGAAACAGTCTTCAGAATAGGTTGTGAAATGGAAGCCAAAGGGAAGCAAACAATGGCTTGATTAACGATACCTCCCCTTGTGTTCCACCCACCTAGTGCCTCTAGCGCTGCAGAGACTATGGCTCTAAGGTCAATGTGTTAACCACTAAGAAGAGTTGAATCTCTCAAGGTAATTGGAAAAGGGTTGCCCTAGATCTCTATCAACCTAGCTTATGTTAGGAGGTAAATTTTAATGCAATCTAGAACTAGGATGCTTGTGCAAGAGATTATGAGTGAGACTTTTAGGTGAGATTACTTAAGTGTTTCTTTAAGTACTTAGTTATATTTTACCGCAGTTATGATGTTAAGAACTTTAGAACATGTAATCTCAACCAAAAGTCAAGTGTGAGATTTCGGTAGTGCCAACTAGAAATAAAGATATCCACAAGATGTGATTGCTCAAAAATATAGATCCACAATTTATAAACAATAGAGCAACAATTAACCAATGATTCAGTATGATAAGCCAATGACCATTATCCACAAAAGACAATAAGTGTTCTTAGCCAATGTTCTTCAACACAATATGATTTACCAATTTTCGAGTTAAGAACACTTAGATGCAATTTATATCACCACCAATTAGATGCACAAATGAAGCAAATTATACCAATTGGGGTTAGAGAGACTTGGGAGTAATTTACGTAACTTAAACCAAAGATTGGAATGTGCTTAGAGAGTGAGCTTATTAAATGTGAATTACAAACTTTGTAGCATATAAACTCACAAGGAAAACACAATGTTAGTCACTTCCACAATGTAAATGCTAGGAACAAGTAACAACAAAATATAGAGCTACGAAAACACTTGTGCACTTTATGTTCTAATGATATTTTTATGAGAAATAAGTGACTATTATGACAACAGTAAAAGATTTATGACAACAATAAGTAAATATCAATTCCACAATGCATATGCTTGCCCAATATCACAAAAAATAACCCAACTGCCAAGTAAACTTAGCTAATTCAAGAATTAGATGTATTAACCCTTTTACGATGTGTTTTTCAGAGAGATTCCAATTCTGATCTACTTATTACAACAATAAATAAATCACAAATCAACAAGCTATTGATGTTAGAAACAATGCCCAATATGGCCAAAAATAAGAAAATTTCACTGAAACTGAAAAAATTAAGTTTTTTGACCTTCTTTAAGTGAATGATTCAGAAATTTCAGATCTAATATTTTCAGTTATGCAGTAAATTCCATCAAGCAGAAAATTAGATCTAAGCTAGATCTAAGGTGTGCAAGTGGCCAAAATTTAGGAAAACCACTATTTAACAATTTTGAACAATTTGACCAATTTATGTGAATTTTGGGCCTAATTATCACTATTTTGACTGCTGTAATAAAACAGAGAGAAAGTAAAGATTTAGAGGTCAAACCCTAGGCCTAAGGCCTTGTAGATACACTTGCCCAAGTGGCCCAAAATTTTAGGATGAAGATGCCACCTGAAAATCAAACTTTTGGAGACCAAACACCTGCAAAACCACCAAGGAATCAGTCCTGGAAATTTCAGAGGAGGGTTTAGGGCAGAAAAGGTCAAGAAAAGCCAATACGAGGTTAGTGAAGGCCAACGTTGAGAGAAGAGGGGCCTAGGAGGGCAAATCAAGGGTAAAAATGGCGAGAGGAGATTAGAAAGAGGTAACGCTGGAGGAGGGCCACCAAAGGTTGGAAAACTAGGGAAAAAGCCCTAAAAGGGTTACCGTGGGCCCCACAAAGGCCACGACCTGAGGAAAGAGAGTCGCAAAAAACGACCCTAATACCCTGACGCTGGGCCCATAAGGGAGGGCCGAAGCCCTAGAAGGCTGATGCTGGCGCTAAGAGGCCATAAAATTGACACAGAGGCTGAACAAGGCTGACACATACCAAGGATGGGAGACGTTGGCCCTAGGAGGGAGGCCTGAAAAGAGGAAACCCTTGTCTCAAAAATTTATTTCTCTTTTGGATTTGAATTTTGCTGCAAAATCTTCATTGAATAGCGCTGCAAAATTTTCTAGAGACTAGAGCTTACCCTAAAATGCCTAGTTCTAGCTCTTCTTCAACTTGATCTCTTGATCCAGCTTGCACAAAATATAAATAAAACACCCAAACCCCAAATATATACAAAATACTCAAAACTCCAAAACCCAAGTTAGAAAAAATAATTTACAAATTAGATCTACAAAATTATTTACAAGATCTATAAATATACAAGGGTTTTGAAAATCAGTACTTCAGTACCTGCGAACACTATGTATTTATCTCAAAAATAATCTATTAAATCACGTGGGGAATCAAACCACCTAAGATTAACCCAAAACTATCAATAACATGATTTTATCTCCATCTAATGAAAAAACAGAGCTTACCAATATTCAACACAAAATAGAGATGCCCATAGTCAGTACTTACCACAAATCAGTAAGCAAGAACACCTTCAATTGCACCGCAATGTCTTTATTATGATATAAGGAATAGTTCCCAACAGAACAATAACATTATAAAAATGCTTCAACAACAATTTTGTAGTCAGAGATCATCATGCTAGAGACTCAAATAACACTCTAATTTATAGATCAATTGTCCAAGTGGAAAAATAACGACTAGTTTCTTTGATCATTGTCAAAATAATCTTGGCCTTTGATTTTTATTTTTTTTTTATTTTTGAGGAATTTTAAAATTTATTGTTTAATTCAATTTTTATTAGCTCAAAATTAATTATTTTGAGCTAATTTCCTAAAAAATTTGATTGATTTAACCACTAAGGTCTAAAGGTCCAAATTTTATTGAAAATAATATTCATTTGGTGGAGGACCTTTAAAAATTGATTCCTTTAAGACTCACGATTTTTTCCGCTTGAAAAATTAATTTTCCTAAGACAACTTAATTTGACTCTAATTAATTAGTTTTCTAGCTTAGGATCTAATTTTATTTTGTCAGAAAAATTAATTAATTTACACGAGGGCCTATTTAATATTTTTTCCACCCTCTAATACATAATATTTTTTACATTTACAACCCTCAAAGGGGGAATACACATTTCACTTAGACCCTCAAGACACGTACTCCATCTGCGACACAATATGAGCTAGTAGACGAAGTGATTTGTAATTAATAATTTAGCCAACTAGTTTAAATTATTCCCAAATCACTTTTACATTAGACTCGACTAAAACACTAGGACTCACTTAAGACTTTGATGAAGATTACACCCTAGCTTTGGAGTGAGACTGGAGGGAAAAACTCTATTGACCATCTGTGTTTAGAAACACACATGAGTTAGTGAGATGAAAAATCTCTTAGGATGAAACTTTTCGCCAAAATAATAGGCTTACCTAGGTTGTTACATATATTCAAGGTCTTACTAGCATCATTTACATTACATAACTTGCATAATGGGTTTACAATGACACATGAATAGTTGATATATGATCAGATTTTGTTGAAAAAATTGGTCCTTCAGCTTCCTTGGAACTTTGACAAATCAAGTGCAACAAGATCGACCCCCTCAATTAATACATTTTGATCGAAACTTCTGACTCTAACGCCAATAGAATTTATCTCACAATTTGTTATTTTTCTCCTATCAACTCAACTTTCTATAAGAAAAACAACTTGGATAAGAATTGCCCCTTTAATACCTTAGAACACGATATTCATAGTCTAAGGAATGAAGGTAATATGCTCTTGTTAGAGGACTTTAATGCTAAAACTGCTACTAACCAAGATACTCTCCTAAATAATAACTCTCACCCTAATCCCCTACATGTTGAATTTTGTTTATGGTCACTCTTCATAATGTATATTTTCATCAGTATGTATTATAAGCATGTTCTTCAAGCTCAAAAGAAAAAAATATTATTCATAAATTTGTCAAAAGAGAAATTATGAAAGGCATGTTCTTCATGATCTTTGCAAAATAAAAAATTGAATTTTAAATTTGTATTTTTGCCACCACAAGTGACCAAATCGACCCTCCAAGCCATCATGTCGACCTGCCCAAAGAGACACCCATTCACATCACTTGAAGGCTATAAGTAGCCCATTCGATCTCCTTCTAAGTGCATTTCATATCATGATCATATCTCTGTTCTAAGCGAAGAAAACAACGAGTATAAATGCTGAAAACAAAAGGAAGAAATGCACTTTATCTACCCTTGTTCTAGCAGACAAAATGAAGTTGATTTCTAATTGAGTTTCTATGGCATACCTTTTGTGGTATAGTGCGAAGTTTGAGGCTAAGTTGTAGGTCCAATTTCGACCCTCTTCTAGACATGAAGCAAACCTTGTTGCAAAGATCTTGTGGATGGATTTGAGGACACTTGTCTTGGAATTTGTGGAGGGTTGGCTTGGCTCTTGGTGGATGGTCATCTTTCTTCTATGATGGCCAATTTTTCTATGCCTTTGATGTCTCTTGTTGAATTGATTCTGTAAGGAAGGATTGCTGGGTTTTTCCTCCATGTGGGTTTTCCCAAGGTAAACTCTTGTGTTCTTTGTGGCTGTCTCTTCATGATCCTAATATCATATATTGTTGATGTCTTTTGTATAATTTCTTAATGATGGAATAATGAGTAATAAATAAGAATTTGAATAGTCAAAATCATTAGAAGTAATTGTTTGTATAGAAGACACCATAAAAATCAACATGGTATCAAAGCTAATGGTGAAAGAGCAGCATTAGAAAGGCTGTCATCCTTGTTTCTAGCGAACCCTAATTCATGAAATACGTTTCATATTGAACTTTGTCATTGTTTGAAAATAATTCCAAGCTATTTGTCATAATAGGCCTAAAGCCCTAGACCTTAAAAAGGCCGAAATCAATTGTAGAAAGAAACTTCAGGACGAAGGAGCCTCAAAAGGATGAAAATATTAGAAGGACTAAAGAATACCTCTGTTAGGTTTCAAGAGATTGAATAATCACATAATTAACCTCATATCCGAAGTACTTGTGAAGCAAAAATTGATAAGTTCGAAATCTTTTGTAAGATCTACTATGTTAAGAGAAATTGCATAAACGCTGAATTCCTATGGGTAATTTGTGCTCTACTCAAAAGGGGGATCCACTAGAGTCTTATCTCAAGGAGAAATTTTTGTTTGTTTGTTCAGTTCCCCATCAAGCCTCAAATTTGGGTACTTAAGTACAAGTCTAATATCTCAGAAAAGGTCAAAATGGAGTTAAAAGGTTTTCTAAACATGCTTTGTAAATATATGAAAAGGAAGAGTTTGGGTTGATGTTTTAGTGGGACTGATATCTTGGTTTGAAGTGATTTCTCATAGTCTTTATGAATTTGATGCTACGGTTGAAGTAATACAGAATCAATCATAACTTTCATGAAGTCTAGTAAGAGTGTGAATATCTACTTGAGCATGTCACTGTTATGAGGAGCGAATATTACCAGAATGTTTGAAAAGATTCGATGACATATACAGGGTTTTGTAACATTGTGATTCAGGAGCATGGCAATTGTTTCGAATCTTGGTCATTGTGAAATCTATCTATTCTACTTCAAGATCAAAAGAAACACAACATACAAAAGGAATATAATGGATGTTTACTTAGCAACACATGAAAAATACATCAAATTCATTTCCCTCCACTTGGGAATATCCCTTTTCTACTAGGGATTTTTTCCACTTTATCTTTTTCCTTTAACTTTTTGAACACCCATTTGCCACCCAATGGTTTTCTTGCCATAGGAAACTTGATCAAATCTCATGTTAGTTATTTGTCCAAGGCTTCCATTTCTTCAAGCATGGTTATTTCTTTTATAATTTTCTTTTCTTTCTATTTGCTACCTCCCTAACAGTGCTAGGAGCATCATCAATGGTAAAATATAAGCATTAGAAAAATCTAGTGGGCTATACCTTTCTATTTTCTTTCTTTCTCAAATTAATATCCTCAAGATCGTCTTTTGAGATTCTTCCTTATTTGGTTCATCATCTTATGTTGAGTTAGAATCTCTATCTTCAACTTAAATCATATCCTTCTTCATACTTATTCTCTTGTTTTTTTTCCCTGCTTTGGAGGTTTTGAAACCTCTTTCAAGCTTACAGAACAATTGTACACAATATTCCTCATTTATGGATTCCAAAGCTTGTAGCCTTTTACATCATATTTATACCTAATAAATATGAAATTCTTTTCTTTGTTGTCTAGAGTACTCCTGTCCTTTGGAGCATGTACATAAGCATTACAATATAAAAACCTAATATGTTCAAGAATGGGTTTTCTGTTAGATACCTAATCCTAGAGATTATGGTGTCTTGTAAATATTATTATTGAAAACTATAAAGAATATTAGGTGAATGGGAAAAATCATCAGAGTTGTGGGAAGATGAAACTAAAGGTCATGTCTTAATGTATTGATTGGATCTCATTAATAAAATCAAAATTTTATTTGTGGATTAATTCAAGCCTTCCTAGTTTCTTACTAGTCCATGCCTCGTGGAGTTTTATCAACAAGCTAGGTTGATGTAGGTGAAATGCATTCTCTATTGCTTCTACCTAGAATCCTAATAAGCTTGTACAATTAGGTATGATTCTTGCTTTTTCAATCAACTTCTTTTCATTTTTCTATGACTCCATTACATTGAGGTGTGTAGGGAGTCATCTTTTGCATTTTTATTCCACATTGCTTATAAAACTGCTTAATCTCATTTGAACAAAACTCTCCACCTTAATATGTCCTCGGGATCTTTATATTCTTCTTTGTGATTTTTGACAAGTCATTAAAGTCTTTGAATTTACTAAAAATCTTATCGTTGAAGGAAATATATCCATGTTTTCCTTGAGAAGCTATCTATAGAAGAAACATAGTACATAGAATTTTCTAGTGATATGTCCAAACACTTCACTATGTAATTGCTACAGAATCCTATCTACTATTATAGTACCCATTAGGAACTTTATCCAATTCTATTTACCATATACATAATGTTCACAAAATCAAAATCTAAGGAGCAATAAAAATTCCTTAACCATACCTTTAGTGTGCAAAGATTGAAAGCCTTTTTCTTCAATGTGTACCAATCTTTGATGCCAACATATTGTCTTCTTTTTAGGGAACACAAGGAATATATGTATTTCATTGCTCACCTCAAGCATAATAGAACTATTGATGATGATGATGATGATGATGATAGTTAACGTCCACTGAGACCAAATTGGTCTATCGGACCTACAATATTCTTAATTTTTACTTGTCTGGCTCCTCGTTTTTCTTGGCGAGATTGGTGTTGTAGCTTTCTTTCTTTTCTCTACGGTCTTCCAACTTCCTTTGTCTTGCATCTCCTTCTTCTCTTCTGGTTCTTGGGACATTGGTGTCTTAGCTTCGCGATCTATAGTCGGAGAAGTTTGGTTTAGGAGATCTGCTTTGTCGTTAAATGAAGATTTATTTTCTGCGGTATTCACATCTTCATAACTGTTGATTTGTTGGGGCGGGCTTTCTCCTTGCTTGCTTTGAGAGTTGTTTCCTTCTTCCTTGATTTCTTGTGACTCGGAGTTTTCTCTAGAATATTCTTCTTTGATGACAGTGTAGTGTTCTTTTTGTGCTCCTTCCCACCATGTAGATCTGTGGTGGTTTTTTCTAGCAAAATTTTTCTCAGAGGCTTTTGGGCAATTTTTGGCTAGATGCCCCGTCTCAAAGCACGATCGACATCTGAAGAGGACACTTTCATAATCAAGCTTCTGGTTCCACACATAGTCTTTACTTGTTAGGTTTATTTCAGCTGGGAATCCGGCACTGAAATCCATTTCCACACAGATGCGTGCATAGGTGGTTCTGGCATATTCCTCTGTTTCTGGGCACCTGCAGTAAAATTTCCCAATTCAATTTTCGATGGCTTTTAGCGAGGAGAGATTCCAGAGATGCAAGGGTAGGCTTGGCAATCTCACCCAAACTGGTGCTGAGGTTATCACTGCTGTAGAGGGATCGAATGATGGGTTCCATGGCTTCATGAATAGGCCTGATTTTTCCCAAAACCAAGGGCTGGAATCTAGAATACATTGTCTGCTTTCAGGATTTTCAAAATCTACTATAAAGAAACCTCTAGCACAGGGGTAGATATTAATTTCATCAGAAATGATAGGCTTCCATACCTCCGAGATCCAATTGTGGAGTGCTATCAGCCGCGGCCAAAAACCATTGAACCGGCAAATTAGGGCACTTTCGGAGAACTTCAAAGCTTCATCGAGTGAGTCCTGAACCACTTGGATAGTGGGAACTGGTGCTTCACTCACGATATGGGCAGGAGATTGCCCTCCAGAGGCGGATGAGCCACTAGTTATTTTTGCGAAGCTCGGAGCCATATTTTACGCAGATCTGCACCAGATCGAAAGCCAAACCGCAGATCTGAAAAAATACTACTAGACCTGCGAGACCTGCGAGATGTGTGATATAACCGTGAACCCTCGATCCCGTTTTCATAAAGAGCCGCAGAAACGTGAGCCCTAGCAGAAGAGCCGCAGAACCGTGAGCCCTACCTCACTCAGTCACAATGACATTTGTCAATGTTGTTGGTTTTGATTTGCATAAAGAATCGCGTTGGTTTATATGTTATTAGAAGGGATCTGCGAGATCTGAACCCTAGCAGAAGAGCCGCAGAACCGTGAAGAGATCGAAGAAGAGCCGCAGAACCGTGAACCCTCGATCCCGTTTTCATAAAGAGCCGCAGAACCTTTATATGTTATTAGAAGGGATCTGCGAGATCTGAACCCTAGCAGAAGAGCCGCAGAACCGTGAAGAGATCGAAGAAGAGCCGCAGAACCGTAGACCTGTGAGACCTGCGAGACCTGCGAGATGTGTGATATAACCGTGAACCCTCGATCCAGTTTTCATAAAGAGCCGCAGAAACGTGAGCCCTAGCAGAAGAGCCGCAGAACATTACATTCATTTTGAGTGCTTGCCTCAAGCTTGTATAGTGTTTTGATGCAAACTCTTGCCAACACCATTGCTCCTCAAACCATTTTGTGGCTATCTTTTTCAAATGAAACCTACATCTCACATTGCTCATGATACTTCCATCTATAAAATTTGTAGCCAAATTTTCAATATGTATAACTCTATGGTGGGTTTTAGCACTTCCATCTTCAAGCATCAACTTGACCCTTACGTGCCCTATGATATTAGTTGTAAAGTCATCACTTAGGAAGAGATCATGTTCATTATACTTCTCATATTCACAAAATCACTCCTATGAGGAGTTATACTAAAAGCACCCAAGTTGATCAACCATGGATCTTGATTTGCATGTGTATTTGAAGATGGAAAGTATACATCCCCTCCTATGGAGGTGTTTGTTTCTGTGGAAGGGGTATCCTCATATGCCTTACATTTGACGACATTTTTAATTTGTAATCTTTCTTGAAATATCCAATGTTATTGCATTTGCAACATTTCCTTACAAACTTTTAGAGCTTTGGATGTACCTCTAGGCTTCCACTATTTGTCCCTTGACTTATTTTTGCTTCTATATTGGGGAGGTCCTCTTACAAAGAAGGCATCTTTGGTAATACCCCCATTGATTTCGATGACATTGCTTTTGATAATGATCCAGGTGGATCCCTAATGGCCCAAAAATCAAAGTCCTCAGATCGCAGCAAAGCCAGGACCAGATCGAAGAGTTTGTCACAAGGAATCCAACATTGCAAACAACACCTGAATTTGAGTTCGTATGTAGAAGTTATGCTCAGTCAAAGTTATGGTCAAACTTGGCAAAATGACAAGAATTAGTTGTTGCTAGATAAGTTAGGGATAGCGCCAAATTGGCGGTCCTGCCAAACCAAGCGATTAAATTTGGTAGACTTCTGCCAAAATTAGTAGGACACCAGATAAATGTGGCGATATTGCTACAGTTGGCAGAAATTGCCGAATCCGGCGACACCTCGCCAAACTTGGTGGCAATTAGATGACCTAATAGGATGGGGCCACGTGGCCCAATCAGATGGTGCCACGTGGCACCTAATTGGTAGCCAAATGGGCCCCAACCGACCAAGTTGGCGACAAAATTCAAAGTTCAATGGTCAAAATTTGATTTGGCAAAAAGGTTATGTATATGTTTAAAACCATGATATAAATATATATGATTTCAAAATGTTAACAATTTGTTTAAATCAATGGTCAACAGTAATAATGAAAAAAAATTTATTTATGCGACAGGGTTGTTAAACAACAATGTTGACATGTTTTGGTATATGGTCACGTGCGTATGCCAAAAGGGGAGGCCCGCGGGCTTGACCCCGAGACCGCCCCCCATTCCAACAGACTTATAATAGTTCTGCCAACGAGTGGCTTGGGTATATCTTCCCACAATATTTTATATAAGCCATTTGTCATTCGACCACTAGAGGAGGAGGGTCGAGGGCGAAATTCAGAGACGTGCTAGAACCGTGACAGGCGTAGGAACCTGGAGGGAAACACCTTATCATGGGCATGATTTTGGAGAAAGAATATTCCATGGGAATATTCCTACAGGTAATCTACTATGGAATCTAAAAGATTCTCTGAGGGGCTAGAATTGCAAGTGACAAAATGTAGTCAAGTTCATACTCAAATTACTTTGAATTTCGAGAGGATTTCACTGGTGCAGTGAGTTTCTAGATCTGAGTAACCCATTTTCAGGTCACTCCCAAGATTGGAGGTATAATGATATATTTTTCCATATATGCATTTTCATTTTTGCTGAGATGAATGAAATGACCTCCCCACTATTGAAGCTGGGCCCAGAGACGTAGTCCACACTGGACGAACTGCGTTATCAAAATTTTGTGTGCATTGTCTTTATGGTTTCCTTTATGTTGCTTCTTCCTTAAGTATTTGCATACATGGTTTTTACATGCTCTTTCATGTAATTATGCTAACATCAACTCGAGGAAAGATCTTCGATCATGTTGGTATCAAAGACATGCCGGATCAGATAACAAGGACAAAACTACATCCTTGAACTTTAATGTAGATTTAGTAATACTACATACGATAAATAACATAACATAACACAATGCAATATTTATCTTCTTTAGGCACTTTAATATCAACAAAAGCTAATTGACTTACCATAGTATAAAAGGCATTGAGATGCTCTATGATGAGGTCACCATCATTCATCCAAAGTACAACATTTTTTTTTAAGAAACAATTTGTTTTTTAGCGACTTTAGTGATATAGAGCCCCTTATACCATAACACTTAATTGGTGTTGACTTCATTTAAGATATACACCAACATTAAATCTGAAACATTGAGTTAGATTGCACTCCTTACCTCCCTATCCATCTCCTAATGTTCTTTTTCCATACCTAAAAGACATTTTCCTGACACAACAGTCCATTGAACTATTTGCATAGGAAGATCTTCCATTTTATGTTTCCATAATTTGAAGTTTTGGGCACATTAATTTCTTCTCTCTATCCTTGAAGTGTTATTTAGCATAGAGCCAAGATTCCTTTGTTCTTCAAGTAACAAGTCAAACCCTAGCAACAAGGGTATCCCCTTTAAGCCAATAACGTCACTTTGAGATTGAAAGTAGAAAATAGTGTATGATAAACATGTGCAAGGGAAGCAATGTGACCAAATAATTAACAAAAAGTAGAAAATAAATAATGACATAAAAACAAAATGCATAAGTTACCCTAGTAAACTTTAATTGGGAAACCAAAGAACTTAGAGTCACACCTCTTTCTTATTGTATTACTAATGTCGGTCACAATATTTAGACATATATAAAACTTGTAGCTTTACTAATATACTAAGTGATATTAGATTATAAAGGATCAAAAACCACCCAAAACCCATTTAGGACATTTAAAGAAAATAAATTTAGGGTTCCTATCTCCCAGTCCCCATAAGTGGCTTTGTGACCCCAAGCTTTGCAATCATACTTGTTGAGATGGATGGTGTTTCTGCGTGCAAAGAATACAACACATCCAACAATTGAGGGGTCGAGCTATTATGTTATGTTGCAACATGTATTTACTCAAGTGCAACCTTCTTTTAGAATTCCTAAAAGCCTTCTTAAGGAAAATCCTTTGATTTTTTTTTTTTTTTTCAAAGAAACAATTATGAGGATTTTATTAAAAAATAATGTGAGGGTCCAACCTAGAATCGTTAAATTTCTTCAAAGTCACCAACAAACAATGATGGATTGAGCACAAAGGCTCAATCCAATCTCTCAAACAATTGCCCCATGATAAAAAAATTTCATTCTCGTTCTAGCGAATTTTTTTTTCCAGAAAACTCCTAAGATCAAAATGCATTTACACTCCATTTTCATTATTTGATATCTACTAGAGGGGTTTAGCATGCATTAACTAGAAGATATCATCAATTTGAGATTGACTTCCCAATTTTTTGTTTAATTCTGCTTATGCTTCTCTGATTTCCTTCTTAGAGTATCTCCCTTGTCCTTTTTTGAAATTTCCCATTTCTTGGTTGTTTTTTTCGTCTCCCCAATTCATCATTTTCTTTTTTCCTGTCTAGTCAATACTTTCCTAGTGCCTACCTCTGATTCCTTTGGTATTGTGGGTGTACTTCCCATTTTTCTGCCTCTCGCTTCTTTTAATGACTTTCCTTGATCTTGCCTCTAAGACTTGATTGTCCTTGATCATGCCTTTTGTTCCCTGCTCCAGATTTTCAATTTCTGGTGGGTCCTGATTGTTTTGTTGGATCTGGGGTTGTTCCATATTTGCTGGGTTTGCATCTCTTGTGGGGACTACATCCCAAATTTCACCCTCTTCTTTCTCTTTGGCCTTTGGGGATGGCCACATTCCCAAAACTTTATGCACAAGGGCTGTATCAGAGAATGATAATGAGGCCTTTGAAACTCTATGAGGAGAGTGATAGAGGGGATATTTTCCAACCTTTTAACAAAGCGAGATTAAGGATTAGCAAGCGGTCTTTATATTAATGAAGCCACCAACACTTCGAAGGCCTCCGCTTCATCGCGAGGAAGGGGGAGGCCCCTCTGGGCTGATTGCCATGGGAGCTCAACATAAAAGCATCGATAGTAGCTGCAGAGTTAAGGTTTTCCCACTTAAAAAATAGAGTGAAGGAACATCAACAATGGATCCATGAGATCTTGGACGACTGTGACAAAGTGACAACCACACACTCGTCCAACAATTCACACAGAGGAAACCTTGTTCCATATCTACGACGTCACCTATGAATTTTCACCAGATTTGCAATTTTCTTTTACTATAGCTAGGGAAACTATAGCCACTAAAGGCCATATGCTGCACAACTCTACTTCATTCTCTTCAAAATGACTGTTGTGATTTATTAAATATTCAATAATATAACATAGAAAAATATTTTTTATTCGCATCCCATTTGTGTAACTAAATGAATTAAAATTGTGTAAACATATTCAATGATATAACATAGAAAAATATTTTTTTATTCGCATCCCATTTGTGTAACTAAATGAAATAAAATTGTGTAAACATTCCCATGGTCTTCCAATTATAGTAATGTAAACATCCTTTGCATTTTTCAAATTGAGTACTTTAAAATTCATGTAGATGGTAATGCCCATCAGGCTTGTGTGTATGTTGTTTATAACTCCCAAAAGTTTACTAATTGTTGCTCGTTCAATTTTAGATAATCCTCTTACTTTAAGGGTATCAGTTAATTTGGAAATGGTATTGTTGGATCAGTAATCCCTTTACTTCAATGGTATTGTTGGAGCAGTATAAATCTAAGTTGGAGTATTGTTGGATCAGTAATCCCTTTACTTCAATGGTATTGTTGGAGCAGTCTAAATCTAAGTTGGAGTTGTCGAGTTTGGAAAAATATTATTTTCAAATGGATTAAGATTGTGTAAACATTCCCATAATCTTCCTGATAAAATAATGTAAACATCCTTTGCATTTATGAAACTGAATGCTTTAAAATTTATATAATATGAACAGACAATTGTGATAACAAAGATTGTCATATTCATATAATTGTGGTACCAATGTATATTTGGTCCCTTTTAGAGCTTTGCATTAAGGTTGTTGCACAATATACAACTTATATAGGTGCTCTATATCTTCATGCAGATGACCATGACACATATGTATTCCTTTTAATGGTCTGCACTAACAATAACAATAATGTGTATGCCATTCAAAATATGAATAGAGTAGTTTATTTTCAATTGAGTGTTAACATGTTAGAAATGTAGATGCCATTCCCAAATGCAAAATCGTTTTTGTTTTTGTTTTATAAATATATAATAAACTTTATTTACGAATCTTTTTCTTATACACCTATTAGTGCATTTATTTAACATGCAATTCGAGTTGACTTTTTCAAACTTTTTCGATTCTAAAATATTTAGTGATCATGGGTCCCTAGTTATTTTGTTTGAAATGCTTCATAGGTTTGAGGATTGTATACCCCCAAGCCCCGACCTTTATATTATTTTGGAAATGAACCACTTGTTGTAATGGGTTCACTGTCAACTAGATGCTACAATTGTGGGGTATTTATTTCGTTAAATTCACTTAGGAATTTCATCCACCTTTGCTTCTTGAGATAGTGTGCTCATAAGTTATTTAGTTGTCAAGAATTTTTTCAAATAATAAATATGTTAAAGTTCTATTACCATATTAAAGTTAATATATTTTTGATAGATTTCAAATTTGTATTTGGACACTAAAAGTGATTTGATTTAACCATTTGACTACAATTTGTTTGTAAGAACATTCATGGAATGAGTGTGTAATATTATGATTTTTTTTAGGGAATTCAGCTATGTTGATTTAACCATTTGGCCATACTGTACTTAATTGAAATATGCACGAAGGGATGGTGCAACATTTGATTTTTTTTTGAATATTATCTATTTCAGTATTACTTGACCCTAAGTGCATTTAATTATAAAGTTATTTTGGGATCCAATGCCTTTTAACACTAGTATATTATGCTAATTTTATTTGGTGACTTTACTTCCATTTTGATTATTTAGGCTAATTTGATTATCTTGATTTCTCCCTCGTATTGACCATATCAATTTTTAAGAGTGATGATGTGGTATTGTAGCAACTTATTGATTAATGGATTGATGAAAAATCTTCTTCTACCATATTTTTAGAGGGTGCTATCTAATAACGTGATAAATGTCGATGTCTTCTAGAATTTCATTAAACCCCTAAACAAATTTTATTATCCAAATTTAGATAACTAGATGTTTTTTAATTCTCTATGTCAAAAACAAAATGCAAAAAATGTTGTTTGATTTTTGTATGCAAAAAATAATTGTTTGATTTTTTTTTCAATTGTTCATCTATCAATGCCAGTATTGACTCTCATAAATCAAGGGAATCACTCTCTTAAAACCCTCAATTTAGGGTCATCAACCATTATTGGTGAATCTTCTAGTTTACTATACTAATTTCTTGATTTATTTTATTTTATTTGATTTTTATGTCATACTAGGGAAATGAGCAAAGTGGAAAAACTCAAATCTTTTTCTCCTAGGAAAATATCTCATGGAAATCACTTTTAGTACTTATCATGATCCATGAATAGTAAACAAGGTAAATCATTTGCTCTAATTGTGAAGTCTAACTCCAAGGAGCTTAACAAAGTTGACCCTATGACCTCCCCAACTTTGAGGGGGAGATCTCATGCTTGATCTAATCCTTAAAGGTTTAAAAAAAAAGAAATAAAAATCCTAAATTAAAGAATGAAATAGTATTAGGTTGGAAACATAAACTCAAATGTGCATTAAGTTAAAAAAACAAGCCCACACAATAAAGTTTAAACCATTTTCATATTTGAACAAAGGAAATTAGAAACAATAAGATCACTATAATTTATTTTTATTTTTTTAAATTTAATTCAAATTTAATTTATGGATCTACAAATTAAGATATGTGAACATATAATTACTAAAAAAAATTATGCGTGGTTTTAAAATAAAGTATTGCAAGTGTTTATAGGAAAATATATATGTAAGCACAATATTCCATAAGCGATGTCAAATATAATGGAAAATAGCTCCATTATATAATGCAATAAGGAAAGATTATGCCTAGTCATTCAAACCCCAAGTATATGGTAGTAGTGGGAATAATAATAATATAAATATTCTTATTAATACATTTATGATAATTAGCCCCAAGTAAATGTTATACACTAACATTAACCCTTAAGATTTATTTATGGGTAAGTAAGAGACTTATGATAATCCCTCTTTAATGACAACTTTCCTTATCTGACATAACCAAAGGTGATGTACACAGAAGGGAAATGGTCACACATATCATACCACATTAAGAGAATCCACAAATTGCTTGATGCAAAAAAGGTTTTACAAAAAGAACAACTTTCAATTTGTTGAGGGCTCTATTAGTTGATTCCATTTTGACCTTTGTCCAATGAGGGTACAATTTTATCCTCTTTTCAAGGAGATTAATAACCTACGATTTGTCGACTAGGATTTTAGTTGGGACCATTTTGACCATTTTCCACCAAGGTGATAACTTTATTCTCTTTGTTAGGGAGATTAGTAGCATTCAATTTATTGCCTAAGCTATTAATTGGTACTATTTTGACCTTTGTTCCTTTTGTTAGGGAGATTGATCTTCACCTACTGAAGAGTAGGTGGTAAAAATTCACCAATGACCTTGATAATGAAGTAAATTATGGTGGCTTCAACTAGGAAAGAGTAGGTGGTAAAACTTCAATTTTTGTCTTGTCCTCCAATGCCCTTGATGTTGGCACAAGTTTTGGTGAACTAAGTGATTTGTGAACCATCGTGGATATTCCATTGGAGTAATTTGTCACAATAAATATTGCAATGTTTTGAAATGTTCTATTATACAATTTATTTCCTTAGATCTTAGTTATCACTAGCTTAGTGCTCAAATTTACGAAATAATTGAAATCACAAAAGGAATGCAAATCAAATGAACTTACCATCAACACAAATGAAAATAATATATGACCTTTGAAATTCTATATGGGAGAAAATCTAGCTAGAAGGCGAGGCCTATCCTTTATTCTCTTTTTGAAGTTATGAAATGCAAGTACAAATAAAAGAGTGCTCATTATGGAGTTGCTTTTGACACAATGACTTGAGTGAATACTACATAACCTTATACCTCCTTTGTTATGCTATAAAATCCCACCCTTATATGCTTCACTCAACTATGGAACAAGTACAATGTTAAAATAATGCAACCTCTTTTCTTCCTAGTGGCCAAGTATTTAAAATAACCTTGTATCCATTTAGGGTTAGGGTTTCTACATGCATGAGCCCTCAATTAATGCTAGGTTTTCGACCCTCTATAATCTTATTAAAATATACACATGACTATCCCCACATGTGTGAGCAGTGGGGATTGCCATGGCATTCACTTAGTACCATGGTCATCAACCATGTCAATTTATGGGAGGCATAACTTCCACATACAAATTCCAATTGAGGTGATTTTTGAACCATTGGAAAGCTCTTAGTGTGTAGAATAATTATGAGGGTTTGAGAGCTATTATCACAAATTTTTGACCCTAAAAGTGCCATTTGATGCGTCAAATTAGCTCTATAAGGTTTAGGATGCCAAATCTTCAACTAGGACCTACCACTAAAATGGGACTTAGAAGTCAATTCCTCCAATTTTCCCAGCTAGAAAGTACTAAGATACATGAAAAAAATCTGTAATGATACATTTTAGATAGGCTTTTGGTCCCCAAAAGCTTTTACTGAATGATATGAGGAAAATTTCCTCTACCTTCTCCTTAGAATACCATTTTACCCTACTTGGAAGCTGTCATGTTAACCCTATCTACTAGAGGTCATGTTGCCGATGTCCAAAATTCTTCTTCAAAACTGTGTTTTTCCAACTGTGTTAGGGAAGATTTTCTACTTAGTTTCTTAATCCAACATGGAAGGTTAATAGAGTTTCAAATTTCGTGCATTCACAATGGAGTAAATGTGCATATATGGGGTTAGATTGGGTTTATAGGTGTTATCACTTATATTATCTAATACTTCAAAATGATCATACCACAAAGCCTTGTTCTTCTTACTCGGATCTTGTAGCCCTTCTTCATTTATATGGAATCAAACTGTTTCCCATCTTGAATGTTTTTTTAATTTTGCATTGACCATGTCAATCTTTGTAACTTTCCTATGACTTCTTCAATGTCTCCTATACTTGCAAATGGATTTGTGTAATATTTTCAACATTTTTTTTTCACTTTCAATGCTTCTCTTATGATGTCTTCCTTCACTCCCCCTTGCTGTCCATATACAACATCTAAGGGTGAAGGTGGCAAATGCCTAAAGCAAGTTTCAAAAGGGGATTTATTGGTAGAAGTGTTAACAACTCTATTATGAGTGTTGAATATTTTTTATTGAATTCTTTTGATTGCGATGACCCCTCAAAAGTTGAATCAATGTCTCATGGACTGCATTTATCTACCGATTTTGAATAAACTATTGAAAACAATGAATAAGAGGAGGATGAGCCTAACTCTGAAGACAAGGATGAAATTCAACCTCTTGATTTCTCATTGAATGTTTATGATGAAGATTATGGTTCTATTTGTGCATATACCTGAAGAAAAGAATTAACTGAAAGCCAAACCCAACCTGCATCTTATTTAAACACAGATAAACAACCACCTAGTATCTAGAAGACCATAGTGCCAGAATTTGAATATGATCCAATATATGATCTTAAAAATATCAAGGCTAATATCTCCTTGTATGAGCTTTGGAAGATTCCTATAATTTAGAAAGAAATTTAGCAACACATTTCTAACTTGAAGACTCCTCCAAGAAAGGATGTAGCCGCCTTTGATAAATCTGTTTTGGAAAATGTTCAAATTCTAAAATGTCATGCAAACAATCCTTGTACACAGAAAAATAAGTCCCCAACATTTTTGTTAACCTTGCAAATTTTTAATAAAAATGTTCATAATTGTATGATTGATATATGAGCATCGTCAAATGTGATGCCGCTTTTTGTCTGTAAAAGCTATACAATTGGACGAAACTTTTGTCAAAGTTTTTGGTGAGTTAAATGATGTTTTAATCAGATTCTCAGAAGATAGTAGAGTCCATCAAATCATAGATATTGTAATAGTTGATATTCCTGAAGTATATGGATTATTTCTAAGCAGGGATTGGTTGCAACATCTTAAAGGTTTTATGGACACTGATTTAACACAGTTATGGCTGCCCTGGAAAGGGGAACCCAATAAAATCAGAATTAATAGGGAGCCATACATGAAACACATAATTATTGATCTTAATGATACAAATGAACCAGTGAAAGCAAGTGATTTTCTAGCTGTTGACTCTTTCTTTAGTAATTTTGTTGTTGATTTTTCTGCAATTTCTAATTTAGAACAACAATCAGATTTAGAAAAATTCAAAACAATAGTTATTGCTGATCACAAAATTTTTGATATCAATAATATCTCAAAATTTGATAAATTTGAGATCTGGTTAAATCTATTTTGATGGCTCTAAGTCGAAAGAAGGGGTTGGTGCATGATGTATGCTTTTGGACCTGTTGGGATGGGGTCCTTAGGGTCAAATTTGTTGAGTTTTGAGTCATTTTTGCAATATCTTTTTGTAGCGAAGGTAAAGTCTCCGCGAAATGTGGAAAGTGGAGCGCGAAGCTAAGTAGAGTCAAAGGGGCTTTAGTCCCTTAGGTGGGTAGGTAATAGAGCTGTTTTGAGACCTGCCCATGGTCTGCAGACCATGGTATTGTAAAACAAAGGCTATATAAAGTTGAGTCATAATGAGTCTTAGAAGATAACTTTAAGTGAAGAATCATTGTAGGGACAAGGTGCTAAGGCAGGAAAGGTTTGTTTCCTGTACTTAGGTGAAAGGGGAAGGCTCCTGCAGTTGAGTGTGTGGAGACCTTGGTAAGTCCGCAAGCTGAGTGCGTGGGCCCCTGCAGCTGAGTGCACAGGGATAAAAAGTCTGTATCTGAACGTTTACATCTAATAAAGACTGTTTTGGGCCGAAATTGATGCATCTATGTTCTTTTATTTACTTCTGCAAATTTTATGTATCTTCGCTCTGTAATTTGTTTTATATGAATGAATGCTTATTTACTACGCGAACCTGGTAGATCTATAATCTTTATGAATGATAAGTATAGTTAAGTCCCTTCGTAAAGATCTGAAATTCATTTAGATAGAGTTGCAGTAGTTGTTTGTCGGAAGGATTAGATCTGCGCAAAGGTAGATCTAAGCCATAAGAACTTCAGGAAACCATCACACAGGCCTCTAGATGCAGAAACCTGGTTCTAGCATCCCCCAATACTGCTTCGAGTGATACTGTAGCTTGCGCTACGCAGGCTATTGCCGAAAGGGCCAACAGTTAGGGTTTTGTTGGTTGGCACAGTTAAAGCTGAACCTAGGTTAGGCCCCAACAAGCCAACAAATGGTTTCGTTGTCGGGACCGGGATCTATCTGAGGAATGTGTGATGTCGAATAAGTGGTTTCCTACGAAGAAGGAAATTGAGAAGTGGATCGATCAGAAGTTGCACGCGTTTGCAACTCAGGAGAACAAAAACCCTCGGTTATCCAAGGAACAATGGTTGAATAGATACATGTACACAGATAAAACTAAAGCCTTTTTCTGTTTCTTCCCTTGCGAATTTCACGAGTGGCTGTCTAGATTGGCGACAATCAGGGTACGTGGAGGCTTGACGGTCCTATTGTGTGGACTCCAGAGCTGGTGAGGCATTTGGAAGCTTCAAAAAATAACAACGCGCGGGTTATTGATCACTGGATTGATCGTATCATAGGAGGGTTCGCCATTAAGCTTATGATTGATACGACCATCAACTATAACGAAGCAGAGCGTAGGCTCTTCAAGGTATTGCGAGGTAAGTATTTAAGATCTTTGAAAACTTGGATTAAGACACTATTGTGTGAAAAACAGGTCATGCCATTACCTTGATGTTTGGGACTACGTGAAGTGGAAAACCCTTAAGAAGGAACGAAGAATCGGGCTCTGAATACAATATGCTATTGGGATCCTCTTCAAGTGATGACGAAGGAACTATTTTGAATACATTGCGAAGTGCGTTGTAGTTGGTATGTCAGGGTATCCCGAGGATACCTCATCCATCCACTCCACCTCCACCTCCACCTTCGCTGCATACACCTACACCTTCACCTCCACCTCCACCTCCACCTCAACCATTCAACATGGAAAATGCAATGAAGATGCCGATTTTTAAAGGGGTAGGGAGCGAAGACCCTGAGAAATTCTGGTTTGTTGCAAATGTTGTGTGGACAGTGTAGCAGATTGCTGATGATAACCTAAAGAAATCGCAGTTGGTCACATCGCTATAGGATAAGGCGCTGACTTGGTATATCAAGTTCTGTCAAGACAAACCTGGCGCGACGTTGGCAAAAACTCAACAAGCGTTGAACAATGAGTTTAAGAAGTCTAAGTCTTAGGCGCAGTCTGTCACAGAGTTTAAGGAGATATAACAAAGGGTAAATGAATCCTCGTGGGATTTTGATCAGAGGCTAAAATGCCTGATCCAACAGGCTAATATGAACATCACGGATGATCAACACAGAGACTGGTACATTGCTTCGTTGTTGCCTCACCTAAGATTACCATTATCGCAACAGAAGATAGGAACACAAGTAGAAGCTATGGAAATCGCGATGAGGTTGGAAGCCTCGCCAATATAAGATACAACATTGGAGTACAACAAATTCACTCGCACTTCGCAAGTTTGCACATGGAGTTGCAGAGCTTGAAAACAGGAAAGGAAGCCCAACATGAGGTTCGCGCAGAAGTTTGGTGCTTGAAATGCAAGGGCCACGGTCACGATAAGGACCATTGCCCGGTTTATCAAAATTATCTTATTGGGGGGGGGGGCTGTCCCCCTGAAGCCAAAAAATACCACTGGGCCGAGTACAGGAGAAACGCCATGGTGCGCTATTTTTCAGGTTACAAGACATCATGCAACAGACAATTGTCATCTACTACAGAAGTTTGTACAGACCCCCAATAGTTGTTTTGCAATTTCTGCAAATCTGTAGGTCATGATGAGTGCCATTGTCGAAGTTATGAATTAATGATGGATAGAACCCCTACCTATCGAATGCAGGCGAAAAATCGGCCTTAGGATCAAAGCGCGTTGCAGTGCGCGGAGGATTCCAAGGCTGTGGAAGAGGAAGAGGAGGAGGGGTTGGCAGAGGTCGTGGACAAGTTATTTGTTATAACTGTGGCGAAGCTGGACATTTTGCGCATGACTGTCAGAACCCAATGCATCCATCTTGTCAATATTGCAGACAGTTCGATCATGTGATAGAAGACTTCCTAGTGCTGATTTCCAAGATGCAGGAGAAAAAGACACAACAACCTACACAGAATATCCAGATGATGATGGTGGAGCCTCGCAAAGAAGATCATAACATCAATATCGTAATGTGCAGTGGTCTGGCCACATGAGAAGATAAAGGAAAGCAGCTAGAAACTGGAGGATGGGTGTGCAAGGCTACTGAAAAGGAAGTCGAGTTTGACCTCAATCGAGCTAAAGAAAATTTCATGGAAGCTAAGAAGAACTTTGTTGAGGTTTCTACATCGGGGAGTTAGGAAAAATTGACTGGAAACAATGATGTGCAAGATGTGGATCCTTTGCTGCTAGCTAAGTTTCTGAAAACTTGTATGAAGCTGTTGCGAGATAAGAAGGCTGTGGAAGGGCTTCGGGAGCTAATTGACAATTGCATAGGAAAAATTAAGATTCCTTCAAAACAACATACTGTAAGGAAGTTGGGTAAACATAAGAAGCGAACAGGGCGCGAGATGAGGCTGACTGCGCAAATTGGAGAATATGAAATGGATCAAGTCATCTTAGATCTAGGATCTGATGCAAACGTGCTACCGAAGCAGACATGGGAAAGGATGGGGAGACCTGCGCTAAAATGGTCTCCTATACAACTACGCTTCGAGGTAATAGAAATAGTGGATGACAACAATCCTTACCCTGTGCTACTAGGAATTGATTGGGCCTTTGACATGGATGTGATGATTAATTTGAAGAAGTGAAGGATGACATTTGAGAAGAAGGTGCTCAGGGTTATTGTGCCACTGGACCCTGCTGAAGGAGCACAGTACACTGAATCGGTCCGCGACTATGAGGAGGACGATGATTTGGATCAAATCTACAAGATTACTACGCACGACAAAGATTAGATCAATCCCACTGCAAATGGGTGGATCGCGTGGGATAGAGACAACTCCTGTACCTTAGACTCAGATGAAGAGCTTGAACACTAGCAGAATAGGTTGCATGAGGTCTCTACGCTACATTGCAATATGATGACCAAATCACTGCGGTGCATATCTATGGAGGTAAGAAAACTTCCGCATTATGATGGCTTAAATGATGTTAATCTCTTTTTGGATGAGTTTGAAAGGGAGGTGCCCGAGGAACATCAATTCCAGGCACTTGAATTGGCACTGCGCGCTACACCTGCTTGTTGGTGGGGTACGCATAAGGAAAGCTTCGCTGACTGGAAGGAATACAAGCGAATGATGAAGTTGAGGTTTGGATATGCTAATACCCAGATGACTGAGAAATATAGCGGAAATGATGATCCGCACGAGAACTTGGCACAGTGGACTAAAGCTTGGGGAGAAGAGCCACAGCTAGAATGGGCACATATCTTCTGTCACACCTTAGATACTATCCCAATGAATTGGTACTTGGAAATGGAGCTATGCCATGGGATGATCGAATAAGATGTCTCAAGGGAAAGCTTCTTGTTAACTTTCAGCTTTGAGGATGGGTTTGAGTGCATTGATGAAGCACTTCAGGAAATTAAGGCCGCTATCTTTAGAACGCCTAAAGAGCCGGTAGAATGGGTTCAACCGGACTGGAGTACATGGTTGCACCATGCGTTGGAATGCTACAATGTGATTGCAGAAGAAGAAGAAGATGATCCACAAAATATCAATATTCCAGAGACCGAGGGACAATGCGAGGTTGAAGGACCTAAAGAAGCGAACCCTGATATATCTGAACCTTGGAAGACCAGGCAAGTAAAAATTGGATCTGACGCGCAACCTAAGTTTGCAAAGATAAGAGATTATTGGGATGAAGACATAGTTGATAAAATTGTAGAGCTGCTGTGCGAATACTAGGATTTGTTTCCTACCAAGTTCTCGGACCTGAGAGGAATAGTAGGGGACCTGGGCATGATGAAGATCACTTTAAAGCCCGATGTGAAGCCCGTGAAATAGAGACCTTACCGGTTGAATCCCCAGTATAACGAAAAGGTGCACAAAGAGCTAGACAAAATGCTAGAAGCAGGAATTTTTGAGCTAGCAAAAGAATCTGATTGGGTGAGCCCTATGATAGTTCAAGAGAAGAAACAACAGGGTGAAATTAGAATATGTGTAGACCTGAGGAAGCTTAATGATGCATGCGTTCATGACCCATTTCCAACACAATTTACGGATGAAGTTTTGGAGAATGTTGGAGGGTAGGAAGCTTATTCGTTCATTGATGGGTTCTTAGGGTATCATCAGATTAAGATCACGCTAGAGGATCATAGTAAGACGACCTTCGCGACGGAGTGGGGATGCTTCCAGTACACAGTGATGCCATTTGGGTTGAAGAATGCGCCCGCGATATTTTCAAGAGTTGTAATTGCAACATTCAAAGAATTCATCCATAAATTCTTAGAAGTGTATTTTGATGACTGGACTGTGTTTGGGTTGGTAAAACGCCATGTTGCAAGTCTGCGCCTCATGTTGGATACTTGTCGCAGATACCAAATTTCCCTAAATTTGAAGAAGTGTATCTTTTGCATGCCTTATGGGATACTGCTAGGTCATGTGGTTTGCAAGCAAGGATACTGCAAAGTTCACTGGGAAGTTCAGCTCACGAAGTTGAATGGGGAAATATTTCCAGGAAGAGTCAATGGGAGTCTACTGAAGTTATATCAAGGGGATCCTACCCCTGTGCAATGACTACATGGTAGCAGGACAATCTTAGTACTCCAGGCAACTGCAAGGAAGTATGAGACTATAAACTATATTGCTTGAAGAATGGGAAAACGAAGTAAGGGGGCTGCACGAGGGAAGCCAGAAGTGCGCTAGGAGGAGTTGTGCCAAGAGGGCTACGCCATGGAGGATGGTGCCATGCAGATGAGTCTAAAAATAGCCGTTGGATGCATTGATTGGATGGCGAAAATCCCATTAGGAGGAGTGGGTAGGCTGCATTTATGGCGCGAATCTTTGGCAATTTGTCCCCAAAGATGCATTTATGACCAGAAATTGGAGGGAACAGTCGGATTTGAATTCAAAATTACCTATAAATCTGGCATGTTGGCCTGCAGTAGAACACTTTGCCTTCTGAAAATTATTTGCAAGCTTTATTGTCTGAAACCTATGAACCGAGAAGATTGGGAGGTACTTCTATCATAGCCAGTGTTCGCAAATTTGCCTGAGTGGAACCGTGAGCTCATCTTTGAGAAAATGATTGCAACTAATCCCACAAAAGCCGTTGTCTCTAAAGTCGTTGTCTCTGAAGCTGTCGTCTCTGACGCTGCAACCCTGAAATTGCGTCGGTAATGGAAGCTACACCGTCTGTGCCTACGGTGCCGAGGTCGCCTAGGCCTAAACCATCCGCTGCTAAGGAAAAACAGAAGAAACCACAGGCTGTACCGGTGCGACAGTCACCAAGGAAGAACCCTATGGAGGTTCGACAGAAAGGGAAGATGGACAAAGAAAAAAAACCATACGAACCCTTGGATCTGGACGAAGAGGAGCTTTGCGACGAGGTTGAAGAGTTGGATGTTGAGGAGGGTGATCTTATCACTAGGCTCCCGGACTATATCCCTCCGCAAAAGGGCAAAGCGAAGGTGCCCAAGGATGCCGATTCTGGCAAGTTTATGGTCTCCACACCGCTATTGCCGGAGAAAGTGCCATTTGAAGGCGCATAGTTGGGATGCATTCCCACACTCAAAATGGAGGACTGTGACCTAGCTGATCACAAGAAATTCCAGCACTTGGAGACAAACAAATATCTAGAAAAATATATACTATGAGGAGATTGGAGTCACACGACTAGAGACTATGAAGTGGGTCATGGGGGTTGAAAAAGCCGGGTTGCTGAATATGTTGTGGGTACCACACTTTAGCTGAATCACTATCAACACGGTGTGCGTACGACAATTGCTTACGCTGGTGCATGATGGGTGTCTCTGGCTGGGAAATCCCAGCCCCATCACAGATATGCTGATACATCGTATCACAAGGTTTCCCTACTAAGGGTTGGATCCTGCCAAGGAGTTTGGAGGCAAGAGTCAAGAGAAACAAATCGTAGACAAAATGAAGCACGAGTATGGCTTAGTGAAGAAGTTGCGCGGATACTCTATCCATTCCATCACCGGCAGGGCGGTGCAGTTTGCTACCCATAACTTGGCTTGCAAGATTATGAGAAAGTGCTGCGCGAATGAGGTGCCGACGCCAGTCGTTTCCTTGGCTGTATAATGTGCGAAAGGGGTGCAACACAATTTGGCACAGTACCTCTGCAAAGAGTTCTTATTGAATTGTTGCGAAGCACAGGATGACGACAAGGCATTCCATTATGCCTGGCTGCTATTATTGATTGCCCTCGTCGCATGGAGGCTCCCAGAGGATAGCCAGTTCCCTCCACAAGACAATGATTTACTGGAGGCTGCAAAGTTCGCTTCATTATGGGCAACGAAGGACCTAGAGAGGGTCATGGAGATAAAAGTGTTCTGGGTGCTGGTCGAGATGGACCTTTGCATCGTGATTAGCTAGAGGCCAAGGCTGTCACCAACATTGTTTGGGAAATTGGAGGCCTACGCGGAGTTTAAAGTGGATTTTCACAATGTATACATCCGCGCAAGGCGAGACACGAAGAAAGTATGGTACAATTTACCATACCTAGTAACAAACACAAATGTACAAGAAGTCGTAGGAAAATGGCCAGGTGAGTGGAGGCAGCCATAAGATCTCGGCATAGGAACAAGCACAACCAGGGAAAGTTCCTTCGCGTAGGCCAGAACAACGCAAAAGAAAAAGGAAGCTGCGTAGGTTGCCGCTCGTGAGAAGGCAACGCATAAAAAGAAAGAGGCTAGGCAGGGAGCAGCACAAGAAAAAGCAGCACAGGAAAAAAAGGAAGCTGTTGCTAAGGCAACCGCTGACAAGGAGCGCGCCGCGAAGGAGGCCACATAGGAAGTTGAGGAGTTTGCTTCTCAACATACTGCAGACAAGGAAGGATCCGAGGAGGAAGGAGGCGGTTGCGAGGAGTAGAGCACCCCCTTTAAATTGCAGAAGAGGACTAAGGAGATGACTTCTGGGCCCAAAAAGAAACAAAAATAGGACAAGCATGCACATGCATATCCAATGGTCCTCACTGAGGGGGACTTGGATGAGATCGGCGACAAGGTCCGCGACACAATGATGAAGATCTGGACACAATTCAAGCAATAGTACATGCAAACGCTGGGGAGCGTGCAAAAGGATCTGCGCGAGTTGCAGATTCAAACAGGTCGAATTCAGGTGAGCGTGGGACAAGCGAGTGGGATTCAAGCGAGCCTGCAACAAGCCAACGCGTTAGTGCTAGACACAGACAGGACTCTGGACCTCAGAGTTATTCCCTTACCAAAAGGATCACTGTGCGTAGAGGCAGATGAAGCAAACACCCAACTCAGGCAGATCAAGGATGTGGGTGTCAACTTAGCTGCACTGCCTATTCAGACCCTCCACGCGCTTCATCAGGGGGTATTAGACGAGCTCAGGATTAGGGAGCAATGCACACTATCAGTCATCAGTGAGGTCAAGATGAACAATGAGCAGATTTTCACAGAAAAGGCTCAAGCGCTGAAAGAAAAGGAAGAACTGGCCGCGTGAAGCCAGAACTTGGAGGTAGCAATTTAGGCATGCAAGACACTGCCAAAAATTCACATTCCAGAGGATGCAGAAGCAGCCGCGAAGATTCAGAAGTTGGCTGCCGCAGTAAGAGAATCAAAGGATGAGGTCGGCCGGGTAACATTTGAATTTCAAATGAAGATCTCAAAGCTGGAATTGAAATTGCAGCCAACCACTCCACCAGAAATCCAGGAGCAGCGCGGAGCAGCCATCAGGGAGAGCATGACCACTTTGGATGTAGCAGTCACAGGTTGCACATTGATCTTCAAACAGGCCATGGAACTATGGACGACTCTACAGGAGGACCCAAACCTGCAGAAACTTGGCACATATGTTTGGGAGACAGTGAAAGTTTGATGAAATCAGGGCAACTGTGCGCACTTTGGCGCTAGTCCAACACCTCACAAATTGAAGAGCTACAGAGAAAAGACACTGTTTTGAAGGCTAGAATACAACCATGGACAAAGGAATCAAGTTAGCTTACTCTATCCGTCCAGGAAAAGTTGAAGACACTCCAACAGACTCAAAGGATGATGCGCCTTGCGATGGAGGGGCTGACTACAGAAAATTTGGTAGAGGAAGTGCAACAGGCCGCGATATAGGGTTCTGCTGACATAGCAACATTGCAGGTCGAGTTCAGTGACCTCCGCAACAAGATCAAGGCGCCAGCTGAGTGACTCGAGGGCGAGTCACCCAATTTGTGTTGGGGGCTTGTTGGGATGGGGTCCCTGGGGTCAATTTTGTTGAGTTTTGAGTCATTTTTGTAATATCTTTTTGTAGCGAAGGTAAAGTCTTCGCGAAATGTGGAAAGCGGAGCGCGAAGCTAAGTAGAGTCAAAGGGGCTTTAGTCCCTTAGGTGGGTAGGTAATAGAGTTGTTTTGAGACCCGCCCATGGTCCACAGACCATGGTATTGTAAAGCAAAGGCTATATAAAGTTGAGTCATAGCGAGTCTTAGAAGATAACTTTAAGTGAAGAATCATTGTAAGGACAAGGTGCTAAGGCAGGAAAGGTCTGTTTCCTGTACTTAGGCGAAAGGGGAAGGCTCCTGCAGTTGAGTGCACAAAGACCTTGGTAAGTCCGCAAGTTGAGTGCACGGGCCCCTACAACTGAGTGCGCAGGGATAAAAAGTCTGTATCTGAATGTTTACATCTAATAAAGACTATTTTGGGCCGAAATTGATGCATTTGTGTTCTTTTATTTACTTCTGCAAAGTTTATGTATCTTCGCTCTATAATTTGTTTTATATGAATGAATTCTTATTTACTGCGTGAACCTGGTTGATCTATAATCTTTATGCATGATAAATACAATTAAGTCCCTTCGTGAAGATTTGAAAGTCATTTAAATAGAGTTGCAGTAGTTATCTGTCGGAAGGATTAGATCTGCGCGAAGGTAGATCTAAGCCGTAGGAAATTCAGGAAACCATCACATAGGCCTCTAGATGTAGAAACCTGGTTCTAGCATCCCCCAATACTGCTTCGGGTGAGACTGTAGCCTGCGCTAAGCAGGCTGTTGCCAAAAGGGCCAACAATTACGGTTTTGTTGGTTGACGTAGTTAAAGCTGAACCTAGGTCAGGCCCCAACAAGCCAACAGGACCCAAAAGGTAATAAGATTTTTATTGCATGCAGATTAGAATTTTAATGTACTAAAAATGTCATAGAATACTAAGCTTTGATTCAAGGGCTCCACAAAGCTCTCAACCTCGAGGTTAAGTATTTAAAAACTATGGTGACTCTGAAATAATTGTTAGACAAGTAAAGAACTCAATTCATTGCCTTTCAACTCACTTGAAGGCCTACCAATCTAAGGTATGGGATTTGACATCGAAATTTTTAGCTTTTAATATTGAGTTTGTACCTAGAGCTGTAAATTAGGAAGCAAATCTACTAGCTAATGTTGCTTCAAGATTAATTCCTGCTGAAAATTTTGAACCTAATTCATTTTCTATTGAATTTATTTTTAGACCTTCCATACCAGACACTCTTACTAATTGGCGTGTGTTTGATGATGATAAAAAAATAATCAATTTTATGCACATGGAAGGCACCTTCAAGGATGTGATTATTGACAAAGTTGCACATGAAGAGAACCTACGAGATTTTTCACAGATCGACAAACAACGATCATTTGATGAGCTCCTCGAGATGGTAAAATCGATCCCTAAATCTATTGTAAGGTTGGAGCATTTATCTGACTTACATGATACATTTAAAAAGAAATTTTTTTGTAAAACTTATAGCTCTATCATGGGAACTGACGTCATAACCCTGGGAATTAGGGAAAATCCACAATGTGTTAATTTAGGAGTTAATTGTTCTCCCAAAGAAAGGTTAGATATTATCAATTTGTTCAAGCAATACAGACATGTATTTGCTTGGACATATGATGATCTCAAGACATTTGATCCGAATAGCATGCAACACGCTATCCCTATAAAGCTCCGGACTAAACCCTTTCTGCAAAAATTGAAGAAAATGCACCTAATTCTCTAGTCTGCAGTTAAATAAGAGCTTAATAAACTCCTAGCAACTAAAATTATTTTTTCGGGACGACACACTCAGTGGGTCACAAATTTAGTGCATGTTAGGAAAAAGAATGGTGATATCTTTCTTTGCATAGATTTAATAAATTTGAATAAGGCCTCTAAAAAGGACCATTATCTGGTCCCACCCATGGAACAAATACTTCAGTGTGTCTTAGGCTCTAAGATATTGTCCTTTTTGGATGGTTTCTTAGGCTATAATCAAATTATGGTAGCACCTACCGATCAACTTAAGATCACATTTAGAACTCCTTGGGGTACTTTTGCCTATAGGAAAATTCCTTTTGGGCTCATCAACACTGGAGCAAGCTTCCAACGGGAAATGGACATTACTTTCCAAGGGCTTATTAATGAATTTGTGGTTATATACCTAGATGATGTCATTGTTTTCTCAAAACATAGGTTTGACCATCTGCAACATTTGAAAAACGTGTTTGAAAGATGTAGAAAATTAGGAATCTCACTGAATCCAAAAAGTTTATTTTTGTTGTTACTAAAGGGAAACTTTTAGGATGCATTGTATCGAAAGATGAGGTTATGATTGATCCCGAGAAAACACATGCCATAGATTCCTTAACTCCTAATTCTAAAAAGGTTGTGCAATATTTTATGGGAAAAATCAATTTTGTAAGACGCTTCATCCCTAGATTTTAATAATTTGTCTAAAAAAGACTATTGTTTTCAGATGGGGAGAATCTCAAAAACAAGCCTTTGACACTATCGAAAAAGCTATTGTAGAAGCCCTTGCTCTCATTCGTCCTTACTTCTCTAAAGAATTTCTTTTGTACACCTTTTCTTCAGATTCAACTTATGCTGTTGTGCTTACATAGAAAGTTGATTTAAATACAAAATTGCATGTTGCTTTCATGAGCTCCACTTTTAAAGGACCATAGTTAAATTATGCACCGATGGAAAAACAAGCATTTGCAGTATATAAAACGGTAACAAAATTTCGTTTTTATTTGCTGAAATCTAAGACAAAAGTGATAGTTCCATACCTTGCAGTTAGGAACTTGTTTATTCAAAAGGAGCTTGGAGAGAGAGGGCTCATTGGATGACAACCCTGGAAGAATTTGACCTTGAGATCAAACTTGCTCAAATTATCAACGGTTAGGGTCTTTGCAGATTAGCTGTTGAATCTGCTTCTTCTCTTGATGGTAATCTTACTTTTCCTCATGATTCCTCTCCTGATAATGAAGTATCCTTTATGCAGGATGAAATTGTGTCAATATTATGATTCCATTTCATGGTATTCAAACATAAGGTTTTATCTGAAGAATGGTACAACTCCCTCTCATCTTAATTTGACTTAGAGAAGAGCATTAAGACTAAAATCAACCTCATATCAACTCATTAATAATGTTCTTTTCAGAAAGAATTATGATGGGGTGTTACTTCATTGTCTTGAGTAGGAAGATGCCCCTAAAATACTTCATGAAATTCATTATGGTCTTGCTGGTGGCTGCTTTGGCGGTGTTACCACTTCTCACAAGGTGTTTAGAGCAGGGTATTATTAGCCAACTTTATTTAGGATGTCATAGCTTGGTGAGAAAATGTGAAACCTGCCAAAAAGCTACTGGTAGGCTAAATAAACTTGCCTTTCCATTACAACCCATTTTTGTTGAGGCTTCTTGTCAACAATGGGGCTTGGACATAATCAGACCTGTCAATCCTTCCTCAACCCAACAACATAAATACATTATAACAACTACAAATTATTTTACAAGATGGGTTGAGGTAGTGCCTCTGCGTGTAGTAAACGCTAATCAAGTTGTTAATTTCCTTGAAACTCATATTATTACACATTTTGGTGTTCCTGAATATCTGGTCTTTGACAACGCATTGTATTTCTCATCACATGAATTAGATGCATACGCCATAGAAAAAGGAATAAATATCAAGTATTCAACAAATTATTATCCACAAGGAAATGGCCTTGTTGAATCTTCAAATAAAAATTTACTAAAAATTCTCAAGAGAACAATATCAGAAAATAAAAAAAACTGGCATATCACGTTATTCAATGCATTGTGGGCTAATAGGGTCACCCCAAAAGCCGCCATTGGAAACTCCCCCTTTTTCCTTGTTTATGGTAGAGAAGCTAGCCTTCCTCACTTTTTTCTTCCTTCTCTCTAGCTGTGTCAAAGTTTTCAAGAGATTAAATCATCAGCCATGGAAAACATAATTAATGATTTATTAAAATTGGAAGAAGAGAGACAAGAAGCTATAACCAAATATGACCACCATCAATAGTAGGTGAAGCGTTGGTTTGATAATGAATCTTCTTCTAATAATAACCTTAAGGTTGGTGATCTAGTTTTAAAATGGGATAAGGCTCATGAGGACAAGGGAGAGCACACCAAGTTCCAGAAGTTATGGTTGGGACCTTTCATTGTTACAGAAAAGATTGGACCCAACACATTTCGACTGTAAAACTTGGAAGGTCAATTTGAATCACTCCTTGTCAATGGCCAACTTTTGAAAAAATGCTTTGCATGATCTCTGTTTAGAGACACCTGTACATATTTATTTTATGCTTCATCATGTTTTTCTTTTACTTTTCTTTGGTGTGTTGTTATTTTTTGTTTCATTCCATAGTTAATCTGTTTAGGACATTTTTATTCATCACATGAATTATTGTTTCATATTTTAATTACTGAAATATTTATTTCAACTTGATCTCAATCTATAATAGCCAGCTCCAAGGTATTCTTCGATTTACTATGAATAGTTACAAGAAATATTTAAGTTCACTTTTGTTCAGATGAAATCCATGTTTCAAAATAAACATATTATCTTCTAACAGTTGTGTATTTATAAAAGTTGGGAACTCAAACTTCTCATGCCATCCCACCTCTTAAGGAGCAGATCTTCCTCCCCATCCATTAAGTATTTAGTAATATTTTTCAGAGTGTAATTCAAAAATATAAATTATTAATTGGAATATAGGAGGTCTCATCACGAGTCAACCTACCATGATCATGGGTCGTAACAGAAGTGACATTACCACTTCTGGTCACCAAGCCAGGGTAATGGCTTCTAGTCCTATGGTTATAAGAAAAGAGGTCTCATCACGAGCCAACTTGTTCACTCCTGCTAGGTCTTGTGAATGACATTGTCAATTTATGGTCATCAAGCGAGGGCAGTGACTTCCAATTAAAAATTCAATTAAAAAAAAAGAGAGGAAGAATATGTAAATTGTTTAATATTGTTAGCTCTGAATTTATTTCTAATGGATGGGATACTGGCACATTCAGGGTTAAAAGGTAACCTTGCCAAGGCTATGAACATCTGTTGGTAGTAGTGGCTCTACCTGTGGTATTAAAGTTAAATTTTTACCAAATTTCCAAATTTTTGTTTATTATTTTCATCTATTATATTTTAGATTCTTTTGAATATGCATTGAACTTATTTTATATCTTGTAACTTTTTCCTTAACTAATGGGTGCCTATGTTCACTTGTAGATTGACTTGAAATAAATATATCTTCAATATGCAATATGTAACTTTGGTTTCATCTAATCATTTTATATGTTCTAGGTAGAGATAACTGGTTCGACCCAATAAGCCTCCAATTGTTGGCAAGCCAACCATCTCCCCCTTATTTGTTGACAGATGATATGGGCCCCTCCTTCCTTTCACTTTCTTGATTTCGATTTGGATTGATTTGGATACATAGTGTGCAATTTCTTTCATTTTTTCTAACAGATTGAATGATATGTCTTTTATTATTCACTACTTATTATTCTGTTATTGGTAATGAAGATGTACATCTTCATTGGGTTTTGACGAAAATAAAAAAGTCTTGGCTTTGGTCGGATAATAAAAGACTTTACCAAAGGCCTATTATGTTCTTTTGCATTTCAACATTGCAAAAAATAAGGCCGCTATAGAATTTACATCTTGTAGCAACCTTAATCGATATCAAAGGAGTCATACTTTAAATGATTTTTTTTAAGATGCTTATTCGATTATGTCAAAATGTATCCTATTTATGCTCGATCAGTGGCACCTTTGATTAAACAAGGTTTGCATGTGTTGGAACTCTGTGCTCTATGCATATATCGACATCATGTTATATGCTTACGTCATTATTAAAAAAGGTTTTAATATTAAATGTGGAGCTATGCATGTGACTATGGTTTTGGTTTTGGGATATATCTCGCTGAATTCTCTCAAAGCGATGCCTAAATCATTTCGAAGTTAGGGTGATCCCCGACTATTCTCTTGGTAATCTTTGTCGAGGACTGAAACGTTGGATTCCTTCCATCTGGGTTAATCTAACAATCACTGGTGCTCTTACCTGTTATTATCATACCACTTCTTACCAAGTTATGGTGATCCCCGACTATTCTCTTGGTAATCTTTGTCAAGGACTGAAACGTTGGATTCCTTCCATCTGGGTTAATCTAACAATCACTGGTGCTCTTACCTGTTATTATCATACCACTTCTTACCAGGGTTCCAATTATCCGGATGACTAATAAGGTTTTGCCAAGCAAATCCACCTTTGACTCCATTATTCTCTTCTTTTGTTGTTTCTCTATCGAAGTCATGGGTTAGGGTTTCGAGGGTTTCTTCTTGCTGCATGTTTTCCATCTGGTTTCGATCTTTAGCTTGATTGTAAAAACTTTGGGAGTCTAGCAATGGCACAGGTCACTTGAACCGAATCCATTGGTACATATATGCTTGAGGTTTATGATGAATGTACCGAACTGTTTCACAATGCCTGCTGGTTTTAGTTTTTACAATTGTTTCAAGGTTTTAACCAAGGTGTGGATGAGGCTTTTGCTGCTTCATTTGATGGCCATAAGGACAAAATGGGAGATGTCGAGACAACTGTAGACGTTGATTTCATAGCTAAGGCGATCAACCTATTGGTTGATGGTGAAATTTGGTCGAAGAACCGTAAGGTTTGTGACATTCCTTGGAGGAAGTTGCTAGCGAAGAAAGAGTACACTTATGATATAAAAGGTATGCCAATAACCTATTTGAAACCTAAATGGCAGAATATGGTTTTGTTTTTGCGCAAATATATAACCCGCGAGGGACATTACATTCTAGTTTTTCTATATCACATAAGGCTGTTAATGGTATTTTTGGGTTATAAATTGAATTTTCCTCACTTCCTGCATAGGAGTTTGGCCAAAATGTCTTCTATATACCAAAAGCGCTAGAACGTAAAGCGTTCTCTTATGCATCATAGTCTTATTGTCATCTTCGTAAAATGTCATCTGATTGAGCTATGAGAGGATTGGGATTCGTTTTTAACGTGAAATCATTTTTCTAAAACCCATCCTTCCACGGAAACCGATTCTCAAACATCCTCAGAGCCTAACTTTGTTCAAAAGGATGCTTCATGCTCCCCTGTGTATGATGCCATGCATTCGGATAATCTTGAGTTTAGTCCTGAAACCGCTTTGTGCTTTTCAGAAGAGGATAGGGTTTTAAAGCCCGAAACTGTTCCTATTCCTGAAGCGCTCAAAATACTCCTGTTGGGAAGGACAGGGTGGAACATAAATCTAATAGAAGGGGAAAATCAAATGTTTCCAAGGTTAAACCCTAGTCTGAAGTTCCTTCCCCAGAACCTACATGTGAAAATATAGAGATTCAACAAAAACAATATGATTCTCATATCAAAGATAAGCTAATTAACAAGAAAATATCTATGCTATGGCACAATAAACACAAGGTTTCTTATGATGATAATTGTGTTGACCTTGAGACTAATATAGAGCACAAGCCTAAAAAGGCCCAGCCAAAATCTTCAAGCAATTGTCATATCCTTGACATGGTGAATGACACTTCGGAAGTGGACAACAAAGTTGATAAAGCTGCCTCAGAAGCCTTGTTGGATATCTACTGGCATGAGAAATTTCTTCATGCTGTTTCAAAGCTTAATTGCTGGATTGCTCCGCTCACCACAAAAAATTAGATACTCAAGGCTTCTTGTAAACTTAATGAAACCCCCAGGAAACAAAATTCTACAAGTTCAATCAATAAGTCACAAGTCTCTAATGCTTAGATCATAGTCAAATCCTCCAATCCTAAGGTCATAATCTCTACAGATCCCGATGATGCTAAGTAAAGGCCTTTTGTTAATATCTTGCAAATGTTGGAAGAGATAATGTATGTTTGTTTCAATTTATTTTCTAAAATAAAAAAAAAGGCCGTTACAGAATCTCGAATTCTTTAACAACCCTATTCACATTATTTCCATCTTTATAGCTTGTTCCTTTTAATTTGTTTAAGGTGATTGTGTTGGCTAGATTTGCTGTTGGGTACCTCAATTTTTTTTGAAGATGACAACGAAGGATATCTTGTTAGTTTATGTTGTTGATTCCTTGTTACTTGGTGATATGGCCGAGAGGCCTAAAAATAATGAACAATTATTATTTTTGTTAAAAAAATAGTTTTATGTTCTCAGTTTGTTATAGACATGATTTTGAAACTTTTGTTATATAAACTCCTCATTTTTATGAGAAGAGGGATCTCTGGAACGAAGAGGGAAGTACTATTTCTATGAACAAAGAAGTGCCTTTTTAATTGTGACTGTGGGATGAATATCAATGCAAGTTTATAGTTTGGTTTGATTCACTCTATTTCTTGATTCGTTTCCCTTCCATGGTCATGCAGTTATTTTGTTAAATCTTTTGATTTATGAAATCTATGAGTTGTTTGTTAGATGGTTTGATTCTCTGGAAAGCAATTCCTTCATTTGCATTTCTTTGTTGATTACTGCAACTATTCATATTTATTGTAACTTTATAGAAACTGATCATTCTTCTTCAGTGATTGGTGTTCTAAGAAGAATATATCGATCTTCAATATTCATTTACATGGATGATTATTAGGTTATCTGTGATATCGTTATTTATATGTCTATTACAGTGCTATTACAATTAGTGATAATTGTGTTTTTTATATTAATTATGTTTCGATGACTAATTGGTTTTATTCATTTGTCATTGATGAAGATATAAGATCATTTAAAGCAATATCACTTATTGTTGTTCCTTTCTTTGTTTAAGTCTTATCTAGGCAAGAGTTAGAAAGTATTAGAATAGATAATTATTTTTTATTTCCTTAATGTAAAAACCAGAAAGAAAACAAAGTAATACTGTGTTTATCTTCCAGAATAAGTTTCTTGTATTGTCACAGTTACTTGTTTTGATTTTAATTACATTAAGAAGTGAATCAATAGATTTTATTTTTAAATTAGGAACAAAATTTAGCTTTCACGTCTAAATGTACTTTGCAATTGGTTTATAATATTATCATTCTTTCTTTTTGAGCTAGTTATAGTATGTTCTAGCCTTATTATATTACAATATCATAATGCTGTAATATTATACGATATTCTAACTTTGTAACATTAGTGACTGTATTAGTTATTTTAATTCTAATTTATAAATAGAATATATAAATTAGAATTCTTTATACTTTATGGTTTACTTACAAGGAAGTGATAACCCTCGCTATTTCTCTATAGTCAATCAAGGCTGTTATGTTTCACTTATTAAAATCTGACTTAACTATAGTAATATAATTTAGGATATAGATAATTTAGGTTAGTGTAGGATAATTTTAGTTTATATTATGATTAGGATTAGTTTCTTGGATTCAATCCTTCTTCAGAAGAAAGAATCTGGGGCCAACAAAGACATTAAACCTGTCAAGGGTAGCTATCCCAAATGGCTTGGGATGTTAAAGAGCCTCGGTTCGGGCTACACCTCCTTTGTTGACTTAGGCATGCAAATACCTACATCAACACCTTTCTCCAATAATATTTTCCCCTTTTAATTAATATTTCCAAAATTGGGCAAAATTCCTTGGTGATTCCCATGCTCACAAAATTGGGGATATTATAGTCCTCCCCGCCAAAATTTCTTGTCCTCAAGCAATGCTCGAATAAAAACTCCCTCTCTTTCTTGACCCAAATTGTCAATGCAAACAATACCGAGGTCCCAAATGTGCCACTGAGTCACCCTGAATCCATGCATTGTCCTATCATAAATGAATCCCTCGATATTAGGGTTTCGATTCATACTACTCAATGTGGAGCACTCCTTGCCCACAAGAAACAATCACTAGAACCAATATGCATAACGTCATTAAGTAGAGCACTATGATCATGTGGAATATTGACCAACTCCTCAAGAAGCTTCCTTGCTGAAAAACCAATCTCATGCACTAGAGTAGACTCCTGAAAATGCAATCCAACCCTCGTGGAGATGAATCCTCGCTCGTTTGAACTCTCTGTGATCTCCTCCTGCTGATCATATTGTCATACTGGTGAAGTGCCTCGTGCTATCTGTAGGTCACTAGGGAGCAAAATGCTCTCTATGAATCTGAGACCCAATGGAAGGTCTGCCTGATCTCCTCCTACATAGAATAAATCATCCCTAAGGGTAGCGAAGCTTCCAAGCGCTGAAATGCCAGGGTCCCATGCTAGTTTGAAAAGAATGCCACCATTCTGATGCTGTGCCACTTTGATTATAGCTAACTTCTCATCATGCACATACCATATCCTCCTCTCCTAGAACTTGATGATGAAACATTTGTAAAGACCAAACACATTCTGCCCAAGCATCTCCACGATGTCAAAGCCTACCTGTCCAATGCTAACCTCGAACCTGAATAAAAACAAGGAAATCTTGGCTCGCCATACAATGAAGGCCTCCTCGAACCCCCATGTGCCAACCCAGAGTGAACTAGATCACCCTTTTCAATGATTCTGCTCATAACGAGATAGAGCGATCTATCAACCAACTGAATCCTTGGATCCCAAAGGCAGATCTGCTGTGACATAGCTCTGACAATTGTTGGAATCCCTCTGTGCCTCGTCTCCGATCCCCTTATGCGATCAATGTATAAACCCCATATATCATGAATGCATCTAGTGCATGCAAAACTGCCCTGCACCTACCATACCACATTGTGAGATTTTCTATCCTGTCTCTTGATGGCTCACCCCAATACTGTCCAGAGTCTAAACATCCTATAAGAAAGGTCCATCAGCCACTGTATAGGCTCTTGTAACACCTCAGAATGCCTTGCCCAAAATGTATCATGCATCTCCCTAAGTGTGAGCTCAAGGACAAAACATATGCTACCTTTGTGGAAGATGAGACCATCCCTAAGCCTCCATATGCTAACTCCTGCCCTGGCCATATGCCAGATCTAGAAAGTCTGTCCCCTGATGCACTGTGTCCCATACAACTATCTCAGATGAACCTACCGGGTCCTGTTTCTTGTGATGAGAGCATCAAGAGATAATATTCAATTCCCCTAGGTCAGTGTGAAATGCTAAAAAGTGATAAACATGTGGGCTTCGATGGGTATGTCCAAGAACCCATATGGAAGCTCATGGACAACCCTATGACCAACCCACTCTCCAAACCTAGGTATGCCCATCCCAACAACGTGCCTAACATCCTCTTCAAGGAATCTCCCTGCTAGTAGCAGTCCATCAGTATGTTGTGCAGTATCCTATATTGCTGCACACCACCATGCACCTCCGTGCTCCTGTGCATACAATTGCACCTAGTTTCACACCTTTGTGCAATGTTGGACACCACTTCATGTTGTCATATCACCTTGAATAAACTGGTATCTCTCTTGTGTCGATGCATCTATCACTCCATAAGGAGATTCACTGCGATGCAAATTGCTCCTCCTACTCCACCGTGCAGCCAATGCATCACTGGATACCACTATTGTTCTCTGTACCCCTTTTCCTACTGTTGCACATCGCCACATACCCTAATACTCCCCTGGATGCCATGGTCTAAATCTGAGTCAGTAGGCAACAATACACATCCTGTCAGTATCACCATCTCTGCTATCACATCTCCATAACCTCGGATGAGTGGAACTCCCATCTTGATCCTGACTGAGAGATCTGACACGAAAATATCCCTCTGTGCCCGTGGAGGTATCACTACGATGCTACTCCTTAGTGACACCTATGTTGGAAACTAGGACAATACTGGGGGGGGGTGAATCAATATTGTAGCAATTTTACCAAATTTAAAATTTCTTTTCACTTTGTGTAAGAAGAATAAGATAGTAAAAAGCACTTTCAACAATAAGCAACAATTTCAGTAATCAATGGAATCATGCAAAGAACAAATAACTTCAGAACTGCTTCTCCATTTTATTAATAGGGAAAGCTACAACTTGCAATTACAAAGTTTTGGCTACAACCAACAAGAAGCTACAACTTCCTAGTTTATTAGCTACAACTTAATAGAGCTACAACCCCAACTATTCTCCAACACCGATTGGAAGGAGCACCAATCCTTGATCAACAAGCTACAACTTGCTTTGACACTCATTGTTCCATCTTTCATCCATTTTCACACTAGGATCAATGACTGCCTTCTCTGCTTTCAAAAATAAGTGAATCCCTCAAACACCAACACCTTCAACAATCTTTTGATCACTGAAAACATCACACCAACACCTCACTGCACTAGAACCTCTGTCTCAAAAACTCATGTGTTCATTCTACTTGATCAATCCTGCTTATAAATAATTTTTGCTTGATATTTTTGCCTTCTTTCTATTTTCTTTGATCGCTACATGCTTCCTTATTTTTCCCTTTGACATGTTTATTTCAGTCGTCTGCACTTGTTCACCAAGTTCTCAGATCTTAATCAACCTTTTCTGCTAGTTAAATTGAGTTTATGTGCATATTTTAGTTAATCTGGAATTTTTACAGGTTTTAGCAGTAATTCACTATCTTTATCAGCTATTTAATTTTGGCATGGCTGCCAAAAATTGTAGTTAAACTAGTAGTTCCGTTTTTATTCCTTTTAGCCCCTTTTCTCATAGCCCTTTACCTATTTTTCCACCATAAGACCGGTCTCCAAGACCATGGCCTAATGCTTTGGGCACTAAGCCATTTTGAGCGCTATGCATGCTAATTTTCTTTGTCCACAGATCCACACCGTTGGTCCCGTTTCTAAGCGAAATGACCAAGAATGAGTGCCCAGGCTCTAAGCCTTTTCAAGCCCTTCTCGGGCCAATTTTCTGTGTTAACGAAACTTATCTCGTTGGTTTCGTCTCTACATAAGGCGAACACCCATCAATGCTAAGGTCCAAGCTCTCAATTTTTTTATTAATTTGAATTCTAAAAAATTTATGGGATTCCGGGATCCGTGGATGGCCCCACATTCTTTTGCCACACCCTTGGTCATGTTTCTACGTGAAAAAATCCAAAGGATCTGGCGCTTAGCCGCTCTTGGAGCCTCCGTGTCTCCATTCTCTATACCCGGGGTTCATTTGTACATGAAATGACCCAAGGGTTGGGTTGCAGAGCTCCCAAGCACAACTCCTTTTATTATCTGCTGCCACCCTAGTTCTAACCTATGGCATAGGCCTTGGTGCAGGCGCCTAGCCCGTAACTCCCTATCTCTCGACACATTGAGTTTTTGTACCATTGTGAACTGCCACGGTCAAACCTCCAGGTTAACGTGTTCGTGGGGACCGCCTGATGCTCTCTCTATTGGCTACCGCTGTGCCACCGTGGCTTGGTCCCTTCTGCTCGACGCTGCCATAAAATGCACAACAATGAATCTTCCGGGCTTTTGTCCTGTGGGCTGAGCTATCTTGTGGGGACCTCCCAAAACCTTTCTAATTGTCTACCAATTTGTCAGCTTGCCAATGTGTCCTGGCAATCCTCTCTCGACAAAACCTCTTGTGCACCATTTTAAATCTTTCGGGCTCATTCCGTTGGGGTGACATCATGATGACGTCACCAGAAACACCTGGCGCCTCTAGAGTGGTGACAGGTGTCACTCGGAAATGGGCCCTTTGGGTGCCCAAAAATGTTGAATCTACTTGTTAGCCCTGAGGTGTAGCATTGCTATTTTAAAGGCTAAAGGAAGGAAATGGTCTGTCTTGCTATCCATCAACCCACTTTCCTCACTTTTCCACTCCCATTCACATCCATTCATGTCCTAACTCAACCCTCACATCATAACGAAACCCACTTTCGCCTTGGCCTTACGAAAATTAACCCATTTTTTCCCCGAAAACCTTACCTTTTCACCCACACGCACCCTTTGCACGTTTCTCGAGGTCATCCCGTACCTCTGTGACCCCTCGCCATCGATCTTCCCACCGATCCAACGGCCCGCACTTCGCCTGACCGATGTACATGCGCGATCGATCATCACCGTTAGATCATTCTTGCCAGATCTAACAGCTGTCGCACATATCGCGCGAGCAACAAGCGAGAGGGATACCTGCCTGATAAAGGTGGTTTCCTCTCTCTCCTCCGCTGCTACGTGGCGCCCGATGAATGGAATCGAGCGGGCTCCGACCTTTACCACTTGCCACCCGATGACCGCCCGATGCAAACCATTTCCCGCTTGGGTAAAACCGCTTTCGTGCTCTATCTTTCGAGCATCTCCTTCGCCCGATAGCCGTTCGATCTGCTCATCTAAGATCTGATGGCTCGGACTTATTCCTCTCCCGCCACTACTTCAGGCCTCCTGTGTTCGATCTCCTCTATCCATTTCTCTTGATCTAACGACCCTCGTTCACCATCACCGTAGTTCACCCTTTGCCGCCTGACCACCATCCTGACCGTCGATCCATCCCATCCAACGGCCCATATGCCCCCATACCCCACTTCCCATTAGTCACCCAGGTGTTTCTGAGAAAATTAGCGTCTTGTTGAACGACTAACCCTCTAGGTTTGGCAGTTACCCTAGAAACAACAGTTTAAAGCAATTCAATGATCTTTCCTATGTGTAACAGATAAGAGAAAGATAGTAGAAAACCAACCTGGAACTTTTGCTTGATCCCTTATCTGATCTCTCTCTCCTTTGGCAGATCCCGTAACTCCTCCCTGTACTTAACACGCTTGGAGAGTACCTGCACAAGTACAACAACAAAGAATTGTCAAAGCATCGTGATCTATTACAACATAAACATTATAGAATCAGATATATAATGAACAAATGAAAGCATTCATAATTACACAATCAATTGGGAAAAATCCTGAAGAACTTTATTAATAATAAGGAGAATTACATTCCAGTTGTTTGATTTAGTGCCATCCTCCCAGCATCAATCCTTCTTCACCTCATGAATTAGCAAGAACACACCAACAAGAATACAATGTTCTCTCCTCAATCACAAACAAACAACGCTTACTTGCAATTCACAACAATTTAGCCTTCTGATCTCTTGGATTGGAGATCCTTTTATAGATATTTGCAAGGGTGTGAGTTATCTATGGGGTTTGATGAGTGTCATTCCACTTGTTACAATTGGTTCCACAAGAGAGGGGAATTGGAGATGGTTTCCTAATTCCCTTGGTCATCCTTGGGCGAATTCAGAGAGGCAAGTGGCACAGGAGAAGTTTCTAGAAGATTCCATGAGAAACCAACTAACAAGCTATCACGGGAATTTTTCCATCCTCGCCCATCGCATCCTATAGAAGGCCTAAACAGTATGCATCACACTTTGATAGTGTAGCAGTCAGTATGCATCGCACTTTGACAGTGTAGTAGTTAGTATGGTTCAGTTTAGGCACTTTCTGGATGATTTCTGAGATGGAACTTTTGGGGAATGATGTATTCAGATGACTTAGTTCCTTTATGGTATGAAACAACTCTTTTTAGGGGTTGATGAGCCCTAATACATTGACATATGAGTTTGGGGTTGATGTGCCCAAATATGTCTATAACAGCTGCCCCCTAAAGCATGAGGTCATAAATGTTCATGTCGGGTGAAATGCTTTATCATGAGGATCCGAAGTTTCGAACTGGAAGGTGATCCACATCAATTTACAATACAATACATGATAATATATGATTTTTCATGAACTAGCTGAGGGAGGCATTCCCATGCTCAACTTTATAAATTTCATTTCATGTACATAGATCAGATAGTCGTCTGTAGATACAGACTCGTGATTCTATAGATATAGAGTCGCAATCCATGATTAGGATGACCATCTATGTAAATCCTTTGTACATTTGATGTTTTTATATCCCTGAATGTATCGCAGCCCGGATGGATGAAACTAGATCTAGGGTCTTCAAACGCGTTCAATTTTCGCTCGATGTACAAGCCAATCCATGTGAAGAAATGTTCTGAAGTCGAACATGGAAAGACATCGCCTAATTACTAGCCAATGATGTGAGTTGTTAACAGACACGAGAGGAATCACCGATGATGATAATGATCCTCAAGGTACTACAGTACATTTTACGTGGTGTGAATACATGATCCGATGTTGAACACCACACAAAATCTTTCGGTCAAAGGCCATTGATGTCAACCTGTTGCCGGAAGTGAGAAACTTACCATTGATGTATGCAAGCTTCAAAGCACTGAAAGGGTTGTTTTTAAGTCAAATTTTTGGATAATGAGCTGATGTCGACAAGAAGTGACTCATCGTAGGAGGGCCTTGATGTATCCCACATCTACTACATGAAACGAAGCAAATGATTTTTGGAGGTGAAAATGAACTAATGACACAAGGTACAGGAATGGCGGTCATGAAAAATGAAGGTTGGAGGTAAGGTAGTGTATGAGACATTAACCGGATGACTTCTCTTGAACATGTCGGTGACACTGAGATGAATTGGTAGCGTTGACCCCAGAAGATGGATGGTATGAAAGACCAATGGTTTGATGACCGGTGAATGGAATAATCCAACCCAACTCAATCATGGAGATGAAGTGAAAGTGTCATGTTCAAGAGCGACTTGCTACCATAAATTCTTCAATATTTTTCCCCTATTCCCCCAGTCATTATTGACCAGTACTTCTTTATTTTTTATCAAGCTTAAGGAGGATAACATATGCTTGTTCTATAATTCGCCCTTCGGGCAAACCCATTGCTATTGGATGATTTAACGAGTCTAGTGACAGTGAAACTCGGTCTTGTCTAAATGGACAAGTTTGTCGCTATTGTTTTAACGAGTTTAACGACAATGATAACTCGGTCATTTTCATGTTTAGAGGGTTTGAAAAAGGGACGAAAAGAAAACTCCATTAGTTCTTTTTCGTAAAAATGATCCCTCAGGTCCGAAAAAGGATAAAATAATACAAGAGGGATGACGTTTGCAATACTTTAACGAGCCGGAAATGACAAGCGCTCGACAATACTTTCTTATTTAGAGAGTCTGAAAGGAGTTTAAAGACGACTCCCTTTTGAGGAACGAGTGGTGTCTAGGGTAGCAACTGGCTCCGGTGATGTTGGAACTTCTCAAAACATGTTGATTTATGTGAAGAGGCTGGCTAATAAGACCACTCATTGCAACTGTCCCTCAAAAAGTGTAAAACAACCAAGTGAAAGCGTATGATCGGCCAAAGAGATGGTGGTGATGGAACGAAACAACCAAGGCTCATCTGATAGAAAAGGCTGATAGAATGGCAATCACAAGGGTTAAAAATGGAAATGGGTTCATTTTTAGACAAGCTTGAACCATAGGGAACTATGCTTGGGTTCGGTTTCATGTTTACACAAGCTCAAAATGAAAAACTATGCTTGACATTGGTTTCCATGCCCCCAGCATGGTGAAAGGGAGAGTCTCTTGTAAACAGATGGAAGTCACTGCGGGGAAGCAGGATGGTTATCCAACAGCTTTTGGCTTCGTCCAGATAGACAAAGGTGAATGGGGTGATTCCCTTCACATAGCCTATAGGGAAACTTATCTTTACCACTAGGTGCATGCCCCCCAAGCTTCATTACATTCACCTAAGTAGACTACTCGTGGCTATCAGGTGGATGGGATGAAGGTTCTTTTACGAGATCAAGTGAAAGACTCGACTGGGATTTTATGAGATCTACTCAAAAACTCGACTTGGAACTTGGGACCTTGTTTCATTCTTTTTTTAATGAGCTTGAAACAAGAGAAGGAACTCTGCTCATACCCTTGTTTCATTCTTTAATGAGGTTGACACAAGCCAACGAACTATCCTCATATTCCTTGTTTCATTTTTTAATGAGGTCGACACAAGACCAGGAACTATCCTTGTACTCCTTGTTTCATTTTTTAACGAGGTTGACACAAGACAACGAACCATCCTTGAATGCCTGTTTCATTTTTTTAACGAGGTTGACACAATAAGAACTATCCTTGAAAGAGCTGCTTCATTTTTTAATGAGGTTGACACAGTAAAAGAACTATCCTCATATCCTTGGTTTCATTTTTTAATGAGGTTCACACAAGACAACGAACTATCCTCCGAGGTCTGTTTCATTTTTTAAGAGAGGTTGACACAGTATAAGAACTATCCTCGACCTTCGATCACAACCCATAAGAGGTCATGAAGGAGAGATCTGGTTCCAATGCCCCCAGTACATGATGTACAACATCACTGAAATGATCGTTAGTTGATGTAGGTATGGAACAGGTTGCCACATAATTAACCCGTGGCGGGGATGATACCATTGGTATAAATGGACCATTTAGGGACGATGGTTGACTAGGAGCTATATTTGGACCGGGAAATGAAAGCTGGTCAACGGTGACAATTTTTCCTTCATGCGGGAAATAAATCACTCGAAAGAGTGTTGAAACAATAGCTCCCATATCATAAACATAGTCACGCCCAAGAAGTAAATTGTAATCTAAAGGGCCTGGGACTACCATCACGTTCAGATAAACGGTTTTTCCTCCCAAAGTAATAGGTAACTAAGGAAGGATCCCTAATGGTCGACTGGTTCCTCTGTTAAAACCCAACAGATTCTGTGTAACAGGCACAAGCGGTGGTGAACCAAGCGCTTGCCAAGCAGTTGAGGAAAGGATACTCACTGATGCACCTTCATCTATAATAGTGCCAGATACAATCATTTTACAAACTTGTACTATGATCTGGAAAGGCACATAAGAAGGAAAGCGGAATCTTGCCAATCGATTCCAATCAAAGGAAGTGACTAGACTACTTGGAGGGGGTATCGTAGAAACGGGAGAATTAACCCCTTGAGTTACGAGAACTAGAGGATTTTCCTCCTGTCTTGATGGAATAGGTGGACTGCCCCCAAGCTCATTTGAATCTGAGGTAACAAAAAGAACTTGAGTGGTATGATTTTCACTCTCTTCGAGAAAGGTACGATTAGCTGAAGGTGAAATCGGGTCAACCGTTACCTTGACCTGTTGATTTGGGTCGGGTATAGACTCATAGGATTCACTTTCAGAGAGAGTGGTTTCGACCGACGGTTGATTTTGGTTAGTCGGTTCATCAACTAGTGAAGGATTTAGGGAGAGTTTCCTGTAACCAGATGGAAGTCGCTGCAGTGAAGCAGGATGATTATCCAACACTTTCTTGGCTTCATCCAGATAGGGACAAAGGTAAATGGGGTGATTCCCTTTACATAACCTACATGGAAACTTAACTTTTCCTTTCTTTCCATGAACTTTACTATCACTAGTTGATGGTGTGTCACCAACATGATCTCCATAGGTTGATGACATGGAATGATGTGAACGTGAAGACCATTCTTCTAAGATCTGAGGAATATCAGGACAATTTCGAAGAAGATGGTCTCCCGCACAAAGTTTGCATGGATATTTGACTTTGTGAGGCTTAACGGACGGATTTTCATTAGATGTTGCATTCAAAGCAATGGTTGCTTGGTTGCCCCCTTGCTGAATTGGCTTCTTCTTCTTCTTCTTCCCTTTCTTCTTCTTCTTAGCCACCTGGTTACTAGTACCAATACTTTCACCAAGCGAAGAGGAAGAGGGGGAGGGAGAAACAAACGAGGAAGAAGGCAAAGGGTCAACTTTAGGATCAACTGGAGGTTGATTTTGTCCAGTTGGAGGTGTACTCGATTGCAGAGAAATCATGACATTTTGAACCAAGGAGGTTGAAAACAACCATACTAGCAAGCCAATGGTAAATCCCGGAAGGGACAATGTAGCCATATAAGGAGCACCAATATTTTCGAAAGAAGGAAAAAGACTAGGATTCCCATCAAAAGGGATTCCTTGATCGATGGACTCTGGATTTGTCGCCATATGTTTCAACCTAAGATCAACTAAGGAATAGGGATGTTATTCGCGGTCAATTAATTTTAACGACACTTGGACACAACTTTGCTTTTTCAGTTTTAAAGAGTCGAGAAAAAGCTAAAGATGACTCTAGTCGCCTTCGATTTTTAATGAGCCTGAAAGGAAAAGTGCTCAGATGGACCTTTTCTTTTAAGGAGTCGAAAAGGAACGAAAGTGACTACTCTGGAGAATCTAGACAAAAAGGTTTACCAGATCAATCGTAAAACTGCAATATACACCTTGGTGATAAATTAAAGAGAAATTACCAAGGACTTATGTACGACAGTCAATCTTCCCAAATGCTGTGTTTAGTGCATTGCGATCAATAAGGCGGCAGACTCGGTTTCCTATGGATAAAGGATTTAAGCCTATTGTGGTCTCCCAATATATACGCGACGGTACGGGGAGCACAAATCCGTGCTAGCACTTGTCGTATCAAGGAGGAGGAATCACCCAACCTTCAATGAAAACGATAGCCACTAGTTTTAACGACGCCGAAACACGTCTCTAGCCTAGACCTCTAAATATGTTGCGTTAAATTCCAAAGCGTTGTTAGGTTCATTGAAGTTCATTTTAAAGTTGATCTTTCTTAGAGTTTGCCTTTCAATGGTTCACCGCGTAATGATGATCTGAAATTCCTAAGATGCAATCTACAATGATAAACAATCTTTTGTTTATTTGAGCAATGAAAATCTTAACTACTAGGGAAAGAAGATAAAAGTGCTTTTAAGCAAAGAGCAAAGAGCACACACTAGTGCATTTCCCTAAATCATCTTTTTGCACACAAATAAAAAAATTCTAAATGCAAATGCATGTATTTGTTTTCGCTTTCCTTAATGTGAATGATGCAAAAAGGAAAACTAAAAGCAACAAAGATCTAAAATATTGCACTCAAAATGACATTTTCGACAATTTTTCTTCAAAAAGGGAAAGGAAGACTCAAAACGACACTTTCAAGTTTGAAGAAAAATGCTTTCGACACTTTGAATGTAAACAAATCAAATCAAATGCATCAAGAAAAGTTTAATCGATTATCAAGGGAAGGAAGAATTTACGACACTTCTCTTTTCGACAAAAATGACAATTTACGACACTTTTTGTATCAAAGCGACAAATCGACTAAAACACTTTTTGACAAAGGATTGTAAATGAGGAACAAATACACAAAAACATTCACTAATCCTAATGTAAATTGAGGCTGATCTAAATGATGCAAGTAAGCTTCAGTGAAGAGGCATTGTTCATATTCAGCAAAACAACCAAACAAAACTGAAAACAAGTCAAAAACCCTCAAGTCCTAGATGGGAAAATGAGTTCAGGCAATCATCGCACCTGGCCTTTGCAGACAATAATATGCATCGCACTTTTCACACTCGGGAGGTGGGATGCATACTGAGTCATAGTGGAAGACAGTGCGATGGTCCAGGGAGCGCTACTGAAAATGGTTTTGGCTCAAATGTGGAGCAGTTTTCAATGAATCAAGTTTGGTTTTGATGAAAAATGATAAGCAAAGTATGATGGAATGTCTTAAGAGGTTACTGAGCTACCAAAAGGGCATCTAGATGTGTTTGCAAGTCAAATGTTTAACTCATAAACTAAACCAGAGATTGACTGAAGCAGCATTTATCTACTATGCAATTGTAGAGCAAGAGCAGTTCAAAAGCTACTTGGCTGGCTTCAGACTCTGTCTATAGTTTATAGAATTGAACATAAAACAAAAAATAACAACAAACAAACATCTGTTCATTCCCCAGTGGAGTCGCCAATTTGTTTCTGGGAAAATTAGTGTTTTGTTGAACGACTAACCCTCTAGGTTTGGCAACCACCCTAGAAACAACAGTTTAAAGCAATTCAATGATCTTTCCTATGTGTAACAGATAAGAGGAAGATAGTAGAAAACCAACTTGGAACTTTTGCTTGATCCCTTATCTAATCTCTCTCTCCTTTGGCAGATCCCGTAACTCCTCCCCGTACTTAACACGCTTGGAGAGTACCTGCACAAGTACAACAACAAATATCTGTCAAAGAATCATGATCTATTACAACATAAACATTATAGAATCAGATATATAATGAACAAATGAAAGCATTCACAATTACACAATCAATTGGGAAAAATCCTGAAGAACTTTATTAATAATAAGGAGAATTACAACCCAGTTGTCTGATCCAGCGCCATCCTCCCAGCATCAATCCTTCTTCACCTCATGAATTAGCAAGAACACACCAACAAGAATACAATGTTCTCTCCTCAATCACAAACTAACAACACTTACTTGCAATTCACAACAATTTAGCCTTCTGATCTCTTGGATTGGAGATCCTTTTATAGATATTTGCAAGGGTGTGAGTCATCTATGGGGTTTGATGAGTGTCATTCCACTTGTTACAATTGGTTCCACAAGAGAGGGGAATTGGAGATGGTTTCCTAATTCCCTTGGTCATCCTTGGGCGAATTCAGAGAGGCAAGTGGCACAGGAGAAGTTTCTAGAAGATTCCATGAGAAACCAACTAACAAACTGTCATGGAAATTTTTCCATCCTCGCCCATCGCATCCTATAGAAGGCCTAAACAGTATGCATCACACTTTGATAGTGTAGCAGTCAGTATGCATCGCACTTTCACAGTGTAATAGTTAGTATGGTTCAGTTTAGACACTTTCTGGATGATTTATGAGATGGAACTTTTGGGGAATGATGTATTCAGATGACTTAGTTCCTTTATGGTATGAAACAACTCTTTTTAGGGGTTGATGAGCCCTAATACATTGACATATGAGTTTGGGGTTGATGTGCCCAAATATGTCTATAACACCGGGGAGGAAAGTTGTTGGCCTTGTCAGTGTTTGTGACAGTTGGACAGTTGAACTGAAATAACAGAATCCATGGTCGAAAGGGGAAAAACAGCAGCACGATGCAGCCAAATTAATAGAAATGATCGTGGAACATCACAGCACATGCGAGCCACCTGACAGCGCGGCGAAATGACCAGAATTTGGTTACCGTGTTTGTTTGAAACAGAGCCCCTGTGCTCATGCTTGTCTAATTATGGCATCAAGTAGTTAGAAGCCAAAGGAGATAGATTAAGACATCTCGAGCCCTAGAGAGCCCGAAAGCATTGTAAAAAGCCTATAAATTGCTTAAATTTAGAAGGAATAGGGGTTCAACTTTCGGAGACTGTGGATACTCTGTTCCTCTCAGCGTCTCATCTTCATTCCAGTAATACAAGCTTCTTTTGTTGTTACATGTTCAATTGCCATCTTCTTCTCTATTCTAAGTTTGCACTTGAATAGGTTATTCATGTTTTCTTCTTTGTCTAATGCCAGATAACTATCATCTTATCTCTACGTTGATAAATTAGATTTGCAAGCTTCATTTACTTTCTGTAGCTAGCCATTCATATATGTTTATGTATGCATTTGCTGGTACATTCAGTATTCTCTATTTATCCATTCAATCTATAAACTATTGAGCATTAGTGGTCTAAAGCCTTGTCAAGCTGAGGGTGTTCATGCATGTCTGGAGTGAAAACAGAGTTGAAACAGTCATATGACTTGATCCAAACCTTAATCCATTCCAATAGTTCAGAGAACAATATTGAAGATTTATATGTTACCAGGCATCTCTGAGCTCCAACCTAGGAGAGTTTCCTGGAGTGATAACACTACCTACCACGTGTCAATGCTGACGTTACCACCTAGCATCTCTCGAGCCAATCGTGTGTTGCCACCTGTCCTCCTGGAGGAGAGAGAAAAGGTCCTACAAGGCCTTATTTTGTGACCAAATCCTTTGTTAATTTGTTTTTTGGCTGTTTTCATTGTTTTTCCACTGGGTCAACACTTTGTTGCTTTTCCTTCTTTATTATCCTCTCGGGATAAATCTCCGGGGTGCACTTGCGGGAGTATTACTGTCGGGTAGGCTCCACTAGCTCAGTCCCCATTGGAAAATGCGTAGCTATGGTGTCACAGCTCTTTCCTCCCAGTCGCTTAGACTTGGGTACCAAAATATTCTGCTGGGTGGACTCCGCCTGTGGTCCAACCTGTTACTGCCATGTCTACCTAGAGCTCTTGCTTAGAGGCTTTCTCAGTCTTGGCGTTGAGTGTGGCATTTAAGCCAACTTTGGTTATGCGCCAAAGGCTTCTCGACACTCTTTAACTCTGCTATGAAGGCCTTGGGGTCATAGAACTTTGATTGGCTCTAACTTTTGATATAGAAGGCCCTTTCAATCCTTCCATATATCGTTGGAAATTTCTTTAAGAGATTTATCCATCTAGGTGGCTTGCCCCTGCACTTGAGATGATTTAGTGCTCTAAAAATGGCTCCAAATCTGCTAGATTGATTCTGATATTTTTCCCTTCTTGTGTGTCTGAAACCTGCTCCTTGATGTATTTCTTTGACACCTGTGCCTCTTGTTCCCACCTTCCATCATTAAAAACTATCTTTCCATCACCCTGTTGCCATCAATGACAACATATCTTAACAATATCCCCCTTTGGCATTGATAGCAACACCAAAATCAAATAAAACACATTTTGCTCTTTTAGAAACACCCTTAGCAAAACATGAATGTTGCTCCGCCTGAGATAAACTTCTGCTACTGTAGTATTTCCACTGGTCTTGGTGTTGTGCTAGTACTGAGAGGGGGGGTGAATCAATATTCCTTAACAATTAGCACTTTTAAATCTTTTCAGAGCATTAGTTAATCTTCAATTATTATTAATGTTTTTGCAATAATAACAGTAAATAAAAGAACACAGCAGGCACAAGAATTCTAGGTGGAAAAAACCCCTCTGGGTCGAAAACCACCGAACGCTTTTCTAATAAATTCTTTAATCTTCATCCCCAACTGAAGTGAAAACAAAAACTTCCTAGAATTCTAGAATAGCATTCTTCTCCAGCTCCCACTGGAAGGATGCCCCAATGCCCTGGTTTCTTTAGTAATCAGTTGAATGGATGCCCCAACACCCTAGCGAGCCACAACTCGCCCTAGCACTGCCCTACCACTCTGAAGTGTTTACAGACCCCAACCTGTAGGTGACTTCATTCACCTTTCTAGCACCACCCTACTACCCTGAAGTGTTTACAGGCCCCAACCTGTAGGTGACTTCATTCACCTACTTAGCACCACCCTACCACCTTATAAAGACAAAAATTAAATACAAAAGTGTGGACTCCTGTACCAGGGACAATAATCCACGATACAATATGATTTACAATGATTTTGACCGAACACCCAATCACAATATGGCCTTCAACCCAACCATGACATCATCTCAACAGAGAATCCTATACCTCCCAATAATGCCTTTTCGACTCTAGGAAGATTGACTCTTTTACAATAATGACTCTTCCAATGATGACACTTTTACAAATGACTCTTTTACAACTTTACAATGATGACTCTTGGCCTTGACACTTCTTCACAATATATAGATGGTTGTCATGTCTTCAAAGGATGTCCTGCTACAATGCTTCCTTTGATTTGATACTTCCGCTCTTGAATTCTTGCTTGAAGTTGTAATTGAATATTCTTCTACCTGAAGTGTGCTTGTCACTTTTGTTATTGACTTGTTGCAACAGTAGACAAAGACTCCCACTCTTGATATAGGCCTAGAATCTATGCAGGACTATATCCAAAACTGACCTAAAGATATATACAATAAAAACTGATGATAGACCCTAGAATTGTGATGGACCAAGTTCTAAGTACAACAACATAGACCATTCTATCAAATATGACAAGACAAGTAACATGAACTTACAACATCATATACATTTAGCAGACTTGGTGTAGCATCAAGAATATGTAGCATCAAATGTGTAGTATCAAGAATAGGACATTCGAAAAACTAATTGTGACATATGGAGACATAAAGATATAACCGAGACCCTGTATATACGTACGTTGTCCTGCAAAAACATATTTCAAAGATGATACTCAAAATTCAAATCTAAACACTAATCATACATACCTTGCTGTAGGAGACTTACCCTTGACTGTTGATGTGTTGTCCTTACTGCAATGATCCTTGAATGCATGATTTTTCTTGCCTTCTAGGAGCTAGATATTGAATCTGTTGTATCTATGTAATATTGGATCTACAGGGTCTAAAATTTCCTCCTGTGGTATCCCTCTGAGTCCTCTTTCCAACTTCACAGGTCTAATCATTATCAGATTCTTCAAGAAAGAGTTATGCCCAATCTCCCACGATGACCTGATTATAGACTGGTTCAATAGAGCGAACTTGTACGAAGTGCCACGTGTCACTGTTGTGACCTTCGGCCGTGAAAACGCTACTCAACAAACTACAGTCCATACTCTTTCTGTGACTATTTATGAAATTCGAATCTAATGCTTAGAGAGAAAGTTATGATGATTTTCCCAACATCCCCTGTTTGACATGGAATTCGGGAGCCTGCAAAAACCCTAACTTCCTCAGATCATATCTCCGAAAATATAGATAACCAAGATTTGAAACTCGGTCAGGAGGTTCATCAAGATTTCGACTCAAATTGGTTTTAATTTCAGCTTCTGAAGCTTCGTAGAAGAAAAAGGTATAGCGAAAATTCTACGATGACCTGTTTTAAGCAACAAAATCCCTACTAGAGGAGGATATGAGGGCCATTATTTATATGAATGTCTTGAGTTGAGAGGGTCCTCAACAAGTGAATGTTGGAGGGATTTTAGGAGAAAAAAAATATTATTAATTATTTACTATTCAATGACCACAACCAATTATGAGTGCCATGTCACAACCCCATAGGGTTTTAACCCACTGACCAGGGTTACTAACTTCAAACACAAATACCTCTCAATCCGTGAAGAACTAGGAGACGTACCATATATCAACGGAAACATATCGACGATAAGAATCCATTGAGAAGATCTTTGATGCAAAATAATATGAGTTGTCAAGTCAAGATGCCCTTGAATTATTGGAGTAGCCCCTGGTGCTGCTTGGGTTGACATCAATGACAACCACTGATCAACAATATCCCCCTTCGGCAATGATGGCAACACAAGTACTCTCCCTTGTGATCATGACACCTCTTCCTACTGCCTTCTCTACCCCTTTGTCATCAATGGCAAAGGGTAACTCCCCCTGACAAACAACCATCTTGCGGACCTGTACACACCTCCACTCCCCCTTTCTACTCGAGCAGATTAGAGAAAGAGTCTAATGAAAACTCGGGAGAATCCCAAGCTTTTGGCGAAGATATTCAAATGCTTCACGAGGTAATGGTTTGGTAAAGATTTCAACAATTTGTTCCTTTGTGCCAACATATGCAAGCTTGATATTATTTTCGGTGACCTTCTCTCTAATGAAATGATATTTAATCGGAATGTGCTTCATTTCAGAATGCATCACAGGATTCTTGGAGATACTGATGGCACTCATGTTATCGCAAAAGATGGGAATAAGCTCATCAAACTTGACTTGAATATATTACAAAGTTTGCTTCATCCAAAGAACTTGTGTACAACAAGATGCTGCTACGATATATTCTGCTTTTGCTGTGGATAACGAGATTGAAGACTGCTTTTTACTTAACCATGAAACAAGACAACGACCTAGGTAGAACGCTGCTCCATTGGTACTCTTACGATCATCAACACTTCCTGCCCAATCTGCATCTGTATAAGCTTGGATGACCAGATCATTTCCTTTGGGATACCAGAGACCATATTCCAATGTGCCCTTAAGATATCAAAGAATTCTTTTGATGACAATAATATGAGATTCTTTTGGTGCTGCTTGGAATCATGCTACTTGTCCAAATTCCAACATCACATCTGGCCAGCAGGTTGTCACATATAGGAGACTACCAATCATGGATCTATACAACCTTTGGTCCACATCCTTTGATAAGTCTTCTAAGATTAACTTGCAACCTATTACCATGGGGTTAAGGAATGGCTTGCAATCTTCCATATGGAATTTCTTGAGAATTTCTTTGATGTACTTGGTTTGATATATGAATATTCCTTTATCTTGCTGAGAAATTTGAAGCCCTAAAAAGTATGTAAGTTCACCAAGCATAGACATTTCAAACTCACTTTGCATTATTGTGGCAAAGTCTTTACTTGATTTGTCATCATTGCTTCCAAAGATTACATCATCCACATATACTTCGATAATTGTTAGGTTATCTCTATCCACTTTTACATAAAGATTGTTGTCAACACTTCCTTTCTTGAATCCCTGTTGATGTAGATATCCGTCAAGACAAGCATACCAAGCCCTAGGAGCTTGCTTGAGACCATATAGAGCCTTCTTTAATCTGCAGACGTAGTTTTCTTTGTCAGAGAGCAGAAAACCTTCGGGTTTTTCAATGCAAACTTCTTCCTCCAATTCTCCATTTAGAAACTCTGACTTAACATCCATTTGGTAGACCTTGATTTTTCTCGAGCAAGCATAAGCGAGAAACATCCTGATAGCTTCCATTCTGGCAGCGGGAGAATTTTTTTCTTCAAAATCGATTCCTTTAACCTATGCATATCCTTTGCAGACTAATCTTGCCTTGTTCTAGGTAACCTGTAATCCTTCAACTATTTTGCTCCCCTTAACTTGTAATGAAAATTCCATCTTGTTCAAACTACCTTCCTGTCAATCGTAGACTTATGTCATATACTGTTGCATAGACTCCTCCTCTACAAACATTAAGGATTCAACAAGCCAGATTGTTCAAAATAGTGAGTCACCTAACAGGCCATCTTGACTTGAGTCATTAATCGAAACAACTATTGATTCGTCACAATCTGTTACGAATCTTGAAAGCATAACTGTTGGGACCTTATTTCCTTCTTTCTTTTCTTGCTCATCTTGTACTTGTTTTCCTTTCCAAACCTTCTTATTCTTGTCGTCAAGCCTTTCATTCATGGTTGATTCCATCTTGTACCTGCAGTTACGAGCTATGTGTCCATAGTTATGACATTTGTAACATTCGATGTTATTCATAGAAGATTTCGTTTGGTGTCTATCTCGTGATCCTGCAAATTTTCTTCTAGGGTTTTTCCAATAATAGTTGTACCTGTCTGGAACTTCACAATCCCTATCCTTATGTCCAAAATTGTTACATTTGTAACATTTGACATCATCTCTCAAATGATAAAATTTGTTGATATTATGCTGAGTTCTAGAATATCCATTTTTGAAGGATCTCCTGGAATTATATTCATTCCAAACATACATGTGACATTCTGCAGCTCTATGTCCAAACCTTCCACATGAATAATAATGACCATAAAAGATAGGTTGGTACCTGGGAGGAAATATTCTTCGAGGAATTGTCTTCCAAGGTTCTTCCTGCGAGTCTTGATCTCTTGATTTAGTTGAGAGATCTATCTGCTTGGTAGATTTTGCATATCCATCTTCTTTAATTGTCATAGAAGGACTCGACTTCTTTTCAAATTTTTCTTTGTAACCAAGACTAGTCTTGTCATTGTATGATCATTGGTTGTTGATGAGTTCGTCCAAAGTCTTTGAACTGTTGGCATAGTTTGAATTTTTTTTCCATTTTTTACTTCCTTTCATAGAGCAACTATTTCAGCTTCCAATGCTTCTCTTTCCTTGTTGTTTTCCTTTAATTCTTTCCTGAGAGATTCTTCAATTCGCTTGTATTCTTCAACCTTGATTTTAAGGTTGAGGACATGTTCTCTTTCTATCTTCAATTCATCTTCAAGAGTGTTGACATGCTTCTTCTCGACTTTGAGCTCTTTGATAACCCTGATCACTTCGTTTTGAAATTCAACCTTAGTCATTTCTTCTTCTTTGTCTCCTTCTTCGTCAGGTGCCTCTTGCTTATTGTGCTTGGCCATAAACAATACTCTTCCATTGAATTCTTCTTTGTTATCACTGTCTTCTTCGGATGAGGAACTATCTTCTTTGGTGAAGAAACTTTTCTTAAACCATTTCTTCTTGCCTTTCTTGTTGAACTTCCTAGGACCTTTCTTTCCATTCGTAACAACCTCATTTTTGTGAGGACATTTGGCTGCAAAATGCCCAACCTCACCACAATCAAAACATATTAATGGAATTTTACCTTTGAATTTTCCCGTACTTGTTCTCATTTTCCACATGAAGTAGGCGAATTCTCTATTTGAGAGTTCTTCTTCCTCTTCTTCTTTTTCTTCATCCTTGCAACTGCAAGGTTTTTCTTTCTAAGTCTGCTTGTCCTTACTATTCTTCTTGGATGCGGCAAACGCTGTTTCTAAGTGAGATGTGTCATCCTCTTCTTCAATCCTCATTTCATATGCCGTAAGAATTCCATGCAATTCATCTATGCTGAGATTGGTCAGATTCAATCTATCTTCCAAGATAGATTACCTTAGGGTTAAATCTTGCTGGCAAGGTTCTGAGGATATTTCGGACAATATTTTCGTTTGAACAGGTTCTCCAAAACTTTCCAATGTATTTTTTGTTTCATCAACACGCTGGAAGTATGCAGCAATATCTTCATCTTCCCTCATTTTGAGTTGCTCAAAGTTTTCCCTGAAAATTTGAAGCTTTGCTTATTTCACATTTGAGTCACCTGCATATATATTTTCAAGCTTGCCCCATACCTATTTAGCAATTTTGCAACTTAAAACCCTAAGATAAATAGTTTCGATAAGCCCATTGATAATAAGATCTTTAGCCTTTGCATCATATACCATATTTTTCTTACCTTATTCATCTTGGGTCGGTCTGAAGCCTTTGTCAATGATTTCCCATACTTCGTATCCTTGCGCTAGCAAATGAACCTTCATTCTTCCACTCCAAAGTGCATAGTTAGTTCCATTGAACAAAGGAACACTATTCTTAGTATACTGCATGATCTCATTCCAGTTGTTAGACTGTTAATGAAGGAACCAAGATCTGATACCAATTGTTGGAAATACTGAGAGGGGGGGTGAATCAATATTCCTTAGCAATTAGCACTTTTAAATCTTTTCAGAGCATTAGTTAATCTTCAATTATTGTTAATATTTATGCAGTAATAACAATAAATAAAAGAACACAGTAGGCACAAGAATTTTAGGTGGAAAACCCATTCCGGGTCAAAAACTGTTAAATTATGGTATGTTCTATGCTTAGAGAATTTTACTTATCTTTCTTATTATTATCCACAGATTAGCAATCACATGTACATTAAGTAAAGCGCAGATAGAACATTAAACGATTGCCAGAAAACAAGCCAAGACAAGAGACACAAGATGTGGTGGCTAGCCACGGACAAACCCCAATATGGGGAAACCCTTTGATCAGATCTTCTTTTATCTTCAATAATTCAGCAGAGAGAAATAGTACAAAAGTCTGATTTATATCAGCAGCATCAACGGCATCAACCCTAAACTAGGGCAGTCAATATCTGTCAAACCGGAGGTCGGATCACCTTGATTCCTGTGCCAAAAAATGCGGCCTTCCAAGGAGAGTCAACTTCACCTACTGCATAGTCAGAGAGAGAGAATGTAGTCAATGTTGGTCAAAGTTTCAATCTGCAGCTTGTAAACCGTAGAAAACTGCGTCCTTCCTTCCCACGTGTGAGAGAGACCTTTCTGCGCAGGAGAGAGAAGAGACTCTTTTTCTGCGCAGGAGAGAGAGATGTGTGATGAGAAGTGAAGTGTGCAAATGAGGAGAATGCTCCTTGTATTTATATGCAAAACGTTGATGATGAATAGATGCGTTTGTTGGGCTTCTGAGCCTACATAAGTTGCTGGCCGACTTTGACAATTAGTCCATAATCTAAATAAATTCATATCTCCATAAATACTTATCGGAATCGGATGATCTTTAGATCAATCCTACACCTCTTGACGAGAGGAATCCAAGAAAAATATAATTAGCCATGAATAAGGTGACCCACATGAAGTTTGGCCCTAGTTGCCAATTTTAACACTCCCTCTCAACTAGGGAGAACTTCATCTGCAATCTGTCGGACTGTCACTGCTGTCCATCCATCAAATGCACTGTTTGGTATGGCTTGACCCTTCTTGCTATGCTCTGCTTTGCTTTGATCGGTTTTGCTATGCTTTGCTTGAATTATGAAGAAGAAGAAATGATCGAGGATGTATCATACCATCCTCCACTGACCCGAAGTCAGTCTCAGAGTGTGTACCACTCTCACTGGTCCCAGACCAGTATCATTGATCCTAGATCAATGAAGGTCATCCTAGCATAGGGAGTACGGTAGATACAACGATGCATCCATCGGTACTACTATGGTCCCTATCCTCATTTCCCTGCTCATTGATAAGATGAGAGGTACTTCCCATGAGTCCCAGACTGCATGGGTAGGATGCCTCGACAGGAGAACTAATCATCCTATCCACAGGAGAGCGAATCATCCTGTCCATAGGAGAGCGAATCATCCTGTCTAGTGGATGCCACGGAGAACTAGTCATCCTGGCCTACAAGAGAACGAGTCATCCTGTTCCACAATTGCCATGGAGAACACATCATCCAGGTCCACAGGAGAACTAATCATCCTGTTCCATAGTTGCCACGGGGTGTCACAGGGAAGGTTGAACCTTTTACCCTGTACAAAGTGCACCAACAGGGGATGGTGAGTCACCCTGTGGTCATATGTCGCTCCAAGAAGTACCCTGCGCCCCCCTTGGAGCTCCCAGAGCTCAGTACATCATACTTGACCCTCATCAGAGGGTCTCTGAACGACACCAAGTCATTCTCGGAAAGTCAGGAATTTGATCTTTCCTAGGGGCTTTGTTAGAATGTTGGCAACCTGTTCATCTGTACCAATATGTTGGAGCCTTATTGCTCCTCTCTGCACCATATCTCAAATATAGTGGTACCTGATATCGATATGCTTGGAGCGATCATGAAATACGAGATTTTCTGATAAACGGATCCCGCTCTGGTTGTCACATAGAATCACGGTGGTATCCAATGTAAATCCAAACAACTCACTGAAGAGCTTTCACAACTAGACTGCCTCACAAGAGGCCATGCTAGCAGCAATATACTCTGCCTCGGCGGTGCTCAAAGTCACCGACTTCTACTTCCTGCTCAAATAGGATATCGAAGTAGATCTCAAGGAGAAACAACACCCGGAAGTGCTCTTACAATCCACCACACTGCCTGCCCAATCAGCATCAGTATATCCAAGTAGTCTCACATCTCTGACAGTGTATCTTAACCCATAAGTAATTATGCCACGAAGATATCTCAATAGATTCTTGGCACCAATCCAATGTGTGGTGAGGTTCAACCATATGTTGACTCAACGTGTTGACTGCAAAGCATGTATCTGGACGAGTGTTCACTAAGAACATTAATGCTCCGACGAGTTGACGATACTTGGTGGCATTTCGTAAAACAGGTCCAGCAACACTACCACTTAACTTTTTGAAGTCAAGCTCCATCGGGGTAGTTACGAGCTTGCAGTCCACCATACCGAATCTTTCCAATATCTTCACCACATATTTTCCTTGAGATAGGAAAATTTCCCTTGGCTTCTGCTAAACTTCAAGTCCTAAGAAACAGTGCATCAATCCTAGGTCCTTCATTTCAAATTCAGAAGCCAAATCCCTCTTACATTTGTGAATGAGAGGGTCTGCACCTGTTAGAAAGAGGTCGTCAACATACATCACTAGTATGAGAGGTTTATCATCTTCAATCTTAAAGTAAAGGTTAGGATCGGCTTCACTCCTAGTGAATCCCAGCTTCATCAAGTAGCTATCGATCCTCTCATACCATGATTGGGGTGCTTGCTTCAGCCCATAGAGGGCCTTATTTAACCTGCACAATGAGATTTTTGATCATAAATCTCAAATCCTTCGGGTTGCTCCACTTAGACCTCTTCTTTGGTCGAATCATGCAAGAACGCAGTCTTTACATCCATTTGATGTAGGTTCCATCCTTGTGAAGCCGCAAGGGCTATGATCGAGCGGATGGTGGTATATCTGGCAACAGGCACAAATATCTTGTCATCGTCTATACCTTCGTTCTGGGAAAAGCCACAAGCGACAAAATGAACCTTATACTTTTCCGTACTTCCATCAGCTGCATGATTTATCTTGTAAAGCCATTTAGAAGTGACAACTGTCTTGTCCAAGGGTCTGGGAAACACATCCCAGACATCATTCTTCATAATGGACTTATATTCTTTGGTCATAGCATCCTTCCATACTTGATGCTTGACGACATCTGAGAATGTTGAAGGCTCATTTTGAATGATCGTGCTCATGATGGTCAGGTATCCCTGATACCTGTTAGGTTTCTTACTTTCATGGAAGGTTCCTTGGGGTGCAGTGTGTCCTTCAGCATCATCAAGTGTCCCCCTAAGCCATGAAGGCCTCTTCCTAGAAGAGGAGGGCTCAGGTGGAGGAGGATCAATAGGATTCATGGGTTCTTCCACATCGGGCATTGTTTCATCATCTTTTTCTTTTGGTTCCCTGGTGTCAGCTTCTTGAGAGCTCCTCAAAGTAGGAAGATTGTTCACCTTGCTGAGAGCCATATCTTCGTCAAAGGTGACATCATGACTAATCACGACTTCCCTTTGATTGGCTACATAGATTCTATAGTCCTTAGTATTTTCACTCTAGCCCATGAAGATTCCTTTCTTTCTAGATGCACCCAATTTATTCCTTTTCTCTTTCGGCACATGAAAATATACAGGGCTTCCAAAAATTCTAAAATGAGATACGTTAGGTTTCTTATCGGTGAACATTTCTTCAGGAGTCTTGGAAGCCAATGCTTGATGAGGGCATTTGTTTTGTACATATACGGTGGTGTTTGCAGCTTCAGCCCATAGAAACTTCGGAAGTCTTTGATCATGGAGCATAGCACGGGCAGCTTCCACAATTGTATGGTTCTTCCTTTCTGCCACCGCATTCTGTTCAGGAGTGTATGGTGTAGTAGTCTCCCTCTTAATGCAAGCCTCTTTACAAAAGTCATGAAACTCATTAGATTCATATTCAGTCCCATTATCAGTCCTTAAGATCTTGATCTTCTTTTCGGTTTGATTCTCGATCAAGGCTTTGAAGTGTCGAAACCAGGAGAACACTTCATCCTTATTTTTCAAGAAGTATATCCAAGTCTTGCAAGAATAGTCATCTATAAAAGTGAGGTAATATGAATATCCTCCCAAGGAGTTCACAGGAATCATACCAGATATGTTTGAGTGAACCAACTGTAATATGTCGGAGGTCTTGCTTTGGCTTGAGGGGAATGGTCTCCTTTTGAGATTTCCTTGGACGCATCCCGTACATACACCTTCTTGCTCTACTTGGAATTCGGGCATCCCTGTCACCATTTGTCTTACATCGGGTAGAGCCTTATAATGAAGGTGAGCAAACCTCCGATGCCATAGTTCAGACTGAAGAGATGTGTCACAAGACATGACACCTAGCGGACTTCCTCCGACTTGATATAATGAATCAACTCGAAACCCAAGAGTGAAGGCATCTTTAATATTGTTTTTCCATACATGTACCTTTCCATCGCTGAAAGCCACCTTGTAGCCTTTGTCTTCCATTTTCGAAATGGACACTAGGTTCTTTTTGAGATCAGGTACATATAATACATCTTGTAGGTGGATTGTATTACCTTGATTTAATTTAAGAGATACATTGCCTACACCTTTCATGGGATGTTTCATATTATCTCCAAGGACAATTTCTAGGTTGGTTTCTTTCTCTATCAGATTATGGAGAACTTCTTTGTAACCAGTGAAGTGCCTTGAGGCACCACTATCAATAAGCCAATTTCCCAGCGAGTCGGGAGGAGCAGATGTAGATAGAGCAACTGGTAGATAATATTGTCCTGCTTATTGTCAACAATGTTAGATTCATATCTGGAATTTCTTACCTTCTTGAATGGTTGTCCTCTTCCTTGATTTCTAGCACTCCTTTTACCTCGGCCGTTTGACCTGCCATTTCTTTTATTGCCTTGAGAGGGATTTTGATCATCATCCCGGTGTGAGTTCCTTTCATCAAGACATTCCCTTGCATAATGACCTGGTTTATTGCAATGGTAACATCGTCCTTTTCCACCCTTTGGTCCAGCCTTCCTTTTGGATTTAGCCTTGGAATTGTTTCTTCTTTTAGCATGAGAAGAAAAGGCAGCGGGATGACCTTTAAGTGTGGGCATTTCCTGTTCTTCCATTCTTGCTTCTTCTTGAATGCATCTAGCCATTAATTCCTCAAATCCAGGAATTACATTATTGTTGAGGAGAGTAGTCCTGAATATATACCATTCAGATGGTAGTCCTCCAAGAGTTGTGAGTGCCATTTCCCTGTCAGGAATTACTTCCCCAATAGATAGGAGATCGTTCTTGATCTCGGTGATCCTTAAGAAATATGCTTGCATATTTTCATCTTTGCCCTTCTTAATTTCCTTCAGCTTATTTCTAAGAAACAGAACTTGATTTGCATCATTAACTTTAAATAAACTCACCAGTCTATCGTAGATTTCCTTGGAGGTGTTCAGCTCAGAAACATAGGCCACCAAGCGCTTGTCGATAGAGTCCCGGATGATCTTCTTTGCTTTGACTTCTCCCTTGGTCCATTTGTTCCTGGCAGCAGTGGATGCATTTGATGGAGGCTCAACAACTCCGCCTCTCACATGGTCCAGCACTTCTTGTTCTTCTAATGTTAGATCGAGAGACATCTTCCATCCGTGGTAGTCAGACTTCTCACAGAGTTTGTCTTCAGCAGGGAAGTGTGTTGAGGACCCCATAGTTCTTTTTTGATAGCCTTGTCTTCAGTGATTGCTCTTGCTCTTGCTTGGGCTTTGTCTTCACCTCAGCTTTGATACCATGTTAAATTATGGTATGTTCTATGCTTAGAGCATTTTACTTATCTTTCTTATTATTATCCACAGATTAGCAATCACATGTACATTAAGTAAAGTGCAGATAGAACATTAAATGATCGACAGAAAACAAGCCAAGACGAGACACAAGATGTGACGGCTAGCCAGGGACAAACCCCAATATGGGGAAACCATTTGATCAAATCTTCTTTTATCTTCAATAATTCAGCAGAGGGAAATAGTACAAAAGTCTGATCTATATCAGCAGCATCATCGACATCAACCCTAAACTAGGGCAGTCAATATTTGTCAAACCGGAGGTCGGATCACCTTGATTCCTGTGCCAAAAAATGCGGCCTTCCAAGGAGAGTCAACTTCACCTACTACGCAGTCAGAGAGAGAGAATGCTGGTCAACGCTGGTCAAAGTTTCAATCTGCAGCTTGTAAACCCTAGAAAACTGTGTCCTTCCTTCCCATGTGTGAGAGAGACCTTTCTGCGTAGGAGAGAGAAGATACTCTTTTTCTGCACAGGAGAGAGAGATGTGTGATGAGAAGTGAAGTGTGCAAATGAGGAGAATTCTCCTTGTATTTATATGCAAAACGTTGATGATGAATAGATGCGTCTGTTGGGCTTTTGAGCCTACATAAGTTGCTGGCCGACTTTGACAATTAGTCCATAATCTAAATAAATTCATATCTCCATAAATACTTATCGGAATCAGATAATCTTTAGATCAATCCTACACCTATTGACAAGAGGAATCCAAGAAAATTATAATCAGCCATGAATAAAGTGACCCACATGAAGTTTGGCCCTAGTTGCCAATTTTAACAAAAACCACCGAACTCTTTTCTAATAAATTCTTTAATCTTTAGCCCCAACCGAAATGAGAGCAACAACTTCCTAGAATTTAGAAAATCATTCTTCTCTAGCTCCCACTGGAAGTACGCCCCAATGCCCTCGTTTCTTCAGTATTCAACTGAATGGATGCCCCAACACCCTAGCGAGCCACAACTCGCCCTAGCACCACCCTGAAGTGTTTATAGGCCCCAACCTATAGGTGACTTCATTCACCTGCCTAGCACCACCCTACCACCTTATAAAGACAAAAATTAAATACAAAAGTGTGGACTCCCGTACCAGGGACAATGATCCACGATACAATATGATTTACAATGATTTTAACCGAACACCCAATCACACTATGACTTGTAACCCAACCATGATATCATCCCAATAGAGACTCCTATACCTCCCAATAATGCCTTTTCGTCTCTAAGCAGATTGACTCTTTTACAATAATGACTCTTTCAATGATGACACTTTTACAAATGACTCTTTTACAACTTTACAATGATGACTATTGGCCTTGACACTTCTTCACAATATACAGATGGCTGTCATGTCTTCAAAGGATGTCCTGCTGCAATGCTTCCTTTGATTTGATACTTCTGCTCTTGAATTCTTGCTTGAAGTTGTACTTGAATCTTCTTCTACCTGAAGTGCGCTTGTCACTTTTGTTGTTGACTTGTTCCAACAATAGACAAAGACTCACACTCTTAATATAGGCCTGGAATATATGCAAGACTATATCCAAAATTGACCTAAAGATATATACAATAAAAACTAATGATAGACCCTTGACTTGTGATGGACCAAGTTATAAGTACACCAACAGAGACCAGTCTATCAAATATGACAAGACAAGTAACATGAATTTACAACATCATATACATTTAGTAGACTTGGTGTAGGATCAAGAATATGTAGCATCAAGAATAGGACATCCAAAAAACTAACTGTGACATGTGGAGACATAGAGATCTAACTGAGACCCTGTATATACTTACGTTGTCCTACAAAAGCATATGTCAGAGATGATACTCAAAAGTCAAATGTAAACACTAATCATACATACCTTGCTATAGGAGACTTACCCTCGACTGTTGATGTGTGGTCCTTACTGCAGTGATCCTTGAATGCATGCTTTTTCTTGCCTTCTAGGAGTTCGATTTTGAATATGTTGTATCTATGTAACTTCAGTTCTTTAGGGTCTAAAATTTCGTTATGTGGTAGCCCTTTGAGTCCTCTTTCCAACCCACAAGTCTGATCAAGATAGGATTCTTCAAGAAAGATTTATGCCCAATCTCCCACGATGACCTGATTATAGATTGATTCAGTAGAGCGTACTTGTATGAAGTGCCACGTATCACTGTTAGGACCTTCAGCCCTGAAAACACTATTCAACAAACTACATTCCATACTCTTTTTGCGACTATTTACGAAATTTGAATCCGATGCTCAAAGAGAAAGTTATGACGATTTTCCCAACGTCACCTGTTTGACATGGAATTCGGGAGCCTGCAAAAACCCTTACTTCCTCAGACCATATCTCCGAAAATATAACTAACCAAGATTTGAAATTTGGTCATGAGGTTCATCAAGATTTCCGCTGAAATGGGTTTAATTTCAGCTTCTGAAGCTTCATAGAAAAAAAATTATAGCGAAAATTCTACGATGACCTGTTTTAAGCAACAAAATCCCTACTAGAGGAGGATATGAGGGTCATTATTTATATGAATGTCTTGAGTTGAGAGGGTCCTTAACAAGTGAACATTGGAGGGATTTTAGGAGAAAAAAAAAACATTATTAATTATTGACTATTCAATGACCACAACTAATTATGAGTGCCATGCCACAACGCCCTAGGGATTTAGCCCACTGACTTAGGTTACTAAATTCAAACGCAAATAACTCTCAAACCATGAAGAAATAGGAGACGTATCATACATCAACGAAAACATCTCGATGAGTAGAATCCATCAAGAAGATCTTTGACACAAAATAATATGAGTTGTCAAGTCAAAATGGCCTTGCAAGATCGGGGTAGCCCCTGATGTTGCTTGGGTTGACATCAATGACAACCACTGATCAACAATTACCATCTTTCACACCCTTTTTGTTTGATCACTAGATCACTCCCCCTTTGACATAAATGTCAAAAGACACCATCATGCTCCCCTTTTCACCACACTCTATCTTTCAACATTCTTTCTCTGTCATGTTGATCCTATGGACCTAGCAGATTCACCTCGATATGCTAAAAATTATTGTAGCTGCCTTGCTTCCTCTTAGAGGAGGAGCTAGTGAAGGGAGACAAAAGGAATGGCCCCCAATATTTTCCTCAAGTATTCAAACTGTTCTCTAAGGCGTGGCTTTGTAAAGATATTAGCAACTTGTTCTTTTGTGCGAACATACTTGCGCTTCACAATCTGGGCTGCAACCTGCTCCCTCAAGAATTGATACTTGATGGGGATATGCTTGGTCTGAGAGTGAAAGACTGGATTCTTTGTCATGATGATTGCACTTGTGTTGTCACAAATAATGGGGATCGACTGATCATAAAAAACATGTGCATCTTGCAAAGTTTGCTTCATCCACAAAAGTTGAGTACAACAGGATGCTATTGCAATATATTCCGCTTCAACTATAGATTAGGAAATAGAATCTTGATTCTTGCTCAACCATGAGGCTAGACAACCTCCAAGAAAGAAAGCACCACCACTTGCACTCTTTCGATCATCGACATCCCCTGCCAAATCAACATCAATATTAGTAGTAAATGAAAAATATTTACCTCTTGGGTACCACAGTCCATAGTCCATTGTTGTTCTGATATATCTGAGAGTTATTTTGGTTGCAAGTAGATGGCTTTGTCTAGGAGATTCTTGAAATATTCCAACTATTGCAACAACTTGCATGATGTTTGGCCTTGAAGCTATCCAATAAAAAAGGTTGCCAATGATGGATCTACATAAGTTTTGGTCCACTTCCGGAGATTCATCCATCTTACTAAGCTTGCAACCTGTCACCATTGGAGTGCTCACTAAAGACCATTCTTCCATACCAAATTTATTTAGTGCTTCCTTGAGATACTTGCCTTGAGATATAAACATGCCTTTAAGGGTCTGCGCTATCTGCAATCCAAGGAAATATGATAGCTCTTCAAGCATGGACATATCGAATTCTGCCTTCATATCAGCTGCGAATTCACTGTTCAACAAATCTGAATTACTTGCAAAGATGATATCGTCAACATATACCACCACCACAATGAGTTTTCCATCCTTTTCTTTGAAATAAATATTGTTGTCAACTTCTCGTCTTTTAAATCCACATTTGAGAAGGAAGTTATCTAGCTTTGAATACCAAGCCTTAGGGGCTTGCTTGAGGCCATACAATGCCTTCGTAAGTATGCAAACATATTCTGGTTTCTCTATCAACTGAAAACCTTTTTGAGGCTCTATATAAACTTCCTCTTGTATCTCTCCATTGAGGAAAGCAGATTTGACATCCATTTGATAGTTTTTTTTTTTTTTTAAACAAGAAAATGCAAAAAACATTATGATTGCTTCTAATATGGCAACATGAGTAAAAGTCTTATCATAGTTTAATCTTTCTTTTTTAGAATAGCCTTTGCAGATCAACTTGACCTTGTTTCTTATCACTTCTCCACGATCATTCAACTTATTCCAGAATACCCTCTTTGTGCCAATGACATTCTTGTTTGTAGGTCTTGGAACAAGTTCCCAAGTTTGATTTTTCTCTAACTGGTCTAATTCTTCATTCATGGCCTCTAACCAATGTTGATCTTGACTGGATTAAACAATATTCTTTGGTTCCTCCATGGACAATAGTGCAACATGTGCCTGTGTGAGGGAGTCCTGAAACCTCCTTCTTGTCCGCACCCTAGAATTTAATTCACCAACAATCTGATCAACTGGATGATGTTTTTTTACATACTTGGGGGGGATCTCTGGCTTGAGGACTATATGGATCTTCCTCGCTTTCTTATGCAACTGCCTCATCATTCTCATCACCAATTCTTACTAGTTCATCAACGCTGGCTTTGTCGAGCTATTTCACTTCTTGATCATCGTGCTCATCTACCTTTACATTGATGCAATCAATGATTCTCTTACTGACTTTATTGTAACATCTGTAACCCTTTTATTATGTGAATAACCCAAAAAAATGGCTTCATCCACTCTGGCATCAAATTTCCCAAGTTTCTCATCATTTCTTTTGATGTAGCATTGATGGGTCCCATCAATAGGTATATTTTGAGGCCCATTGTGCTATCCTCTAGCCCTTGAATTCTCTTTTTCTCACATCAATTTACATTTCTTAGCCATAATGTGCTTAGTAGGAATACTAAAGGGCGCCTGTCAAATTTCATGGCCTAATGTGGTTAATATGCATGCAAAAGAAGTATTTTTGGATACATTTAATATGCAGGAGCACATTGGAGGCATCTAGAGATAATATAGGAGGCTTGTCCACTACAGTAACTCTCCAATTCAGCTTGAGTCCCAAGATTCCTCACCAACAACTCGAAGTCCACTAATAGCCGATGAACTCAATTGCATGCAAGGACCTAAGGGGACTATATCCACTAATTTCAAGGTTTTGGAGGGAAGTAGTCCTCCTTTCAAGGGAGTTTCCCTCAATCATATTTTGTATAAGTAAACGAGCCCAAGAGCTCATTAGGATTCAAACTTTGGAGAGCTAGGAAGAGCTATTGAGAGCCAAGTGCTCAAGACTGTTATTTCCATTTTGATGTGATGTATCTGAACTCTATTTTCTGTTAATGAAAGGTTTATTGTTGGTCTATAACTTAGTTAACTTTAGAGGGCTGAGACCCTTGGGTTAGGGCCCAACCCAGAGGCTCTAGTCTCTCTCATGTATTTTATTTTATCACTTGGATAGTAGTATTTTTTGTTTTTGTTTTAGCAGAAGTTAAATTACAAAATTTGTGGTTGCAGGCCTGAGTACCACCTCTCCTTTTGGAAGTGTGGTTGCAAAACCTACAACAACAAGCCAAAAATACATGTTTGCTTTACTTTGAAAGTTGTTAGGATTTGGTTCATGGTTTCTTGTATACTTTGTTTCTACATTCTAGAAGATACAACCATGTCCTTGCATAAGGATTAGATGCATGTTGTAGGTTAGAATAGTTCTTATAAAAATCAACTCATCCTTTCCATCTTGATTTGTTTTTGCTACAACTTGACCACTAGGTTGATGTTCTTTCCAAGAATAAATAGGGGTTGATTGTTGGGCTGTAGGAACTATCAGTGATTTGTAGTGACTGACACATTTCATCCTACATCCACTTTGTCATTTCCCTTCTCCCCCTTGATCCCTCATACTATTCCTAAACTTTGCCACTGAGATCATCTTTTCAAGGTCATTGGAGGACACCGTGGGCATGTACTTTTGTGCAATATGGGCCTTTGAGGGGTGATAATCTTGGAAAAAGGCTTCACATATCCTCCATACACCTTCATCCACCTTTTCCCACCTCTAGCACACCTTTTCTGGCCTCAAGATGCTGTCAGATCTAATCCTGTAGCAAAACAGGGCAATCCTGTAGCAATCCTGAGTATCCCGTAGCACTGGCTAAACAAGATCACCTCAAAACATTGATCTCTGCATTTTGGGATTGAATAATAATCTCCAGGCCTTGAATCCATGGTTGGGGAGGATCAAAGACCACTCCACACCCATTCCTCCTTTACTGCAAACACAAATTAAATTTTAGTAAAGTTATGATTTACATGTCGCAAATAGAATATTGATTTGATTCTTGCAAGTAGAATAACACAGTTGGTTTCTGCAATTAGCATAGATCTTTACTTCCTGCAATTGTAATTAGTCATTACATCTGATGATTGATTTCTACAATTAGTGTAGTCCTTTCCTTCCTGCAATGGTAGCTAGTCTTTGCATTTGATGAATGATACTTTGCCTTCAATAAATACGATAATTTATTTAGAGTAGATTCTTATCTCTTCATGAAAGTTTTCTTTGCAGCTAGTTGAAGGAGTGGTCTCGGTATGCCTTGATATGATTCAACGGATGAAGGTGATGTTGCACAATTTTTGTCAAAGTTCCAAGGAAGCGGAAGTACCAATATTTTCGACAGGATTGAATCATCTATAAGTAGTTTATGTGTCATTGTAAATCCATTCTGCAACTTATGTAATGTAAATGATGCTAGTAAGACCATAAATGTATGTAACAATAGGTAAGCCTATTATTTTGGCAAGAGTTTTATTCTAGGAGGTTTTTCGTCTCACTGACTAATATGTGTTTTTAAACACAGATGGTCGGTAGAGTTTTTCTCTCCAACCTCACCCCAAAGCTAGGGTGGAATTCTTCGTCAAAGTCTTAGGTGATTCCTAGCATTTTAGTCGAGTCTAATGTATAAGTGATTTGGGAATAATTTAAGTTAGTTGGCTATATTATTTTATTACAAATCACTTGGTCTATTATATCATATTGTGTCGCAAATTGGGTATATAATTTGAGGGTTTAAGCCGAATGGGTATTCCTCCTTTGAAGGTTGAATTGTTAAAAATATTATGTAAAAAATATTTTAATGTATGGTCCCTCATACTTAGACACCATAGCTAAAATATTAGAGGGTGGAAAAACAATTAATCCACTTAAGTATCAATTAATTAATTTTTTTTCACAAAAATAATTAAATCGTAAGCCAAAAAATTAATTAATTAAAGTCAAATTAAAATGTCTTAGGAAAATTAAATTCTCCAAGTAAAAAATTCGCGGGTTTGAAAAGAATTAGATATGGGAGGTCCTCCACCAAGGGAATACTGGATATTTCAAGAAAAAAGGGACCCTTGGACCTTGGTGGTTAAGTCAAAGTAATTTTTTTGAGGAAATTAGCTCAAAATAATTAATTTTAAGCTAATAAAATGGAATTAAATGATAAATTCGAAATTTCTTCAAAAATAAAAATTCAATGGCTAAGATTAAAAAACGATCAAGTAATTTTCGACGGCTAAAATTATTTTGACAAAGATTAAACAAACTAGCCATTATATTTTACTTGGAGGATTTATCTATAAATTAGAGAGTCATTTGAGTCTCTAACCATCTGATTTTTGGCTAAGAAATTGTTATTGAAACTTTTATGTAATACTATTGTCCCGCTGGGAAATTTTATTTCTATCATAATAAAGACTTTGGGGTGCAATTCAAGGTGTTTCATATTCATTGATTTGTGGTATGCACTGACTATGAGCTTTCCTATGTTGTGCTGATAAATGATAAGATCTATTTTTTTCATTAGATGGCGATAAAATCATTCTACTGATAGTTTTGGGCTAACTGAGGTGATTTGATTCACCACATGATTAACATATTTTCTTGAGATAAATACATAGTGTTTGCAGCTACTTCAGTCCTTTGTCTCCAAGTTCATAAACTGTGGGCATATATTATTAAAAATAGCAACAAGAAATCCTAATTTAATTTGTCATTGAATTAAATTAGGAATTAAATCGAAATTCTATTCTCATAGCAACTTGCAATAGTTAAATAAGTTAATTTGACTTAGTTGGCTCTGTAAATTTGAGTTGGAAGTCTATCTAGAGTCATGTAGAGTGATTCCTAAATTATAGGGGTCCAAGTCGAGTTCTTTTTAGTTTTAATTAATAAACTCAGTCTAATCGAGTTAAAGTCAGTTAAACTAGTTCAATCAATTGGAAAAACTAGCAGGAGGTCTAGTAGTGGGGATAAACTTCAGTGCGACTTCACTGCTCCACCAGTTAACTGAAGATTCACTCATAGATAACTCATGCATGTCAGTTCAGAGGGATACCCAATTGAGATTTGAGTTCAGGGACATTGTACTATCAGTGGTATAATTTTAAGAGTTGTAGAGATGGTGCATGAAATCAGTAGAAGGCCTATGGATGGATTGCACAATTATGAGCGAGGAATTTCCCAATTAAACATGGGACAATTCTCTCAAGAGTTGCACAAGGAAGTATGGGCTTGACAGGCAGTGGAATTGGCTAAGTGTTGGCTTGAGCTGGTTTGTGAAGCAGAGAGATAGATTGTACTTGTGCAGGAATTGTTTGGGTTGAACAAACATTGTATTTTCTTCTCAAATCTTCTAGTTAATGCAATATAGATAGTCAAGGTTTTGAGCAGTTGCTTTCCCCAAAAAAATATTGTGTTATGTGCGATTGAAATTCTTCCTTTTCTGCTTAGTGTTTTCATTGATCAATTTTTGTTTCCGCTGATGAGTAGAGTAGATTCTTGTCTTATGTTTTAGCATATCACATAAGCTATTGAATCTACAAGTAAAAATATACATGGTATCAGAGCTGAAAACATTATAGAAGAGGAGAATTCAAGTTTGTTGTGCAGGTGAAATTGAATTTGCAGGTTCATACTTTAGAGTCAACAGTATGTCAATCTACCGTTTGAAACTTTAGTATTCATTGGAGGGAAGCTCAAATTACATATCTTGGAATGACAGGATGGAGGCAATGTTGGAAGACAACGGGCTGAAGGAATTCATAGATCATGATATTTTGAAGCCTCCAACATCTGATGCTAAAGATCTGGCTGAATGGAGAAAGTGTGTGGAAAAAGCGAGAAGGATTATCCTAGAAGTAGTTCGAGGTCATATTTTATTGAATCTCCACGGTAAGGAAATTCCATTTGCAATGTGGAAGGCATTGACATACCTGTTTCAAAATAGTAGTGACAACAGGAAGCTGGAACTGAAGGACAAACTCAGAAAGATCAAGATGGAGAAGGGTGACTTTATTCCGAAGTACTTGACCAAGTTCACCCAAAGTCGAGATGAGCTTGGAAGTGTCAGGATTACTGTTTTTGAAGACAATCTGGTGAGCTTAGCACTTCTAGGACTTCCCAAGAGTTGGCATAGTTACCAGGACTCAGTTAATGGGAGGGAGAAGCTACCAGAGTGGGAGCGATTGTGGTCCAACTTGGTACAGGAAGAGATTCGGTAGAACACCAGAGACGGATCCTCATCAAAGCATGATGATGAGGAGAATTGTGCCTTAGTGGGTAAGGAAAAGAAAGGGAAGGGAAAGTCATCCCATTCCAAATCAGATTCTTGTCAGGGCGAAAAGAATAAGGACATGTCGAAAATCAAGTGTTTTCATTGTCATGAGCTGGGACACTTTGCCACAAAGTGTTTGCACAAGAAGGCCGGTAAGAAGCCCTCAGGAGGAGTGGTAGGTGAAGCTCTTTCTTCACAGTTCAAACTAGATTTTACCCTCATCACTTGTATGGTGTCATCGATGATGGGTAGTGTGTGGTACCTAGACAATGGAGCTTCATTCCATATGACCAGTAACAAAGAGCTCTTCAGTAACTTGGAGGAGAAGGATCTCCAGATGCATATCAAGATGGGTGATGATGGGAGGTATAATGCAACCGAGATCGGTACAGTTACCTTTCAGAGGGAGTTTGGTTCTCCCCTCACTTTGTGAGATGTTATGCATGTTCCAGGTTTGAAGAAGAACTTGGTTTCTATTGCCATGTTTGAGGATATAGGCTATGCTGTGATATTTAGTAAGGGAAAGGCATTCCTTCGTCACATAGCCACTGGACAGGTGAAAATGATAGGGGTTCGAGTGAAGAACCTCTACAAATTGGAGGTGGAAGACTGTACTTCTTTGAGCACTAAAGCAGAGAATGTGCAGAGCTGAGACATCAGTGAGTTGTGGCACAAGAGACTGAGTCACTTGCATCATGGCACTTTGAATATATTGTAGCAAATTTCTACATGGCTTCCCAAGGGTACACAAGAGCAGAGAGACACATGCAAAGGGTGTACATTGGGGAAGTACGCCAAATATTCCTTTCATGACAAAGGCAATCGAGCACAGATTATCCTTGATCGAGTTCACTTAGATGTGTGTGGACCATTCTCAACATCATCCATGACCAATCATAGGTATTATGTTATATTTGTTGATGATTTTTCTCGTAAGTGTTGGATTTTCTTCATGCAGAAGAAAGATCAGACATTCACAAAATTTTGTGAATTTAAAGCACTTGTCGAGAAAGATATTGTTAGGAAAGTTAAAGCTCTTAAAAGCGATAACGATGGAGAGTATGTGTCGCAAGAGTTCACAAAATTCTATGCATTAGAAGGCATTAGATAGGAGTTGATAGCACCTCATAACCCATAGCAGAATGGGGTGGCTGAAAGGAAGAATAGGGGTATTGTGGGAGAGGCACATGCGATGTTGTATGATCAGGGCCTACCATTACACTTTTGGGCCGAAGAATGCAACACAACTATTTATTTGCAGAATAGAAGCCCTCATTGAATTATTGGGATGAGTACATCAGAAGATTATTTTTTAGGGAGGAAACTAGATGTGGCACACTTTAGGATCTTTGGTTCATCAGTATATTGTCATGTTACCAAATATGCATGGAAAGAGCCAGAGCCAAAGACAAAGTTGGGCATATTTTTGGGATACATTGATACACCTCACAACTATCGGGTGTACCTACCAACCAATAGGATGACAATGGTTCACAGAGATGTAAAATTCAATGAAGAGAAGGCCATGAGATGTTCCCTTGAGAGGGAGCTTCAACTACATGCGGATGAGGAGCTTTTAGCTCCAAAGGAGGAAGCTCAGGATGATGTGGAGCAACCACATGCATAGGAGCAGGGAGTGGAAACTGTTATCACTCAAGTTGTTCCCCAGGAAAATTCTAAAGAGGGAATACGGCCGAGGTAACCACTAACCAGTCTTTTAGCTGCAGATTCTAGCCAATCTGCAACCAGAGAGGGCTCTCTCTTTATGATTTAGATTTGTTTTGCTATATGTTAGGCTAGTTATGAAGCACAAGTATTTGTTTGGTGTTTGGAAGGTGACATTCAATAGAACAGGGCTGCAAAATAAGAGAAGTTCAGACCATTGGGTTAATGGAGTCAGTGAAAATGAATTTTTGGGTATGGTTTCTTAGGCAAAAGGAGGAACTACAGAGCAAGATAATTAAACATAGAACAATTTTCAAGCTGGAATGAGATGAAATGAAGTCAGGGAATGAAAGGCAATTAAGAATCTTTCATTATGCTAACAGAGGGAAAATGAATAAATATTACCAAGGAGCAATTAAGAATTCCTTAATTATATTTAGAGTGTGAGAACCAGGGAGACAGGAGCAGTCAAGAATTCCTGCCTATGCTAGTCCTGAAGAAAACATAAAAATTGACAGGAATTGAACACAGAGTACAGTCAAGTAAATTCTGGGTTATTCTTTTTTCCTGCAATTAGAACATGATATATAGATGATATATAAACACAAGAACAGTAAAACAAGAGTTAAAAGACTTATTGATCCATGAGGTAACACGAGAATTCTGCAACATATTCTTTTGCCATTAATTCCACAACCAGCAAGTTCATCAGCAAAGCATTCCAGCAGTCTTTATTCTGAAGAGTTCTCAAAATTTACAGCGCAGGTCCAGAATGATATTCATCAACCAACCCCCAATACATCTCTAGGGGAGGTATTTATACAAAAGAGTTACAAAATATCTCATAGAGAAAATATCAAGTAATAAATTCATCCATCTACTTCTTCAAAGGCAGTAAATGACATTGAAAACAGAGCGCAATGAATGTAGGAGTAACTCCGTTGTACTGGCTGCCTTAGGTGGTCTGCTATACTTGAATTTTTGACTCAACAAGTCGGCTGGTAGCTGTCTCTTCAATTTGCGTTCCTGCGTTGCTGTCACGGCCCTGTCATCTGTGCCTGATTTTGCTTTAATGCGTTTTGGCATGAATTCCTTCCTTTGTTATTTTCATTTTCTGATAGGTGGCATGTGCATTGAATTTGATTTAATGCAGATGATCAAAAAGAACAAGCACCAAAACTACCTTGGTAAAACCTCCAACATGCCCTGCCACCATTGGTCTGTTGGCAACTGGTGTCTCTGTAGTTTTATCAATATTTCATCAGCTTCAGTGTACCTGTAAAAATTGGGCTGGACTTCAAAAAGATGTGTTATTTCATGCTCAATATAGAACAAACTTTCTAACTTGTCATATAAGCTTTGTCCAGAGGGAGGCACTATGTCTTCTGAAGTGCTTGATGATGCTGTGATCTGATTTGCAACATATGTGTTTACCCTGTGAGCATATTGTTCATGTGTCAACAGCCTCTGGTTGCTGGTTAACAAACTGGGTAGACCCCTCTGTTGTAGGGCTGTAAACTTTTCTGTAAATGCATTTATTTCTACCTGCATTTCTTGACATTTTCTCTCCAGATTTTGCACAAAATTCTTCATAGTCAACACCTTTTTAATTGTCAAAATTGTACCTGTTCTGTCCTGAATATCTAGAGCTGCTAGTTGCTCTCTGGTATGAGTATTCAAAAAATGAATTAGTCTATTGGCCTGCTCGGGCATGTTTCTCAATAATGCTCTGGCCTTTTGGATCTCCACTCGGGCTATTTCTATCAGTTCAATTTGCTCATGGATTGTTTGAATTGATCTCCATTGATCAGTGATGGACTGGCCAATTTTAGTCCACAAAATTGTCTTGATTTCTGACAGAGTTTTATGAAGAGTAAGCTCTTTTTCCAAGGATTTTACCTTATTTTCCAAGGCCTTTACTTCTCTTGTTTTCTCGGCCACCGTTATCTTTGATTTATCATAGCTTACCTCCAACTTGGCTAGTTTTTCTTTGGCTGCCTTTAACTCTGCCATTTGGAGTTCTAAGGCCTTTATTTCCTCCATCATCTTTTCCATGCTCATGCTGGTATCTGGCACTGTTGTTGTTGTTGCTGCTGAAGTATCTGTGGCTGAGGTACCTGTTGTTGATGTTGGGGTAGTGGGAGGGACTGATGTTGTTGCTGTAGGAGGAGCAGTTGTAGCTATTGGGGCTGTTTGAGCTGGCTGAGAGGCCAACTCTCCCTATTTTTCCTGCAATGCTTTCTCCAAAGCCTTCTCTGTTTCTGCCAGTCTTTCATTCATTTTTATTAACAACTCCATCATATCTTCTTCTTCTTTTTCTTTCACCATCTCTGTGGTCTGCGGATGCATAGTAACTGGCAGTTTTAACTGTTTTTTGAGGGCAGCTATGTCATCCTCCTTTTTCTTTATCAGTGCTTTTATTGCCTTGGGATCCTTGGGATTATGTCCCAGCTCAATGATGATTTCTTCTAAGGACTTTATTCTGTTGTCCTTAGCCAGAGAGGATACCCTTTCCAACTCTAATTGAGCAGATGTATTGTTTAGTGAATTCTGCAATTGCTGAGCTAGTATGGCTTTATCTGCTAGAGTGGAATAGACCATTTCACCGGTTTGTTTGTGCAGCTCAACCTGGTCCAAAGGGTGAATGTCTTTGGCAAGAGCCTCCAGGTTTGTTCTAATATAATCAACAGCTGACTGTGGCTGCTGCACTGTGGGCTTGAAATGACTCAAGATCAACTTCCCTTCCTTGATATCATAGGTAGACATCAATCTCTGTTGTTTGGCAGGAGTCATTTTGAGGAACTGGTCGTAAAGCTGCATTCTTATTGGCTCATTTTGTGCCTTGATCTCCATGAATGGCCTCTTAATATCTGAACTTTGTTTGCCTTGTGGCCGTGCTGATGAAATTTCCATAATAGGCTGCTTTCCAAATTGTTGTCCATGAGAACTGGTAGGTGATTCTGTCCCTAGGGAAATTAATGGGCTGGCTGCCCTTTCACTTCTTGGACTTTCAATAATCTCCTCAATAACTTCCTCTTCAGGTAGAGGATCCACTCTCTGCCTTTTTGCTTCTTGTTGTTCTGCTGGCCCACTTATTGGTGTGTCCTCTTCCCGGTCCCTTTTTCTGCCCTTCTCCTCATTGAGAGGAGTCTGCAATGCTGGAATCTCTAGTGCATGGGTTTGGGCAGAAGGAATTTTTCCTTGGCCTTGCTACTGTGATGATGTAGGTTTATTTGTGACTTCTTTTTGTTCTGAGTGCATCACTTCTTTGCCTTTGGATGTGCCTGCAGGAGGAGTATCTTCTTGGGTAGTTTGTTGTGAAGTTGTAGCAGTTGATGTGCCCGCTCCAATGTGTTGAGGCAATTTAAATGAGACCTATCCAAAAGAGTCCAGGTCAAGAGTTTTTTCAAGGTTTTTCATTGCCTGCTCCATTTTCTCTTCCTCAGTAATCTATTCTACCAATGTACCTTCTACCCATTCATCTTGATTAGCATACTGTTTTATATCATGGATTCTACAATGTTCATAGCCTAATAGCCTATATTTTGTCTTTCTATCATTGATAAATCCTTTTGGGTCATAGGGTACCCACCAAAAACTCCTTTTTAGTTTGAGTTGCTCACTTAATATCTGTTCAGCATCTTTCCACCCTTCCTTTTTGTTAATGATGAGGGGGCCTAGTTGGTTTCTTAGCTTGAGCTGAGCCTTTTTCTTGGCCTCATAAAAATGAGTCAAATCTGAGCTAATAAATTGCCTAAAGTACTCAAGGGCAAACAATCTCATAGGCACATATCTTGGCAGCTTGTAGGGGCACAATTCACAGCCATAAATCTTGATTTCTGTGTGATTTTGGTAAAAGTACCAATCACCTATTTTGTAGCTTTTGGACAGCTGCAAGATTTTCTGCATTTCAGCTGTGAGTCTGGGAGGGGGACTTCTCATCAGCAGAGATGAGACTGGATATATGAATAGATCAATGAACTCACAATAAGTATAGGGAGATTTATGGACTACATGGAAGACTGGGGTCCAAAATATGACAGATCTCCTTTCTCCTTTTGCATCCAATTTCTTGACAGGGAACTAAAAACTATCTGTTTGATAGTATAAGAACAGATGATATATATAGGCTGTATACTTGAAAACCCCTTCTCTATTTAGGCTCATGAATTTCTCATGGATTTTGTTGCTAATGAAGGTAGCAAAGTCAAACTTGATGGAAGGAGGGTGTCCTGGAATGAATATAGACATCACAGCTAGAATGGTTTCATCAACATACTCACTTGTTCTAAAACCCAGGACATAGGATATCATGTCAATGACAGTTCTTCCAACTTCATTGAAATAGACCTGATGAAAAGGAGGTGAGTCTCTGGGCTGGGAGTCTGGGCTCATGAATAAATTGGCAATTCGGCCTATTTCTGCAGAGGATAGTTTGGAGCCTTGGTCCAGCAAATGTTTCATAGACAGAGGAGCCAGAGGCTGATTAGGCTTGAAATGCAACATCTCATTGATTGAGTCAGGAGTGATATAGAACAGGACAGTGCCATTTGGGGACATGACTGCCCTTTGAGTAGGCTCATAGTTAGCACAACACAAACGGATTATATCTGGAAATACATTGACTGATGGAAGATAATATATGGGCAGATTGGATTCCCAGATGCCATAGAGATCAGTCTTGTTTAGGTAGCTGTTCCTAATTTCACAAAATGTTTGCAGATGGTCTTTGATACCCCTTAGGTCTTGTATTTGGAAGTCCCTATCAGCTAAGGGCAACCATTCCAACTCCTTGTGTGGTGCATTCAAGGGGGCAACATTAAGGGCAACTGGAGTCTCCATTTTTCAACCCTCTGTGATTATTTAATTTAAAATTTGGAGCTTTCACAGCAACAATAGGTAAAATATGAGTTTCTGGAGCTCTCTGTGGAAATTGCAGGCGGAAATAAGCTTAACTTCAGCTCGATGGGTGAATTTGCAGAGGGAACACAGTCCACAGGTTTCTTTTGGGAAAAATGGGCCAAATAGAGGTTAAATTGTAGAGGTTAGGGGTCGTACTTTGTTTTTAATTTAAAATTTGGTTCTACGGGCAATTTTTGGAGAAAAACTTGGAAAAACACGGTTTGGGAGAAGAATTTGGGTAAATACCTAGTTCAATGGGCGTTCTGGAGCATAATGTGGTCGGCAGAGCCAGCTGAGGGACCGAGCAACGGAGTTGAATTGCCTGGTTGGTGGACTGTGCAGTAACAATGGCGTTTTGGTCGTTGAAAACCATGCAAATAACGCGCAGAACAAACAAAGTGAAATGGGCAAAAACGACGTTTTAACGGCTTTTTGACAAAAATTCAGATTTTGGCGGGTTTTTGGTGTGCTTTGGTCAGGTGACGTCAGCATGACGTCATGATTTTGTCGGGTAGCGGGGGTACGGAGGTCGACTTGGCAGTGACGTGGCAGACACGGCGGATGATACGGAGGCGGGGTGGTGGGTGACGTGTTTGATGACGTGAGGGTGACGTCAGCGGGGCGGGGGCATAGGCGGTAAGCGGTTTGGCCCCCGCACCGCCTTTGGGCCAAAGTGGTATTGTCAGAGGGGGCAGCGATCACGCCGGGCGCCTGACGCGTGTCTCATGTACGGCGGAAATACCGCCCATCCCCCGGATGCTATCGTTCGGCATATGGGGGCTCGCGATATGCATGTGGGCCGTCCGATCTGGGGGATCGGATCCGACGGCTGGCGGCACGGTAAACTGGCGGAGGAGTAATGTACGGGGCCCGCTATAATATTTCAGCGTTTTTTAATGTTTTTGCGAAGAATTGCAGTGTAATGCGATTTTGGGTTTCGTGGGTTGGTTATTTAATTAACCAAGTGTTAATTAAATCCCATGGTATATGTACGCGGGGAGGGTTATTATAAGGTTCCAAGTGAACCTATAATTCCCGAACATTATGGTGTATGGCTATATTAAGCCGGGGGTTGGGATATTTAGATTTTTAGGGACTTTCATGCTATTTTATGTATAATAGGGGTGGGGAATACTTTCAATAGGAGTTATATAATAGAGTCAAAGTGTTAATATGGTTTATGGATAGAAAAACACTAAGTTTATAAGGTAATAACTTAGGTTTTTAGGGAAATGGAAGTGAAATGAAATGATTATTTTTACACAAGAAATGTGGCTTGTTTTGGCTAAGTAAACACAGAGTTCCACTTAGTATTTCTCATAAAATGAAATGAACTAGGACCATTGAGCAGATCCCAATGTCCTTGAGGGGATGTTAATAAGTGTTCTTGGGGAAATGAGAGGGGAAATTAGTCATGAAAGTGCTTTATGTTTGTCTTGAAACTTGTTTTTAGCGTTTAGACGAAATGAATGGTAACATCTCATATTCCATCTAGACATTTTAAGTGGAAAAATAAAAAATTGATAAGCAAGCAACTTTCATTTCTTGATTTTAGAGTAGTTTTGAATCTTGCATCAGCATATATTTGTTGCATTAGGATAGATTTGCATATCTTTTTAGGCATCCATAGCTTTGTTAACTTTTGTGAGTGAGAAGCGTGAATTGACGAAAAGAAAAGAAAATTTGTTTTATTTGAAGTACCTCTGAACCCTGTAGAGATTGCTTTTCATCGAAAAATGAAAACAAGTGCATGTGCATGTAGTTAGGTTTTTATTAATTTCTTTTGCGTCAAAAACACCACTAGTTTCACTTCTGTTTATCCCGTGACTTAAAGAACAACTTATTTTAAAATCAAGCGCTAATTAAAATTCACAAAAACTTTTTTTTAAAAGTTAGATACACCAACAAGTTTTAGGATTTTAGGGCGTTGGATTAGGAGAGTGGAGAGTTAACTCTCCAAGGCCATTTAAACTTTCAAACATAGGAGTCTGAATAGTGAGTGAAAATCCAATAGCATTAGGAAGACCAGGAATTCTCCGGATCTGGGAGTTAAGCACGAGGGTCTGTGAAGACAGGGAAGAGAGATAACCCCTCTCCTACTTGTCCGAACTTACCTCACGACTGTTCCGCCTGGCTTCTGCGACGAGTTGGTATCCATAGTTGCTACTCCTAGGGATCTACATAGGTGGCTGCGGAGGGGAATCCCGTGGCACCTGAGGTCGACGTTGCATCACTCTCAACGGTACTACTGGAGGGCACTCTTGCGAAGTTTGGGGGCTTGCACCGGTGCAGGCTGTTGTTAGGACGTCAGCGTAACTTCCTCTGTTACCTTCACTGATAGGATTGGGCCCTCATCATCCCAGACTATCTTCGGAAGGCCCCTTAATTCACTTTCTTGTATTTTGGTGTCTGGTCCTAATCACCCGGAGCGGAAATACTTGGAAGTTGTTTGACTGGCTGATATCCTTAGGGACTTTATAGTGTGTGCTCTGTGCTCTTAGTTGGCCTAGCTTTCAATTTTTTGAGTCTTTAGTTAGATCTTAACAAAAAATTCAAAGTGGCTGACCGATCACCTAGACGGTCTCGAAGACTTCGTGGTCTTTCACCACCAAGTTTAGAGCCTTCTCCTAGAAGGCACAGAGGTAATACTGCTGGTGGATTTCGTCCCACGGCAGTTGACGCATCGGGAATTGATCCTCCTCTCGGGGGCATTAGTGTTCAAGCAAGGCCTGGCACTTCCGCAGAACAAGAGAGGAACACTCCAGTTCTTTCTCGAGTTCTCTTTCAAGTGGAGAATAACATAGAGGTAGAAGAACTCTTAGAGTCGTTAGCGGCTCTGAATTCTCCCCTACCATCTAGTCATCCGGACGTATTACAATACGTTGGGACTCCAACGCATAGACCGTCAAGTCCAGGTTACACTATGCGCTTACCATCGATGACCACTACTAGAAGCATGGCTTCTACTACAAGTGCTACAACTATGCAGACTCCAACATCAGTACAGGGGAGAGGAACGATTTCCATCTCCTCTGCTTCTTTGTTTGGATCTTTTGCTAGCACATCTTTAGTTGGGTCTACCTCCATTCCGTCCACGAGTGGAAATTCCCAAACCAATGCTTTTGGTTCTGGATTCTTCCCATTTGGCACCCATTCACAGGGTATTCCATCAGTTCCGTTTAGTGCCGCCACATCCATGATGGGCGGATTGGCTTCATTCCAAGGTTTTCCTTTCGGAAGTGGTCATATACCACATTCCAACCCGACAATAGGATCCATGCATTTTTCTTCTACAGGACAAAGCAGCAATGCTTTCCAAGGTTGGACTAACCCTGGGGTTAGTGGCGCGGGAACTGGGAATCCATTTTTCGGCCAACAAGGGAATAGGCCATACTCCACAGTTAGTTTGTTTCAAAGTATTCCTCCCTTAGCTTCGGCTTGGAATCTGTATCAGGGGTTATCAACTCCTTATAATCCTTTAGGAGGAAACTTTGCTGGTTATGGAGGCTTTGCGGCCGGAGTTGGTCAAACTCCGAATTTTGCTGGATCACAAGGCTTGCCTTTTGGTTCAGCTGGTTCTGCTGGTTACTTCGGGTAGCCTAGTGCCTTCCAAAATCCAGGCCAATCTTTTCAGAACTTTGGGAGCTCCGCCCAGTCTGGGTGGAATCCCCAAGGTCCTCCTAGGCTTCCGTTTCTGGCAACTTTGAACTTGCCAGATCTCACTAAGTTAACAAACGATCCAATCAAGTACAATCCGACCTGGCCTCTGGTCCCAACCAAACTCCCTTCAGACATTCCAAAATTCGAAGGGAAAAGCGGTGAAGACCCAGGCGACCATGTAACCACATTCCATTTGTGGTGCTCATCGAACTCCCTTATCGATGACTCGATTAGGTTGAGAATTTTTCAACACACCTTGACTGGTAATGCGGCCAAATGGTATATAGAGTTGCCAGGGGGCAGCTTTACATATTTCGCTGACTTAGCTAATATTTTCTTAAATCATTTCCAATTGCCTGTCTGTTATGATGCTGGAACTGAACTTCTAGCCACTTTTCGTCAGGATAAGGCAACTCACATTTCTGACCATATTCAGGAATGGAGACGGAGAAAGAGGCTCATTAAAGCTGAAATCCCTCTGGAGTACCGTCTCAAATGGTTTTTGAAATCTTTACAACCCGAGATCTCCAAGGATGTCTCCATGTCTGGAGTCTATTCTGAGGAGCAAGCCATTTTTAGGGCCCAACAATTAGAATTGATCTACTCTCAGTTTGGGATCCTACAAAAATACTTGCCAGATGCTCCTGGGTCTAAGGTTGACATAGCCAAGTTGAAGCCAGGTCCCCATGCGAATGGTATCGTTGGGTCGGTAGACATGAATGCGGTGAACTTGTTGAACCAATTGCAGCAGTTGTCTTTACAAACTGCTTCTAACAACCAAGTCACATCGTCTAACCCTCCAGCTTCCCAAACCTCTTCGATTAATGCCGTCCAATCTGATAACCCCAAAGGAAATCAAAATTCCAATGGGAAAAAGAAAGGACGAGGTAAGAAAAATAATCAGGATGGGAAGGCTGACGCAAATAAATCCGGCAATAATGCTGGTGGTGGTAGAAATGGGTCTAGAAAGAAAGTCAAGTTTCCATGAAAGTTGTGCAGTGGAAACCATTTAACTCACCTCTGCCCCAAGATTGAAGATGCTCAGCACTTGTTAGGGCAGCAAGGGACTTCTAGTTCTCAAGCTGTGTTAACCAACCCTTTTCCCCAAGGGCAACAACTTCTTGCTGGCGCGAGTTCAAATCCTGGTACCTCCGCAGGGGGCAACCAAGAAGGGGAAAAATCATCAAATGTTTTCATGATGGGTTCTAACGTCCATGTGGCTACTCGGTCATGTGATTACGGTGAAGTCGAAACTTCCAAGGACAAGACTGCTCCCGGAAATACCGACCTTCATATTGAGCGACCCCCTGTCGAGACTATACCACGGATACCGAAAGGTTCCACTAAACACGCGACTATTAATCCTAATGCTAGGGCCACCCAGAATTACTCCATTGTTGAGGATCTGGCTCAGAGTCTGTGCGCCATGTCCGCTTTAGAGGTTCTCCAGTCGTGTCCGGCTCAGCGAAGTGCTTTACTTTCCGCGATTGGGGCAGTCGATCCAACTAACTCTTTAGTGCTCACTTTTGACATGTTAAATGTCAAAAAGCGACTCCCTCATCATATGGCTTTCCAAATAAAGTCTACATACCAAAAAATCAACATTTTTCGTACCGTTATCGATGAAGGAGCTTCCACGTGTGTCATGTCGATGTCATGCTGGAAGGCTATTGGATCGCCTTTGGCTGTTCCTTCACCTACCGTCTTGACTGCATTTGATGGTCATTCTCATAAGCCGCATGGGATTATCCCGGCCTTTCCTATATGTGTTGGAGGGAAGGTCGTCAATATTGAAGTAGAAGTCATAGATGCTAACCTAGACTATAATCTCCTCTTAGGAAGGAACTGGGTATACGAAATGGACGCCGTTGTTTCGACTCTGTTTCATGTCATTTGCTTTCCTCATGAGGGGAAAATCGTTAAGGTTGATCAATTGGATTATTGTCCAGTCAACCCTCAAGCAAGCTCTGACTCTACTGTTCCTTTAGTGGATAACCCTCGTCTGCCTACTGAGAATTTAGGAGTGGGGATGTATTCCTCATTGATGGGTACCTTTGATCTTCCCTCTCCTTTCGCTAGAATCAATGCCGTTTCATCATCTAAGGAGTCTCCTCGAGAAGAGTTCTTCCAAACTCGTTATTTTTCAGACCCTTGGACCTTGCCTTCACCTATGACCACATTAGTTGAAGGACAAGTAAATGGAATGACATTCCCTATATCTGCAGCTGAGCTTAGATATCAGTCTATCGTCAACTTTGCAGACGACCACTCTACTCCTTTTTCCGAAGAGGAGTTAGATGGTGATGTGGCCCCGGCCTGGAGCCTTGATTCTACCTCTACTTTGGATTGCTTAGATTCGGTTTTACCTTCTGAAGAAGCAATCCTCGAAGCAATGATGGGTATAGATCGACCTTGAGAAGACTTACACCATCGTTCATACTTTCTTCCTCCATTGCAGGAAGTAGAATCTAGATTCTCTGAGCTCTTTACTAGTGATGTTTGTACGGTGTCAAATCCTTTGGCTCCAGCAAACGTTCGTGCCGAAGGTAATATTTCGGTGATTTCAAAAACGATACCTATAAACATCTCTAAGGACCCTAAAATGATCGAGAATCTCTTCATCGGAATTGAATTTTCCCCTGAAGAAATTCAAATTTACACCAACCTTTTCAAGGAATTTCGAGATGTATTTGCTTGGTCTTATGAAGAAATGCCTGGCATTGACCCATCTATAGTTCAACATGAGATCAAGACGTATGAGAATGCCAAACCGGTTTGTCAAAGGCTTCGGCCGGTTAACCCTAGGAAAGCAGCAACTATCAAAGCTGAAGTTGAGAAGCTACTAAAGGCGAGTTTCATATACCCTGTTCCTCTTACTGATTGGGTTTCTAATCCAGTCTCTATGAATAAAAAGCAAGGAACAATCCGAGTATGCATCGATTTTAGGGACCTAAACAAGGCTTGTCCGAAAGATAATTACCCCACGCCATTCATTGATCAGATAATCAACGAGTGTGCGGGTAATGAGATTTTTTCCTTCATGGATGGTTTTTCTGGTTATAATCAAATTTCTATCCGTCCTGAAGATCAACATAAGACAACCTTTATATGTCCCTAGGGTACCTTTGCATATAGAAAGATGCCTTTTGGTCTTAAAAATGCTGGAGCTACTTTTCAGCAGGCCATGTCATATGCTTTCCATGACATCAAACATGTCATCGAAGCATACTTGGATGATCTCGCTGCTCATTCTCGAAAGAGAACTGATCACCCTAGTCATCTTCGAATGGTTTTCGAGCGATGTCGTTTTTATAAAATCCGGTTGAATCCCAACAAGTGCGTTTTCGCGGTTACGTCCGGTTGGTTGTTAGGGTTCATTGTGTCAAATGAAGGGATTCGGGTTGATCCCTTCAAGGTTGAGGCAATAGTTCAGTTGCCTCCCTTGTCCTCAATTCGAAAACTTCAAAGTCTTCAATGGAAGGCTAATTTCTTAAGACAGTTTATAGCAAACTATGCCGAGATCACTAAAGGGTTCATGCGTTTGCTACGGAAAGGAGTTCCATTTGTGTGGGACGACTTTGCGCAACAGTCGTTCGATGCTTTGAAAAAGGCATTAGTCTCTGCCCCGCTTTTGAGTCCACCGGATTATGGTAGAGACTTCCTTTTATATCTCGTTGCAGCAGAATCAACCATTGGTATGGTTCTCGTTCAGGAGGACGATGCTCTCACCAAGCATGTGATTTATTATTTGAGCCGAGGCTTAATAGGTCCTGAAATTCACTATTCTCTGGTTGAGAAGTTGGCCTTGGCAGCTATCCATGCTGTCCAGCGGCTCCGTCATTATATCCTGCTACGCAAAACTTTTTTCTTAGCGGCAGTCAATCCATTTCAATTTGTCCTCAATAGGCAAGTGATTGGGGGCAAATATAATCGATGGATAGTCATTTTGCAAGAATTTGATCTCGAGTTCTTGTCGGCCAAGTCTAAGAAATCCATGGTTTTTGGTGAGCTAATTTCTGAGCTGCCTTGTGGAGAGGATACTGTTTATGAGGAAAGTTTTCCCAACGAACATTTATTCCTCATCTCTTCACTCGACCCTTGGTATGGAGATATAATTGTCTATCTCCAGACTTCAAAGTTTCCCTCTACTTTCTCCAAGGATGAACGTCGAAAATTACGTCACCTAGCTAAAAATTATGTTATCATCGGTGACACATTATACCATCGAGGGGTTGATTCAATCCTTCGGTGCTGTTTAACCTTAGAGGAAGCAGAGTCAGTGCTAAATGACTGCCACAGTGGAGCTTGTGGTGGTCATCTATCAGGGCTTGCTACACCCCAACGCATCTTATGTGCCGACTATTTTTGGCCTTCACTCTTTAAAGACTGTGTGGAAGCGGTCAAATGCTGTCACCCCTGTCAAATTTTTACTCAGAAGATGCGCGCGCATCCAACTCCTCTTTTTCCCGTTGTCACCGTCGGTCCCTTTACTAAGTGGGGTATTGATTTTACAACTTGTAATCCGCCTTCAGCGGCGAATTATAGGTACATTATCGTGGCCGTAGACTACTTTACGAAGTGGGCCGAGGCCATGCCCACTTATAAAAATGATAGTGACACGGCAGCTTTGTTCCTTTTTAATCAGGTTATCTCAAGATTGGTATCCCGAGAGAGATTATCACTGATCATGGTAGTCATTTCCAGAATCAACTGATGTCTGAATTGACTCTCAAATTGGGTTTCTGGTAGGAGCATTCGTCTCCCTATTATCCTTAGGCCAATGGACAAGTCGAGGCAATCAATAAAACTCTTAAGATGATCTTCCAAAGGACAATCGATAAAAATCGGTCCAATTGGCATGTTATGTTGTATTCGGCTCTTTGGGCATACCGTACCTCCGTAAATACTGCTACTGGTTTTACACCTTTTCAGTTGGTTTATGGGATGGAATCTATCTTTCCGGTTGAATGTGAAATTCCATCTCTTAAGTTAGCTGTTGAGCTCCTTCCAGAGACTTCGAGTCTCGAAGAGCGCCTCCTTCACTTGGAACATCTCGATGAGCAGCGTCGAGATGTCGCCACAATGAATGAGGCTCATAAGAAAAGGGTTAAAACGCAATATGATAAATCTATCCATCCTCGAGTCTTTTCTGAAGGTGACCTTGTCTTGGTCTATGACCAAGATAAAGACATCTTGGGGGCAGGAAAGTTTAAGCCTATGTGGTACGGTCCTTTCATTATTAAACAAGTTTTAGAAAAAGGGTCGTATGAGTTAATCGATTTTGAGGGAAACAAGCTGGCGGAGCCCCGAAATGGGCTCTACCTAAAGAAGTACTTTGCTTAAGTAGGAGTTAGGCAATGGCTTCTTTGTACATTATGTATATTTGTACATATATCATCGAGAGTTTTTTTTGATATCAGCACTTATTGGTCTACTGTGGCAAGTGTTGATGGATGACTTGGTCTATTTTGGATTCGCCGATGGTGCTAGTTGGCACACTCGGAATCTCGCTTCCGCAGCATGGGTACTCTATTATCCAACTGGTCAATTGATGGTATCAAGAGGCGTATGCATCGGTCTCGCTTCAAACAATATGGCTGAGTATACTGCTGTTATTAATTTACTATCCGAGGCAATTTCTCACGAGATCGACTCGTTGGTAGTTTATCTTGATTCTCAATTGATAGTGTCACAATTAAACATTTATCGGATAAGGGATCCATGTTTATATCGCCAGTATTTAAGGGTGAGGTTGTTGCAAAGATCATTTACTTATATTAATTATTTGTACATTCCAAGATCTCATAATTGGTTAGTTGACTCTATCGCTAATCAAGCATTGGACTGGCACATAAATCATTCTTCACAATAAAATCAAGCATCAAAAAGTCGAACTGTATATATATATATATATATATATATATATATATCATAAAGCGTCTCGAGTGTACATATGTTTGTCAAAAAATATACAAAATTGGGACTCAAATTCCCATAATCATGTCCGGCATATCTAATGCCCCAGCTCAGGATGAGCAGCTAAGTAGGTAACTATCGCATTGGCCACACGTCGAAAAGTGCGAACCTAGTCACGTGGCATGCCAACCACATGACGTTGCATATCCTCAGGAAGGTCCTCTATGGCAGCCATCGGTACTTGGCAGCTCAGTCTCGCCAAGTGTCGTTGGACGTTATGTAGAGTTCGTTCTGTATCAGCAGCCGCCTCTTCGGCTCCTCGGCCGCACCGTCCATGCCGCGGGAACCCATTTGGTCGTACCGACCCAATATCTGGAACATGATCATCATATTAGTCATTTGAATCCCATCAAAAATATTTTTCAAAATTCATCATTATATTTGAAAAATCCAAAAAATCATAAAATCAAAAAATTCTTACCAATGTCACCCCATGCTGCGTTCGGTGGTAATGCTAGATCAGGATCTCCTCGAAAATCCAACCCAGCATAGGGGTAGTCATCTACGACGATGATCTGCTGATCCCACCAGGTGAAGAAGTCATCATCAAAGGCAGTCCTTGGGACCTCCCCACCCCCCAGACGTTTCATCAGGTCAGCCCACCGGCCCATGCGTGGATCTCGTGGGGTGCTGATGGAAACTGCTACCCTAGGGTGGAGTGCGAGAACCTTCTTGAAAAAGAAAGAACACAGGATAGTCCCATATCCAAAGTTTTTGGTCTGTCCCCTCTTGATAGAAGTGAGCTGGCTCTTCATGTTGGCCAGAAGAGGAGTACACTAGTCAAATATAGTAGTGAGACAGTCAACTGCAACACTCATGGTTAGTCGTGATGTCTGATGCAAAGAGGCTGATCCGTTCACCCGAGCTATGGTGAACAGGATTATCCTCAGTGATAAACTCACCACATGTGTGATGGAAATCTGGCTGCCAACCTTCTTAGGATGTCTCGGGCAATATATCTGTACATAGTCCTCTATCGTGAGACTACTCCGTGTCCTGCCCCGGGAATGTACTACCTCTTCCCTTCAGAAAAGGCCCGTGATGAAATAGATATCCTCCACTTCTACCTTGAGTGGCATCTGGTCAATCATAAAGGCATCCTCCTCGACATACCAATAATCAATGAGCATCTCAAGCGGGCATGTGTTTGCTTTCATATTTGGCAGTTTGAAGAATTTAAGCAAACTACATCCCCGTAGGGCTTCCAAAGCATCAGGATCATTCATGACTTCATTATCCACCGTTGCATGCTCTCTTTCTCGCCAGGTGACCGACATTCTGAGCAAAAAATGATTTTCAACCGTTATTTTTTTGGTTAAAAATGTTCGCGGCGTATACGCGGGTCCCTGTACACACAATGGCGTATAGGACCCGCGTGTACGCGGGTTTCATATTACCAACCCGCGTATACGCTGCGGTGAAATTTTTGGCAAAAAATTCAACGGTGAAACATCAATTAAAAATCTTAAAACCAGTCACAATCAATTTCAAGCTAAGTGTAAGAGTTACCTAGAGGTTTTTGAAGAATTTGAACGGTTGAATTTGGCGTATGGAAAGTTTGCTCCTTTTGCTCCAACTCTTTGCTCTCAAACTCAAATGGTGAAAATGGTGAGTCCAAAATCCTTTTTATAGGTTTTGAAAATGAAAAATTTTTTCAAAATTTTATTTTGTTTGGCCTCATGTGACTTTTAACTTGGGAGCTTGGAATGTCGAGAATGGTTTGTTTTTCAGGACATTTTGGACGTTTTTTCGACAGTTTCGAGACGGTTCCATGACTGCTGACCCGTCATGGCAGGTATCGTTTTCTCACTGGCATATAGGTTAGGGACACCACATCTCCGTTGCATTATGCATACTAGCCTCCATTTGCCGATACATCTGCCATAGGGTCGACCCCATCGTGTTATGGTTCATAAGCCATCTTCACTCACCGATTCTTTAAATCATGACACGATGGTAGAGCCATCCTTTACATGGGCATCGTAGTTAGCACCTCACTGACATTTGTTGCCCATGCTGCTCCGATTTGAGTAGGCTCGGGAGTCCTCTGTAGTCCCACCATGATTTATGCGTTGAAGACTCATTCCTCTTAGCTTCTTTGCTTTGTTCTGGCCTTATATCCTAGAGGCTCCTTTGTGTTGAGTTGTACTACTGCATTGCATGTTGACTACTTGCACCTTTTGGCCTAGAGCCGGCTTCACCTGGAGTCATGTGTAAGCCAACTTTTGACCATGACGACTGCAAAATCAACCTTGCATACCTTTGACTTCTGCAGCTTGACACACCTTGACCCGTGGAAGGAACACACCTTTGAGTGTCACTGACCAATTTTCACCTCCCTGCATTGAGCATAGGAACGTTCCATTCCCAGGAACTAGATCATCTGTTTCACTGACACTCGTTCTTTCCACTATACCATAGCATTCTTTTATTCTTTTTCAAGCTTAACAGAAAAAGACAAAAAAAAATTAAATATTCCAAAAAGAGCGGGAACGAGACAGTATTTCCATTTATTGTTGGCAGCTAGAGTCAGTTGTGTCGCCCTTGAACAAAGCACTCAAAGCAAACTCTCCTCTGTTTGGGCAGGATTTAGTTTGACTTAGGTACGCCTTAAACTTGTTATTGAGTTAGTTCTCCCCCGATTGGTTATCTCTTCCAATCATATGGAGGGTTCGTTCGTGCCTCCTGCATGACGAACTTATACAGAGTCATCATATGCTTCCACATAGTCACATTGAGTCGTGCTTTTGTTCAAGGGAAGTTAGCCTGAGTCGGCCTCTCTGCGGTGTCTCTTGACTCATTATTCAGTCGGCCATCCCTGGTTGTCAGTATCATGTCTATCATCACATCAGCTATATTGGTCCTTTACTCGTGTCGGTTTGAGAAGGTCTCCATTGACTTCTTGCTGGCGGGTCTTGTCTTTATCGACGACGACATCTTGCTCTGAGGACAGGCCTAGAGCTGCACCCTAGCCCTATTTTCATTATTGATAGGTCACCTTGTGCTCAGCATCGATCAGTATCATGGGTCTTTGACTGAGTGGTTTCCCTTGTGTTCGACATCAGCTTACATTATCACACATTGGGATTCATGCAGTACCTTGGTTTCCATTTGACCCTATTGGTGGATACCTCGCCTCTATGTCAGCTTCCATTATTGGTTGGTTCAGAGGGTTTCTGTCGTGCGCTAGCCACATCTTGTGTACACCGGAAACGTACTTCGGTTGGGTTACTACATCTCTTTCGTCTGATTCCTTCCACATTATTGGCCTACGGGTTACACTCGCGCTAGATTGATGAAGGATGCCTTAATGCCTTCCTTCTAGCGGATCTTTCCCTATCGACTTCGACTCATTGCTCTGGGGCAAAGATCTAGAGTCCATTTGGCAGTACCTTGGGGTTTGAAGTCATTAGTGGCAGATCCTTCGCTAGCGACAGTGGGAAACCATCATTGTCTCCTAATCGATAGATTCTTACAGGTGTTCGACTTTCACACTTGTTAGATTGTACTGGGTACCTTGACACTCATTATCATTATCGGTGAGTAGTCTCGCGTTTGTTAACGGTATACATCAATGACCGGTAATCAAACGATTTCTCACACGGTCGACTTCAGATCATTTATTCCCATGGTGTAGTACCACGGCGGTCGGTGAAGATCTCAGGTTGTATCAGCATTCATTGGTTCACTTGACAGTTGCTCCTGTTGCTGCTAGTTGATACCGTTCCACCTTATATGTTGTAGTCAGTTATGGCGACTTTCTATATGCTGGCACCTGAGTTTGCAGTGTAGTACCATCCTATTCCATCATGTTCAGTTGGTACCTTTTGGGATCAGTCTTTGATATCAGTGATCCGTTGCATCTTTCATTATCATTGACAGTCTTATATGTGATATTCAGACATGTACTTGTTCGATCATGATCAAATGATCCATTATGTATTTTCCAGTCATTTATACTTGTATACTTAGTGGATCCGCTTGTACTTGATATGCGGACATGATTTACTTTTTCTGAGCATGGGTATGCCTGCATCAGACAATGTTTCTTCCTGATCTCCTTTTGTGGCTTGGTAGGCTGAATTCTGGTGAAGTCCTCCTCGGTTTTTGACAGATTTCCTTTCCATGTACTTGCTTAATACATTTTGGCCATCATGTACCCCTTCTGACCTCATATATTAGGGGGCATCTGTTATAGCTCCAAATCTCACTCTTATGGTTTGTGATGCTGCACTCATGGCCTAGGGCAACCCCTCCTTCCAGACTTGGTCCCAAAATTTAAAAAATAGTGTTTTATCCCTTATATGCGACATTTCCCTGAGTTAAAGGCGTGTATACTCGGGTAGGCATATACCCAACCTGCGTGTATGTATTAAAACACTTAAAAAATATAAAACTCCTTAATTTCGGGCGGAGATCGCGGCTTTTACCTGCTGATCACCTGTTAGTGCCCGTGGCCCAACTGTTCCCAACCAACTCCCAACTAAAAAACTACTTTGGGAGAGGTATAAAAATACCTCAATGGGAAGGCCTAAGGAGGAGAGAAGAGAGAGAAAGGTTATTATGCTGAGATTTTTCCCTTGACCAGGTCTGAAGACGCTTGTGCCTTCTGCACTTCCCCCATTTATACAGGAAACCATTGTTTCCTTGTGTGTTGATGTTCATCCACTACTTGTGACATCATGGAGTAAGTCATGGAAGGAGTTTGTTAAAGGCTTGAGGCTGGACGAATCCGGAAGGAAGCTTTGCTTGGAGCCTGCGAAAGGTGACTCAGGTGAAATTATTCCTTTTCTGTACTTTATTTGTCTATAATAAAAGAAACACATGTCTTGGTTCCTGATATAAATCTTCTTTATGTTTATGATATTCATGTTGGAATTCATATGTGAATGGTTGTTTATATTTCATAACTAACTACCTTTCTTTATAACATGAAGATGGTTTCTTTATAAGGTTTTGTCCATATACTGTTGTGCTCTCCGGAATTGGTTGTTTTGCAGGACAAAGCGAGCAAGAGGAACTTGAAGAAGGGTTTGGACCCTAAAGGACCTTCTCAAACGTAGGACCTAAGGTATACCCCCTTATCATAGAATTTTCTTATAATAGCTTAATGGCTATGTGAATGTGTGTTTCTCGGTATAGTCAAATTTCAGTTTGCTAGGGTTTCAACCCAAAAGCCTTAGGGGAACATTTCCCTTAACACCAATGTCCTTGAGGGGATGTTAATAAGTGTTCTTAGGAAAATGAGAGGGGAAATTAGTCATGCTCCACCTGAACTGTAACCACCTTGCTATGGTATTTGTGATATTCATGAGATAGGTCCTTTTCATAAAGACAAAACTGATCACAAACTTGCTTCTGCAACATCAAACTGCCTACCCAGCCTAATACACCTAACATTTTTTCTTCCTTTTGATTGGGTGCATTTGAACTAGCAAACCCTTTCTCCTTTGTTTTTCTTTTGACTGCCCTCCTATCTAAGTCTGCCCTTATCTCTTCCAGGGGCTCAGATTTAGCTGTTGAGCTCCCTTGCTTCTCTACCTAATTACTGATCTGCCAAGCTTGAACTGTTGGAACAGATCTTATTCTCTAATCCTAAAACAAGAAATTTAAACATGGACTGGCCAAGGTTGAGCTGTTTGGCCATCCATCAAGTGTGACAGAAGTCACTGATTGCATAATCTGAACTTCTTTGCAAAAAATAGGACAGTAGTGGCATTTTAGACTAGCCCACTCTCTTGGTCTTTTCTTTGGGGTTCATTTTCTTTCTTTCTTGACCAATTCATTCTTTTTGCCCTTTGATTTTTCTTTTAGGGCATACCCTCTTTACATTTTTAAAATTTTTGATTTTTGAAAATATGGAACCTTTGCAGCATGGAAAGGATGATCATATTTGGCACTTCCACAGTCAATCATGAAATATGACACCTATTGGTATAGGAACCTAACAGAAACATCCACTCATTCAGAGTCTTCCAGAGATGCGAGAAAGCACACCAGAGAGGTTGACAGGTTATTGCATGATGCTAGAGAGAATGTGGGAGCACCCACATCACAATGCAGGAAGAGGAGGTCACTAGAGAGATACATTGGCTACATGGCTCTGATGAGCAGGAGTGTAGATATTGAGCCATCCTCTTTTGAATAAGTAGTACAACAACTAGTTTGGGTTGATGCCATGGTTGAGGAGTATGACTCCATTATTAGGAGCAGTGTTTGGGAAGTGGTCCCAAGTGTTGAAGGAAATGTAACTAGGTCCAGTCTTCATAAATGTACTTTGATATTTGTATTTATTTAAGAAAAGAAATATTATTTTTATAATATATGTCAATGAGTTTCCTGCTCATTGAAGTAGGCCTAGCACATTTCAAAGTGCTATAGGTGAGGCAAAGAGTCAAAATAATTATGTTGAATACCTTAAGGGTATGTTACATTATGTATATTCATGTATAAAAGTCAAAGAAGACACCTCCAATAAAAGTCAAGTATCCTCCAAGCATAGACATAATCAAAAGAAGCAATGACACCATTAAAAGCACCTGTTGCAACAAGAAAATCAAGTCGGCCTTAAAGCCACAAGTCAGCCTAAAATGAGGGACATACCTCTATATATAGAGGCTGTCCACTCCCTCAAAAAGACAACGCATTCCTCTGAAATTTGCAAAGGTACAAGGGAAGGAAAAGGGCACCAAAAAGACAAGAAGAAGGTCTTCAAGGCAACAAAGAAAATAAGGATAAAACTGAAGTGTTAAAGGGCTAGTTACAACCACACGTGCGAGGAAAGGAGAAGCAATCCCTGCGGTTATGACAATACTAAATTACAGTTCACCATATATCATTTCTTAGGGTGAAAACTAGGTATACAAGGCCTCTCTCTCAAGCGTAGAAGAAGGTCATGCAAGCGAAGGGTGGAGGATATGTCTAACATAGTTTTGTGAAGAGAATCCCCCACACGTGTGAAGAATTAGGGCTGCATTGCTACTACCCTAAGTCTGCAATAGTTGTCAAAAGAAAAGAAGGCTCAGTTGGGAGGCTATAAGGTCATCATCTTAAGTTAGAAAGACTCCATCTCAAGCGAAGGAAGAAAAGGTCAAGGTTCATCCTAGAACACACAATCTAAGGTCTCTACAGTTGCCGAAAGAAGTGCCGAAGGGAGGAAGACAAAGTGTTGGAAGGAAGAGGACGAAGTGTTGCAAGAGGAAGTGATCTTGAAAGGACTTGACTTGTGCTTGGAGGATCTTCTAGTCAAGGGTCTAGGGTTTGGCATTGATCAATAGAAGCTTCAATAAGAGAAATTCACTAAAGGGTTTTCCTCTCAAGAGAAGAGAGGTTTTGGCCCTGGCAGAGAGCCAACATATTGTGTTCTTGTTCTTATGTTTTTGGTAGAAGTTTGATGGAGTACACACATATGCACTAATAATAATAAGAAGAAGAATAAGCTAATAAAGAAAAAAAAATACTCCACAAATTGTTATCAAGTAATGAAGAATCACACTACACTACTTTGCCCTAGATTCTTCAACATGGTATCAGAGATAAGGTGACACATCAAGGAAAGGGCAACTCAAGAACACTCATCAAGGAGAAGCATCTACAAAGTTGAAACATCAAGTTGAAGTCTCAATCACTTCAAGGACAAGAAGGGTATACAATCCATCATTCATCAAGGAGGTCTACAAAGCTAGAAGAAGAGCCTTACATAAAGGCACCTACAAAGAAGAGCAGATTGAAGCAGGACCTACATCAAGCTACAAGTCATCAAGCAAATCTCATCATCTAGCAAGTCCACTTGGAGAAGGCAACTTGAAGAACAACAAAATCCAAAGAAGGAAAACCATCAAGTCTTCAAGGATGAAACAAATCCACTACATCTCAAAATCTATCAAGTAAGTACATGTCCCCTTCTGAATATACATCAATGTCTTCTTGAAAGGAAAGCAATAAATTGGTAGGTACCAATAACTTTCTTGCATGGAAGAAGATGACTGATCTACTTCTCAAGGAGAATGAACTCCTAGAACATGTCAAAGGGAATGTCACTATCCTTGCTAAGGAACAAACTCAAGCCTTAGCTAAGTACAATAAGGATGAGACAAGAGCTGAAAGGATTCTAATAGAATTCATCAAAGACTCTCTCATTCCTTATGTCTCCAAATTTGAGACATCAAAATAAATTTATGATAACTAGTAGAGCTGTTCTCGATATCCACAACTGGAGAAGTAATATCTTTGAGGAATGAATTATACAAGATGAAGATAACAAAGGAAGGAATAACTCCCTACTTCATGAAAATCTATGAAATGAGAGATCAACTTCAAGAGCTTGGGGAAGTCATGTATGATAGAGAGATGACAAATGTAGTACTCAATGCTCTACTTGAGGATTGGGGTACTTCACATCAAACATATATGGCAAGAAGGAAGCAACCTCTCTTAGTGAAATGTGGTCTCTATGTATGACAGAGGAAACTAGACTTAAAACAATGGACGATGTGGGATCAAAGGAGCAAGCATTTTCTACCATGGCCAAGAGAAAGGGAAAATTTGGCAAATTTGGTCCACAAATAACAAACAACAAAGACATGTACAAAATCCAATATTTTGGATGCCAAGAATATGGACATTACAAAAGGAATTGTATTAAGCTTAAGAAGGACAAAAACAACAAAAGAAAGAGGGAAGAAGTTCACATAACTCAAGAGGTGAAAGAAGAAGGAAAGAAGCAAAAGAAGGAAGATCCTTTGGATCTCTATTATGACTAAGTCAAAACTATTTACTTCAATTCTTATTTCAAAGTTTTGAGTAGGATAGGAGCATGTAGGAATTGCGTGGCTAGAAACCTCTTCTAGAATCTAGAAGCATGGAGTACATAGAGTTCTAGATACTCATGTAGGAATATCATTTATAAATGAAAACAAAATGCATGGTTAGAAATATCTTCTAGAATATAGGAGCATGGTAGATATAGCTCAATATATTCATATAGAAGGAGCATACCTAGTATAGGATCTCATCCACGATGAAAGAAAAATTGATCATGATTAAGAATCTTATGAGACCTCCATCATCAAAAGAAAGAGAAACATTTGCAAGGCAAGGGTCTTCAAAATCCTATGATATAATCTTCAAAAGAAGGTTCATGAACCAAAGAAGATGTCTCATTGCGAAACCCATTCATGGGATTCAAGAAAAGGATGATATGCAGGAAAGCTAAGCTGACGAAAGAAGGGCCACACCAAGGACAACCAAATGGAGCCAAGATGATCAAAGGAGAATCAAGATGAGGTATACATGCATAAAAGTTTAAGTCATGCTATCATTTGGTCATGGGAATAGTTCTATAAAATGATCAAGTATGAAAGGATCTCTTTCACCAAGGACATGCTTGAAGGCATGTACTACATTGCAATGAAGGTCAACAAAATAATATACCCACATAAGGAGTATAAGATTGCTGACTAAGAAGAAAGAAGAAATGCTAACGAGTCCAGGAAGCAAGCAATGAAGAAATGCTTTCATAGGAAGCATAAGATGGTTGACCTATCTATCTAAGTAGGAGCAAATGAAGAAAGAGATCAAGCTTGTGAACAACATGATCACCGAGAATCATTGTCTGACAAGATACTTTGAAGATATCTCTTGAAAGAAGGGAGGACAACTCTGACAAAGGAAGGAAGGACCCTTGACACCTATGAAGGCCTTGGAGATATAAAAGATCCAGATAATTGATTCTACTCTACGAAGATGTCGTGATGAAGAAACCATCGAACAAAAGAAAAAGCAATGTTGAAGCAATATCAGGAAGAAGTCATGATGGGCTACTAGGTCGAAGCATGAAAACAAGTAAGTACAACAAAGCATCCATGAGAAGAATATTCCGAAGCATGGACAAGATGACAAAGGAGTAGCCAAGATGACAATAAAACATGATGAATGACAAGAAATCCACTTTCCACGAAGGAAACAATGACATGAGAAACCAGGAAGGAAAGTGATCGATGGATGGTGCCCTACGTAGAAGAAGTTCGAACAAAGACTTCATGACATCAAAGAAAGGAAGGAGATCAAGCAACTGAAGGGCCCACGAAGAAGAAGTTGCTGATGAATGAAAGAGTCCCTAGTTAAGAGGGAGCTTTGACAGGTCCCTGATAAAGAGGGAGTTTTGGATCACCCCTGATTACAAAGGAGTGGCATTTGTGTTTTTCCATCTCATGGGTCATGTACTAGACCAGGACTAACAACCGTAAGTCTAGATGAAGGCCATGAATGGAAATGTAGACACAAGATGGACACAACATCTTGTCTTCACTTGGGAAGAAAGAATCAGAGGATTAGGTAATCATTTGGCATCCGATACTCTTTGAGGATGTGTAGGGCATCCAAGACAAGAGTAGGCAAGAGGACTTATATACTTTGAGGGCTGGGAACCCAAGATAAGGATAGTCCTAGAGGGTCATACTTAGTGAACACTCGGGTGGGTATGTACCTTGAGAGACAATGATGAAGGTGTCTATAAATCTTGGTCTCGCCAACACTGTAGGTCATGGTCTCGTAGAGAGATGGAGCTGTTAGTCAAGGCCTTGCACTATGACAATGCTGATGGATATGGTGCTATAATAGATGGATTGAAAATCCGGCTTCTCTGTGAATTCTTCAAGATTGAAACAATAGCCAAACACCTTGTAATATTGTATGAATACCTCCCTAGTTAAGAGGGAGTGTTGAAGGAAATGTAACTAGGTTTGGTCTTCATAAATGTACTTTTGATATTTGTATTTATTCAAAAAAAGAAATATTATTTTTATATATATGTCAATGAGTTTCTTTCTCATTGAAGTAGGTCTAGCACATGTCAAAGTGCTATAGGTGAGCCAAATAGTCAAAAGAATTATGTTGAAGACCTTAAGGGTATGTTACATTATGTATATTCATGTATAAAATTCAAAGAAGACACCTCCAAGCAAAGTCAAGTATCCTCCAAGTGTAGACACAATCAAAAGAAGAAATGACACCATTAAATCCACCTATTGCAACAAGAAAATCAAGTCGACCTCAAAGCTACAAGCCAACCTAAAAGGAGGGACAAACCACTATATATAGAGGCTGTCCACTCCCTCAAACGGACAACACATTCCTCTGACATCTGCAAATGTACAAGGCAAGGAAAAGGGCACCAAAAAGACAAGAAGAAGTTCTCCAAGGTAGCGAAGAAAAGAAGGATAAAACCGAAGTGTTAAAGGGCTAGTTACAACCACATGTGCGAGGAAAGGAGAATCAATCCCTGCAATTATGACAACAGTAAATTACAGTTCACGATATCTCATTTCTTAGGATGTAAACTAGGCCTACAGGGCCTCTCTCTCAAGCGTGGAAGAAGAGCATGCAAGCGAGGGGTGGAAGATAAGTGTAACATAGTTTTGTGAAGAGAATCTCCCACAAGTGTGAAGAATTAGGGCTGCATTACTGCCGCCCTGAGTGTGCAATAGTTGTCAAAAGAAAAGAAGGCTCGATTGGGAGGCTATAAGGTCTTAAGTTATAAAGACTCCATCTCAAGTGAAGGAAGAAAAGGTCAAGGTTCATCCTAGAACACATAATCTAATGTCTCTACAGTTGCTGGAAGAAGTGCCGAAAGGAGGAAGACAAAGTGATGGAAGGAAGAGGACGAAGTGTTGCAAGAGGAAGTGATCTTGGAAGGACTTGACTTGTGCTTGGAGGATCTTCTAGTCAAGGGTCTAGGGTCTGGCATTGATCAATAGAAACATCAATAAGAGAAATTCACTAAAGAGTTTTCCTCTCAAGAGAAGAGAGGTTTTGGCCCTGGCAGAGAGCCAACATCTTGTGTTCTTGTTCTTATTTTTTTGGTAGCAGTTTGATGAAGTACACGCATATGCACTAATAAGAAGAATAAGAATAATCTAATAAGGAAAAATAAAAATACTCCACAAATTGTTATCAAGTAATGAAGAATCACATTACACTACGTTGCCCTAGTTTCTTCAATACCAAGACCGACAAACAAGTTAGTGGTGAGTTCCAGATGGCTTTACAAGGTAAATCAAGAAATTAATGGTAGTGTGGAAAAATACAAGGCTAGGTTTGTGGCTAGAGGGTTCTCTCAAGTGGAGGGGATTGACTATGATGAGACTTTTGCTCCTGTAGCAAGGTACTCATCAATTAGATCCATTCTAACACTGTTAGCACAGATGGGGTGGAAGATACATCAGATAGATGTAAATACAACATTCCTCAATGACATGATTAAGGAAGAGGTGTCTATTGAGCAACTTGAAGGATTTGAGACCTTTAACAGAGAGTCACATGTGTGCAGACTCAAGCGAGTGATGTATGGAATGAAGCAAGCACCCCGTGTTTGGTACACCACGATAGATAGCTATTTCACCGGGTTGGGCTTCAACAAAAGTGAAGTAGATGCGAACCTTTACCATATTGTGGTTGAAGGTAAATTGTTGATTATTTTTTTATATGTCGACGATTTGATTTTGACAGGTGATGATAAGCTCATCAAGTCTTGTAAAGAGGATCTTGCAAGAGAGTTCAAAATGAAGGACTTAGGGCTCATGCACTACTTTATGGGGATGGAAGTATGACAAGGAGATGTGGAACTATTTGTCTCTTAGGGTAGGTATGCCAACACGATTTTGAAGAAGCTCCACATGGAGAGCAGTAAACCCATGGAGACTCCTCTAGCTAGTAACTGGAGGAAGGAGGATGATACTTCCGGCGAAGTAGTGGAGGTTACTATTTATAGACAACTTGTGGGTTAACTCATGTATTTGGTGTGCACACGACCGAACATGTGTTATGCAGTTAACCAACTTAGTCAAGCTATGGTTAAGACGACCAAACTGTATTGGAAGGCAACCAAACATGTGTTGAGATACCTCAGAGGCACCACTGAGTTTGGTCTTTGGTACAAACAGATAAAGGGAGTGAAGCTTCAATGCTTCACTGATGCAGATTGTGCAGGGAGTCCATCCGACAAGAAGAGCACATTAGGTGGGATCTTTGGTATTGGGTCAACAATCGTTTCATGGTACAATAGGAAACAAAGATCAATTGCACTAATTTTAGTAGAAGAGAGTACATAGCTTCTAGTCAAGCAACTTGTGAGGCTATCTGGATGAGGAAGATTTTTGTTGGTTTGTTTGGTCAGCAGATGGATTCAACAATGATTTACTGTGGCAATCAGAGTTGCATCAAACTCTTTGAGAATCCAATTTTTCATGATTGGTCCAAGCATATTGATATCTGGTATCATTATAAACAAGATTGTGTGCATAGGAGAATCATGTTGCTGGAGTACATTCCTGCAGAGGATCAGGATGCAAATATTTTGACAAAGCCATGTCAAGATGAAAATTCGATTTTCACAAAGGCAGGATCCGGGTAGCAGATAATCCCTTTCTTGTTGAGAGGGAGTGTTAAAAATAGCAACAAGAAATCCTAATTTAATTTGTCCTTGAATTAAATCAAAATTCTATTCTCATAGCAACTTGTAATAATTAACTAAGTTAATTTGATTTAGTTGGCTGTGTAAATTCGAGTTGGAAGTCTATCTAGAGTCATGTAGAGTGATTCCTAAATTTTAGGGGTGCAGGTTGAGTTCTTTTGAGTTGTAATTAATTAACTCTGTTTAACTGAGTTAAATTCAATTAAACTAGTTCAATCAGTTGGAGGAACTAGTAGGAGGTCTATTAGTGGGGATCAACTTCAGTGCAACTTTACTGCTCCACCAGTTAACTGAATATTCACTCATAAGTAACTCATGCATGTTAGTTAGAGGAAGATCCAGCTATATTAGAGTTCAGGGACAATGTACTATCAGTTGTATAATTTTTCGAGTTGTACAGATGGTGCATGAAATCAATAGAAGGCCTATGGATGGATTGCACAGTTATGGGTGAGGAATTTCCCAATTAAATATGGGATAAATCTCTCAGGATTTGCACAAGGAATTAGGGGCTTGGCAAGCAACAAAATTTGCTAAGTGTTGGCTTGAGTTGCGTTATGAAGCAAATAGATAGATTGTACTTGTGTAGGAATTGTTCGGGTTGAACAAGCATTTATTTTCTTCTCAGATCTTCTAGTTAATGAAATATAGATAGTCGGGTTTTTGAATAGTTGCTTTTCCCAAAAAAATATTGTGTTATGTGCGATTGAAATTATTCCTTTTTTGCTTAGTGCTTTCATCAATAAAGTTTTGTTTCCGCTGATGAGTAGAGTATATTCTTGTCTTATGTTTTACCATATCACATAAGCTGTTGAATCTACAAGTAAAAATCTATGTTGGGTTGTGTTATATTCTTTCCACAACTAACCCACGTAGTGAACCGGGGGGTTAGAGGGGGGGTGGAGCCCCCCCTTCGTTGCGTCGATTGCGCAGCGGGGGGGTCACAGGGGGGTTTGAGGGGGGCGGGTAGCCCCCCTCTACGGGGTCCGGGGCAGCGCCCCGGGAATTTTTTTTTTTTGGACCCTATATTAGGTTGGGCGAACCTACCTATGGTTTTCGGTCCATGGTTTTGGACGTGATGGTTTTCGGTCCATGGTATTGGATGCTTCGGCATGTATAAATATGTATTGTAACATTGAAAGGAATATAATGAAAAATCAAGCTGGTAGTCCGGTTTTGGGATCCAGGGGAAAATCTCTGTGTATATGTGTTTTATGTGTTATGCTCTCGCATTGTTTATTTTTCTGTGATTTAGAATTCGTATGCAGGTAATTTCTGTACGGGGTTAAAACCTACATTTGGTATCAGAGCTGTTTTGGCTTCAAGGGGACGCCTTTGTTGCTGAGGGGTTTCACTCAGGCCTGTGGTATACCCTGTTCAGTGGGAGATCTGCGAGATCGATTCTGGTGGTGAAAGAAGATGGCGAGCAGTGGAAAGATAGAGATCGAGAAGTTCAATGGTCAGAGTTTTGAGTTGTGGAAACTCAAGATGGAGGATCTGTTGGTGGATAAAGATCAATGGATCGCGGTAGATCCAGGTACTAAACCAACGGGAGTGATCGATGAAGAATGGAAGAAGTTGGATCGGAAGGCAAAGAGCACAATATGATTGTGTGTCTCAGATTCAGTATTGCTGAATGTATCAGGGGAAGCTACGACGAAGGCTTTGTGGGACAAGTTAGGGACTTTGTACCAATCTAAGTCTCTGGTGAATAAACTGTTCCTGCGGAAAAAGCTTTATAACCTGAGGATGAAAGATGGAGACTCGGTGACAGAGCATTTGAACGCATCTAATACTGTGGTAAGTCAGTTAGCGTCTATTGATATTAAAATTTCAGATGAAGATAAGTGCATGAGTTTGTTGTGTTCTCTACCAGATTCGTGGGATAGTCTGGTTATTGCAATAGGTAGCAATACAACTGCTTTGTAGTTTGATGAAATAGTCTCAGCCTTGTTGACGGAGGAGATGAGACGGAAAAATATGGAGAGCCAGAATGGTGATGCCTTGTCTGTACGAGGATGGTCCCAGAATAGAAACAAAAATAAGTCATCGAGTGGGAGATCTAAATCTAGAGGGAGATCTAAATCTCTAGGAAAACCTGTAAAGGTGGTGTGCTGGAAATGCGGAAAGGAAGGGCACTTCAAAAGGGACTGTAAATCTAAAGCTCCTGATAAAGGAAAGGGATCTGATGATGCTCCTTCTGCAGAGGCGAAAACCACCTCAGATGAAGGTGGGGATGTGTACTTGGCTTCTTCAAGTACACATGTAGATCATGAGGCATGGTTGATTGACTCAGGTGCATCCTTTCACTTCACTCCCCATAGAGAGTGGTTCTGCGAGTATGAGAAATACGATGGTGGTGATGTCTTCTTAGGAGATGATAGGAAGGCTAGAATCATTGGTCGCGGAAAAGTAAAGTTGAAGTTGCAAGGTGGAAGGGTTAGAACACTTCCGGGTGTTCTGCATATTCCTGCATTGGCCAGAAATCTTATTTCTGTAAGCAAGTTGGATGATGCAGGTGTAAAAACAGTGTTTGAGAAGGATACCTGCAAGATGGTTCGGGGAGCACTGGTATTGATGCGGGAGTTCGGACTGGAACTCTGTACAAGCTGCAAGGTAGCACTGTTGTTGATGGGTGCAACAGTTCTGTGGTTCTTGAAAGTGGAGCTGAAAATCTAGTGGTCTCTGGAGAGAAGACCATGCTGTGGCATCAAAGGCTTGGACATATTGGAGAGAAGGGCTTTTGAATACTTCATGGTAAAGGTATGGTAGAAGGTATGAGTAATAGCTCTCTGGATTTTGATTTCTGTGAAAATTGTGTATATGGGAAGCAGAATCGGGTGAGGTTCCCCTCTGGTGCTAAGAGGGCGAAACAGATATTAGAGCTTGTGCACAGTGATGTGTTTGGACCTGTGAAGGTTCCATCACTGGGTAAGTCTGTGTACTATGTATCATTTATAGATGACTTCTCAAGGAATACATGGATATATTTCCTTAAGAAGAAATTTGAAGTCTTTGATAGGTTTAAAGAATTTAAGGCTCTGGTGGAAAATTAGACAGAGAAGAAGATAAAGGTGTTGAGGACAGATAATGGTGGAGAGTTTTGCAGCAAGGAATTTGAAGAATTCTGTAAGAAGTGTGGTATAGCACGGCAGAAGACTACTCCATATACACCTCAGCAAAATGGAGTCGCGAAAAGAATGAACAAGACGTTGATGGAAAGGGCAAGAAGCATGCTCAGAGGTGCCGGGTTAGGACAGGAATTCTGTGCAGAGGCGGTGGATACTGCATGTTACTTGGTCAACAGGTCACCTTCATCAACGTTGGAGGATAAGACTCCACAAGAAGTATGGACTGGTAAGAAACCCTCTCTTTCACATCTGAGGGTATTTGGATGTGATGCATATGTACATGTTCCAAATGAGAAACGAACCAAGTTGGATAGTAAATCTGAAAAGTGCATCTTTATTGGGTATAAGGATGGTTTAAAGGGTTATAAGCTTTGGAACCCAGTCACACGGAAGGTTTTGTACAACAGAGATGTGGTGTTCAGAGAGGTAAAAGATGCTATTAAACATGAAGTCCAACCAAAGGAACCTGAGAAGATAGAGTTTGAGCTAAAGGAGGAAGAATCATACTCTACAATAGAGGAGGAATCAGAAGATGAAGAGCCACAAACTCCGGCTCTGAGAAGATCAATTCGAGAAAGAAGGCAGCCAGAAAGGTATAGTCCATCTGCTTTCTGTTCAAATTTTGCTTTGTCTGTTACTGATGATGATCCCAAAACTGTGAAGGAAGCAGTGGATTCAGAGGATGGAAAACTCTGGAAAGAGGCCATGGTTGATGAAATGGCATCTTTGCACAAAAGTGAGGCTTGGGATCTGGTGGAGTTGCCGGTTGGGAGGAAACCCATTGGCAGCAAATGGGTGTTCAAAAAGAAGACAAATGCAGAAGGGAAGGTGGAGAAATACAAAGCTCGGTTGGTAGCAAAAGGTTATTCCTAGGTGCCGGGAATTGATTTTGGTGATATTTTTTCTCTTGTTGCCAAGGTAACTTCTATTAGGTTACTTTTATCTGTTGATGCTGCTTTTGACTTTGAGGTAGAATAGATGGATGTGAAGATAAAATTTCACGGGGATTTGGAAGAGGAAATCTACATGAAGCAACCTGAAGGCTTTGTGGTGAAGGGTAAGAAAGAACTGGTATGCAAGTTAAAGAAGTCTATGTATGGGTTAAAACAGTCACCAAGGATGTGGTATTAGAAATTTGATACATTTATACGGGGACTTGGCTTCACCAGAAGCAAAGCAGATCATTGTGCGTATTTTAAATTAATTGGTGACCGTGTTATTTATCTGGTCTTGTATGTGGATGATATGTTGCTGGTTGGAAATGACAAAGAAATTATCCAGGATTTGAAGACCCAATTGTCCTCCAAATTCGACATGAAAGATCTTGGTGCTGCAAACTATATTTTGGGCATGGAAATTAAAAGAGATCAGGCAAAGAGGAAGCTCTGGTTAAACCAGAGGAAGTATGTCGAGACAATACTTCAGAGGTTTAATATGCAGGATAGTAAACCGGTGAAGGTTCCTATTCCTGTAGGTGTGAGGTTATCTGCTGAACATTGTCCCAAGACACAAGAAGAGGAAGAGGACATGTCCCGTGTTCAATATGCGAGTGCAGTCGGTAGCCTGATGTATGCAATGGTATGTACTAGACTAGACATTGCACATGCAGTGGGAGTATTGAGCAGGTTTATGTCAAAACCAGGGAAGGAGCACTGGACAACAGTGAAGCGGGTTTTCAGGTACTTGCGTGGCACTAGTGATTATGGTTTGTGCTACCAAGGAAGACCAGGATTGGACAGAGTGTTGGATATTCGTGGCTTTGTTGATGCAGACTGGGCTGGAGATCTGGATCAGAGAAGATCTACAAGTGGGTATGTGTTTAACCTATTTGGAGGTGCAGTTAGTTGGATGAGTAAGAAACAATCTGTAGTGGCACTATCAACTACAAAGGCAGAATACATGGCAGCCACTCATGCAAGCAAGGAAGCAGTTTGGTTGCAGAGATTGTGTTCAAGTATGGGGTTAGTACAGGGAGCTATAAGAATAGACTGTGATAGCCAAAGTGCAATTTTATTGGCAAAGAACCCTGCTTATCATTCAAAGACAAAGCACATTGATGTTCAATATCACTTTGTGGGGGATATGATAGAAGACAAAAAGGTGTTGTTGGTAAAGGTGGACACTTTGAAGAATACTGCAGATGCATTGAAAAAATCTGTGAGCTCTGAGAAGTTCTCTTGGTGTAGAGAAACAATGGGCATTTCAAGGCTGGAAAAATGACTAAGCTCTCCTGTGGAAAGAAAACAACAAGTGGGAGATTGTTGGGTTGTGTTATATTCTTTCCACGACTAACCCACATAGTGAACCGGGGGGTTAGAGGGGGGGCGGAGCCCCCCCTTCGTTGTGCCGATTGCGTAGCGGGGGGGTCACAGGGGGGTGGGTAGCCCCCCTCTACGGGGTCTGGGGCAGCGCCCCGGGAATTTTTTTTTTTTGGACCCTATATTAGGTTGGGCGAACCTACCTATGGTTTTCAGTCCATGGTATTGGATGCTTCGGCATGTATAAATATGTATTGTAACATTGAAAGGAATATAATGAAAAATCAAGCTGGTAGTCCTGGTTTTGGGATCCAGGGGAAAATCTCTGTGTATATGTGTTTTATGTGTTATGCTCTCGCATTGTTTATTTTTCTGTGATTTAGAATTCGTATGCAGGTAATTTCTGTACGGGGTTAAAACCTACAATCTACAAGGATAAACTTTACTTGGATCCTGAATATTTATGTGGTGGATTTAATCTTCACTAAGACAATAGTGTGCATTGGGTTTCTACAGTTATTTTAGCCATTTATCAAAGAATATATCCATAAAAATTCTATTTCTTAAAAAATTATTTTTCAAAACCCTTGTATATTTGTAAAATAATTTTGTTAATTGGGGTTTTGAGATTTTGAGTGTTTTATTTTCATTTTTGCATGTGAAGCCAAGAGAAAGAGATGAAATAGATCTACATCTAGGCCCTTGAGGGTAAGATATAGTCTCTAGAAATTTTTGTAGGGCCACTATTAAAAATTTTGCAGCAAATTTCAGATTTGAAGGAAGAAAATTTTTTGGAAGTCGAGTTTTCGAGTTAGGCCTCTCAGGCCTAGATCTAACCCCTCTAGGGTCAGAGTACCCCTCCTCAGCCTCTGTGTCAGCCTAACAAGGCCTAACGTCAACCTTTTAGCCCTATTTAGGTCCGGTTGTGAGCTCCAGGGGCTTCAACCTTCCTTCCTTATCCCTGCGTTGAGGGTTTTAGGCCATTTTTGGCCTAGTCATGGCCTTGAAAGGCCTAAACCTCCGTAAGAAGCCCTAGATGACTGTACTTAGGGTTAGCCGTGGGCCTTTAGGCACCTAAACCCTGTCTGTTTGCACTCAAACCCTATCGGTCCAACCTTGTAGGCATTTCTCCCTCCAATGTTGATTTTTTTTGGCCTTCTCCTTCCCCGTTAACCCTTTGCTCAACCTCCTAGCCTCCTTAGCCCTCAACGCTAACCCTAATATGCATAACATTAGCCCTCCTTGACCCTAATCTTCCCTAAATTCATCTCTAATTTTTCTCGACTGAATACTTGGTGGTTTGTAGGTTTTTAGGTCTCAAAAGATCTAATTTTCAGGTGACAACTTGATACCAAAGTTTAAGCAAATTTTGACCAAGGGATTTTCAAGGCCTTGGGCCTAGGGTTTGCTATCTAAAACCTAGATTCTCACTATTTTACTATTGCTGTAATTTTCAGTTTATAATAGTGATATCATAAGCCCTAAAATCACATTTAAATTGGTCAAAATAACTCAAAATTGCAAAATTTGAATTTTCCTAAATTTTGGCCACTTGGGCATCAAGGATCTAGCCTAGATCTAAAGTTTTGTTTGCTGGAATTTTCTGCATAAAACACTGAATCAGTTCTGAAATTTTATGAATAACACACTATAAAAGGCCTAAAAACTTGATTTTTCAATTTTGGTACATTTTTCCAAGTTTTGGGTTAAATTTGGCATTGGTTCAAGCATTAATAGCTCACTGTCCATGCACTTTCCTTACTGCTGTAATTAACATTTCAGATTTGATATAACAGTGGCAAAATACATCTTAAGAGGCCTAGTACATATGATTCTTGAGTTGGCTAAGTTTATCTAGTAGTTGGGTTTCTTTTTATGACGTTGGACAAGCATATACACTTTGAATTCGATATCTAAAGCGAATTTACTTGCTGTTGTCATAAGTCTCACTGCTGTCATAATAGTCACTTACTGCTCATAAAAGGATCATTAGAACATAAAGTGCGTAAGTGTTTTCATAGTTCTATATTTTGTTGTTACTTGTTCCTAGAATTTTGTAGAAGTGGCTAACATTGTGTTTTTTTGTGATTTTATGTTCTATAAGAATTCATATTCCACATCTAATAGGCTCACTCACAAAAACACTTAAATCATAAATCATCTTGGTGATAAGTCTTTTGGGCATATTGGTACTTTGTGAATCCGGTTGAGTTTCTCTTAATAATTGGCATTGAGTAATAAGATCACACATAATCTTGTTTAGAAATATCTTTGGTAATTTTGATTGGCATCTTATAAATTTGTGGTTAATTGAAAAGTGGATAAACTTCTCTAAGTTCTTGTCAATAATTGGTTAAACATCCTGTGGATTAATCTATAGTTGAAGCTTGCACTTGTATCTTTAAACACCTATCTTGTTTAAGATTGCTATCTAATCATTGTTAAGTACTCTTGCTACAAGATAATTCACATTAAGTACTTAAATAACATAAACTAATCTTAACTCAAGATAATTTCACTCATAATCATTGCACAAGCATCCTAGGACTTAGTTTGCATTAATAACTTACCTCCAAGCATAAACTTTGTTGATAGACTCCTAGGGAAACCATTTTCCAATTAGCTTGAGAGATTCAACCGTTCTTAGCAGTTAACATAGTGACCTTGTAGTCATTAGAGCCATAGACTTTTCAGTGCCAGAGGCACTGGGTGGTTGGAACACAGGGGGAGGTATCATTAATTAGACAACTACCTGCTTCCCGTTGGCTTCCATCTCACAACCTACTCTGAAGATTGTTTCTCAAAACAGTTAAGGGAGAGGTTCAACTTAGACTAGGCATTTAATCTAAAATTAACCAACACCCTTGCATCACACCTAGTTCTTAGGAATTGCATCTCATATAGGTTAGTCTATCATATTAAGCAGTGGGTGTCCATCCGGTTACTTGGTCTAAATTTGTAATAAGCAAGAATTGTGACTCCATAAGGCACTGGTCTCATCTCTAAATCTAATTAAATCCTTAAGTCTTGCTAATTTTAACCAAGTAGCTAGGCCACTCATCTATGTCTCCCAAGCGAGTTGGTTCCCAACTTGTTTTCCTTCACCTCATTCCATAGGGACTGCCGCCCATAGCCTGCTGTTGGGAGACAACTAGAAAGAGTGTGAGGGGATCAGAGTGACAACCCCCACATTGAGCGGTTGTCACGGTGCCTATACAATCTGAGCGACAAATTTTTTTAGCGTCGTTGCCAGGGACAAGTTTATTTTTGTTTGGGTTTACGATAATTTATCATAATCTTCTAATCATGTTTCATCTTTCCATTAATCTCGCCAATGCCACACTTTTTGGCACCCTTCTTGCATCATTATTCATCTTCTCATCACCTTATCTTTTGTTCTCTCACTAATCTTCTCATCTTGTTCATTCACACCACTAACGCCTAGACATTTAGGTTGGTTCCTTGTTTGGGTGGCGACTCCACTTTTTCATCCATTCACAAGAACATACTCTATAAGAAACCTGGTAGGTTCGTTAACCCCACTCCCAATCTTGAAAAGGTTCTAAGATTTTGATTAAACAGATTTATTCTAGAGATTAAATTTTGACAAAAATCTCTCCTTGATCTCCATTTTCTTTTCATCAACCATCCTATAAATCAAGACATCATGGGTGACTTCTACAAGCCTTGCAACTTCACCAACATTCAAGGATATCCACATGATTTTCCAAATGAATCCACTATGAGTAAGTTGTCTCTCTTCCAAGGGAACAATGATATTAATGCTGAAATTCACATACATAAGTTCAATTGCTTTATCCAAAGATTCACTCATGCTACTGCTTATAATCACAAGGATGTTTGAATGAAATTATTTGTGATTTCTTTAGAAGATGATTCTCTCGATTGGTTTCAAGATAAAGCTGACAATTCCTTCAATTGTTTGAGATCCATTCTTGATGCATTTAGAGATAAGTATGGAGATAAGAGGGAAGGAAAGTATTTGGTTAAGGAATTCAACACTATTAAGAAAAGAGAAAATGAAACAGTTGAAGAATTTAACTAAATATTTAATAAACTATTAAGGGATATGACTCAAGATTACAAGCCTCCTGACAAGACAATTCTGGAACAATATCTTGAGGCTTACCCTGTAGAGACATAGTATGAAATAAGACGTGCTCATCCGAACACTTTAGCTATTGCCCAAAGCACAACCGAGGAATTGGAAAATGACAAAAGGTCCTCACGATAGTCAAAGATCCCTGGTTTTGAAAGAATCCAAATCAAGCCTAAGGGAAAAGAAGTTAAAGAAGAAGAATATGAGACAGTTAAATAATTGACCTGATTAATGAAATAAATGAAGTTTGAACATGCCAGATAGATGGGCGAGATGAAAAATCAATTAATACAAATGGAAAGGTCCTGAATGCAGAGTATGCCACCTAGAAATAACAACCAATATAGATCCATTTTAACCACGGATCTACCAAGAGCCGAGAGGGATCAAATTTCAAACTTGAAAAATATTTACAGGTCAACAGATTTAATCCCATCTAGTGCTTGGTAAATATGTGATTAAGATAGATCTATAGTGGTAATTTTTCATTGTTTATATTGTATTTTTGAATATTTTACTATTATTAATATTTTATATTAAAAATTGAATGAGTTACACATTTTCCTCTTATTAACAAGTAACTACATTATTTTATTTTTAATTACTTTTTCCTTTCGAGCATTGAAATATTTTACTAAGGTGAACATTAATACACACATAATATAGAGAGAGAGTTCATATAGAAATAGGTTTTTTTTTTTTTTTAAATTATTTTATCTCTATAAAGTTATATAAAATTATATATTTTAAGATAAACTTATAAATATTTTATTTATTATTTGAAGAGTGAAAGTGAAATATCAAAGAACCAAGTAGAATGAAAGTGAAATACTCAATTGTAAAATGAGCCTCTCGTAGATTTTTAATTGTTTATTTATATGGTTATTTAAATTTTGTTTTTTGTTTTTTGTTTTGGTTGACATTAGCGAAAATTATTTTTATTATTTTTTGAGGACGTGACATACTTACACATGTCCCTTATATTGGATTGTAAAATGTGTTGAAAATAGCAACAAGAAATGCTAAATATAGAAGTGCTAAATTTAGTACTGCTATGAATAGCATTTCGGGATACCTTCCTATTTTAGTTAGTCCTTGAACTAAAATAGAGAAGTAAAATTCGAATTTGATCTTAGCAGCTAATTGTAAAATAATTAATTAATTAATTCACCATGAATTAATTAGTTGTAGAAAATCAAACATGAAGTCTATGCATGGACATGCAACAGTTTCTCCATTGATTGAGGAATTTATCCATCAGTTAAAGAGATAAGGATGAGTTGTAATATTGAGTTGTAATTAGTTGGATCAGTTAACTGAGTCAAGTCCAGTTAGATTAATTCAAACAGATTGTTGAATTAATTTTGAGTTCAGTTAGTTAATGCATGCATGCATGTAACCGCTGTACTTCAGATAACTAAATATTCTCTCATAAATAACTCATGCATGTCAGTTCAGACAGAGACCCAGTTGAGATCAGATGGAGGGGCAGTGTACTATCAGTTGCTAGAATATTCCATTGTGAATATATCTTGCATGCAGAAGGAATTCTTTCCTTGAGGATTGCGCAATTACTTCTTCAGGTTTTGTGAGTGTGATGAGGCCAATTCACACATGTGACATCATTGGACCCCAAGAAAAACTGCACAAGGAAATAAGAGGCTTGGAGGGCTTGAGGAGGACATATACTGTGTCTATTCAATCAGTGAGCTGTATTATTTGATTGCAGAGAGAGCAAGATAGCTTGAGAGCTGATTCTTTTTGTAACTTGAACATATTTCCACTTGTATGATAATACAGAGATTGGGTTTTAGGCTGAGGCTTTCTCTGGGTTATTTCTTCTGTGTTATGTGTGATTGATTTCTCATTATCAGTTATATGTGTTCTCATTGATCTTGCTCATATTCGATTAAGCTTCTGCAAAGTTTGTTGTAGAAATAGATCTTGTATTTTGCTTTAGTATATTACATAATCTGTTGATCTACAGTGGGAATTTCTACATGGTATTAGAGCAAAGGTGATTAAAGTGAAGAACAATATACAAGAAGGTAGAAGTTCGAAGTTTGAGGTTCTTGAATATAGAAATCAAGTTCTTATCACATCTCAATTTCACCAATGGCATTCAATAGTTTAAGACTCGAGTATGCCCTTGATGGCAGCTCGAATTATATAGCCTGGAAAGATCACATGGAAGCAGTATTAGAGGATAACGGTCTAAAGGAATTCATTGATCAAGAAGTCCCGAAGCCAACTGATGCTACTCAATTGGTGGAATGGAAGAAATCTGTGGCTAGAGCAAGGAGAATCCTTCTAGAGGGAGTTCGAGACCACATAGTGTCGAGTCTCCATAGGAAGGAGACACCGTTTTCGATGTGGAAAACATTTAAAGATCTATATCAGAATAGCAACGATCAGAGGAAGCTGGCGCTAAAAGACAAGCTTCGGAAAATCAAGTGTGAAAAGGGTGACCCGCTCTCTATATATCTGAACAAGCTCACCACCTGCAGGGATGAGCTTGAAAGTGTAGGGATCACGACCGCTGATGATGACATGGTGAGTCTTGCACTCCTTGGTCTTCCTAAGAGCTAGCATAGCTACCAAGACTTGGTTAATGGAAGAGAAAAACTGCTAGATTGGGAATGACTTTGGTCAGATCTGATGCAGGAGGAAATAAGAAGAAGCACCAGAGATGGATCCTCATCGAAGCAAGATGATGAGGAAAATCTAGCCTTAGCGAGTAAGGCAAGGAAAGGGAAAGGGTAGGAACCCCATCCCAAATCCGGTTCTTCCCATGGTGGGAAGAAGTTTGACAAATCGAAAGTGCGATGCTTTCATTGTCATGAAGTGGGCCATTATGCTACAAATTATCCACAGAAGAAATCCAAGAAGGGTTCCTCGAAGGGATCTGATGGTGAGGCACTGGCCTCATAGTTTGAGCTAGATTTCTCGCTTATCGCATGCATGGTTTCATCCATGGTCAGATGTATGTGGTACTTGGACAGTGGAGCTTCATTCCACATGTCAGGTGACAAGAATCTTTTCAGTATGTTGGAGGAGAAGGATCTTCAGATGCGGATCGAGATGGGCGATGATGGAAAGTACAGTGTTTCAGGTGAAGGTACGGTTGTGTTTCGAAGGGAGCATGGATCTCCCCTCACCCTAACTGATGTAAAGTATGTACTAGGTCTGAAGAAGAATCTTGTGTTTGTCGCTATGCTAGAAGATAAAGGCTATGACGTAGTCTTTAGTAAAGGAAAGGTATTCCTGAGGCATAGCGGTATTGGACAGACAAAGCAAATTGGGATTCGAGTAAAGAATCTCTACAAGCTGGAGGTAGACGTTTGTGCTACATTGAGTTCCAAAGCTGAGATGGTGCAGAGCCAAGATGTTGGCGATCTATGGCATAGAAGACTGGGCCACTTGCACCATGGAGCCCTGAAGATCATGCAGTAGATTTCTACCAGATTACCCAAGGGAAAACTTGAGCAGACGAATACATGCAAAGGTTGTACCTTGGGTAAGTATGCAAAATCTTCCTTTTCGGATCGAGACAGTAGAGCTGGAGAAATCCTGGAGCGATTTCACTCAGATGTTGTAGAAATTCCCACTGTAGATCAACAGATTATGCAATATACTAAAACACAATACAAGATCTACTTCTACAACACTTTGCGGAAGCTTAATCGAATTGAGCAAGATCAATGAGAGCACATATAACTAAGAATGAGAAATCAATCACAGATAACACAAAAGAAATAACCCGGGGAAAGCCCCAGCGTAAAACCCCAATCTCCGTATTATCACACAAGTGGAAATATAGTCCGGATTACAAAAAGAATCCGCTCACAAGCTATCCTTCTCTCTCTGTAATCCCTCTGTTGCTAATAATCAGTCAAAGGCCTCTCTCAAACCTTCTCCTCTGCCCTCCAAGCCTCCTATTTCTTTGTGCAATTTTCCTTGGGGTCCAGTGAAGCCACATGTGTGAATTGGCCTCTTCACACACTCACTAACCTTTGATCTAACTGCACAATCCTGAAGGAGATAATTCCTTCTACATGGATGAGTTTCCTTTATAGGAAAAATCCATCCAACTGATAGTACACTGTCCCTTCTCTGATCTCAACTCGGTCTCTGTCTGAACTAACATGCATGAGTTATTTATGAGAGAATACTCAGTTATCTGAAGTGCAGTAGTTACATGCATGCAAGCATTAACTAACTGAACTTACATTAATTCAACAAACTGTTTGAATTAATCTAACTGGACTTGACTCAGTTAACTAAGCCAACTAATTACAACTCATCCTTATCTCTTTAACTGATGGATAAATTCCTCAATTTATGGAGAAACTGTTGCATGTCCTCACATAGACGTCATGTTTGATTTTTCACAACTAATTAATTCATGGTGAATTAATTAATTTATTTTCAAACAACTGTTAAATTCAAATTCGAATTTTACTTCTCAATTTTAGTCTAGGGACTGACTAAAATTGGAATCTATCCTGAACTGCTAAAAATAACAATGCTATTTTTAACACTTCCATTTTTCATTCCCTATTGCTCAATCCAACACTGGTACCTGAACTGCTATTTATAGCACTTCTATTTTTAGCATTTCTTGTTGCCATTTTCAACACTCCCTCTCAACAAGAAAGACATTCAACTCGAACCCGATCCTGTACCTTTGGAATGTTCTGCATGCAACACTTCTCCCAAGTGTGGACGCTCCAACAACTCTAGAAACAAAATAAACTCCAAACTGACCTCTCTGTTGGGCTAGAAACATACTCTGATGCTGAAGCTCTACCTACTGCTGAAAAGTGCTCCCTCTCCGACCTTTGAGTTGCTGCAACACTCCATGCATCTCTCACCATTGCACACCTCTTTGTGCCATCCTGCACTGGTGCAACACTCCTGTGCCTCTTGCATTGTTGTAGCCTGCTAGCTCTGCACTGTCTTGGGATTCTTGCACTGTAGCTCTCTCTGTCGCTCCATTCGCATCTGTCTCTACCCACTCAGCCAATCCTGCTACTCCTCGTCGGGGCTCTCGTAGCAAAGTCGAATCAAAGAGGTTGGGTACCTCAAGGATCCTGCCCCTATTCGAGCCTTCTTGGGATGATCACTCCATATCACCCCACCTCCTACCTGGAGGTTGTTGAGTTACGAAATGGGTACGTATTTACTATTAATTTCATCATCGTTTTCCTTGATTCTTATTTTTTTCATATCTTATTGAGCTAATATATTAAGGAATTATGGTAAGAAATAAAGGAATTATTTGCGGTTACGATTTAGCTAACTTTTACCCTTCTTTATGCAGGAAAGCGACAAAAGGAACGATTGCTATTCCCTGATGTTGGAATAGCAAAATCTGACAAACAAAGGAAGGAATGCGTCAGTTGCGGACAAGGCTGAGAGCGAATCAGAGGGATCAACGCGAAATAGGAAAGGTGTCTGAAGTTAGAAATTGGTTGCGAATCCCTTAGGATCAGGATACCTTGAGGGATTGCATTTACCATTTACCCTTTACCCCTTTCTGATTATAAAAGAAAGATATTGTAGGAAAAATGGGGGAATCTCGGTTACTTTTCAAAGTTTTAAATTTAATTACAAACTTGCACTGTTAGAGAACGTGATTATATTGTAATGCTACTTAAGTTCGATGATTAATATATAATTGAACTTGCTGTTCCCTCGCATTATCTGAAGTAGCTTAGCAGTGTTCGCTGGCGGCTAAGGGCCCGGCCTCTGGTGGATTTAACTACTTTCTTGTGTTATATTTCTAATTCTTCTAAAGTTTGGTTGGTTTGATAATTTCCTGTTTCTGTGAGTTTACTTTACTCGCTATTTATCCCTTTCTTGTATTGAAGTAGTGTATGTTCTATTTATAATTTATAGCGCTGTCATTCGATTTGAGTTTTGTTTATTATAGCGTAAATTATTTAGATAGTGCATCGCATTGATTTAATCATCTGTAAGAGTTTGATTATTGCTATTAGACTCTCAGAATTGATATCATTGCTTTATAGAGATTGAGTATAGTTTAGATTGAATCAGCCAAGAAGAGGTGAGTTATGGTTACTGTGCTCTCGGCTTATGATGTTGTTACTTGAACTGCTGTAAGATTTGATTTCAGAAGAGGATTGAGTTTTGATATTTCCTTTAATCATTGCAATTGGAGTTTATTAGATGCATTCATTTATTCTTGTGTCAAGATCTATACTACAATTTAGGAAACATTACTCTCTAAATTAATAGCAGCCACATACTGTGTACACTCTTGAAATAAGAGGACTTTCCCAAGTTGATGATTAATGTGGGATAATTAGGAGTTTTAAAAGGAACTTTTTATCACTCAACAGAGGTATGGATGCATGTGATCCCTTTGCCCACCTGGCTCGAAATTTTTTCCTACTGGAGGTCTCTACATGAGTAGATGTCTCTACTTGATCTCCTCTCAGCTTCTCTAGTTGTGGCTGCTCCACAACCTCCTGAAGCTGCTTCACCAATCGTGGCTTCTCCACAATCGTCTGAGACTTCTCCTGGTGCTGCATGTTGAGAGGTAATGTACTCTCCCTCTCAACCACCAAGTCTCCATCAGTTGCTTTGCTCCTCAAGGCTTTGCCTGCATCTTGAACTTCAAGAGCATACAGGTTCTTGACACGTGAACCGATCTGCTTCACCTGTCTAGTGGTGATGTGTCGAAGGAAAACCTTTCCCTTACTAAAGACTACATCATAACCTTTGTCTTCCAGCATCGCGATCGACACCAAATTTCTCTTCAGTCCTGGTACATACTTGACATTGGTCAAGGTAATGCGAGCTTCATGTTCCCTCTAAAAAACAACCGTGCCTACACTTGAAACACTATACTTTTCATCATTACCCATCGCTATGAATATTTGGAGATCTTTCTCCTCCAAAGTACTGAACAAACTCTTGTCACCGGTCATGTGGAAAGAAGCTCCACTGTCAAGAAACCAACCACTTACCACCATGGATGAAACCATGCATGCGAACAGTGTGAAATCCAACTCGAACTGTGAGGCCAGTGCCTCACCTTCTGATCCTTCCACGGATCCCTTCTTGGATTTTCTCAGTGGGCAATTTGTAGCAAAATGGCCCACCTCATGGCAACGAAAGCATCACACTTTCAATTTGTCAAACTTCTTCCCACCATGGGAAGAACTGGATTGGGAATGAGAATCCTTCTCCTTCCCCTTCTCCGCCTTACTCGCTAAGGCGTAGTTTTCTTCATCCTCCTTGGATGAAGAACCATCTTTGGTGCTTCTTCTTATCTCCTCCTGCATGAAATCCGCCCAAAGTCGTTCCCAATCTGGCAGTTTTTCTCTTCCATTAACTGAGTCTTGGTAGCTATGCCAGCTCTTAGGAAGACCGAGGAGTGCAAGACTCACCATGTCATCATCAGCTATCGCGATCCCCACACTTACAAGCTCATCCCTATATGTGGTGAGCTTGTTCAGATACATAGAGATCGTGTCGCCCTTTTCACACTTGATCTTCTGAAGCTTGTATTTCAGTGCCAACTTTCTCTGATCACTGCTATTCTAATATAGATCTTTCAATGTTTTCCACATTGAAAACGGTGTCTCCTTCTCATGGAGACTCGAGACTGTGGTCTTGAACTCCCTCCAGAAGGATTCTCCTTGCTCTAGCCACACATTTCTTCCATTCCACCAATTGAGTAGCATCAGTCGGCTTGGGGACTTGTTGATCAATGAATTCCTTTAGACTGTTATCCTCTAATACTGCTTCCATGCGATTCTTCCAGGCTATATAATTCGAGTTGCCATCAAGGGCATACTCGAGTCTTAAACCACTAAACGACATAGGTGAAATAGAGATGTGATAAGAACTCGATTTCTATATTCAAGAGCCACAAACTTTGAACTTCTCCCTTCTTGTATACTATTCTTCCTTGATCACCTTTGCTCTGATACCATGTAGAAATTCCCACTGTAGATCAACAGATTATGCAATATACTAAAACACAATACAAGATCTACTTCTACAACACTTTGCAGAAGCTTAATCGAATTGAGCAAGATCAATGAGAACACATATAACTGAGAATGAGAAATCAATCACACATAACACATAAGAAATAACCCAGGTGTTAACACCCAGGTTGTTCCCTATGACTCCCAAGGGAATACGGCCGGGGTAACCACTAACCAATCTTTGGGTTACAGTTCCTAGCCTAACTGCAACCAGAGAGGGCTCTCTCTTTATGATTTGTCTCTGTTATGAAGGTGTTTTAGGCTAGCTATTATGCTCAGGTTTTGTTTTGTGTTTTGGTTGAGGGATCTCTTTCAGGTCTTATGATGTAATACTTTGATGGTGAGTTTTCATTGGGCAATGGAGTCTAGATGCTGTGAGATGATCTTAAATGTTGAGTACTGTTCTAAATGCAAGGCCTGTTGTGTATTTAACAGACAAATTTAAACTTGAGTGATGATATGTGTCAACCAGCAGAAATCTGTTAAGAATTTTCTGTTATGTTGGTGAAATGAAAATGAACGCAGAGCACAGGAGCAAAGTATGAATTCCTGTGTCAGTGGCCAATATGAAAGATGTATTCTGAAAGTGCAGCAGCTTAAGAATCACACTTTATATAGATTACACCTGAAGAAAACATTTATAAACAACACAGACTGAACTCAGGGTGCTCAGTGAGCAAATCCTGGGAGTTATTCTTTTTCTCTGTTGCTTAATATCGGAAATCAGATAGCGTATATGGATTTATAACAAAACAAACTAAACATGGAGAAAGTTACAGAGACTTATTGCATGGTAAGATACGCAGGGATCCAGCAGTCATGAACAGGAACAGAACATCTTCAACACATCAAGCATCCATGAAATTCCATTGCTTTCCTTTATTGACTTTCAGAAAACAATTACAGCATAAGAGACTCTTCAGGAGAAATTCACAACAACCCTTGCTATCTCATGCGAAGGGGATTTTATAGAAAGGTGTATACAAAATATCTCAGGCATTGAGTCATCTGAGAGAGAGAAAATATCTTCAGTAGTGTTCAGAAAGTAGGCAAGAAGTTATTACAATGTTAAATGCAGCGTAAATGCCCTTTATGTCTGTCAGAGGATTGTCTTGACTTTTAAGAGTCACTGAGTCGGTTGCATTACTCTGTATTAATTCTGGAGGTACGCATTTACTTTTGGCTGCGCAGTGCATTCTCGGGTTTGCCAGCTGTGGTTCCCTTTTCTGCTTTGTTGGCCGCTACATCCGCTGAGTTGGCTCAGCTTTGATTTTATGATGCCTGCTGACTTTGTTGACTGTTCTTTTCATCAAAATTTGTAGAAAAAACAGAAGTTGGTGAATGACTTACTGTTTACAAAATTCTCTGAATTGCATCTGTCCACCATTCCTGTGTAGGGAGCTGATGCTTGAGGATGGCCTCCATTGTCTCTTCAGCTTCTGTGTATTTGAAAAAAGTTGGGGCTACATCAAACAAGTGATTAATTTCATTCATTATAAAAAGTAGATTTTCTATCTTACTATAGAAAATCTGTCCTGTAATAGGCCCTGTGTCTTCTGAAGTGCTGGCCTTCTCATTGATCTGTGCTGAGGCAAAAACATTTACTCTTTTAGCATACTGTTCATGGGTGAATAATTTCCCTCCGCTGTTCAGTAAGCTAGGGAGTCCTCTACTCTGCAACACTTGAAACTTCTCCATGAACTTATTTACCTCTGTCTGCATATCCTGGGTTCTCCTGTCCAATGTTTGCACTAGACTTCTGAGAGTAAGAACCCTCTTGATCATTTGAATAGTCTCAGTTCTATTTGTGATTCCAATGGTGGCTAACTGAGAACTTGTTTTGTGGTTAAGCACATTGATCATTCTTGTAGCAACTTCAGGCATATTTCCTAATAAGGCCCTTGATGTTCGGATTTCCTTCTGTGCCTTTGGGATGAGCTCTAGTTGCTCATGGATTGTCTCGATATATGGCCATTGGTTGTTGATGGATTTACCAATATTGGACCATATCATTGCTCTGATCTCAGATATGATTTTATCTAGCTTGAGCTCATTCTCAAGCTCCTTGATCCTGTCTTTAAGAGCTTTGATTTCCTTGGCCTTTTCTCCCACCTCTCTCTTTGTCTTATCATGCCTTTCATTTACCTTGGCCAGCTTTTCCTTAGTTTCGTTCAGCTCTGTCATCTGGGCTTCCAAAATTTGTATTTCATTCTTTAACTTCTGCATATCTAGGCTCTGATCTGTGCTGATGGGTGCTGCTGAAGTAGATGTGGCTGTTTGTTCAGCCTGCTGAGGTGGAGGCACAGTAGTAGGAACAGTCTCCTCAAGATTGATGACTTGAGGAGAGGGCTGAGATGTCTGCCCTTCTTGTGCTTGTTTTGATGATGCTTGTAGAGGTGCTTGTGGAGGTGCTTGTGCAGCTTCATATTGCCCCAGTTTTTCTTGTGCCTTCACAAGCTCTTTGTAAATGGAAACTAGTAGGGCAGTGGAATCCTGCTCATACCTTTGCTTTGCTACCTCATCAGTCTATGGATGGATAGTGGCTGGAATTTTGATCTTCTTTCTTAGTGCAGCCATGTCAGCATCTCTAAGTTTCAGGATCTCTTGTATCCCTTTGATGTCATTGGGATTGTGCCCAATTTCTACAATGATTTCCTCCAGGGCTCTTATCCTGTTGTCTTTGGCCTGAGAAGAGGCCCTCTCCAGTTCTAGCTGGGAAGCTGTGGCATTCAGACTGCTGGTTAGTTTGTAATTATCCAAAGTCTTGTCGGCCAATGAAGCATACACCATTTCTCCAGTTTGCTTATGCAGCTCGATTTTGTCCATAGGGTGTATGTCTTTGGCAAGTACCTCTAGGTTGGTCCTAAGGTAGTCAGCAGTGGATTGTGGCCGGAGTGCTGTAGGCATAAAGTGACTCATTGTCAATTTGCCTTCACTTACATCAAAAGCAGACATAAGTCTCTGCTGATTGGAAGGAGCCATGTTTAGCAGGTGATTGTACAATTGTACCTTGATAGGGTCACTCCTCCTCTTGATGTCTATAAATTGCTGCTTGATGCTTACTTGTCCCTCTTTCTGCTGGCTGGAGGAGCTGACCTCCCCTCCCATGGTCCTGTCTTGTTCCTGCTGGAAGGAACTTGCTGAAGTTTCTCTGCTGGGTGGGCCCATGCCCAATGCCTCTCTTATTGCTATATCCTCCTCTGGAAAATCATTGAGTCTCTGCCTTTTCTCTCCCTGGTCTATAGAGGATGTCAGGGGAGTCTCTCTGTCTCTTTTTCTAAAGACAAATGTATCCTCCTTTTGAGGGGTTTGGAGGACCGAGGCATCAAAGGTAGTGTCTTGTCTTGTAGGCCCCGTTTTTTCAGTGGTCTGAGGAGTCTCCACTGTTTCCTTTTGCTGGGCAGACTGCTCCTGCCTTTGTTCTTCTTGATGTTGTTGCTCTTGCTGTTCTGGTTCTTCTTGCTGCCCTTGCTGCAGCCCTTCTACTTGCTGCTGTTGTTTTTGTTGCTGTTCCTGCTGTTCCTGCTCCATCTCTTTGCCTTTGCCCTTTTCTGAGATATTTTCACCAGTTCTTGTAGCTTGATGTTGGGCAGTTGAGGAAGACGTTGCTGCTCCAATTTGTGTGCCTGGCAGTGAAGGGACCTGTGAATAAAACTCAAGGTCAGCCAACTTCTTAAGGTTTCTTAGAGCTCTTTGATTAAGCTCTTCTTGGGTCACATTTTCTTCTAAAGTTCCTCTCCTCCACTTGCTTTGGTTAGCATATTTTTCTAAGTGAGGAAGGCTATAATGACCATAGGCAGATAATTTGTATTTGAGCCTCCTCATTGTAATGAAGTTGTTGGGGTCATAGGGTTTCCATATGAAGCTGTATTTGAGACCAAGGCACCCAAGTATTCTATCTGCCTCTCTCCACCCTTCATCCCTCTCATTGAGAAGTAAATGGCCAAGTTGATTTCTGATTTTTAACTGTGCCTTCTTGCCTTTTCCTGAAAAGTGGAGCATATCCACATAACCAAACTGCCTGAAGTATTCCAAGGCAAGTAACCTCATAGGCACAAATCTAGGTAGTTTAAATGGGGGCAACTCACACCCATATAGTCTGATAACGGTGTGGTGTTGGTAGAAATACCAATCCCCAATACTGTATGCTTTTGATAAATGCAGGAGTCTTTGCATTTCGTCTGTCAATCTGGGAGGAGGTGAACCCAACAGTAGAGTCAAGGCTGGATGGATGAAAAGATCAATAAATTCGCAGTAGGTGTATGGAGAACAGCTCACTATGTGAAAAACAGATGTCCAATACACTACTGATCTCAGATTGCCCTGTGCATCTTCTCTCTTCTTTGGGAAGGAGAACTTATCATGCTGGAAGTATAGGAGCAGATGATATAGGTACGAGGTGTATCTAAATACCCTTTCTCTTGATAAATTCATCAATTGATCATGCATCTTATCTGATATGTATGTGGCATAATCATAGTAGATTGGTTTCTTTCCTGGGGAAAACATAAGCATCATTTGTAGAACAGTTTCATCCACATACTCCACTGAATCATATCCCAAGATGGGACTGATCATGTCAACAAGGTCTAAGCCCAACTGGTTGAGGTAGACATAATGGATGGGAGGAATTTGCACAGTATCAGCTTTGATGAAAATCTGATTAAGCTTTGTGATTTGTGCCTCTGTTATCCTGGCTCCCTGTACTATTAAATCAGCTAATGATAGAGGAACCAACTTTTGATCTGTCTCGAACTGCAACATCTCCCTGATGGCTTCAGGGGTAATGAGGAACAGAATTGAGCCTGAAGAGTCCAGCACTGCCCTCTGGGATGCATCATAGTGGTCAGCAACTAAGTGTACAAGCTCAGGGAATTGATTAACCTGAGGAAGCTTGAATATTGGGAGGAATGAATCCCAAATTCCCAGGATGTCTGTCCCCCTCTCATGTTTGATCTTTATTTCATTTAGGATTTGCAAATGGAACCTGCTTCTGCTCAACATCTCCTCTGATATCTTGTAGTCCAAGTCTGCCAATGCTCTGGTGTCCAATGTTCTATTAGGGACATTCAGGGGAGCCACATTGAGGGCTATAGGAGCTACAGGGGGGTCCATGACTCTTCTTTAGGATTTCTGCTTGCTCAAGGACTGTGTTACTATGCAGAGTAACACCAACAAGGTTTCTTTGCAGAGAATGTTGGTTTTGTAAGTGAAAGGTGGAAGTAAGGCTGCAGCAGTTGAAATACTGCCTCTGTGTGATCAGGTGGGTGGCGAAAATGTTCAGACGATACTCTTTTGTGGTGTATTTGTCTCCTGCCGGTGACGGGTTCACGATTGCGCGAACCAGTGACAGTTTTTCTTTCGAATTACCAACAATTGGTTCGACAGAAGCTTAGTGATGGCTCTGGTTCAGTTTAAATGTCAATTTGGTGGCATTTAACGATGAATTTGGAGTCTTAAGGTCTGTTACTCATTGACATGCGAAACGCAGCGAAAATGGAGTTTCAGAGCTCAAATGAGGAATACCTGTAAATTTGGACCGGTCAGAGCTTGTTGGCGCTGAAGAAATGGACGTTCTGGTGGTCAGGAAACACTTTTCCGCGGCCGGTGCAGGTTTAGACGTAGTTTTGCATGCAGAATAAAACGACGACGAACGCACAAAAATGGCAAAAAAAACACGAATTTTTGGCTAAAATAGACCTTTTGGTGCTTTTGGCGCGAATCCGTGCTGACGTCAGCATGACGTCATTGGTGGGGTCAAGGTCGGATGACGTCATGCTGACGTCATCGGGTGACGTGGCGGGGTCTGGTTGGTCCACAGGGGCAGTGAGATGGCAGGACAGGTGGACCAATGGCAGGGCAAGGGAATGACGAGACAGCGTACCTGGGTGACGGAGCGCTGACATGTTGCTGACGCGGCGAGGACGTAAGCGAGCGGGATGAGGAAACCGGAAACCGGCAGTGGTTTCGTATCGCACCGCTTCCGGTACGGGGGCGGTATTTGCAGTTGTACCTCCGACGCATTGTGGTGAGGGCGCGTGGCAGCGGAGTGACGTACTCAAAATACGGACGTCGGGAGATAAGTTTCGGGCAACGGATGAGCTCCGACGTCATGGTGACCGTTAGATCTGCAGAGGTTAATCGGACGGTGGTCGGATGACTGACGTGACAGGGGGATAGTACACATAACTGTCGGACGTCGGAAGGACTCCGACGCATTCAGGGCCGTCGGATCTGGAGGGCCTGATCTAACGGTCATCGGGGAGGTGACATGGGCAGTGTATACGGAATCGGGCGGAGGCATATAAACATGTTTTGAACGAATTTCCAATGTATTTCAAAAAAAACAATTTGCACGCGCTAACCTTTGTTATATAGCAGAAAGTGGGTTTTTCATGATTTTTGCTCTTTGAAGCGGGTGAAGGTGGGAATTTAGGCTTTTTAGGGGTTTTTTATGTGAAAAAGGGGTTGAAATAGAGGAATTAGCTCATGAAGGGGAAGGGGTAGTTGGCATAGGTTCATCAACATGACCTGGTGTCATTTGATCCCTGACTCGAGACTTTATTGGCTATAATGCCAAAGGGGTGGGTATGTATAAGATTTTGGAGTTTATACACCTTGGTGTTAGTAATATTAGGGAAAAAGGTGATATAAGGGATTTATATAATAGGGTTAGTGTTAGCATGGAGTAGGGGGTAAGTGGAGGAGGAAACCATTAAGTTTATGTGAAACAAACTTGGTTTTAAGAGTAGATCAAAATGAAAAGATCTTTTAGACAAGAAATGTGGCTTCTTAAAGATTTAAGAACCACCATGAAACCTTAGTCTTTTCCATGAATCTAAGCTGATGGGGGAATGTTAGAAATGAAATTGGAGGGGAGTGAGGGAAGTTAGTCATGCTTCCTGCTGCAATTTGATGAAGAAGAACACCTTAATCAATTAATTGACTTTGCTTTGATACCCACAGTTACCATCTAGCAATGGTAGGGATAACCTTTCTGCAACCCCAGCTACTTACCCAACTACCTGCCTAGCATTTTTTCTTCTTGGAGAATGCATTTGGACTTGCAAACCCTTACTTGCCTTTTCTTTTCTTTGGCTTTTTTCTTTTTTATTTCTATCTACTTCTACCCTTATTTCTTCCAAGGTCCCAGATTAAGCTGTTGGGAACCTTTTCTTCTCTACCTGAACTAGTTGTCTGCCAAGATTCAACTGTTTGGACAGACTTCTTTCTCTAGTCTATAGCATAAAATTGAACACATGGCATGATCCAGATTAAACTGTTGGATCATCCATCAAAATTTGAAAATAAGGTCATCAACATTGAAACACTTTACACACCTTCTTGTTCTCTAGGAAATATGGGATTTTTGTGAACTCAAAGCAGAGCATATTTGGACTTTCTCTTGCCAATCATGAAATATGAAACCTATTGGTATAGGTATCCAACAGTGGCTCCACATGGGGATGGTTTTTCTTTTGAAAGACCAAGAAAAGCAGGTCAGATTGCCTTGCTCTTTGACTGCCCATATCAATCTTGAAATTTGCTGCTTTGATGTGTCCAAATTGTGTGCTTCTTTCTTGGAAGACCTCTGATTCTATTTGCCTTATTGCTGGTTGGTGAATTACTTAGAAAACTGCATTTTACAATCCAAAACAGAAAACAATATGTACATCTGCATATATACAAGGAATCCTTAGATTCCACTCATAAAGAATAGTCAAAGTAGTGCTTTAGCATCCTGCCATTGACAGGACCTTCATCCAAGTCAGTTTCAGTCAGACTTTCAAGGAAGTAAGTGTTGTTACCTTGTACTGCTTGGACAGTAAATGGTCCTCTCCATAAAGAATCAAATTTTCCATGTTTTCCTTTCTCTTCTCTTCTTGCATCCCACTTTAAGACTTTGTCCCCCACATTGAAATCTTCTGCTTTGGTTCTTCTATCAAAGGCCTTTTTCAATTTTTCTTGTAATATCTGCACTCTGCTGAAAACTTGTTCTCTAGTTTGCTGTAAACAGATTATCTGATTGATCCTCCTTTGCATATCATTGGGCTCTGCTTGACTCTCTTGCAGAAGCTTCATAACCGGCACTCCTAGTGATGAAGGAAATTTGGCTTCTAATCCATAGACTAACTCATATGGGCTGGTCCCAATTGATCTTTTTGTTGTTAGTCTATCTGCCCATAAAGCATTGACTAGTTTCTTATGCCAGTTCTTTTTGTTCTCTTCCAGCACCTTCTTTATGATATTTATTAAGCTTTTGTTTGATGATTCAGCAAGGCCATTTCCTTGAGGATAGTAAGCAGTAGAATGGCCCAAAGTAATGTGAAATTTATGGCAGAAGTTCACCATTTTCTTGGATCTGAAGGCAGCAGCGTTGTCTGTTATTATCTTGTCTGGACAGCCAAATCTAGCCAGTATATTGTTTTCCAAAAACTGAATGATTACTGAGTCATTTGCTTGTTTGCATGGGGCAGCTTCAATCCACTTGGTGAAGTAGTCTGTTGCTGTTAAAATCCATCTGTGTTGGCCTGAAGATGAGGGATGAATTTCCCCAATGAAATCCAAGCCCCATTGTTGGAAAGGTCTCTCTGTTGCAATGGGTCTTAAGGGAAGTGGCAGCAACTGTCTTTTGCCCTCAAAGAGTTGGCATTTGTGGCATGAGGCTGTGAATTTCTTCACATCAGAGAACATGGTGGGCCAGTAATACCCTGCCCTTAGTATTTTATCCACAGTGGACTTCCAATATAAGTGTCCACCACAGTCTCCTGCATGAAACTCCTGCATGATATTGTTAGTTTCATTCTCCATTAGACAGTGCAGCAATATCCCTTCATGGTTTTTCCAAAGTAAATTTCCGTCCATCACACAAAATCTAGATGTTTTCATTTTTAGGAACCTACACTTAGTTCTGGACAGTCCTGGGGGAGCACACAGGTTTTGTAACACATAACAGATATCAGAGTACCAAGGGGATTGTTCAAAGGCTACATTGATCTTTGGAGTCGCCAGCTCTGTTTCACTGTCCAGTTGATGGATATCTAAGGCTTGGAAATTTGCTTCTGTCATTAATTTGGCCAAACCTTGCCCTTTTATTAGCTTTGTAGGTTTTATTTCAATGTCAAATTCTAGTATGTTGGCAATCCATTTTCCTCTTCTGCCCTCTAAGTTTTCTTGGGTGAGAATGTCTTTGACAATAGGACTTGGTACATAAGCCACAACATGGGAATAAAGGATGTAAATCCTAAAGTCTTTAATAGCTTTGATCAAAGCATAGGCTTGTTTCTCCATAATTTGATACTTTAGAGGGGCATCTCTAAGAGTTCTGCTGAAGAAGGCAATAGGCTTCTCATTCCCTTGGTCATCTTTCTGTAATAAAACAACAGCAATAGTATGCTGGAAGGCAAAAGAGAAGATGATAAAGTCTCTGTCAAACTGAGGATTGGTTAACACTAGGGTTTGAGTCAAGGCCAATTTTATACTTTCAAAGGCTTGTTTTGCTTCAACAGTCCATTTTACCTTTGAATCTTTCTTTAGCATATTGTTTAATAATCTGATTAGTTCTGCTAAGTTTGGGATAAACCTTCTTAAAAAGTTAATTTTTCCTAAGAATCCCTGCAACTCCTTGACATTCCTTGGGTGAGGCATTTGTAGGATAGCTTGTATCCTGTCTGGATCAATTCTTATGCCATCTTTTGAAATAATGTGCCCTAAGAGTTTCCCTTCTTCCAAGCCAAATAATGACTTCTTGGGATTTAAAGAGATACCATATTTCCTGCATGTTAGGAAAATCTGTCTCAAATGTTTCAGATGTTCTTGGTCGGATTTTGAAAAGGGTGTAAGATCATCTAAGTAAATGACTAGGAAGTCATGAATCTCTTTTGCAAAAGCAATGTCCATTGCTCTTTGAAAAGTTGCCCCTGCGTTTTTCAATCCAAAGGGCATTTTTACATACTTGAAAGTTCCCCATGGGGTTGTAAATGCAGTTTTGTCTTGATCATCAGGGTGTACTAGGATTTGATTAAAGCCTGAGAATCCATCAAGTAATGACATCCTTGAAGCCCCCACCACTCTTTGGAGAATGTGATCCATTTTGGGTAAAGGGTAGTTATCTTTGAGAGATACTTGATTCAGATTCCTTAAGTCTACACAGAGTCTAATCTCACCAGTCTTTTTCCTTGTAGGGACTAAGTTGGAAATCCATTCAGAGAACCTGATTGGTGCTATGATACCAGCTTTGAACATTTTATGCAACTCTTTTTCAATAGAAGGAAGGAGCATAGGATTGATCCTTCTCAATTTTTGTTTGAATGGTTTTTGATTAGGCTTGAGGGGAATGGTATGCTGGATGACAGAGGTATCATAGGACTTTAGATCCTCATAACCCCATGCAAAAACATCTTGAAACTCTTTAAAGAGGTCAATGTATTTGGGTTTTTGATCAGGGGGCAAAGAAGCAGATAGCTTTATTATTTTAGGCTTGTCAATAGTACCAATGTTGCATTCTTCAACTGCTGCGTCTAATGGCTGCATCTTTGGCTTCCTGGGGACATCATTTGAATCAAAAATGTCCTCTAGTGGGGTAAGGCCTACTGGAAGGAAGTTGTCTTTGAGTTGTATGATTTCAGCTTCAGCGTTGCTCACCTCTTCACAGTCAATTTGGTGAATTTTCTGAATGTTTTGATTATTGAAAATGGTTGGATTCAGTAATTGTTTTGTTGTTCTAGGTGATATTGGATGAACCATCTGTTGGAACTGTATTTGTGATTGACTTGCTTCATCAAGTATTTGTGATTGACTTGCTGATTCAGTGTCAATATTTAATCCTGCAAACTCTTGTTGTGAGGTTAGAAAATTGTTTATTTGCATATCATTCTCAAATACTTGCCATTCTTTGACATTGTTTGGAATAGAGGGTCTGTATCTGACCTCGGCTGTAAAATAGTTATTGGGTTCTAGTGGGAATTTGAAGGTGCTGGCAAATGTTGCCAAACTGTGTGCGTGGAGATTGTGGCCCCTTGAAATTTTTGTGATAAAGAAATCAGAGAAAGTCTCCAATATTTCAATTACAACAGACCTGTAAGATCTCAACCTTTTGTCATTAGTGACAAAACTTCCTTTCACTTGTTGAATTACTAGATCAGAATCTCCCATGATGGAAAGCCTAGGAGCTTGTAATGACTTTGCTAGTTTGAGACCTAGTAACAGAGCTTCATATTCTGCCATGTTATTAGTGCATCTAAAATTTAATCTATAAGCCCTGCCTTCTGCATGGTCTTTCCCTTTGTTATGTATCCAAACTCCAGCTCCTTCCCCTAACTTGTTAACTGAGCCATCAAATTCTAGGACCCACAGGATATCTTGTTGAAAAGGAGGTTTAAAAATCTGTTCATGGGATGGCCATGTAAGCAGGAGTTGGGGTTTCTTTTCCCGCTTGTTTTCTAGGACAGTTTCATCACTTGTTTGACAATCTTTGACAACTAGAGGAGGGATAATGTCTATTGTTGGACTGATTGATGTTTTATGGGTGCTACTTGCTTGATTAATGTTTTGTTCTTGCAAGAGTTTCTTAGTTCCAATATCATTGTTTGAGAGGCTTGCACTGTCATTGAAGAGAATGAAGGAGTCTATGTCTGAATGGACAACATATATTGGAAAATTTTGAGGCTTTTCTTCACTGCTGACCATGTACTTCATGAGTGTCTCCCTGTAAAGTCTTTTTGGTTGTCCAAAGACAGAGATGGTGGCATATGACATATCTAATTGCAGGGAGCCTTGGAGTTTGGCTCCCCATGATCTTGATAACAGCATCCCATATTTAGGTGGGATATCAACGACTACAACATCCATTAGAATGGTTTTATTAGGGTATTGAACCAGGGATACACATAAATCTTTTATTAGGCCTAAACATTTGACTTGGCTAGAATCAAAGGAAAAAAGGTCTTTGTATGGTCTTGTTATATCCAAGTTCAATCTTTCCATGACTGCTTTTGGCATAAGGTTGTGAGAGGCGCCTGAGTCGAACATTGCATTATGCAGTATTTTATCATGAACATGCAAGCTGACATAAAAAGGTAATATCCCTGTGACCATTGTTTTTCCATCTACCTCTGGGCCAAACAGTAATTCCGGAGTGTCATCTAGCACATTTACATCATCTTTGCTATTAGTGAATTGAAGAGATTTCTTGATCTGTTGCTTATAGATGTCATGCTTGGCTAGCTCTGAGAGGGGAATTGCTATCTTTAGCTTGCCAATCTCTGTGCCTAGGTCAAAAGGTTTATCAGCTTGGGTTTTGGAGTTATGGATAGCAGCCCTTTCTTTGCTCGTTACATCTTCTTGTTGGTTTTCATCTTGACTTTGAGACCTGCCCCTTTTGCTCATGTCTGGAGGGGTGATATCTAAGTCAGGGTGAGAGGACGAGGTTGCCATAGGCCGTTGTAGTGGTGACAAAAGTGTGGTGACCTCTTCAACCACCACTTCTTCTGTAGGCAAGTTTGTTTTGTCATTAGGTTCTGTGACTATGGTTCCTTTAGACTGCTGTTTATCTTTTATCTTTTCAGGCTGATTTACATTTACAGTCCTACTCCTTAGCTTGTATTGTTTGTGAACTTCATAGACAGCACTATCATATCCTTGTTTAAAATCAAAGGATTCTCCTGATTTAGTTTGGAATATTTTGATTTCATCATCCTCATGGTCCTCTTGTGTTAAGAAAACCTGGCTTTTACCATCTAGACCCATTAGATTAATCTCAGGGTCTTCATTAGGTTCAGTTGATGTTGAAGTTTCTGCATAATTTTCTTGGAAAGGGGGTCTAATGTCTTGGTCAGCACTTGTTCTACCAATGTTTTGGTTTTGGGTTCTCCTAAAATTCGGATTTCTAGGAGGGTTGTTTTGTGGTGCTTCCCATAATGACTTTCTTTCAACTGATTCCACTCTTTCACCCAATCTCTTCATGCTGTTTAGTATTGCATCCAGCTTTTGATCAAAGCCCGAAGGTTCTTCTTTAAAGGCAGTCCTTTTCTCCAATTTTGCCCTGTTTCTTTTGGCAATTAGGTTAGCTTCCACTGTGACAGCAACCCTTTGGGCTTCTTCAAGGGTTGGAGGATCTCTTTCCTTCAACTGATAGGCCATATCAGGGTCAAAACCATCAGGGAATTTATACAGGGCTAAATCAGGAGGAGGCCTTAAGTTCTGTGGAATAGCATTATATACATTGTTAAACCTAGCACAATATTCCAAAATTGTCTCCTGGGGACCTCTCTTAATAGTGTCATATTCACCAAGTACGTGGAGAGGATCTTTCTTCTTCTCCCATCTCTCAGTAAAAGCTTCGTAAAGCTGATCAGGTGTTGTAATGGAGTTTGCATTGAGGGATCTGAACCAAGTTCTAACATCCCCAGTTAAACTTTGAACAAAAATTCTCATTCTGACAGTGTCATCATCTATTTCATAGGTCTCAAAATGGTCTTGCATCTTCTTGGCATGCTGGATAGCTGTTAAAGAGCCATTTGAGTCAAAATATGAGATTTTACTTTGATAATCTTGAGGTAAGGCCGCAGCATTAGCTGGTATCTGCAGAGGTGCATACCTGTTAGCCATATTTATGAGGTTTAGAGGGTTAATAGGAACAAATGGGACAGCAGGGATCAGTGGTATAACAGGGTTAATGGGATGAGTAGCTAGTGGGAGACTGGTCAAAGGAGTATGTGCAGTGGACGCAGATGTGAGAGGAGGACTTTGCGATGTTGATGGTGAACTAGGGGAACCAGGGGTGGATCGGAAAAGAACTTTGCAAGGAGTGGGAATGAGGCTGGGATGATCCGAACTTATATTTGCATCAGCAGGCTCTTCCTGCTTTTGTTGTCTCCGGATGTTTCTTTGGATGGTATTTGGATTATCAACAATGATGGGTGGTTTAGGGTCAGGATTTGCCCTAGTATGCCGAGGATTTTTCTTAGGAGCCAGCTTCCAACCTGTTTTTGGGATTTTGTAGGAAGTTTTTATATCTGCAAGGACTGGATGAAAATTTTGGAATGGCTATATATTCTCAAAGCTAAGACGAAGATTTCCCAAACAAGCTCCTCCCTAAAGCTGTTAATGTGATGCAGAAACAGTTCTAAGGCCTCTTGGCTGATTTCAGGTTTGATGGTAACTTTGGAAAACAGATAGTAATTGAAAAATCCTAAGAAGTCCCCAGTGGAGTCGCCAATTATGTTAACACCCAGGTTGTTCCCTATGACTCCCAAGGGAATACGGCCGGGGTAACCACTAACCAATATTTGGGTTACAGTTCCTAGCCTAACTGCAACCAGAGAGGGCTCTCTCTTTATGATTTGTCTCTGTTATGAAGGTGTTTTAGGCTAGCTATTATGCTCAGGTTTTGTTTTGTGTTTTGGTTGAGGGATCTCTTTCAGGTCTTATGATGTAATACTTTGATGGTGAGTTTTCATTGGGCAATGGAGTCTAGATGCTGTGAGATGATCTTAAATGTTGAGTATTGTTCTAAATGCAAGGCCTGTTGTGTATTTAACAGACAAATTTAAACTTGAGTGATGATATGTGTCAACCAGCAGAAATCTGTTAAGAATTTTCTGTTATGTTGGTGAAATGAAAATGAACGCAGAGCACAGGAGCAAAGTATGAATTCCTGTGTCAGTGGCCAATATGAAAGATGTATTCTGAAAGTGCAGCAGCTTAAGAATCACACTTTATATAGATTACACCTGAAGAAAACATTTATAAACAACACAGACTGAACTCAGGGTGCTCAGTGAGCAAATCCTGGGAGTTATTCTTTTTCTCTGTTGTTTAATATCGGAAATCAGATAGCGTATATGGATTTATAACAAAACAAACTAAACATGGAGAAAGTTACAGAGACTTATTGCATGGTAAGATACGCAGGGATTCAGCAGTCATGAACAGGAACAGAACATCTTCAACACATCAAGCATCCATGAAATTCCATTGCTTTCCTTTATTGACTTTCAGAAAACAATTACAGCATAAGAGACTCTTCAGGAGAAATTCACAACAACCCTTGCTATCTCATGCGAAGGGGATTTTATAGAAAGGTGTATACAAAATATCTCAGGCATTGAGTCATCTGAGAGAGAGAAAATATCTTCAGTAGTGTTCAGAAAGTAGGCAAGAAGTTATTACAATGTTAAATGCAGCGTAAATGCCCTTTATGTCTGTCAGAGGATTGTCTTGACTTTTAAGAGTCACTGAGTCGGTTGCATTACTCTGTATTAATTCTGGAGGTACGCATTTACTTTTGGCTGCGCAGTGCATTCTCGGGTTTGCCAGCTGTGGTTCCCTTTTCTTCTTTGTTGGCCGCTACATCTGCTGAGTTGGCTCAGCTTTGATTTTATGATGCCTGCTGACTTTGTTGACTGTTCTTTTCATCAAAATTTGTAGAAAAAACAGAAGTTGGTGAATGACTTACTGTTTACAAAATTCTCTGAATTGCATCTGTCCACCATTCCTGTGTAGGGAGCTGATGCTTGAGGATGGCCTCCATTGTCTCTTCAGCTTCTGTGTATTTGAAAAAAGTTGGGGCTACATCAAACAAGTGATTAATTTCATTCATTATAAAAAGTAGATTTTCTATCTTACTATAGAAAATCTGTCCTGTAATAGGCCCTGTGTCTTCTGAAGTGCTGGCCTTCTCATTGACCTGTGCTGAGGCAAAAACATTTACTCTTTTAGCATACTGTTCATGGGTGAATAATTTCCCTCCGTTGTTTAGTAAGCTAGGGAGTCCTCTACTCTGCAACACTTGAAACTTCTCCATGAACTTATTTACCTCTGTCTGCATATCCTGGGTTCTCCTGTCCAATGTTTGCACTAGACTTCTGAGAGTAAGAACCCTCTTGATCATTTGAATAGTCTCAGTTCTATTTGTGATTCCAATGGTGGCTAACTGAGAACTTGTTTTGTGGTTAAGCACATTGATCATTCTTGTAGCAACTTCAGGCATATTTCCTAATAAGGCCCTTGATGTTCGGATTTCCTTCTGTGCCTTTGGGATGAGCTCTAGTTGCTCATGGATTGTCTCGATATATGGCCATTGGTTGTTGATGGATTTACCAATATTGGACCATATCATTGCTCTGATCTCAGATATGATTTTATCTAGCTTGAGCTCATTCTCAAGCTCCTTGATCCTGTCTTTAAGAGCTTTGATTTCCTTGGCCTTTTCTCCCACCTCTCTCTTTGTCTTATCATGCCTTTCATTTACCTTGGCCAGCTTTTCCTTAGTTTCGTTCAGCTCTGTCATCTGGGCTTCCAAAATTTGTATTTCATTCTTTAACTTCTGCATATCTAGGCTCTGATCTGTGTTGATGGGTGCTGCTGAAGTAGATGTGGCTGTTTGTTCAGCCTGCTGAGGTGGAGGCACAGTGGCAGGAACAGTCTCCTCAAGATTGATGACTTGAGGAGAGGGCTGAGATGTCTGCCCTTCTTGTGCTTGTTTTGATGATGCTTGTAGAGGTGCTTGTGGAGGTGCTTGTGGAGGTGCTTGTGCAGCTTCATATTGCCCCAGTTTTTCTTGTGCCTTCACAAGCTCTTTGTAAATGGAAACTAGTAGGGCAGTGGAATCCTGCTCATACCTTTGCTTTGCTACCTCATCAGTCTGTGGATGGATAGTGGCTGGAATTTTGATCTTCTTTCTTAGTGCAGCCATGTCAGCATCTCTAAGTTTCAGGATCTCTTGTATCCCTTTGATGTCATTGGGATTGTGCCCAATTTCTACAATGATTTCCTCCAGGGCTCTTATCCTGTTGTCTTTGGCCTGAGAAGAGGCCCTCTCCAGTTCTAGCTGGGAAGCTGTGGCATTCAGACTGCTGGTTAGTTTGTAATTATCCAAAGTCTTGTCGGCCAATGAAGCATACACCATTTCTCCAGTTTGCTTATGCAGCTCAATTTTGTCCATAGGGTGTATGTCTTTGGCAAGTACCTCTAGGTTGGTCCTAAGGTAGTCAGCAGTGGATTGTGGCCGGAGTGCTGTAGGCATAAAGTGACTCATTGTCAATTTGCCTTCACTTACATCAAAAGCAGACATAAGTCTCTGCTGATTGGAAGGAGCCATGTTTAGCAGGTGATTGTACAATTGTACCTTGATAGGGTCACTCCTCCTCTTGATGTCTATAAATTGCTGCTTGATGCTTACTTGTCCCTCTTTCTGCTGGCTGGAGGAGCTGACCTCCCCTCCCATGGTCCTGTCTTGTTCCTGCTGGAAGGAACTTGCTGAAGTTTCTCTGCTGGGTGGGCCCATGCCCAATGCCTCTCTTATTGCTATATCCTCCTCTGGAAAATCATTGAGTCTCTGCCTTTTCTCTCCCTGGTCTATAGAGGATGTCAGGGGAGTCTCTCTGTCTCTTTTTCTAAAGACAAATGTATCCTCCTTTTGAGGGGTTTGGAGGACCGAGGCATCAAAGGTAGTGTCTTGTCTTGTAGGCCCCGTTTTTCCAGTGGTCTGAGGAGTCTCCACTGTTTCCTTTTGCTGGGCAGACTGCTCCTGCCTTTGTTCTTCTTGATGTTGTTGCTCTTGCTGTTCTGGTTCTTCTTGCTGCCCTTGCTGCAGCCCTTCTGCTTGCTGCTGTTGTTTTTGTTGCTGTTCCTGCTGTTCCTGCTGTTCCTGCTCCATCTCTTTGCCTTTGCCCTTTTCTGAGATATTTTCACCAGTTCTTGTAGCTTGATGTTGGGCAGTTGAGGAAGACGCTGCTGCTCCAATTTGTGTGCCTGGCAGTGAAGGGACCTGTGAATAAAACTCAAGGTCAGCCAACTTCTTAAGGTTTCTTAGAGCTCTTTGATTAAGCTCTTCTTGGGTCACATTTTCTTCTAAAGTTCCTCTCCTCCACTTGCTTTGGTTAGCATATTTTTCTAAGTGAGGAAGGCTATAATGACCATAGGCAGATAATTTGTATTTGAGCCTCCTCATTGTAATGAAGTTGTTGGGGTCATAGGGTTTCCATATGAAGCTGTATTTGAGACCAAGGCACCCAAGTATTCTATCTGCCTCTCTCCACCCTTCATCCCTCTCATTGAGAAGTAAATGGCCAAGTTGATTTCTGATTTTTAACTGTGCCTTCTTGCCTTTTCCTGAAAAGTGGAGCATATCCACATAACCAAACTGCCTGAAGTATTCCAAGGCAAGTAACCTCATAGGCACAAATCTAGGTAGTTTAAATGGGGGCAACTCACACCCATATAGTCTGATAACGGTGTGGTGTTGGTAGAAATACCAATCCCCAATACTGTATGCTTTTGATAAATGCAGGAGTCTTTGCATTTCGTCTGTCAATCTGGGAGGAGGTGAACCCAACAGTAGAGTCAAGGCTGGATGGATGAAAAGATCAATAAATTCGCAGTAGGTGTATGGAGAACAGCTCACTATGTGAAAAACAGATGTCCAATACACTACTGATCTCAGATTGCCCTGTGCATCTTCTCTCTTCTTTGGGAAGGAGAACTTATCATGCTGGAAGTATAGGAGCAGATGATATAGGTACGAGGTGTATCTAAATACCCTTTCTCTTGATAAATTCATCAATTGATCATGCATCTTATCTGATATGTATGTGGCATAATCATAGTAGATTGGTTTCTTTCCTGGGGAAAACATAAGCATCATTTGTAGAACAGTTTCATCCACATACTCCACTGAATCATATCCCAAGATGGGACTGATCATGTCAACAAGGTCTAAGCCCAACTGGTTGAGGTAGACATAATGGATGGGAGGAATTTGCACAGTATCAGCTTTGATGAAAATCTGATTAAGCTTTGTGATTTGTGCCTCTGTTATCCTGGCTCCCTGTACTATTAAATCAGCTAATGATAGAGGAACCAACTTTTGATCTGTCTCGAACTGCAACATCTCCCTGATGGCTTCAGGGGTAATGAGGAACAGAATTGAGCCTGAAGAGTCCAGCACTGCCCTCTGGGATGCATCATAGTGGTCAGCAACTAAGTGTACAAGCTCAGGGAATTGATTAACCTGAGGAAGCTTGAATATTGGGAGGAATGAATCCCAAATTCCCAGGATGTCTGTCCCCCTCTCATGTTTGATCTTTATTTCATTTAGGATTTGCAAATGGAACCTGCTTCTGCTCAACATCTCCTCTGATATCTTGTAGTCCAAGTCTGCCAATGCTCTGGTGTCCAATGTTCTATTAGGGACATTCAGGGGAGCCACATTGAGGGCTATAGGAGCTACAGGGGGGTCCATGACTCTTCTTTAGGATTTCTGCTTGCTCAAGGACTGTGTTACTATGCAGAGTAACACCAACAAGGTTTCTTTGCAGAGATTGTTGGTTTTGTAAGTGAAAGGTGGAAGTAAGGCTGCAGCAGTTGAAATACTGCCTCTGTGTGATCAGGTGGGTGGCGAAAATGTTCAGAGGATACTCTTTTGTGGTGTATTTGTCTCCTGCCGGTGACGGGTTCATGATTGCGCGAACCAGTGACAGTTTTTCTTTCGAATTACCGACAATTGGTTCGACAGAAGCTTAGTGATGGCTCTGGTTCAGTTTAAATGTCAATTTGGTGGCATTTAACGATGAATTTGGAGTCTTAAGGTCTGTTACTCATTGACATGCGAAATGCAGCGAAAATGGAGTTTCAGAGCTCAAATGAGGAATACCTGTAAATTTGGACCGGTCAGAGCTTGTTGGCGCTGAAGAAATGGACGTTCTGGTGGTCAGGAAACACTTTTCCGCGGCCGGTGCAGGTTTAGACGTAGTTTTGCATGCAGAATAAAACGACGACGAACGCACAAAAATGGCAAAAAAAACACGAATTTTTGGCTAAAATAGACCTTTTGGTGCTTTTGGCGCGAATCCGTGCTGACGTCAGCATGACGTCATTGGTGGGGTCAAGGTCGGATGACGTCATGCTGACGTCATCGGGTGACGTGGCGGGGTCTGGTTGGTCCACAGGGGCAGTGAGATGGCAGGACAGGTGGACCAATGGCAGGGCAAGGGAATGACGAGACAGCGTACCTGGGTGACAGAGCGCTGACATGTTGCTAACGCGGCGAGGACGTAAGCGAGCGGGATGAGGAAACCGGAAACCGGCAGTGGTTTCGTATCGCACCGCTTCCGGTACGGGGGCGGTATTTGCAGTTGTACCTCCGACGCATTGTGGTGAGGGCGCGTGGCAGCGGAGTGACGTACTCAAAATACGGACGTCGGGAGATAAGTTTCGGGCAACGGATGAGCTCCGACGTCATGGTGACCGTTAGATCTGCAGAGGTTAATCGGACGGTGGTCGGATGACTGACGTGACAGGGGGATAGTACACATAACTGTCGGACGTCGGAAGGACTCCGACGCATTCAGGGCCGTCGGATCTGGAGGGCCTGATCTAACGGTCATCGGGGAGGTGACATGGGCAGTGTATACGGAATCGGGCGGAGGCATATAAACATGTTTTGAACGAATTTCCAATGTATTTCAAAAAAACAATTTGCACGCGCTAACCTTCGTTATATAGCAGAAAGTGGGTTTTTCATGATTTTTGCTCTTTGAAGCGGGTGAAGGTGGGAATTTAGGCTTTTTAGGGGTTTTTTATGTGAAAAAGGGGTTGAAATAGAGGAATTAGCTCATGAAGGGGAAGGGGTAGTTGGCATAGGTTCATCAACATGACCTGGTGTCATTTGATCCCTGACTCGAGACTTTATTGGCTATAATGCCAAGGGGGTGGGTATGTATAAGATTTTGGGGTTTATACACCTTGGTGTTAGTAATATTAGGGAAAAAGGTGATATAAGGGATTTATATAATAGGGTTAGTGTTAGCATGGAGTAGGGGGTAAGTGGAGGAGGAAACCATTAAGTTTATGTGAAACAAACTTGGTTTTAAGAGTAGATCAAAATGAAAAGATCTTTTAGACAAGAAATGTGGCTTCTTAAAGATTTAAGAACCACCATGAAACCTTAGTCTTTTCCATGAATCTAAGCTGATGGGGGAATGTTAGAAATGAAATTGGAGGGGAGTGAGGGAAGTTAGTCATGCTTCCTGCTGCAATTTGATGAAGAAGAACACCTTAATCAATTAATTGACTTTGCTTTGATACCCACAGTTACCATCTAGCAATGGTAGGGATAACCTTTCTGCAACCCCAGCTACTTACCCAACTACCTGCCTAGCATTTTTTCTTCTTGGAGGGTGCATTTGGACTTGCAAACCCTTACTTGCCTTTTCTTTTCTTTGGCTTTTTTCTTTGTTATTTCTATCTACTTCTACCCTTATTTCTTCCAAGGTCCCAGATTAAGCTGTTGGGAACCTTTTCTTCTCTACCTGAACTAGTTGTCTGCCAAGATTCAGCTGTTTGGACAGACTTCTTTCTCTAGTCTATAGCATAAAATTGAACACATGGCATGATCCAGATTAAACTGTTGGAACATCCATCAAAATTTAAAAATAAGGTCATCAACATTGAAACACTTTACACACCTTCTTGTTCTCTAGGAAATATGGGATTTTTGTGAACTCAAAGCAGAGCATATTTGGACTTTCTCTTGCCAATCATGAAATATGAAACCTATTGGTATAGGTATCCAACACCAGGCAAAAGCCTCAGCCTAAAACCCCAATCTCTGTATTATCATACAAGTGGAATTATAGTCTGGATTACAAAAAGAATCAGCTCACAAGCTATCCTGCTCTCTCTGCAATCCCTCTGTTTCTCATAGATAGTCAAAGGCCTCTCTCAAACCTTCTCCTCTGCCCTCCAAGCCTCCTATTTCTTTGCTCAATTTTCCTTGGGGTCCAGTGAAGCCACATGTGTGAATTGGGCTCTTCACACTCTCACTAACCTCTGATATAACTGCACAATCCTGAAGGAGATAATTCCTTCTACATGGATGAATTTCTTTTATAGGAAAAATCCATCCAACTGATAGTACACTGTCCCTCCTTTGATCTCAATTGGGTCTCTGTTTGAACTGACATGCATGAGTTATTTATGAGAGAATACTCAGTTATTTGAAGTGTAGTAGTTACATGCATGCAAGAATTAACTAACTGAACTTACATTAATTCAACAAACTGTTTGAATTAATCTAACTGGACTTGACTTAGTTAACTGAGCCAACTAATTACAACTCAATATTACAAGTCATCCTTATCTGTTTAACTGATGGATAAATTCCTCAATTTATGGAGAAACTGTTGCATGTCCTCACATAGACTTCATGTTTGATTTTTCACAATTAATTAACTCATGGTGAATTAATTAATTTATTTTCAAACAGCTGTTAAGTTCAAATTCGAATTTTACTTCTCAATTTTAGTCCAGGCACTGACTAAAATTGGAATTTATCCCGAACTGCTAAAAATAGCAATGCTATTTTTAGCACTTCCATTTTTCATTCCTTGTTACTCAATCGAGCACTGGTACCTGAACTTCTACTTATAGCAGTTCTATTTTTAGCATTTCTTGTTGCCATTTTCAACAGATGTTTGTGGACCTTTCTCTATAGTCTCCACTGCTAAACAAAGGTACTATGTTATTTTTATTGATGATTTTTCTCGTAGATGCTGGATCTACTTTATGCAAAAGAAGGATCAGACCTTCTTGAGGTTTTGTGAGTTTAAAGCCTTGGCAAAGAAAGAATCTGGAAAGAAAATAAAAGCCTTGCGTAGCAACAATGGTGGAGAGTATGTCTCCCAACAGTTTAAAGACTTCTGCGCTGCAGAAGGAATTAAATGGGAATTGACGACACCCCATAACCCACAGTAGAATGGGGTGGCCGAAAGGAAGAATAGATCGATTGTGGGAGCAGCTCGAGCGATGTTGCATGACCAAAGCCTACCACTGCATTTATGGGCTGAGGCATGCAATACAACAATATACTTACAGAATAGAAGCCCGCACCATATACTGGGAATGAAGACACCTATGGAGGCCTTTTCCGGGAAGCGACCAGATGTGAGTCACTTCCAAATCTTTGGATCATCAGTTTACTGTCATGTGACCAAAGATGCTCGGAAGAAGCTGGATCCAACAGCTGAGTTGGGAATACTTGTGGGGTACACAGATACACCCCACAACTATTGGGTGTACTTGCCTACCAGTTAGAGGACAGTGGTACGCAGGGATTTGAAGTTCGACGAGTAGAAATCCATGCAATTATCACTTGAGAGGGAGCTCAAGTTGCATGCAGAGGAGGAAATTTTAGTTCCTAAGGAGGAGGAGCCTTAGATTGATGCGAAGTAGCCGCATGCAGAGGATCCGGGAGTGGAGACATCCACTCATGCTGAGACTTCCAGAGATGGGCAAAAACGCTCAAGGGAAGCTGACAGGTTGATGCTGGATGCGCGGGAGAATGTGGGACAACCATCTTCTCAGCGCAAATAGAGGAGGTCGCCCGAGCGGTACACTAGGTACATGGACCTGGTTGGGAAGTGTGTAGATACGGAACCTTCTTCATTCAAGGAGGTAGTGTAGTAACCAGTCTGGGTTGATGCAATGGTAGAGGAGTACGACTCTATCATTCAGAACAATGTGTGGGATGTTGTCCCAAGACCTCAGGGTAAGTTAGTGGTGAGTTCTAGATGGCTTTACAAGGTAAAGCAAGTCACTGATGGTAGTGTTGAGAAACATAAGGCAAGGTTTGTTGCCTAAGGTTTCTCATAGGTCAAGGGGATCGACTACGATGAGACTTTTGCTCCTGTAGCAAGGTACTCATCAATTAGATTGATGTTGGCACCATCAGCTCAGATGGGGTGGAAGATCCACCAGATGGACGTGAAGACAACATTCCTCAATGGGAAGATTGAGGAGGAGGTGTACATTGAGCAACCAGAAGGTTTCGAGACCTTCGATTGTGAGTCGCATGTGTGTCGACTCAAGAGGGCTTTATATGGGCTGAAACAAGCACCCCGTGCTTGGTACACCAAGATCGACATCTATTTCATCGGGTTGGGCTTCACTAAGAGTGAAGCAGATGCGAACCTTTACCACATCATGGTAGAAGGTAAACCATTGATCATTGTTCTTTATGTCGATGATCTGATTTTGACAGGTGATGATCAGCTGATACAGTCTTGCAAGGAGGACCTTGCAAGAGAGTTCGAAATGAAAGACATGGGTCTTATGCACTACTTTCTAGGCATGGAGGTGTGGTAGAAAGCTGGTGAAGTATTTGTGTCTCAAGGCAAGTATGCCAATGAGATACTCAGGCGCTTTCACATGGAGAAGTGCAAGGCCATGCAGACTCCTCTAGCTGGGAACTGGAGGAAGGAGGATGCTACTTCAGGTGAGGTAGTAGCTATTATTGTTTATCGGCAGCTAGTGGGTTCACTTATGTATCTGGTGAACACATGACCCGACTTATGCTTTGCGGTGAACCAACTGAGTCAAGCTATGGTTCAACCTACCAAGATGTTTTGGAAGGCAGCGAAGCATGTGCTGAGATACCTCAGAGGCACATCTCAGTTCGGATTGTGGTACAGACGGACAGAGGGAGTGAAGCTTCAGGGCTTCACAGATGTAGATTGGGCAGGGAGTCCATCAAATCGGAATAGCACTTCTGGAGGAATATTCAACCTTGGTTCAGATGCAGTTTCCTGGTACAGCAGGAAACAGAGGTCAGTTGCACTTAGCTCAGCAGAGGCTGAATACATGGCTGCTAGTCAGTGTTGTGGGGAAAAATGCCTATGCAGGACGATCCTATCCACCTAAGGTGTGACAGCGCCTTAGCAACAAACGAATACAGCTACTATGATTTCTTCCTTTATGAAATATGAAAGAGGGGAGATTGGTAGACTTACCATCGTCTTCCGGTTATCCCTCAATCTAGATCATCTTTTCTTTGTGTGTCCACAGCTACTTGCCTCCTCGCTTGATCAAGAGAACAACTACTTGAATCCCACGAGATCACAAGAGAACAGCTACCTGTGACAAGAGAACAGCTACTTGCGACAAGAGAAGAACACAATACAAAGGCAAATATACATATTCATAAATGATTCAGGATTAGAAGTAAATCAAATATACTAATGCAATTATACAAAATACACCAGCATATAGGAAAGAATCAAGATAGCTTTATTGAGAGTAACAGGATTCAGGAAGAGATACAACCCATAGGGCTCCAACCCAGCATCTCCTTCCCAGCAGAATGGAATTCCTTCTTCAACTCCTTTCAAAGCATAACACACCCAATGTTTCTAGCCACAAACCAACAGCAATTCTTTGCAAATACCAAATTCCAGCCTCCCTTGACCTCATGGAGAGAGATCTATATATAGGGATATTGGAGAGAGGATGAGTCAGCTTGAGACTGGTCTGAGACTGACTAGTGTCCTCTCTCACTTCAGTTCTTGAGTCCACTTGGAGGTTCTTGCTTCCACTTGGAGATTTGGAACCTCTTACTCATCACCAGTCGAATTCCTTGATCCAAGTGTCATTTTGGAAGCTTCCTAGGCATTGACACCTTGAGGAATGACTCTGCCACTTGTCCAAACTCGCTCAGCGCAGGTAGCCTTCTTTGCAGTTGACATTCAACGCAGGTAGACAGTGGAGTAGTTGACATTCAGCGCAGATGCTCAGTGGAGCAGTTGACATGATCCAGAATTGCCTTGTTTTTGAGTGTTTTCAGGTGGAGAACTTTTGTGAATTGCTGTGGTTGCTTGGCCTTGTTCCTCTAGGGGTAGGAACAACATGTTTAGGGACTTTGGATCCCTTAGATTATGGACATTTCATGCTCAATGCTGCCAGGCACAAAAATGTCTATAACAGTTGCCCCCTAAAGTATGAGGCCGTTTATCGGGTGAAATGCTTTATCCAGGAGGGTCCGAAGTTCATCCATCTGCAGGGAAGAGACCTGTAATAAAATACAATACAATACATTATGATTCATACTGCTTTCATGATCTAGCTGAGGCGGGCATTCCCATGCTCAGCTTTATAAATTCATATTTTGTACATAGAACAGACGATCGTCTGATGGTAGACTGATAATTTTGGTGAAAATTATCATCCTTTGAGTAGGATGATCATCTGCTGCAATGATGTACATGTCAAATGTCTTTATTTTTCCTGAATATATATCGCAGCCCGGATGGATGAAACTAGATACGGGGTCTTCAAACTCGTTCGATCTTCACTCTAAGTACAAGTCGATCCATGTGAGAATTGCGCTGAAGTCGAACATGGAAAGACATCGCTTGATTACCGGTCAATGATGTAAACCGTTAACAAGCGCGAGAGGAATCACCGATAATGATAATGACCCTCAAGGTACTGCAATAAAATTCACGTGGTGTGAATAAAGGACTTGGCGTCGAACACCACGCAAAATCTTCTGGTCGAAGGTCATTGATGTATACCTGTCGCCGGAAGTGAGAAACTTGCCATTGAGGCATGCAAGCTTCAAAGTACTGAAGGGGGTGTTCCTAGATCAACTCCTTGGATAATGAGCTGATGTCGACAAGGAGCGACCCGTCAAAGGAGGGCCTTAATGAATCCCACATCAGTGACACGGAACGGAGCTAATGATTTTAATGGAGGTGAAAACAATCTGTGACATATGATTCAGGGTGGCGGTCATGAATGGATGAAGGATAATGTATGGCAGTGGATGGGACTCGGTTGACTCTTTCTGAACGACTTCTCTTGAACATATGGCGACACTGATGCGATGGATTGGTAGCATTGCCCCAAATATGGATGGTATGGCAAGACCATGGTGATGTGACCGGTGAATGAAACAACCCAAACCGATTGTGGTACGGAGGAAAAGTGTCATGTTCAAGAGCGACCTGCTACCATCAAAGTTTTCTTGATTTTTCCCAATTTTTTCCCCAGTCATTGCTGACCAGTACCTCTTTATTTTTGTCAAGCTTGAGGAGGATAACATATGCTTGTTCTATAACCTGCCCTTCGGGCAAGCCCATCGCTATGTTTTAACGAGCCTAGCGATAGGGAAACTCGTTCTCGTCTAAAGACAAGTTTGTCGCTATTTACTAATTTTAACGAGTCTAACGACAAGGATAACTCGGTCCTTTTCATTTTTAGAGATTCTAAAAAGGTACATAAAGTTAACTCCAAAATTCCTTTTTCGTCATCTAATCCCTTAAGTCCGAAAAAGTATAAAACAATACAAAAGGGATGAGTTTTCGATAACTTTAACGAGCCGAATAAAACAAGCGCTCGACCTTTTTGTGCAATAATCCCTCAGGTCCAAAAAGATTAAAATCTAGAGGAGGGATAGCTCTTCCTGTCCTTTTAACGAGCTGGAAGGCCAAAACTCGGCAATCTTTTCATATTTTACGAGTCAGTTGAAAAGAGCTTAAAGAAGACTCGTCTTTTGAGGAACGAGTGATAAACATGGATAGCAACTGATTCCAGGTACAGGTTGGAATTTTCCAATCACGACAGTGTCACAAGGATGGCTAGGTGAAATCACTCTTCGCAGCTGTTCCTCAAAATGGGTAAACAATCATATGGGGGTGAACGATCGGCCAAATGAAAGATGGAGGTGGCAGGTGCAAACACGACCAAGGTTTTTATGGTCGATAAATTTACGATCACAGTGGTTATTTACCGGGATAGGTTCATTTTTTAGTTAAAAATGAGCTTAAACTCTGGAGGAAACATTGCTCACTGCTTATATTTATTTTTTAACGAGCATGAAGACCGCGTTAAAACTGCTCGGATCTTGCATTTATTTTTTAACGAGCATGAACTTTATGCTAAAACTGCTCGATTATATAGTCAAATTTCTGATTTTTACCATGAATAGCTTTTCTCTTTTCAAGGATAGTACTGCATTCTCAATTGCTGCAACAAACTTTGTTAGAAATGAATAATATTTGCATGAAAATGAGATCATAACCCTAATATTTCGCTTCGAACTACGTAAAAAGCCATTAAAAGGTGTTTTTTACCTCTCATTTTACCATTTCATTTGAATTTGGTTTGTTGGAGCTCTGGAGGTGCCTCTTCCCCCTTGATTTTCACCAGCTGATTCCGGGAGATTCTGCGGACGATTTTCAGCGCCGTCTGGACCAGGTAGGAGCTAAACTCTAGCTCTTTCTTTTCATGGTTTCTTTTTCCCATTTTGTGCCTGTTTTCCTGCCCCCATGAGCCCCTGGGGTTTCACTAGGGCGCTCTGGCATCAGCGCAGGCAGTCCATTCGAAACCTGCGCTGAATGTCAAGCTGCCTTAAGGCAGTTTGACCTTCAACGCAGGTAGGACACTTGCCAACTGCGCTGATCTCAGAAAAACAGCTCTATGCACATTTTTTGATGAAATTTTGCCAGTTTCTCACCAAACTCAGGAACTTACTCCTTCTCTTGTTTGTTTTGCAGGGATCTTTGAACAAAATGTCCCTTACATGGCGAGAATGAGAACATGAAGAGGAGGACATGATTGCCCTCCATGACCCTGTCACGGTGAATGCGCTGCGGAACTGTGGCCTGCTGAAGTTTTTCCGTATCTCTAGCATGAGAGCACAGATTTCTCTACTGCAGTATATGCTTGATGCTTGGGATCCCATTAACCAAGTATTCCAGATTAGGGGAAAATCCATCCCCTTGACCATCGAGGACATTTACTTCTTGACTGGATTGTCAAGGCGGGGTGCCCCCATTTCTTTGTCAGGTTCGGCCCGGGGGAATGACTCCGTGAGAGATTATGTCCGCCAGTATTGCAGGGAAGGTTCCCAGCCGAGCAGAGACGACAAGGTTGTTATCCGTGAGATCACTGACAGGTCTCTCAGGTCCATTCTGTATACCATTGGTAGGATGGCCGGTAGCGCATCTCTACATGTTGCCAACAGATCTTATGTGCAGCACGCCTTGGAATGTCTCCAACCGAAAGTATTCAACTGGTGTGATGCAGTACTTGCTCAGATGAAAAGTCAATTGACCAAGGTAAAGGACGGGAAGCTGAAGAACTTTGGGTATGGTTCTATTCTGACTGCCTTTGCCTTGGAGAAAATACCACTGATGCAGCCTCAGTATATCGCTCTCGACTTGCCTTCTCCTACCGAGCCACGCATGCAGAGATGGGTTGACCACATGTCTAGGCACACCAGTCAATCTTAGGTTACTTTCACTGATACCTTTTTCAGGTGGTTCGAGCGCCAGGAGATGGTCTATTCTGAGTACCCATATGTTGGCATGGATTTCCGAGGTGATCCGGATTTGGTGCTACCGGATGGCAAACAGTGGGGCGCTATTGGTAAAACTTTTGACCATATCACTGTTTACTGTTCTTACTTATAATGTCCTTGTGCTTTATTCTATCAAGACTTTAATCAAACTCATGTGTGCGTGCAGATGTTGGTCCTGTTCGTCCAGTAGCTCGCCCGAAAGCGTCAGTTGCCGCCCCAGCAGGGGAGACTGCTGGGAGGGTTATTCTCCGTGACCTTGATGTGGCAGAGATTCTTACAGCTGTGCAGGAGCAGGTTGAGAGCCTTACACTCAGCATTCCCGATGTGAGGATTGACGAGTTACCTTTACAGTTGCAGCGACATACTACTGGTGTGCCTAGACGATGGACTCGTCTCTTGCGCATGATTGCACAAGCCGTGACGTGCTATCATGAGCATCACTAGACTAGGGTGCCCCCTAGCATTTTGAGTTTTTGGGTCATATGACCGATTTTGTCTTGGTTACAGAACATTATGTATGAACTATGAACAGCTTATATATATTTTGATTTTCGAGTTTTATTCTGGTTGAGTTATATGATCCATATGTACAATCATTGATGATGTGTCTCTTTTATAAATGTTGCAAATGTCTATCTAACACATAATTTGCTAATGAGTCGGTTAATGTGTTTAAGTTTCTGGAAATATGCTGGTATTGAATTGAATCAAACTGTCTTTCCAAAATCTTAACCCTTAGGAACATGCGATAAATAGCTGGATTGCGAATGGAATATATACCATTGAGTTGTAGTATTACGAGCTGTGAGTCTAGCCTGACAATTAGTCGGCGTATGCCACGTGTGATGGCATCAGAGAGTAGTTCTATCAACGCGCTATACTCAGTGATGTTATTCGTTGATTGCCCAATACACACTCCTCTGAAACTTACTAACTCGCCGCTTGGATCAAAAATGGCCCAGGCTGCGGAGGATAGGTTCCGCGAACTACGACTCGCTCCGTCGGCATATCCAACACATGTCTCCAGAAGGTTTGACATCTGCAACAAATGAAAAAGGTGGATCACTCGACCAGAACAAATACTTTTAGCGAAAACAAAATACAACAAAAGCATGCAGGTTACTATTTAAGCATAGTAACGCTTGAGGTACAACCCGTTGCGGGGCTGCGCCAGTGGAATTCTGTCATAATCCATTAACTCGTAGGCTCCTTTTGCTAACACCCTTTTAACAATATAGGGGCCCATCCATAAGGATTTGAATTTTCCTGCTCCCAATTTATCAGATTCTTGGTCATAAAGCAAGACCAAAGCACCTTCTGAGAAGACACGGGGTTTGACATTTTTGTCAAACTGCGCCTTGACTCGTTTCTTATGGGTTTCGTTAGCCAAAGCGGCGTCACGACGGGTTTCATCCAACTAGATTAATTCCAAGAAATGAGCCTCTTTTTCTGAAGTTCCGGGGAGGAGATCAATTGTGAGTTTAAGCGACGAAATTTCGCACTAGACTGGCAAGACTGCTTCCAGGCCATACACCAGTTGAAAAGGTGTGAACCCGGTCGCGTTCTTTACCGATGTTCGGTAAGCCCACAAGGCTGAGTACAGGGTTAGGTGCCACCTTCTTTTATGAACCCCGATCATCCTTTGCAACATACGCTTCAGGACCTTGTTGATTGCTTCAACTTGTCCGTTGGCTTGTGGATAATACGGGGTAGAGCTGTCGTGAGATAGCCCTAGCTTGGCAGCTAATTCGACCATCATGTGATTGCGAAAATGCGATCCATGATCTGTAACTATAGCCTGTGGTACGCCGAACCTGGCGACTACATGATTGAAAAAGAAAAGGGCAGCTGTTTCACCAGTGTTATCCAATGTAGGCATCGCCTCGGCCCATTTGGTAAAATAGTCAACAGCGACTATAATATACCCATGCCCCCCAGTCGAGGTGGGGTTACATTGCATGAAATCGATGCCCCATTTGGAGAAAGGCCCAACAACAACTATCAGCTTTAAAGGTGCGGGCGGTCTTCTGGTTTTGCTATCAAAAATTTGACAAGCATGGCAACTTTTGACTGCGATTATGCAATCTTTGAACATGGTTGGCCAGAAGTATCCTGCTCGTAAGATTTTTTGTGCTGTTGCATATCCAGATTGATGCCCCCCACATGCGCCTGAATGACACTCATTCAGGGCTTTTTCGGCCTCCTCATGGGTAAGGCACCTCCTCAGAACTGTATCGATACCACGACGGTAAAGTGTATCACCGACGATCATGTAGTCTTTTGCTTGGTATCGTATACGTTTCTGTTCAGAGTGAGAGGTGTTAGGCCTGAATTTTTGGGTTTGGAGATAAACTATGATATCTCCATACCACTCATCGCTTGTAGATATTAGAAACAAACTTTCGTCCACGATTGACTCTTCTGATGTTTCATCGTTAGACGACGATGGGAGATCGCACAATAATTCTGCGAAAACCAGAGCTTTCTTTGATTTGGACTTTACAAATTCCAGATCAAACTCTTGAAGGATCGCTATCCATTTTGAATATTTGCCCCCCAGCAACTGTCACGACAGTATATAAGTCATGGGGTTGCAATCTGATAAAATGGTAGTTTTCCGAAAGAGGACATAATGTCGAAACCTTTGAATCGCTTGAACAGCTGCAAGCGCTAGTTTTTCAACATAAGAATATTTACTTTCTGTATCATTTAAGTTTTTACTTAAATAATATATAGGATGTTCAATTCCATCGACTTCTTGAACTAAAACCATCGCAATGTTCGTATCCGCTGCAGCCAGATACAGGTTAAAATCTCTTTGATAGTCCGGGGCGTACATTAATGATGCTTTTACTAGACAATCTTTCAGAGCATCAAAGGAAGCTTGCGCCACCTGATCCCAGACAAAGGGTACATCCTTTTTCAAAAGACGAGTATAACCTTTAGCAAGTTCTGCGTAATTTGGAATGAACCTCCTCAGAAAGTTTGCTTTCCCTTGGAGTTTCTGAATCTGAAGCAAATTTGAAGGTGGAGGCAAATTAATGATTGCCTGAACCTTGCAAGGGTCGAGACGAATCCCATCCTTAGAGACTACAAAGCCAAGTAAACGACCAGAACCGACGCAAAAAAACACATTTGTGCGGATTGAGTCTTATCTTGCAGTGTCGGCAATGTAGAAATATCGCTCTTAAATGTTGCGGATGATCAGTCTGCTTTCGCGAATGAGCCGGAAGGTCGTCGAGATAAGGTTGAACTATGTTCTTGATGTCATGGAAGGAATAATTCATTGCCCTCTGAAATGTCGCCCTTGCGTTCTTCAAACCAAAGGGTAATTTTCGATAAGCGAATGTGCCCCATGGACAAATAAATGCAGTCTTTGACTGGTCCTGTGAGCGGATATTTATTTGATTATACCCGGAAAAACCATCCATAAATGAAAAGATTTCACATCCGGCGCATTCATCAATTATCTGGTCGATGAAGGGTGTAGGGTAGTTGTCCTTTGGACAAGCTTGGTTTACATCCCTATAATCGACACACACTCTGATCGTCCCTTGTTTCTTCATAACAGGGACAATATTCGATACCCAATCGGTTAGAGGAACCGGGTAGATGAAACCAGCATGGAGGAGCTTTTCAACTTCTGCTTTAATGGCAGCGGCTTTCTTGGGGTGCACCTGCCGAAGCCGTTGTCTTACTGGTTTGACATCAGGATACATTTTAATTTCATGTTCAACGATACTCGAGTCTATGCCTGGCATTTCATCATATGACCAAGCAAAGACATCTCTGAATTCGCGAAAAAGAGCGTTATATATTTCCAGTTCTGAAGGGGAACAACCTTTTCCGACTTAAATATTCTCTACAACATTTGTTTTAGTCGAGATATTTATGGCTATAGTCTCTTCAATATTGGATAAGTTTCGCTCGAAATCCACCGTATTTACAGTATTTGTTAGGAATTCAAAAACTGAAGGGTGATAAAGGTCACATTGAGTATCCTCTTCATATTCCAGAAGAAGGGAACGATGGTGGTGATCATTCCATGGTGCCCCCTCAATCAACATTGATTGTAGGATTCCTTCGTCAGTCCCATGTACTTTCGACCAAGGATCTAATGGGGTACCATATTCTCTAGACCTGTCTACCCAAACGCTTGACGAGCGTTGATTTGGGTTTGCCTCCCATGCTTGAAACATTGATTGCTACAATATTTCTAAAGGGCTTGGGGGCAAAACGATTGCATGATCCATGTCGACATTGTCTTTTGCGACCTTCGTGGAAGATATCATGTTGCAGGTTGCTACAAACGGTATATTTCCTATGTAAATAGGAGGTGGTAGCGCGAAAGTTCCCATCATTGTGGGGTCTTTCAATAGTCCTACTCCGATATCTTGTAGTGAATGGTTGCTCTCATGGATCATGGGAATGCTTCCTGTAACTTGTGAACCATTAGGGAGGAAGTTTTGTTGGTCGACGACCGTAATCCCTCCTTCAAACGGGAATGCGATCTTCCTAAAATAAGTCGACACAACAGCTGCCATGGCATAAATCCATGGTCTACCCAGTAGGATGTTGTAGTCAAGATTTCCATCGATGACCTCGACATCAATTTCCACTGTTTTTCCTCCCAGTTCAACCTTCAAGTTATTAAGGATACCGTACGGGGTATAAGTCCTTCCGTCGAAAGCTTTTAATGTTGTCGAAGATCGCGACAAGGTTGGAGATCCTAATGTTTTCCAGCAACTCATCGACATAATACATGTAGATGCCCCCTCATCAATAATTGTTCGGTGAACAGTTTTGTTGAGGGCTTTCACTTGAATAAGGAAAGCTAGTTGAGCTGGTAACTGAGGATCGTATCCTTTGTGATCAAAGGATACAAGATTGGAATCCTTAGGATCAACCCCACCAATAGCCGATAACAAAGCCTGCCTTTGGGATGGGCAATTTTGTAATACTTCAAGAGTCGACATAGCGGATGGCGATTGGGCCAAATCTTCTACTATGTTATAATGCTGCGCCGCCCTGGCGCGAGGATTAAACGTCGACTTGTGTACTACTCCCTTTGGCGGTTTTATTGTTAATTCAGGAATGATGGGCGGTACAACTTTTGTCAAACTACTTGGTTGATCTTTACCTTTGTCGTTCGACAGTTGAGGATTCCCGTAATCTTTGTTCCTTGTCGAAATCAAAGCATCATTCTGCTGTTTTGAAACCGACAACATAAGCACTTGCGACGGGGAAGCATTTCCACTATCAACCAGATTTTGACCTAGGTTGGGAAATGGATCAGTTAACACAGCTGGGTTTTGGGAACTTTTAAAGAACCTCTTTAACTCAGCTTTGAATGGACAATTCCTTGTATAATGATCCTCGTCATCACATATTTGACATGGATAATTTGGTTTCCCTTTCCCAGGAGGGTTTGAAGAATTCTTTCCAGGGGATGACTCACCCTGTTTCTTCTTCTTCCCTTTGTTTTGCTTCTTCTTGCTTCCTGGTTGATTGGTTTCTTTGCCTTTATCTGCTGATACGGCATTTACTTCCGAAGCAAGAATTTCTTCTTTTGCATTTTGATTCGAATTCTTACGGGCTTTCTTAGACAAAGCCTTTGTCGATTTCGTGTTTGCCGTGCCAATCACGCCATCACTGGCATGAGAGTCACTATTGGATTTAGGAGGAGGAGGAATTGAAAATTCCGGTCTAGGGGCGTCAGGTATTTTGTCGTAGAGCGTGCCAGACTGAGTATAAACTAAGTCTAGATACTGCGCACGAGCGATAACTTGCTCCTCTGTTACGACTCCCCCCTTTGCCACATCTTCCGTTATAGTAGGAAGTAACGACTTTATAAACCATTCAGCTAACAGCTGATCGGGAACGTATGTTTTAACCATCCTACGATGACGACGCCATTCATGTATATGATCGGATATATGAGTAGCAGTTGTCTGTTTAAAGTTGGTTAATATTTCTGTTCCCGTTTCATACCTTATCGGTAATTGAAAATGGGTTAAGAAAGTCGTGGCTAGGGAGCTAAAATTGTCGAAAGAGGCTCTAGGTAATTCAATATACCATTTAGCCACTGGACCTGTCAATGTCCTCTGAAAAAGGCGAAGCCTTATCGAATCATCGTTCGGGGTGTTCGACGAACACCACAGATGAAAAGTCATCACGTGATTCGATGGGTCTTCACCTGGATTTCCATTGAATTTAGGAATGTCAGATGGAAGTTTGTGAGGAATCGCTGGCCACCAAGGGGCATAAGCAATCGGATCGTTGGTTAACCGTTGTAAATCGGGTAACTCTAAAGTTGCCACAAATGGCAATTGTTGATTCAGGTTAGGCGAAGCATAACCAGGGTACGATGGAATCGCTTGAGCAGTGGGTCTTTGCATACCAGCATAATGTAATTGATGTTGGTATGACTGATACGGTTGGTGGACTTGACCACTATAAAGTGGTTGGTTTTGACCATTTTGAATATACGGTTGTCCACTGTTCGCAAAGATCTGCTGCTCAGAACCTTGGTACACTTGCTGGAATTGTGGTTGTTGGTATTGCACTAGCCATGGTTGTGAAGCCATGTTCTGTTGCGCTATGCTAACCATTGGACCAAGGTGTGGGGTAATTGTACCCGTTTGGACCTGTGTCGACCCACCAGTTGGCGATTGTGGTTGTGACCCATGGTCAAGGGGCTGTTGCATTACAACCTGAGAAATCTGAGGTTGACATGCAACAGGCATCGCTTGAACTTGTGACACTGTTACAATAACCGGTGTGGTTGGGATGTTCGTCATAGGTACACACTGTTGCATAGTATATACAACCCTTGGTTGTTGAGGTAGCGTAGGTACCCAACCACTTGATGTAATTCCAGTATAACCTGAATATTGTTGTGAACTCCCGTATGGATACCCTCCCGGAGGGGGTAATGAAAGGGCATACTGCCCCCCATACGGTAGCAATCCGGAACTCAAGGGGATTGATTGCCCTTGGGGACTGGATGGCCCAAATTGACCTCCAAATGGATCAATCTGGTGAGTCTCAACATAAGAGTTGCCGGATATTATTCCGGATGAACAAACTGGAACAGACCACACTGTCGAAATAGTCCCTTGGTGGACTCCTTCTAGCTGTTGCGAGCTAGTCGGGACAGATGGTATGCCGGCAAACATTGTCAGAGTGATAGCAGGGGCTTCCGCTGTCACTGTGTCATTCGACACAGTCCTAGATGTTGACGGTTGCTCAGACATTTTAAGTCTATCCAATAGATTACCTAGCGATTCTACAGGAACTTCCACTTGTGGTGGATTAACTTCTGATGAAGGAAATAGAGTGACCTCGACTCCAAAATGGGTTGGAGTACTTGCTTGCGGGTCCTCTGCAATTTCCTCTATCGCAATCAAACCAGGTGGAAGAGGAAGACCGTCAGGTCCGTAAAATATTTCCGGTGCCGAAGAAGGGGTTGTTTCGACAGCGACAGTTGTTTGAGGAGCAAGACTCTCTGAACCGGTTACGGATGGAACTGGTTCAGTTACACAAGTGTTTGCCCCCTAACTAGGATCAGTATTACTGTCCCTCTATGGTTGTTGAACTTCTTCTATAGTGGCAGGGTTTCCAGAAATGTTTGGAGTAACCGGAATCTCAGATGTAGTTGGAACACTTGTTCTAACTTTGATAGGAGATTTTGAACCGGTTAAACGAGTTCACTTTGTCCGTACTGTTTTCGATTCCGGAGACAAAGACGGTTGACTCGTAAGTCTCCGCGAACGACGGGGTTTCAATTGACTTTCTTCCACGATTGCGGATTACTCGATCAACCAAAATATTAAAAGGGGAAATTTGTGTTTCCGAACTGAATGAATTTTATTAGACGCTTTAGACACAACCTGCTTTTTCACTTTTAAAGAGTCGAGAAAAAGCTAAAGATGACTCTAGTCTCCTTCGATGTTTTAACGAGCCCGAAGTGACAAATTCTCGGATGGACTTTTTCTGTTATAGAGTCTGAAAAAGGCCAAAAGAAACTGCTCTGGAGATCTAGGCAGAGGGTGTGCCAAACTTTTCGCAAAACCACAGAATACGTTTTACGGTACAGGTGGTCGATCTTCGTGAATGCTGTGTTCATTGCATTGCGATCAGTAGGGCGGCCGACACGGTTTCCTAAGGATAAAAGATATATGCCTACAGGGGTCTCCCAATATATACGCGACGGTACGTGGGAGCACAAATCCGTATTAGCGCTACCGTCTCTCAGGAGGAATCACCCACCTTCTTCGAGATCGACAGTCACTATGTTTAACGACGCCGGAACACGTCTCTAGCCTAGACCTCTATGTTGTGCGTTATGTTACAAAGCGTTGTTAGGTTCATTCAGTTTATTTTAGGTTGATCTTTTTAAAGTTTGCCTTTCAAGGTTCACCACGAGATGTATGATACAAATTCCTAAATGCAGTCTAAGATGATAAGCAAGCTTTATTATCTTTCAACTTTGAAAATCCTAGCTACTAAGGGAAAAGAGAGCGACTATCTTTTCTCAAAGAGCAATCAGCACACTCTAATGCACTTTCCCTAAATCCAACATGCAAACTATCAAATGAAAAATGCACAATGCAGGTGTTTGTTTTCACTTTCTTAGTATAAATGCCTACAAAGAAAGCTTTTTGCACAACTTTGAATTTGCTTTTACAATGATCAAAATAAACAAGTTCACTTTCTTCGAAATCAACAAGGGTAGAAGAGATTACAATCACTTTGCGATTTTCGAAATAAAGACTTGTTTTGATACTTTGAAAGAGACAAATTCAAACCAATAAGCAAAAGTAAAACTATAATCAATCTGAACAAACAGCCAATGAACTCTCTTCTAAGATCACTCTCAATCAGATCCGAATCAAAGGCTACAGAAAGACTACTTTACTTATGCAAAGGAAGACTGTAAATGACACCACAAACACATAAAAACATTCACAATCTTTTTGTACAAAAATGGGGCGGAATTCAGGCAAAGAAAAGGGTTATCAGGCTAGTACCTATGCTGGTTAAAGGCTGCAAAAAACAGAGATCAAAACAGGGCAACAAAGGACAAAGAACCCCAGCTGCTCAAGGCCACACTGGTTCAGCGCAGGTCCAACACTGTCAGTTTGACATTCAGCGCAGGTAACCCCTTCGGGACCTGCGTTGAAATGTAGACCGCCTTCACAGTGCCTGCGCTGAAGAGAGAAACTCTCGTTTCTCTTGGTTTCTGGGTCACAAAATGCTCAAAAATCAACTGTTTCAGGCCAAATCAGAAACACAAGCAAGGTATAAACAGAGGGATGCTTTGATAGGGTACTAAAGACTATCACAAGGATCAATCAAATCATTTGTGGATCTAGTTTAGATCATAGACAAGTCCAACATACTGGATCAAAGCAGCAACTTTTACTTTGCATCCGGGAAAGATGCGGTTCAAGAATTGCTGTCAAGTCTATGAAGTAAACAAATGACGGAAACATAAATGAAATGAATAAACAAGTTTATCCCCAGCGGAGTCGCCAATTTGTTGTGGGGAAAAATGCCTATGCAGGACGATCCTATCCACCTAAGGTGTGACAGCGCCTTAGCAACAAACGAATACAACTACTATGATTTCTTCCTTTATGAAATATGAAAGAGGGGAGATTGGTAGACTTACCGTTGTCTTCCGGTTGTCCCTCGATCTAGATCCTCTTCTCTTTGTGTGTCCACAGCTACTTGCCTCCTCGCTTGATCAAGAGAACAACTACTTGAATCCCACGAGATCACAAGAGAACAGCTACCTGTGACAAGAGAACAACTACTTGCGACAAGAGAAGAACACAATACAAAGGAAAATATACATATTCATAAATGATTCAGGATTAGAAGTAAATCAAATATACTAATGCAATTATACAAAATACACCAGCATATAGGAAAGAATCAAGATAGCTTTATTGAAAGTAACAGGATTCAGGAAGAGATACAACCCATAGGGCTCCAACCCAGCATCTCCTTCCCAGCAGAATGGAATTCTTTCTTCAGCTCCTTTCAAAGCATAACACACCCAATGTTTCTAGCCACAAACCAACAACAATTCTTTGCAAATACCAAATTCCAGCCTCCCTTGACCTCATGGAGAGAGATCTATATATAGGGATATTGGAGAGAGGATGAGTCAGCTTGAGACTGGTCTGAGACTGACTAGTGTCCTCTCTCACTTCAGTTCTTGAGTCCACTTGGAGGTTCTTGCTTCCACTTGGAGATTTGGAACCTCTTACTCATCACCAGTCGAATTCCTTGATCCAAGTGTCATTTTGGAAGCTTCCTGGGCATTGACACCTTGAGGAATGACTCTGCCACTTGTCCAAACTCTCTCAGCGCAGGTAGCCTTCTTTGCAGTTGACATTCAACGCAGGTAGACAGTGGAGTAGTTGACATTCAGCGCAGATGCTCAGTGGAGCAGTTGACATGATCCAGAATTGCCTTGTTTTTGAGTGTTTTCAGGTGGAGAACTTTTTGTGAATTGCTGTGGTTGCTTGGCCTTGTTCCTCTAGGGGTAGGAACAACATGTTTAGGGACTTTGGATCCCTTAGATTATGGACATTTCATGCTCAATGTTGCCAGGCACAAAAATGCCTATAACAGTCAGGCTGCATGTGAGGCCATTTGGATGCAGAAGATTCTAGTGGGATTGTTTGGTCAGAGGATGGATCCAACCGTGATCTACTGCGATAATCAAAGTTGTATCAAACTCTCTGAGAATCCAATTTTTCATGACAGGTCCAAGCACATTGATATCTGATATCACCATCTTTGAGACTCTGTGGTCAAGAGGATCATGTTGTTGCTGTATGTTTCGACCGAGGAATAGGATGCAGATATTTTGATGAAGGCATTGTCAAAATGCAAGTTCGAGTTCCACAGAGACAAGATTGGGGTTACTGATAATCCCTTTCTTGTTGAGAGGGAGTGTTAAAAATAGCAACAAGAAATTCTAAATATAGAAGTGCTAAATTTAGTACTACTATAAATAGCATTTTGGGATACCTTCATATTTTAGTTAGTCCCTGAACTAAAATACAGAAGTAAAATTAGAATTTGATCTTAGCAGTTGTTTGTAAAATAATTAATTAATTCACCATGAGTTAATTAGTTGTAGAAAATCAAACATGAAGTCTATGTGGGGACATGCAACAGTTTCTCCATTGATTGAGGAATTTATCCATCAGTTAAAGAGATAAGGATGAGTTGTAATATTGAGTTGTAATTAGTTGGCTCAGTTAACTGAGTCAAGTCCAGTTAGATTAATTCAAACAATTTGTTGAATTAATTGTGAGTTCATTTAGTTAATGCATGCATGCATGTAACCACTGTACTTCAAATAACTAAATATTCTCTCATAAATAACTCATGCATGTCAGTTCAGACAGAGACTTAGTTGAGATCAGATGGAGGGGTAGTGTACTATTAGTTGCTAGAATATTCCATTGTGAATATCTCTTACATGTAGAAGGAATTCTTTCCTTGAGGATTGTGCAATTACCTCTTCAGGTTTTGTGAGTGTGATGAGGCCAATTCACACACGTGACATCATTGGACCCCAAGAAAAATTGCGCAAGGAAATTGGAGGCTTGGAGGGCTTGAGGAGGACATATACTGTGTCTATTCAGTCTGTGACATGTATTGTTTGATTGCAGAGAGAGCAGGATAGCTTGAGAGCTGATTGTTTTTGTAACTTGAACATATTTCCACTTGTATGATAATACAGAGATTGGAGTTTTAGGCTGAGGCTTTCCCCGGGTTATTTCTTCTATGTTATGTATGATTAATTTCTCATTCTCAGTTATATGTGTTCTCATTGATCTCGCTCATGTTCGATTAAGCTTCCATAAAGTTTGTTGTAGAAGTAGATCTTGTATTTTGCTTTAGTATATTGCATAATCTGTTGATCTACAGGGGGAATTTCTACAAAATGGGCCTCAACAATTTTTAACTAATTATTTATATGGTTATTTTTTTTGGTTGACATTTAATGAATATTAATTTTATTATTGTTTGAGGATGTGACATACTTACACACGTTCCTCATACTGGATTGTAGATTAAACTCTCTTCTATTTTTACTTATTTATTTATATGGTTTTTTTGCTTTTTTGTTTTTTTGTTTTAGTTGACATCAGTTAAAATTATTTTAATAATTTTTTGAGGATGTGACATACTTTCACATAACTAGATTGTAGAATGAGTCTCTCTTCTATTTTTAATTATTTATTTATATGGTTATTTACTTTTTATTTTTTGGTTTTGGTTGACATTAGCGAACATTATTTTTATTATTTGTTTAGGACAATGACATACTTACACATCCCTCATACTGGATTATAGAATGAGCCTCTCGATGATTTTTAATTATTTGTTTATATGGTTATTTAATTTTTGTTTTTATGTTTGTTTGTTTTGGTTAACATTAGCGAAAAATATTTTTATTATTTTTTGAGGACGTGACATACACATTTCCCTCATATTGGATTGTAGAATGATCCTCTCAGCTCAATAACAATAGGGGTAACAACAACAATCCATGGCTGAGAAGAAAACCACCAAATGATCAAAGGCCTCCTACACCACTTGAGTTTGCCAGTATGATTGATGATCCTGTTCCTTTTTGCAGACCTTGTGAGAGTTTTCATGAAGAGAGTACATGTGCCTTTGCTAGAAGGATCTTGGAGGAAAGTAGAAATCAACGGGATAATAAAGCGAGTCAAGATAACTCCGAGGAAAGTCGATGTGCCGATATGATATCTTCAACTTTTTCTATCAATAATTTCAATGAATAAAAATACCCCATTACTCAGGCATATGGTGAAAAGCCATCTCAAGAGAATATTCTAGAGCTTGTAAAGAGTAAAGGCTACCCAAGGAGAGGTAAATATCAGAGTCAAAATAGACAAGTTCCTATCAAAAGGTATAAGTCTGGACTAAAGGTAGATTTGGCAACATGGATCAATAACATTAAGATGTCAGTTCTGGTCTTAGAATTACTGAAGATCCCGTCAAAAAGGGCCTCATTATTTAAAGCCTTAGGCATTTCTCAACAAGAAAGATTTTATACTCAGCCTAAAGATGAAGAAATCATATTAAAATACTTAAACTTCTATATGACTAATTAAGACCATCAACCTTTCTTCTTGACACTGAACCTAAATTATCGTTTGCTCCATAATTGCATGCTTGACTTTGGTGCATCTACAAATGTTATGACTAAGAAAGTTATGGAACAATTAAAGTTAAGAATCTTTAGACCTTATCATAACATTTGTTCTATGGATTCTAGAAAAGTTGAAGTCCTTGGTGTGGTCAAAGATTTACAGGTAACCTTAGTTGATTACCCATACAGGACCATCACAATGGACATAACAGTGATTGATGCAACAGATATATGGGGAATGCTCCTTTCTAGGAAGTTTGCAGCCAATCTTGGTGGTTATATTTAAATGGATCTATCTTACGCCACTATTCCAGCAGCGACAAGAGGCATGTTTAGATTATACAGAGAAGGTATCATGTGGGAGTTCCAAAGAGATTGGAAAATGGTGATGAATTCATGTGACAAGGTCATCCACCACACTGCGAGTTAGAATTTGTTTAGCCGGTCTATCATTTTTCTTCATTCCACCGCCCATCCCCTCCTCCGACCAAAAAGAGAAACAAATTCTAGTTTGACAAGGATATGCAGCACAGTGATGAACAACTACATCGATCGAAGAGGGTCAAATTGTGGCAGGGGACATCTGATAAGCAACCTATTGATCTACCGGTCAGTCAACATATGTCCGTGATTGATCCACATCAATGACATATGATGCCATATGGCATTGTTTTGTATAGTATCTCTAACCCTATGCCCCTTTATTTCATGTCATTAGATAGTTTTATTTCATGCATTTATATTATGTCTTTTATGTTTCAGTTTGTTAGAGTAAAATTTTCTATTCCGACAACATTTATGCGTGATTATTTCCATTTTGAATGGATATCTATTTGATGGAATTCTGTTTTCTTAGGTGCAGGATTCTAGGATTCTCACGTTACTTCTTGGAAGTAATGCGTCCCCATATGGAGTCAGATGTTGCACAATTTTTGTCAAATTTCCAAGGAAGCAGAAGTACCAATTTTTTCAACGTGATTGGATCATCTATCAACAGTTTATGTGTGATTGTAAATCCATTCTGCAAGTTATGTAATGTAAATGCTGCTAATAAGACCATGAATGTATGTAAAAACCTAGTTAAGCCTATTATTTTGATGAGAGTTTCATCCTAGAAGTGTTTTCATCTCACTGACTCATCTATGTTTCTAAACACAGATGGTCGGCAATGTTTTTCCCTCCAACCTCACCCTATAGCTAAGGTGGAATTCTTTGTCAAAGTCTTTGGTGAGTCCTAACGTTCTAGTTGAGTCTTATGTAAAATTGATTCGAGAATAATTTAAGCTAGTTGGCTAATGTATTTTATTACAAATCACTTGGCCTACTAGATCATATTGTGTTGCAGATTGGGTATGCAATTTGAGGGTCTGAGCCAAATGAGTATTCTCCCTTTGAGGGTTGAATTGTAAAAATTCTCATGTAAACAATATTTTAATGCAAGGTCTTTCATACTTAAACACCATGGTTAAAATATTAGAGGGTGGAAAAAATAATTAATCCCCTCAAATGTCAATTTATTATTTTTTCTTGCAAAAATAATTAAATCCTAAGCAAAAAAATTAATTAATTAAAGTCAAATTTAAATGTCTTAGGAAAATTAATTTCTCCAAGTGAAAAATTCGTGGGTCTTAAAATAATTAATTTTTGGATGTCCTCCACCAAGGAAATATTGGATATTTCAACAAAAAATGGACTCTTGGACCTTGATGGTTATGTCAAAGTCATTTTTTTGAGGAAATTAGCTCAAAATAATTAATTTTGAGCTAATAAAAATAGAATTAAATGATAAATCCGAAATTTCCTCAAAAATAAAAATTCAACGGCTAAGATTAAAAAATGATCAAGTAATTTTTGACGGCCAAGATTATTTTGACAAAGATCAAACTAACAGTTATTTTCCGTTTGGAGGATTTATCTATAAATTAGAGAGTCATTTGAGTCTCTACCCATCTGATTTATGGCTAAGGAATTTCTGCTGAAGATTTTATGTAACACTATTGTTCCAATGGGAACTTTTATTTCTACCATAATAAACACTTTGGGTGCAATTCAAGGTGTTCCATGTTCATTGATTTGTGGTATGCACTGACTATAGACTTTCCTATGTTGCGCTGAGAAATGATAATATCTATTTTTTTCATTAAATGGAGGTAAAATCATTTTATTGATAGTTTTGGGATAATATTAGGTGATTTGATTCGCCATATGATTAACAGATTTTATTGAGATAAACACATAGTGTTTGCAGGTACTTTAGTCCTTGGTCTCCAAGTTCACAAACTATGGGCAAGGATCAACTTGGCTTGGATCCTGAATATCTATGTGGTGGATTTAATCTTTGCTAAGGTTATAGTGTGCATTGAGTTTCTAAATTTATTTTAGCCATTTATCAAAGAAAATATCTATATAAATTCTATTTCTCAAAAAATTATTTTTCAAAACCCTTGTATATTTGTAAAATAATTTTATAAATTATTTTTGCTAATTGGGGTTTGAGATTTTGTATATATTTAGGGTTTTGGGTGTTTTATTTTCATTTTTGTAGGTGAAGCCAAGAGAAGAAGCTGAAGTAGAGCTAGATCTAGGCCCTTGAGGGTAAGATCTAGTCTCTAGAATTTTTTGCAAGGTTGAACATTAAAATTTTGCAGCAAATTTTAGATCTGAAGGAAGAATTTTTTTTTATTCTTTTTATTTTTTTTATTTTTTATTTTTTATTTTTTCTGAAGCCGAGTTTTCGAGTTTAGGCCTCCCGGGCCTAGATCTAGCCCCTCTAGGGCTAGCATCCCCTTACTCATCCTCTGCGTCAGCCTAAAAAGGCCCAACGGTAGCCTTTTAATGCTATTTAAGGTTGGCCGTGAGCCCTAAGGGCTTCAACCTTCCTTCCTTAGCCATGCGCTAAGGTTTTAGGCCATTTTTGGCCTAGCCATGGCTATGAAAGGCCTTGACCTCTGTCAGAAGCCTTAGACGACTGCCCTTAGGGCTAGCCGTGGGCCTTTAGGCCCCAAAACCCTAACCATTTTCCCTCAAACCGTATCTGTCCAGCCTTGTAGGCCTTTCTCCCTCCAACGTTGACTTTTCTTGGCCTTCTCCTTCCTCATCAACCCTTTCCTCAACCTCCTAGCCTCCTTAGCCCTCAACGCTATCCTTATTAGGCCTAGCATTGGCCCTCCTTGACCCTAATATTCCCTAAAGTCATATTTGATTTTTCTAGACTAAATACTTGGTGGTTTTGCAAGTTTTTTGGCCTCAAAAGATCTATTTTTCAGGTGGCAACTTGATCCCAAAGTTTCAACAAATTTTGACCAAGGGATCTTCAAGGCCTTGGGCCTAGGGTTTGCTCTCTAAACCCTAGCTTCTCACTGTTTTACCATTGTTGTAATTTTAGTTTATAACATTGATATCATAAGCCCTAAAATCACATTTAAATTGCTCAAAATAACTCAAAATTGTAAAAATTTGATTTTTCCTAAATCTTGACCACTTGGGCATAAAGGATCTAGCCTATATCTAGAGTTTTGTTTGCTATAATTTTCTGCATAAAACACTGAATAAATTCGAAAATTTTATGAATAACACACTCTAAAAGGCCTAAAACTTGATTTTTCAATTTTGGTAAATTTTTCCAAGTTTTGGGTTAAATTTGGCATTGGTTCAAGCATTAATAACTCACTGTCCATGCACTTTCCTTACTGTTGTAATTAACATTTCAGATCTAATATAACAGTGGAAAAATACATCTTAAGAGGGCTAGTACCTTTGATTCTTGAGTTGTCTAAGGTTATCTCGTAGTTGGGTTTCTCTTATGACATTGGGCAAGCATATACACTTTGAATTTCATATCTAAAGTGAATTTACTTGCTGCTGTCATAAGTCTCTTACTGCTGTCATAATAGTCACTTATTTCTCATAAAAGGATCATTGGAACATAAAGTGCATAAGTGTTTTCATAGTTCTATATTTTGTTGTTACTTGTTCCTAGCATTTACATTGTGGAAGTGGCTAACATTGTGTTTTTCTTGTGAGTTTATGTGCTATAAGAATTCATATTTCACATCTAATAGGCTCACTCACTAAAGCACTTAAATCATAAATCATCTTGGTGATAAGTCTCTTGGGCATATTGGTATCTTGTGAATCCGGTTGAGTTTCTCTTAATAATTGGCATTGAGTAATAAGATCACACATAATCTTGTTTGGAAACATCTTTGGTAATTGTGATTGGCATCTTATAACTTTGTGGCTAATTGATAAGTGGATAAATTTCTCTAATTTCTTGTCAAGAATTGGTTAAGCATCTTGTGGATTAATCTATAGTTGAAGCTTGCACTTGTATCTTTAAACACTTATCTTGTTTAAGATTGTTATCTAATCATTGTTAAGTACTCTTGCTACAAGATAATTCACATTAAGTACTTAAATAACATAAAATAATCTTAACACAAGATAATTTCACTCATAATCCTTGCACAAGCATCGTAGGACTTAGTTTGCATTAATAACTTAATGCTAAGCATAAGCTTAGTTGATAGACTCCTAGGGAAATCCTTTTCCAATTAGCTTGAGGAATTAAACCCTTCTATGTGGTTAACATAATGACCTTGCAGTCATTAGAGCCATAGTCTCTGCAGCGTTGGAGGCACTGGGTGGTTGGAACACAGGGGGAGGTATCATTAATTGGGCCCCTACTTCCCACTGGCTTCCATTTCACAGCCTACTCTGACGGCTGTTTCTCAAAAAAGTTAAGGGAGAGGTTCAACGTAGACTAGGCACTTAATCTAAAATTAACCAACTCCCTTGCGTCACACCTAATTCTTAGGAATTACATCTCATATAGGTTAGTCTATCATATTAATAAGTGAGTGCCCATCTGGTTACTTGGTCTAAATTTATAATAAGAAATAATTGTGACTCCATAAGGAACTAGTCTCATCTATAAATCTAATTAAATCCTTAAGTCTTACTAATTTTAATCAAGTAGCTAGGCCACTCATCCATGTCTCCCAAGCAAGTTGGTTCCCAATTTGTTTTCCTTTACCACATTCCATAAGGACTACCACCCATAGCCTATTGTTAGGAGACAACTAGAACACAGTGGAAAGGGATCAGAGTGATAGCCGTTGCCCTGAGCGGTTGTCATGGTGCCTATACAATCCGGGCGACAATAGGTGACATGAGTAGAGCTTGACCTACTGTGCATATAACATTGTCACCTATAAGTTTGTACGAATCCCAGATTGATAATTAAGGTTGGTATCCCTAGGAGTCTTAACCTTCTTGGTGAGATACTAGGGTTCATTAGGCATCTGCTGCAAATTTTTTGAAGTGTTTGATTTTTGCTAGTCTGCCACACCATAACTCATAAGGAGTTTAATCACTATTTAGTCTAAGATGAGCCTTGCTGAGAATAACCACTGTTGACCCAAAACCTCTATTGAACATTCTTTTATGTCATCACTGCTTTGGGTATTTGCTGCACTGACTTGTTTTCTCTCTCTACAACTCCATTTTGACGGGAGTTTCTGCTACGGTAAACTATCTCTCGATACCATTTGTCTTACAGAATTTATCAAACTACTTTGAAGTGAACTCACCTCCATTTTCTGACCTGATGCTTTTGATTTTACTTGGTTTAATTCTCACCCATAACTTTGAATTCTTTAAACTTCTCAAAAGCCTTAGATTTCTCTCTAAGAAAGGAAACCCATATCATTTTGCTGAAATATCATTAGCATGAAGTATAGCTTACTTGTGGGTGATTGTGTTCTGGATGGTACACACAAATCCATGTGTACCAGCTGTAATGGTTTTGCTGAAGAGTTTTCCTTTTCCTTGAAAGGAACTCATGCTTGATTTCGTAGCTGACAATATTTGAAAATAATGTTTTCTCGTTTTATAAGCCTGGGAAGGTCCTTGACTACATTTTCTTGCTAAGCTTGAAAATATGGTCAAAGTTCAAGTGTACAAGCCTTTTTTTCCATAACCATCTCTCATTTGTCTTGGTCAAACAACACTCTTTTGTCTTCTCTTTCAACACATAGACATTGTTGTCTATTCTTACAGCCTCAACAACTATCTCATCTGTGCTTGTGGACTTGATTTGACAATTTTTGGCTTTAAAACCACATGATACCTTTGATCACACATCAGAGACACACTCAACAGATTATGTTTCATCACATCAACATATAACACCTTTCTGGCTTTACCTTGGCCATTTGATAGACTAGCCACTCTTTTTGCAATTATTTTTCCTGGAGCATTGTTTCCAAAGGTCGCATTACCTTTTCCTATAGGTTTCCAAGTTAGGAACTTACTTTGATCTCCTGTCATGTGCTTGGAACAACCACTGTCCACATACCAATGGTTCCCACCATTGTGAGCATACAAGGCAATGTCACATTGCTCTGATTTCTCTTTCTCTTTCTAGACTTTTCGATTCTGTTCAATTTGCTCAATAACTCGTTGTGTCTTCTTTTCTTTAAGCTTGCAATTAACTTCTATATGCCCAAAATTTTGGTACTTAAAGCATTGTACTTGATAATTCACGAGAGAAAATGAATTATTATACCCGGGTTTGATTCTTCTCTTGGATCTGAGCTATCTGTAAGAGAGATTAGCCCTACAATTTGCTTCTCTATGGCCATAATTGGTGCATGTGAAATGATACCCTGGGAAGATATAGTTGTACTTGGATGGCTTCCTTGTCCATTGAGAAAATTTTTGGGCAGTTCGATTTGCATGGACAACATACTCCCTTTGCTGCTGCTGATTTCTCTTTTGCTAAGTAAGTGTCTCTTGCTGTTGTGCAATCCTTTATTTTTCTGAAACAAAGGTAATTTCCTTTGTACCCTTTAATTCAGCTACTGCGCTAGATTCAACATCAAAACCAAGACCAATTCAGTCTTTGGAGATGCATTGAGCCTCCATAATTTCATTTAAATTTTCTGTCCCTTTGTTGAATTTCTGATTGAAGTTGAGTTGTGTTTTAGCCTTTTCAAGCTCCTTCTTCAACAACACAATTTCTCCTTCCAACTTCTCACATATTTGAGTTTTTTAAATCAACTGTTGGTTCAAGGTTTCTTTGCTTTTCTTACCTTCCTTTAACTGCTGAAGTAATGGATGAACAATCTCAACCTTTTCCTTTATCAAAGATTCTTTCTGGGTTTTGTTTTTATTTCTCAGCCTCTCTATTTCCTCAATTGCACTTACTGGTTCTCCTTCAATATCAACCTCTCCTACATCATCATCAAAGTTAATAGCCTCAACTTGCAGATTTTCAATGGCCATCAACATGAATTCCTTAGGGCTCTCATCACTCTGTCCTCATCTGAAGATTGGCTGGGCTCACTTTCATAGGAGCTCTCATCTTGAGCATGGAGACCTCTCTTATTGGCCTTATTTATGTCCTTTTGAACCTTCTTAAATTTTTCTTTAGGATCATAGTCATTTTTCTTCTTTTCAGGACACTTTGATGCATAATGACCAACTTGACCACAATTAAAACATTTAAAGGGAAACTTACCTTTATACTTTCCTGATCCTTGCTTGAGCCTCCTCACAAAGTTAGCTTCTTCTTCATCTTATTCACAATATGTGTCAGCATGCTCATCCTTGCAATTCTTTTCTGCTTTGAAGGTTGATTCTTTGGCTGCAGACTTTCCTTTAGAACTCCTCATCTCATAGGAAGTGAGTATTCCAAGGAGTTGATCTAGAGTGAGAGTGTTCATATTTTCCATTTATTCAATGGATGACACCTTGGGATTAAACCTCTTAGGAAGATATCTCAACACTTTTTTAACTACCACTTATTCATCTAGCTTCTCGCCAAACCCTTTAATGGTGTTCACAACTTCATCAACTCTTTGAAAATACTTTGCAATATCTTCATCATCATGCATGTTCAATGATTCAAATTTGATCCTAAAACCTTGGAGTTTAGTTTTCTTTACTTTGTTGTCTCCTTCATAGCAACTGCTCATCTTCTCCCAGATTGCTATGGTAGGTTCTCAATCCATCACCTTGAAAAGTTTTGATTCAGGTAGGCCAACAAGAAGAGCATGCATTGCTTTAACATTGCATGTGAAATCTAACTTCTGATCTCTAGTAACCAATGCTGGAGGTCTTTGATATTCTTCTTCCACAACATCCTACACATCAACTGCAAGTGATTGAATGTAGGTCTTCATCCTCACTTTCCAAAACACATAGTTTGTTCCATTGAACATAGGTGCCTTATTGATAAAACCTCCTTCCTGATTTTCATGGTCCTTGATCTTTCTTCTAACTGTTAGACTGATTAGAAATGACCTTGCTCCGATACCAATTATTGGAAACTGGGACAATACTGAGAGCGGGGCTGAATCAATATTGTAGCAATTTTACCAACTCTAAAATTTACTTTTACTTTGTGTGAGAACAATAAGACAATACAAGCACTTTCAATAATAACCAACAATTATAGTAATCAACAGAACCATGCAAAGAACAAATAAATTCAGAATTGCTTCTCCATTTTATTAATAAGGCAAGCTACAACTTGTAATTACAAAGTTCTGGCTACAGCCAACATGAAGCTACAACTTCCTAGTTTATCAACTACAACTAAATGGAGCTGCAACCCCAACTATTCTCTAGCACCCACTGGGAGGAACACCAACACCTGATTAACAACCTACAACTTGCTTTGACAGCCATTGTTCCAACTTTCATCCATATTCTCACTAGGATCAATGACTCCCTTCTCTGCTTTAAAAAATAAGTGAATCCCTCAAACACCAACACCTTCAACAATCTTTTGAACACTGAAAACATCATACCAACACCTCGCTGCACCAGAATATCTGTCTCAAAAACTCGTATTCATTCTACTTGATCAGGCCTGCTTATAAATAATTTTTGCTTGATGTTTTTGCCTTCTTTCTATTTTATTTGATCGCTGCATGCTTCCTTATTTTTGCCTTTCACATGTTTATTTCAGTCCTCTACACTTGTTCACCAAGTTCTCAGACCTTAACCAACCTTTTCTGCTAGTTAAACTAAGTTTATTTGCATATTTTAGCTAATCTAGATTTTTTACAGGTTTTAGTAGTGCTTCGCTATCTTTATCCACTGTTTAATTTTGGATTGACTACCAAAAAATGCAATTAAACTAGTAGTTCCATTGTTCTGCCTTTTAGCTCCATTTCTCTCATCCCTTTACTTGTTTTGTTGCCATAACACTGATCTCCATGACCACGACCTAATGCTTTGGGCGCTAAGCCCTTTTGAGCTCTAGGCGAGCCAATTTTCTTTGTCAATAGCTCCGCGCCCTTGGTCTTGTTTCTAAGTGAAACAACCAAGAGTGAGTGCCAGGCCCTAAGCCCTGTCAAGCGCTTCGTGGGCCAATTCCTTGTGTTAATGTCTCTTGTGCCATTGGTTCCACCTCTACGCAATGTGACTACCCATCAGTGCTAAGGTCCAAACTCCTGACTTTTTTATTAATTTGAATTCTTAAAAGTTACGGGATTCAGGGATTCGGGGATGGCCCCACATTCTTTTTCCATGCCCTTAGTCATGTTACTATGTAAAACAATCCAAAGGGGATGGTGCTTAGTTTCTCCCAGAGCCTACGCAACTCCATTATCTACACCTTGGGTTCATTTATATGCGAAATGACCTAAGGGTTGGGCCCTGATGCTCCCAAACCCGACTCCTTTTATTATCTGTCGTGTCCCTGGTTTTAACCTGTGGAATAGGCCTTGGTGCAGGGGCTTAGCCCGTAGCTCTCTATCTCCTGATGCATTGAGTTTATGTACCATTGTGAACCCATCGGGGTTAAACCTCTGGGTTGACGTGTCCATGGGGACTTCCCGATGCTCTCTCTATTGGTTATTGCCATGCCACCATAGCCCGATCCCTTTTTGCCCAACACTGCCGCAAAATGCACAACAATGAATCTTTGGGCTCTTGTCCTGTGGGCTGAGCTATTGTATGGGGTCCTCCTAGCACCTTTCTGATTGGCTGCCAATCTATCAACTTGCCAATGTGTCCCAACAATCCTCTCTCGACAAAACCTTTGTGCACCATTTTAAATCTTCCGAGCTGATTCTGTCGGGATGAGAACATGCTGACGTAACTAGAGACACCTGGTGCCTCCAGTGTGGTGACATGTGTCACTCGGAAATGGACCCTTTGGGTGCCTAAAAATGCTAAATCTACTTGCCACATGTCCATGTTGATGTCACCACCGAATGTCTCTTGAGCCAATCGCGTGTTGCCATGTGTCCTCTTGGAGGAGAGAGAAAAGGTCCTCTAAGGCCTTGTTTTGTGACCAAATCCTTCGTTAATTTGTTTTTAGGCTTATTTGCCTTTTCATTATTTTTCTGCTCAGTCAACACTATGTTGCTCTGCTTTCTCGGATAAACCTCCTGGGTGCATCCGCTGGGTTATTACCATCGGGTGGGCTTTACTCGCTTGGTCCTCACTGGGAAATGCATAACTGTCATGTCTCGGTGCTTTCCTCCCAGTCGCTTAGACTTGGGTACCAAAACTATTCCGTCAGGGTGTATTTTCCAGGTGCGCTTCGCCTGTGGTCTAACCCGCTACTACCACATCTGCTTGGAGCTCTCGCTCAGAGGCTCCACTAGTCGTGGCATTGAGTTTGGCATTTAATCCAACTTTGGCTCTGTGCCAAAGGCTCCTTCACACTCTTTAACTCTGCTATGAAGGCCTTGAGGTCATATTACTTTGAATAGCTCTAAATTTTGATCCAAGAGGCCTTTTCATGACTTCCATATATGGTTTGAAATCTCTTTCAGAGCTCTATCCATCTGGGTGGTTTACACCTACACCTGAGATGATCTAGTGCTCCAAAACAAGCTCCAAATCCACTGCATTGATTATGATCTTTTTCCCTTCTGGTGTGCCTGAAACCCGCTCCTTGAGGTATTTCTTTGACACCTGTGCCTCCTGTTGCCACCTGCCATCACTAAACACTTTAGTTCCATCACCCTGTTTCCATCAATGACAACATATCTCAACAACTTGTGCCCCATATGTCCATGTGAAACCCCCATCTCCATACACGACATTGTCTAGTGGCCTGGCGATGCCACCTCCTTCGATAAGCTCTTGCCAGAGTATGTTGATCAACCAACACCCCCATGCATTGCCCATTGCTATTTTTCCACGATATTGGTGTCTAGGATAGAATCTTAAATCAATGACGCTGCTAAACCAAGTATCACAACGAAACTACTATGCACAATGAAATATAAACAATAGTAAATCTACTAGTGCACAAAATATTCACAGCTTTTTACACAATTTTATACAATAACCCAACTTCGTTATATTAATCAACCTGAATAATACAACAATCTAGGGATCCCGTACTAGGGATAAGGGCCCTCATACATCCACTGATACAAAGATACAAAACAAGGGCTTGGTTTCAATCCATCGACAACCAATCTTCCCATACAAGATAATCTGACCATCTAGTTGATGTAGAGCTCCTCACAACTGCCTTGGTCATGCTCTGTACACATCTTCCTAGTCCTTCAGCTCCCCATCTGCAGCATCTGCCTCTATCAATTCTCCAAGTCCATCTGGCCACTGAATCTCAGCTCTCCAATCTACTCAGTAGTTGTGCCTTAGTCCATCAAGGGCACAACACATCGAGACTCCTATTGAGTTGTTGACAACTTTGTTTGTGAACAACTCTCAACAATCCAATGCTGCTCCTCAGCTACTTAGGGACTTCAACCCACTATAGTCTTCCTACTCAGCTCCAATGAAGACTAACATAGGGTAGGAGGGCTATCACCTATCACTGCAAGATGTCCATCTCCCACAATGAACACGGGGTAGGACGACAGCCCATCTTCTGCTGTAGATGTCCTTCTCCACACGACAAGTCTAGGGCTACACAATTGCTCCTCTAGATGATCAAACCTTGAGCTCAATAACTACCACTCTAGAAATCACCTAAGTCCATGAAGATGGTGCACACTGGCTGAAACTTGGGCACTATCACGCTGTCCTCCAACATACCATAAATGCCCAATCCACTATCCACACTTTTCCTAGTCTCACGTTGCCCTCCAATAAACCACGAGTGACCAGTCCTTGCTATAGCATCTGCACTCTGGTTAGGCCATCCAAACACTATGGTAACCCTTCCTCTTAGCTTCTAACAAACTTCTCCAAACTCTTCTATCCTAGGACACCATCCACTTAACATCCAATCATCAATCAAGAGTCCATCTGCAACTAACTGCTATTGTCCTCTTGCCTTGGTATTTATGCATGTTCCATACTATTTAGGGCACACCAACAACCCTAAACTAATGCTCAAAACTCTATGTATCCACTCCCTCTAGTATGCTCTTATTTGTTGTCCATTGTAGGCCCCATAAACATTGTTTTGGCCATTGTAATATCCACCCAAGGTACCCTACAGGTCACTGTCCATGAAATCAAGGCAATCTGCCATCAAAACAATTGAATGATCCAAGATCTTTTACTTATAGATGCATAAGAATTACATGAAACAGAGCTTATTAACCATCGAACTTAGAAGCACATAAAATAAGGTAGAAATAACAAGATAATCAAGAAAACATGACACAAAGATTTGATTACGGTGTTCATCCAATTTGGACTACGTCTCTGGGCCGTGCTCAATAGTGGGGAGGCCTTCTTTCATTAAGTGGCATAAAAAGAGATAAAAGTACAAGCAACATTCAATTACAATCCTTATACCTCCAAGCTGGAAGATGGACGAAGAATGGAGAGCCCAGCTTTAGAAATAGATAGTACCACCAAAATCCTGGCAAAAAATCATGCAAAAACGCCTATCCGAACACCCAATTCGGATAATCGGGCTTTTTGCACCTTCTCAGAACCTCCCTGCTGTTCAAGGCAAGGTTCCGGTCTCTGCTGCAAGGTCGGGTTACTGCTGTGTACAGTTCTGAACTATCAGTTAGTCTCCTCCTCCTTCCCTATGCGGACCATCCATTATATAATCTTAATCGACTGACTCCTCAATTTTCGGGCAGTTCCAAATAGATGACAAACTTTAGCAGGCGGGCATTTCCAACAGAGGTTCCCGGGGCCGCAAATAGTACATAGGTAACAAACCTGTTTAAACATAGGAAAATCACTTTAACACTATTTTCACATGAATCGACATATTCCCTGAATCTCGACGGCTTTATCGGCAATGATAACCCATCGATGTAGGGATCGCAAATCGTAATCGTTGGAACCAGGGTGGTACTTGTTATTAAGATACTCCACGGTACGATGTGCGATATGCGATATGCGATATCACATCGCAACCAGACTCTGCCGGGGCTGATTCGTAAAGCTCTTCCCTCTGCAATTACGATATGCGATTATCACATCGTAACCAGACTCTGTCGGGGCCGATTCATAAAATCTCTTCCCTCTGCGATTGTGATATTCCTTTATCGCATCGCAACTCTTCTTTCCTAGGGTTGATTTGAAACCACTGATTTGCTTCCAATCTACGATTGCGATATCACAATCGCAACTCGGCCGATTCCTTAACCCACAGACCTCTACCTTTTGTGATCAACGATATGTGGGACCAATGGCAGCGTGCCACTTGGCACTTCCCCATTCGCTAAGAGTTTTGCCATGTCACTTCCTCCTGCCACCTGTCCAAGTCAAACTTGAGCTTTGACTTGATCTAACTTCTTCATATGAACTCGGATTTGAGTGTCGTTCACACTGTTGGAATCAAAATGACGAGTACTTCAATTTGATGCTAATTTTATAGAGTTTCTACCACTTTGAGTTTCAAGCCTTCTTACCATGCCATTGATACTTTTTAGAGATCCACCTGGATCAATGAAGGAGGATCTGTTTGAGCTGCAACCTCCTAGAGATGACTGCGACTAGGTTGGATGGGCCTTTCTAGCCCCCTCGCTCTCAATAGAAGCCATCCTATACATGCCAATATTCGGTAAAGGAGCATCCTTTGTAAATAGATTTCATATTAGATTTCCCGTTTTGGGGGCAATCCTCTCGGTTCCTGAAACAATCCATCATAGTCAGAAATAATTTCAAACAATTCTTTCTTATGATCAGGATCACAACCTTTGAAAGCGTTAGTCATCTCGGCCTCTTTCGCTCTCACTACCATGAGCATGCACCCTTTACTAGAATTAACAAGTCGTTTAATCTTTCATGCACTGACAAGGCTAGCACTAATTTTCGTATGATGAGCTCTGACTATATATTCTACCTCGTCCTTCGTGAGGTGGTATTTATTTTCGTGCCGAAAGAAAACTGCCTTTCTGTCATATAGATATAGACTTCCCAAGATAATTCCACAGATATCCAAAGGCACAACATCTAACTCTACCTCATCAACTAATTTGGAAGCAATAACAAATCTGGCCCTACACTACTTGGTGACTTGTAATTTTTCTTTATCGCTTACCCAACCAAGCGGGTATGGACTCAGATGAGGCTTAGTTTCAAGGCCTAACTTTTTCACTAAGGACTCTGAGATTAAATTTTCTTGGGAACCTGAATCGAACAAAGTTTCCACCTTTGTGTGTTTTATAATAACTCTAATGTGGAATAATTCAATTCTCTTTCACTCATTACTTATAGGCTCATTCAAATAACTAGTACTTGCCATTGAATCAAAATTATTACTAACAGAAGGAGTACCTTTTGCACCCATGACTATGATCAATGTCTCATTATTAGAATCTGATCCAAGGTCCTGCTATGCTATTGCCACTGTCTTCTACTTGCCCTTTCCACTGAATCTCTTTGGTCTCAGCTCTGGATGTAGCTTCCAACAGTGGTCCTCGTCATGACCTTCTCTCTTGCAATGCATGCAAGATGGCATTGCTCCGTCCTCTTTCTTGGTTGCGATGGTCTTCTTATCCTTCCCCTTGCCTTTCTTCTGGAATTTTCCATGCTGAGGGTTGAACAATGTTTTCTTGGCTTGATCATCTCTGTCATTCTTGCCTTGGCTTTCAAGATGAATCGCCTTTACGCTGGTCGCATCAATCATAGTAGGCTCGAACAATAACAATGAGTGTCTTATGTAACTATGTAGCACACCAACATACTTAGTTACAGTCTTGGGCGAATCTAATGAGATGCCCAAATTCAATGCTTGTTTATGAAATTCTTCAGTGAAGCTTTTCACATTTTGGCCTTTACCTTGCCTTAGATATTTCCATTCCATTAGTGCCTTTTTTTATAACCCAAAGGGTAAAATTGGTCTTTCAATGCATAAATAAAACTGGACCAAGAGGAAAGAAGGTTACTCGACTTTTTGTTGCCCTTCTACAACTTGCTCTCCCACCAAACAAGAGCAGTGCCACTCAGCCGAAGAGATGATAACTAGACCTTTGCCTCATCTTCTTTGATCTGCTGGATCTGACAGTAAACCTCTATTTTTCTTATCCAATTATTAAGTTTTTCTGCACTACACTCTCCATTATACATGGGCAGGTCAAACTTTACATCTATCTTGAAGAATTGTTTCTTAGATGTATGTTTGGAATCATGATTAGAGTGATGAGAAATATCACTTGAAGAAGAAGAGGGAGGAGGCTCTTCTCCACCACCTTCATGATTTTCTGATCTATTGTCATCAACATCTTGCTTCTCGTGCCTAAGTGCCTTCTCATACTCTGAAAACAACTTGTCCACTTTCTCTGCCATATTGTAGAATACCTTGCGGAAATTTTGTTCCTCATCCCAACAAGATTCTTCATTTTCCATGTTTCTTCTTCATTGTGTGCATCCTTCTTTGGGATCAAAGGACTTAAGTGTTCCTTCGCCTTTTCACAACTTGTTTCGGGTTTGCATATACTCATGCAATTCTCATCAACAAAGACATGCTCTTATACCAAACTTGATCCAAGATCTTTTACTTATAGATTCATCAAAATTACATGAAACATAGCTGTTGGGAACGGGATCCCCCAAGGACAGTTTTGGGTCAAATTTTGTAATAAAGTTGTAAAGTGTCGGAATTTTGTGGTCGTGGAGCGCGAAGGTGTCATGAGTCATAAAGGGTTGTCCGCCCTTATTTTGTAAAGTGTAAAGTCGGTTGTAAAGATCGAACCATGGTCCACGAACCATGGGATTGTATAAAAAGAGCTAAGTAAGTGAGTTCTAAGGAGTAAGAAGTGATAAGTGTTTGGTAGTGGAAGACAAGGCTTGGAGTCTTGGTAGAGAAGTCTAAGTTCTGGGTCTTAGCGTAGGTAGAGTCTCTGCAGCTAAGTGCGCATATGCCTAGGGTGGAAGTCCGCAGCTGAGTGCGCGGACCCCTGTAGCTGTGTGCGCAAGGTGGAGAGAGTCTGTAATCATCTAAAGATATCAATAAATAGAAGTATTCTGCAAATTATGTGTCTTTGTATCTTGTTAATGCATCTGGTTATATTGTGTTTCGGGTTTAATTTATAATGTTTATGTAATGTGCGAATATATGTGATTATATTGGGTAAATGAACGCGAGTAAGAATATTAAATTACGCGCCACTAACTGTGACTGTTTAATAAGATAAGTAAGGCATTTAAGATAACTTGGGAATTTGTACAATACGCTGTCATAGCAGCACGAAAGTACCTGAACTGCAGGTTAAGGCTGCCCGAAGGCCAATCGTGCCCCTTTGTGGAGGTACTGAAGGGCGAAATAAAGGGCTAGACTGCCAGAGCCCTAGAACTTGGTGACCTGTGCGAAAGCAAGAACATAAGGTATAAACCGACATCACGACCATCTTAGGGTGCGAAAAATTGGTTCCAGCATCTCCCCATACTACTTCGGGTGAGACTTCCGTCCGCATTCCGTGGGCTGATGCCGAAAGGGCTAGTAGTGTAGGGATTTGTTTGGCTAACTAACATTGAACCTGGGTCAGGCCCCACGCAACCAACAAATCCTCCAATGGATCCTCGTTAAGGGATTTAGATTGTACTCATTCCAATTTCCAGACTCGATGAGCCCAATATTGTTATTTATTGTCACTACCTCCCCATGTCAGGATTGGGTAATTTGCGCGCCTACTGCCTTCCTTGGATGTGGTAGCTGTTTCTCAGGCTCCCTCTCCGAAATCGAACCCTAATTATCTATCACCCGTCACCACCATGGTAGGCCTCTAGAATTCGGTCCGAGCCTCGTGGGATGATGCTGAAAGGGCCAGTAGTGTAGGGATTTGTTTGGATAACTAACAATGAACCTAAGTCAGGCACAAAACAGCCAACAAATGGTTCCGTTGCCAGGATTGGAATCTGCATAAGAGATGTGTGATGTCGTATCATTGGAATCCAAATAAGAAAGAGATCGAAGACTGGTTGGACAGGAAGATCCACAAATTTGCGGCACAAGAGAACAAAAACCCACGATTGACAAAGGAACAGTGGTTGGACAAGTACTTATATAAGAAATCCATGAGATCTTTTACTGTTCCTTTCCAGTTGAGTTATATGAGTGGATCGCAAAGCTAGTGGATAGACAAGGAAGGTGGAGGCTTGATGGTCCTATTGTCTGGACCCCGGAGTTAGTACAGAGACTAGAAGCCTATGAGGATAAGATCACCCGTGCTGTCGATCATTGGCTCGATCACATCATAGGAGGATTTGTGACTGAATTCGCAGTCGATACCTCAGTTAGCTACATCGAGGCGGAGTGACGCTTTTTCAAAGGTCTGCGAGGTAAGTACTTGAAGTATTTTAATACCTGGAGTAAGATGTTATTGTGTGAAAAACGAGTTATGCAGCTACCTTGATGTTCGAAGCTATGTGAAGTGGAAAGACTTATAGGAGCGAAGGAAGAAAGAGTCCTGAATATAGTCCATTGATTTCACCTCCATTGAGTGACAAAGAGGGAGTAGCGCAAGCTTCTCCGCGAAGTGAAATTCAGTTGATAAGACAAGGATTTCCGCTACTGCCACCTTCACCCACACCACCTCCAACTTCACCACCATCACCTGCGACTTCACCCATACCACCACCACCTCCACTGCAGTTTGGCATGGAAAATTTAGTGAAGCTGCATTTGTTTAAAGGCTTGGGAAATGAGGACCCGGACCAATTTTGGTTCGTTGTGAAAGCTGTATGGGAAGCTCAGGGCGTTACAGATGATCACTTGAAGAAGGCAACATTGGTTAGTGCTTTGCAGGATTGCGCTCTAACCTGGTACATCAAGTACTCTAATGATAACCCAAATGCTGGGGTGGCAGACATTCAAACCACGTTGAATAAAGAGTTCAGTAGGCTTAAGTCTGAGGCACAGTCGATTGTGGGGTTCAAGGAAATTGCGATGAAACCAGGTGAGACACCTTGGGAATTGGGTCATGGGTTGAATTGTAAAATCCGCGAAGCTAATATGAATTTAACATATGGACAGCACCGCAAGTGGTTCGTGGCTTCGCTCCTGCCACACCTAAGGGTTGCGTTGTCATAGCAGAAGATTACGACTCAGGAAGAGGCCTTGGAGATTGCAATGAGACTACATGAAACACCAATGCAAGATCCAAATCTAGGGATTCAGCAGATCCATGCGCAGTTGCAAAATCTTTGCCTTGAAATGCAAAGTTTGAAGTAGGACATAATAGTTCGACCGGAGGTGTGCGAAGAGGTATGGTGCTTGAAATGTAAAGGTCAGGGTCATGACAAAGACCATTGCCCAGTATTTGCGAACTATATTGCAGGAGGAGGAACGATGCCCTTGAGGGTGGAAGCCCAAGCAGGACTAAGCGCGGGGCATGCGTTGTGGTGCGCTATATGTCAGGTAGCAAGAAAACATACGATGGATAACTGTCATTTGCTACAGAAGTTTGTGCAAACACCGCAACAACTATTCTGCAACTTCTGTAGGTCGGTAGGGCATGATGAGCGCCATTGCAGAACTTATGAATTGATGATGGACAAAACACTCACCTATAGGGTTCAGGAAGAAATGTGGCCCCTTGACCAGAGCGCAGGGATGGTGCGAACAGGCTTTCAGGGACGCAGACAAGGCCGAGGCGGAGGAGGACCTGGCAGAGGTCAGGGACAGCTAATTTTCTACAATTACGGAGGACCAGGACACTATGCCCGTGATTGCAGTAACCCAACTCGTTCGTCGTGCAAATATTGCACTCTGTTTGATCATTAGATAGAAGACTGTCCTATGTTGATAGCAAGGATACGCGATAAAGGGGCGCTACCACCTCAACCGACTCAGAACCTGCAGATGATGAGGTCTGAGCCTCGCGAAGAGGATCCAAATGTGAATATAGTGCTTCTAAGTGGAATTGCAATAGGGGATGATAAGGGGAAACAACCTGTAGACAGTGCATGGGTTCGCAAAGCTCCAGCGAAGGAGGCTGAATTTGATTTGGAGTGCGCATGCGAAACATTCATGGAAGCAAACAATAGCTTCATTGTGGCCTCCACCTTAGGGAGCAAGGATAAGCTTGATCATGAAATGGACCCTTCTATGCTTACGACCTTTCTAGAGACCTGCATGAAGTTGCTGTGTGATAGGAAGGTTGTGAAGGGCTTACAGGAACTTATAAATAGATGCGTCGGAAACACTCTGGGTGAACCACGCGTGGTAAAGATTGGTAAGCATAAAGCAAGGACAGGACGAGAAATGAGATTGACCGCGCAGATAGGAGAAGACGAAATGGATCAGGTTATTTTGGATCTGGAGTCAGACACGAACATTCTACCAAAGCAGACTTAGGAGCGGATGGGAAGACCCGCGCTGCAGGGGTCTCTAATTCAGTTAAGGATGGAAAATCAGCAAAAGATCATCCCCATGGGGCGACTACAAGGGGTGACTGTAGATATTGAAGGTGCGAGTGTGTTGGATGACTTTGAAGTAATAGAAATTGTGGATGACAACAACCCCTACCTTGTGCTCCTTGGAATTGATTGGGCTACTGACATGAACGGGGTAATCAACCTAAAGAAGCGAAAGATGATATTTGAGAAGAAATTTCTTCGCGTAATAGTATCCCTAGATCTTGTTGAAGGATCGCGCTATATTGAACCAGTTCGCGATTATGAGAGCGATGACGATTTGGACTATATATATAAGATAACAACGCGAGACCAAGATTGGGTGAATCCAACAACGGATGGACTAATTACATGGGATCACAAGAGTTCTTGCACCTCGGACTCTGAGGAAGAGTCGGAGCGCTGGAAGAATCTGCTACATGAAGTAACCATACTGAGATGTAATATGATGACCCGATCGCTGCGCTATGTGTCATCAAAGGTAAGAAATCTCCCCACTTATGATGGCCTGAATGATATAAATATATTTTTGGATGCATTTGAGAGGGATGTACCAGAAAAGCAGCGCTTCCAGGCTTTGGACTAGGCCCTGCGCGCTACGCCTGCAAGATGGTGGGGTACACACAAGGGTAGCTTTGATGATTGGCGCGAGTGTAGGAGGATGATGAGAACACATTTTGGGAAGCCAAAGGTACGAATGATAGACAAGTATGATAGGAAGGATGATCCACGTGCACACTTGGCCAAATGGGCTTAGGCTTATGGAGTGAAGCCCCAAATAGAATGGGTGCACTTATTCTGCCACACCTTGGATTTCATGCCGATGAACTGGTACTTAGAAACATAGCTCCGCCATGGTATAGGTGAATGGGATATTCTGTGCAAAGGATTCATAATGACATTTAGATTTGAAGATGGGTTTGACTGTATTGATGAAGCACTACAAGAAGTGAAAGCAACAATCTTCAGGATACCGCAGGATCCTTTAGATCTGATTGAACTCAATTGGACTACTTAGCTGAGCCACGCGCTGGAGTGCTATAATGTGACTGTTGAAGAAGAATATGAGGATCCGTAAAAGATTAACATCCCTGAAACAGAGGGTCACCGCGAGGTTGAGGGACCGCAGATTGAGAATCCTGATATAACTGCGCCACTGAAAATGAAACAGGTAAATATTGGTATGGAGGCGGAGCCCAAATTCATGAAGATTGGAGATTACTGGGATGACGTGATGGTGGATAAGGTCACTGAATTTCTCTGCGAATACCAGGATTTGTTCCCTACCAAGTTTACAGAGCTAAAAGGGATAATAGGAGACCTGGGTATTATGAAGATCATGTTAAAACCTGATGCGAAGCCGATTAAGCAAAGACCTTACCGCCTCAATCTGAAGTATAAGGAGAAGGTTCTCTTAGAGCTAGACAAGATGCTCGTGGCAGGCATCATTGAGCCAGTAGAAGAATCTGATTGGGTAAGCCCAATGGTGGTACAGGAAAAGAAGCAAAAGGATGAAATAAGGATATGCTTAGATCTCAGGAAGTTGAATGATGCTTGCGTACATGATCCTTTCCCGACTCTGTTCACTAATGAGGTGTTGGACAATGTAGGTGGCCAGGAAGCATACTCCTTCACTGATGGGTTCTTTAGGTACCATCAGATCAAAATCATGCCGGAGGATAGGAGCAAGACGACCTTTGCAACTGAGTGGGGATGTTTTCAGTACATTGTAATGCCTTTCAGATTGAAGAATGCGCCTGCGATTTTTTCGTGCGTAGTCATTGCTGTGTTCAAGGAATTTATTCATAAGTTTCTGGAAGCATACTTTGATGACTGGACTATGTTTGGGCTGGTGAAACGCCATGTGGCAAGTTTGTGCCTGATGCTAGATACTTGTCGAAGGTACCAGATTGTGCTCAATCTGAAGAAGTTCCTATTTTGTGTTCCTTTTGGGACTCTGTCGGGTCATGTGGTCTGTAGATAGGGATTGATGGTAGATCCCACGAAGATCACAGTGATACTTAACTTGGAAGCACCAAGGAGTGTGAAACAATTGCGCGCCACCTTAGGACATACTGGGTCTTACAGGAAGTTTATCAAGGGCTATGCCCAAATCACCGCACCTGTGGAAAAGTTGTTGAAAAAGGATGTCACGTTCTGTTGGAACGAGGACTGTAAGAAAATATGGTCACCGCGCTGATTTTAGTCTTCCCGGATTGGAAGAAGGAGTTTCATGTACATGTCGACACGTCATGTATAACACTGGGAGCAGTATTGACACATGCTGGCGGAGGAGAATTGGATCATCCTATAGCGTTCACAAGCAGAAGGTCATCCAAGGCTGAGAAGAACTATTCCACCACCGAGCGTGAAGGGTTAGCCATGGTATACGTGCTCCAGAAGTTTAGACACTATTTGTTGGGTGGCCATTTTAATATGTATACGGATCATTCCAATTTGAAATAGCTGGTCAATAAGCCTGTGTTGGGGGAGAGAATCTGTAGATAGTTGTTATTGTTCCAGGAGTATGATTTTGAGGTTATTGTGAAGCCTAGACAACTGAATGCGAGACCAGACCATCTGTCGCACATCGAAATGGGGGAAGAGCCCACTAATTTGGAGGAGGGATTGCCTGACACGCAACTATTTGCAGTGCGCGTCACGAATGGTCATTTTGAAGATATCATACACTTGCTAACAACAGGAACTGCGCTGGAAGGTTACACCGTCCAACAGAAGAAGGAGTTAGTGGTGTGCGCGACAGACTTTTCTGTCATTGCTGGGCATTTGTACAAAATGGGTTTTGATGAAATATTGCGATGATATGTACCAGAGTTTGAAAGGAGCAGTATCCTCACGGACGCTCATGGGGGCGCCGTGAGAGGACATTATGGAGGGAGAGCGACCGTGCAGAAGATTCTACGCACAGGGTTGTGGTGGCCAACCCTCCATCAAGATTCAAAAGCTTACTGCAAGGTGTGTGATGTGTGTCAAAGGATGAGCAGGCCATCGCGGAGGGATGAGCTCCTTCCGAATCCACAGATGACATTACAACCCTTTGAGAAATGGGTGATAGCTTTTGTGGGACCCATTCAACCCCAAGGGAAGAAGACGGGAGCATGGTACATTATCACTACGACAGAATACTTGACTAGATCGGCGGAGGCACAACCTATGAAGGATTGCACAGGCGCGACTGCTGCAAAATTCCTCTTTGAGTATGTACTGACGCAATTTGGGTGTCCACATATTTTGATGAGTGATCGTGGTACGCACTTTCTGAATGAGATCATCAGCACACTGACGAAGCAATTTCAGTTATATCATCAGAAGAGCATGCCTTATCACCCACAGGCTAATGGGACGGTGGAAGCATTCAATAAAGTGCTAGAGAACGCGCTGACCAAGGTTTTCAATGCTCAACAGAGTGATTGGGACCTACGCATACCCACAATACTATGGGCCTATTGGACGACATGCAAGAAGTTGACTGGACAGACACCTTTTAGGCTTGTATATGGTGTTGAAGTTGTGATGCCCATGGAGTACCTTGTGCCTAGTCTGTGCATAACGACACTCATGGGTATGACGGATCACGGGGCCTTATAAGAGAGGCTTGCGCAACTGGCTGAGCTTGAGGAAGAGAGATTTCTAGCTGGATACCACCAACAGGTCCAAAAACAACGCGAAAAAGCATGGCATGATCGGCACATTAAGCTGCGCATCTTTAAGGTAAATGATCTGATTTCTTTATATGACAGTAAGTTTGATAGATTTCTAGGGAAATTCAGAATGCACTGGTTAGGGCCCTATGTCATTATGGAAATTACTGACGGTGGAGCAATTCAGTTGGTTAAATTGAATGGCGATCCCTTCCCCAGAAAGGTGAATGGTAGTTGATTGAAGCCATACATCGGTGGTCTGGCCATGTGACTATATGACGGTAGCACAGTCTTAGCACTTGAGGCAGCTGAAAGGAAGCGTGGGACTATAACTACACTACCCAGGTGGGGGAGCTGCGCGATTGGAGGATTGTGCGAAGCAAGGAAGTGTCACAGGGTTCACAACAATGCGAAGGGAGCCGCGCCTTTGTGGGAGAAATCGCGCAGGTCATCCGGAAAGTGACCGTTAAAGTCAATGTTCATGATTTGACGGTAGAAATGTAGCCAAATGGAGCGGATGACTGACATTTAAGAAAAAATTTATGGATCAAATCCTTGAAAATCTGCCACCAATATGGCATTAATGAATTGAATGTGGGGGGAACGGTCGAATTTGAATTAAAAATGCCCTATAAATTACAGGTGGCTGCCCAGTGAAAAACACTTGGCATTTTGAGAATTGAGTTGTTGAGCTCTCAAGCGCACATGAACCGCGAGAACTTCGAAGCTTTGATAGCCAGTTCAATATTTGAGACATTGCCAAAGGTGACATAGGAGTTATTGCAGAACATCATGTCGACACCTGCAACAGCTATGGACACTGAAGTAGTGATAGCTGAGGAGGCTGTGCCAAAAGTATTATCAGAAGAAGCTGCTCCAGAGGCTGCCGAAGTATTAACGGAAGTCCCCAAATCACCACGGACGCTAAGACCAAAGCTGATCCCAACCAAGGAGAGTGCGAAGGATAAAAAGGGGAAGGCGCCTGCAATACTAGTGTGCGCATCGCCGAAAAGAAATCCACCGAAGGACAAGCCCACCACACAGGAAAAGGGCAAAGCCATCAATCTGGAGCTGGAGGAGGAAGAAATTGAAGACATCCCGATGGATGATGAGGATTTGGGGATAGACGTGGAGGAAGTTGAAGTCCAGGGTGCTGAATCTATCACGCGGTTTTCGGAGTATGTCCCTCCATGCAAGGGCAAGACCAAGGTGCCAAAAGATATCGACGAAAGCCTTCAACTCTGGTAAAAGTAAAGGAGTAGAGTGCAACTGCTGTCATAGAGGCGATAGTGGCAGTTGAAAGTGTAGTAGCAGATTGCACACAACTTTTTGAGCAGTCATTCGAGGTCTTAACGAGCCTGTAGGAGGACCCTAATGTACAACAGTTGGAGACAGAAGCGTGAGAACTACAACAACGCTATGATGAGGTAAAAGGCACAATGCAAACTGTCGCGCTCACACGGAGACTAGAAAGGCTGCAGGAGGCCAAGCAATTGAAAGAACAGGTAGATGTAGCACAACACAAGGAAACAGTGCTGAAGGCGCGACTGAAGCCCTGGTTGGATGAGGCTTATGCAGTTACGACCTCTATTGAAGGAAAGCTTGCGACTATGCAAGCAACTCAGCAAAGGCTTCAGGCCGACAATTCAGGATCAGTGACCGAGTAGATGGTTGAAGAAGCAAAGCAGGGGACCGCATAGTGCACTGTCGAAGTTGCGGTCATACAAGTTGAGCTGGGAGGTTTTTGCGCTAATATCTCTGTGCCCATAGAGTGACACAAGGGTGAGTCACAATGTTTATGTTGGGGTCCTGTTGGGAACGAGATCCCTTAAGGACAGTTTTGGGGCTGAAAGCCCATGTTTTGGGTCAAATTTTGTAATAAAGTTGTAAAGTCTCCGCATTTTGTGGTTGCGGAGCGTGAAAGTGTCATGAGTCATAAAGGGTTGTCCGCCCTTATTTTTTAAAGTGTAAAGTCGGCTGTAAAGATCGAACCATGGTCTGCGGACCATGGGATTGTATAAAAGGAGCTAAGTAAGTGAGCTCTAAGGAGTAAGAAGTGATATGTGTTTGGTAGTGGAAGACAAGGCTTGGAGTCTTGGTAGAGAAGTCTAAGTTCCAGATCTTAGCATAGGTAGAGGCTCTGCAGCTGAGTGTGTAGAGGCCTAGGGTGGAAGTTCGCAACTGAGTGCACGGACCCCTATAGTTGTGTGCGTAGGGCAGAGAGAGTCTGTAATCATCTGAAGATATCAATCAAGAGAAGTATTATGAAAACTTTGTGTCTTTGTCTCCTGTTAATGCATCTAGTTATATTGTGTTTCGGGTTTAATTTATAATGTTTTATGTAATGCGCGAATATATTGGGTAAATGAACGCAAGCAAGAATATCAAATTACGCGCCGCTAACTGTGAATATTTAATAAGATAAGTAAGACACTTAAGATAACTTGGGAATCTGTACAATACGCTGTCATAGCAGCGCAAAAGTACCTGAACTGCAGGTTAGGGCTGCGCGAAGGTCAATCGTGCCCCCTTGCGGAGGTACTGAAGGGTGGAATAAAGGGCTAGACTACTGGAACCCTAGAACTTAGTGACCTGCGCAAAAGCAAGAACAAAAAGTATAAATTGACATCACAACCATCTCAGGGTGCGGAAACTTGGTTCCAGCATCCCCCCATACTGCTTCGGGTGAGACTTCGGTCCGTGCTCTGTGGGCTGATGCTGAAGGGCCAATAGTGTAGGGATTTGTTTGGCTAGGTAATGCTAAACTTGGGTTAGGCCCCACGAAGCCAAAATTAGTTTATTAACCATGGAACTTAGAAGTAAATAAAATAATGCGAAAATAACATGATAAGAGAGAAAACATGACACAAATATTTGATTATGGAGTTCATCCAATTTGGACTACGTCTCTCGGCCCTTCTCAATAGTGGGGAGACCTTCTTTCATTAAGTGGCATAAAAAGAGATAAAAGTAAAAGAAACATTCAATTACAATCCTTATACCTCCAAGCTGGAATATGGATGAAGAATGGAGAGCCCAGCTTCAGAAATAAACAATACCACCGAAATCCTAGCGAAAAATCATGCAAAAATGCCTATCCAAACACCCAATTCAGATAATTGGGCTTTCTACACCTTCTTGAAACCTCCCTACTGCTCAAGGCGAGGTTCTGGCCCCTACTATTAGAAAATTATATATTACGGAGCAATGGAACACATTAAATATTGCAGAAATATAAACACAGAAAATGCATAAAACAAGAGAGACACAGATATACGTGGTTCACCCAGTTTGGGCTACGTCCACCCCGAATAGCCAGTCCTTCCTTTCTATTATCCAGCAAAATGAAGAGACACAACCTACAACAGATCTGTTGTAATATCCTATGTTTTCTCTCACAGTCTCACCTCTCTGCTTCTCGCTCAGAGAATACACATCTATTACACAGCCTCAAATAAAATGCCCTCATACAAAGAGGGGGGTTGCCTTCTAGGGCAAAAAACCCTAAACTAAACATAAGTTCTATCGTCAGATCATCCGCCTAATGAACGGCCGAGATTGACTAGAAATTACTATACTTTACAAGGCAATTTTACATCTGTTTTTAGCTTCAGGGGTGTTGCCCCCGAAACCCCCCGCCAGGGGGGGCTCCCCAAAGGTCACAGCCGCCCCCCCCTAGACCCCCCCTGCAGCAAATATTTTAAGGGCGGCATTGCTGCCCCCATTTCAAATTGGGGTCCAATGTGGCGATACCTTTGCATACAGAAGATAATCAAGCTCCACACCCAACACCTACTGCCAAGTCGGGTTATTGCTACGTACAGTTCTAAACTATCAACTAGTCTCCTCCTCCTTCCCTGTGCGGACCATCCATTATATAACCTTAATCAGCCGACTCCTCAATTTCTGGGTAGTTCCAAACAGATGACAAACTTTAGCAAGCGGGCATTTCCAACAGAGATTCCCGGGGCCACAAATAGTACGTAGGTAACAAACCTGTTTAAACATAGGAAAACCACTTTAACACTATTTTGACATGAATCAGCGTATTCCCTGAATCCTGGTGGCTTTATCAGCACTGATAACCCATCGACGTAGAGATCGCAAATCGAAATTGACGGAACCGGGGTGGTACTTGTTATCGAGATACTGCACGGTGCGATGTGCGATATGCGATATTGCATCGCAACTAGACTCTGCCGGGGCCGATTCGTAAAGCTCTTCCCTTTGCGATTGCGATATGCGATTATCGCATCTCAACCAGACTTTGCCGGGGCTGATTCATAAAATCTCTTCCTTCTGCGATTGTGATATGTGATTATCGCATCACAACTCTTCTTGCCTGGGGCTGATTTGAAACTGCTAGTTTACCTCTGATCTGTGATTGCGATATCGCAATCGCAACTCAGCCGATTCCTTAACCCGTAGACCTCTACCTTCTGCGATCATCGGTATGGAGGACCAATGGTGGCCTGCCACTTGGCGCTTCCCCATTCGCTGAGATTTTTTCCACGTCACTTCCTCCTGCTACATATTCAAGTCAAATTTGAGCTTTGACTCGCTCTAACTTCTTCATATGAACTCGAATTTGAGTGTCATTCACACTGTTGGAATCAAGATGACGAGCACTTTGATCTGATGCTAAGTTTATAGAGTTTCTACCACTTTGAGTTTCAAGCCTTCTTACCATGCCGTTGGTACTTTTTAGAGATCCACCTAGATCAATGAAGGAGGCTCTGTTTGAGCTGCAACCTCCTAGAGATGACTGTGACTAGGTTGGATGGGCATTTCTAGCTCCCTCACTCTCAAAAAAATTCCCCACAAGCTACTGTAGCATCAACTACCCTTGCGGCCAACCTAAAGCACCTAAACATCATGAAAAACATACAAAACAACCCACAAACTTACCTATGTTTAGCGGCTAGGATCTACACCTTTGGTTTTCTCCAAAATATCAAGCCAAAACATGTTCAAATTACCCTTGTTGGATGCCTCTGACCTTCGACCCTGTAGCTCAGGCAACTCACACCCTAAACAGATCCAAAACAAAGCTTCTTTCCCTCTTCATCCTTCTTGAAACTCGCTTCCCAATCTCAGAGATATTCCTTTGATGTTTGATGCTTGTGATATGTCTAAATGACTCCAAACTCACCTCATGATGTTTATGTATTATATAGTTCATGGATTATGAATTCTTTGGTTATTTTTGGACCTTATATGACATATAACATATGTGATTATATTTTACAATGGTTCAACACTCCTTTATGTGTAAAATGTTTTGCTCCATGACCTTATAACATCATTTTGCATTATTAAATTTCACAATCAATATTTCAGTTGTTGTTGCTATAGTTTAGGCATATGTAATTGAACATTATGTCCTATGGTTCTGTGTGTAATCAAAATATGGTAAGGAAAGATCTCGATATATTGTGTGATGAGTTTATTCCTAGTAGAAATAGGTACATATGATGTAATTTGATGCGATTAAATTATCCGTCTTTTGTGATGACATGTCTGGCCTATCTTGGTTGACAAATATTGGTCTCAACATTTGTTCACACCATTCATAATTCACATGTCTTGAACTATGGTTTATATTACTTCTTTGATTGTTATCATTATCATTTGGTATAATTGGTACTCTGCACCAGATGTTCATCCCAAAGCCTAAGGTCACAAACTCACCTTCTTTGTGTTCCTAATTTGAGCTATTGCCTTGCATGCATTGTCTAATGCTTAGATTTTGTTTTGTAGAACTCTATTTGGCTCGTTTGAGTGAAATCATGACCCAATGTCCTCATGTTTCACTATAATGGTTAGGGTTTGAAACTCCTGCCTTGTTTGTTTTACCTCCTTTGCAAATTGAACCATAGCCGAGTTGTATCAGATATTTAGTAATGACTCTAGTAGTTCAACCAAAATTGATTGGGGGTAAATATTTTAATCTCATGAGGAGTATTTGACTCTATTTTAGGAGGTCAGTTGGTGGGATTTCGTCCAATGCTTCTAGGATTTTAATGATGAATTAGTTAAGGATTTCACCTCCACTTTTAATGGTAGAAAAGTCAAGGTTGGCGATGTAGGGATACAGGTTGACATAGAATTCATTGCAGAGTCGGCTCATCTCTCCACAAAAGGAGAGAATTGGTCAAAAAATTGTCCAGTGCATAATGTGTCATGGCAAAAGTTTCTAGCCTCAAAAATTTGTGCATATAATGTTAAAGGTATGCCATTCAACTTTTTTAAAACTAAATGGCAAGATTTGTTGTATTTTGATCGACACTTTATCACTTGTGAAGGTAGATACACATTTGTCTTTATGTACTACATATGCTTGTTAATGGTATTTCTAAGTTTCAAACTGAATATCCTGTTTTATTTACATAAGAGCCTTGCCAAGATGGCTAAGGTGTGTATAGTCAAATGAAAGAATCTTGAGTGGTATTTTTTTCACCACAGTTTGATTTTCATTTTGTGAAAAATTGTTTGGTCAAGGCTGGTGATGCCTAGGATGCGTTCCTACTTTGCAATAGCTTTGATCAACCCCACATTTTTGAAAAACAAGAAGTTTCCCCTAGGGTTTCACCCAATCTTCGACCAACCAGTCTAGCTCCATCTGACTCTCATAGTATTGATGATTTCATCCTTGACGATTTGTGCCATTCTGATGGGTTAGAATTATTTGATGGTATTAGGGTTAAAACTCCTGAAATTGTGCCTATTATTATCACACATAGTATGGCACAGAAATATGAGTTTCACCATGTTGAATTAGAACCTAAATTTAGGGATAATGTTGAACCATATTTCTCATACCATAACCTTCATTCTAAACCTGGATAAGAAAAGGAAACTAATCAGCCAAATTCTCAATTCCAAGTAAAGAGTAAACAATTAGAACAAAAGGCATCTAGGGCAAGGTGCAACAAGGGTAAAGATGTCCTTGTTAAGGAAGTTTACATTGATCTGGAATCTCCCGTCGAGCCTCTGCTAATGAAGAATAAAACTCAGTCTGGTGGTAAATTTGGATTTTTCGATAATGGTAATTACACTCAAGATGGTGACAGTAACCCTGATAAACATCCTCATATAGATACTAACTCTGATAAGTCTATACATGACATGTATTGGCATCAATAATATCTGGTTATGATACCTCATCTTGAACACTAGATTAACTAGTTTATATAGCAAAATAATAAGCTTGGAACACTTAATCAATTTAGGAATAATCAAAACAATCAGAAATCTTCAAGGTCTAAGAAGAAAGCATAGTCAAGGGACACTCACATGATCATTAAATCACCTAATGTCAAAGTGGTTATTACATCAGATACACATGATTCAAACTCTGCTACATATAGATTCTGTTAATTCTCTATTTTTCAGGACCAAATATTTTGAGGTATATTTTATATTTGATTTAGTTTTCTAATTATAAAAGGCCACTACATAATCAAATATTTTGTAGCAGCCTTATTTGATGATAAATATTGATTATAATACCTCTTCCTTATTTTGTAAACATGTTATTCTCATTCGCTGGATGTTGGTATCGGGTTGCATGAAATTTGTTGTTATGGATATGATGTAGTTGTTACAAATATCGCGTGGATAACCTGTTAGTTAAACATGTTAATTTCATTCAAATAGTTGTGATTCAACCAAAAGGTCATGATAGTGAATCATATTTTTGAAAAAACTATTTTGATTTTAAAGACTTGATTTAGAATAATGTGGGGCTTATCATCATGTATATAAACCCTCAACTTTGAGAGTTAAAAGGGGGAGGGAAAATGCTTGAAAAATTTGTGTTGACTATGGAACTTATTGGATTATGATATTTGTAAGTTTTTCAATTTGAACTATTTCAACTGGTTAACACTTATATATATATTTTAATTTCCATGGTTTCTTTGATATACATTTTCTGAATTTTCTATAACTTTGTTTTGGAAATATTTCGAAGAGATAGCGTTGTTTTCCCATTGCATTTTCCCCCTTTACTGTGTTAGTTATTTTCATATAAAATTATTTGATCTAATTAACCTTTCAATATCTATGTCTTAAAGGCTAATTATGACCTGTACATTGCTCAAGTTTGAGTTTCCGTGAAATATTTCTGGAGATTTAGACTATTCAAGAATGTTGTTTTCATATGAGTTAAATTAATACACACGCTGTAATAGTTTCTGGGTTATCATGGTCTGTCATTGTTTGTAATCTGAATTATTTCAGGAATAAAGTGTTGTGATGAGCCTCATAAATGGGTAATTATATCGGCTCATTTTACCCTCCTAACCTAGTCAAATAAACCATTCTCTTAGCTTATTGTATAATTTTCTGATTATATTTATGCTTATAGGGTGAGTTGAGTTAGTTATTATGCCATGTGGTCTAACATGTATTTGATGCAGATTATTGATGGATTTCGAGGTCAAAGTCAAGGGTCTAGTGGTCAACTGCAGCAATAACTAGAAGTAGACAGAGGAGAGGACTTATAGGAGGGAATCCCCCTCATTTATTGCTCCTCACTTCGAATTCCCCTTCATTCAACTCGAAGTACAAGCAGCCAAATCATGCACTAGAAGGCAACCGAGCAAGTGGAAGATGATTGATAGTTATCTCGAGTTTTGGGAGCCAAGCCTCCCTGATTTTAAGGAAGTTGTTGGTAGCTTCAGATCTATAAGTAGAGGGGCCTAGGGCCTCACTAGGGTTGAATTTTTTTTGCTTGTGTAAACTCTGCTCAAATTTCGAGCTTACTATTTTATGACAGTTTTATGTAATCTTGTTATTTTTTGATAATGAAGATGGAATCCTTTTTGAGCTAGCACCAAGTTACCTCAGAGGGTTGAAGCTCTTGGGTTAGGGACCAATCCAAGCAGCCAAGCTTCTCTTTACTTGTATTTGTATGCTTTATTTTAGTTTGTAGATTAGTTTGCTGTTAGATGTATTTCTCTTATGGTTAAGAATAGGTTGCTTTTGATGATTTAGTAGCTTGCTTCCATTTGTGCTTTCTGTAGTAGGTTAAGCAATGATAAGAGAAGATTCAAAAGGATAGCAACAGTGCCTTGACCTCTCTTCCTCCCTCTGGGGCCATGATTTGAGGCAAAGACTCTCTTGTTGCCCCAAAAACACAGATTTTCCTCATTCCTAGGACTTCTAGTGTTTGTAGCTCTCTAGTAGGTTGATAGTCTAGTTTTTCTTTGCTTTAGATATTCTTTATCATGTTCACTTCTAATTTTCAATAGTCCTTTTGCATGCTTTCCTTTCTTACAGCATTTCCCAACATTTCCTTCTATACATCATAGTTTAGGCCATTTTAATGCAAAACTTTGTTTTCCTAGGATGCACTCATTTCATTGGTTGCTTGATTTTCTTGGTTGACTGTCAGTTTCTATGCAACAGATCTCTTCCAATAGTAGGCCAGCTTACCAAAAATCACACCCTCCATCTGATCCATGCCCTATAGGTCTCCCAAACCTCACCTCAATTCTGCCCTAGTTTCCTTCACTTTTCATAGAACTTCTTCCTCTCTCCTTGAGCAAACCCAATCATTTTTCTCTCTCCTGGTGATTCATGGTAGACCTTAGGCGCCCTAACACCTCATTCCAACCTTCGCCCACCTTTTCCACCCACTCTCACACCATAAAAATAGTGAAAATTTCTCTCGGCCTCCTCCTGTAGTTTCCCTGTTTTCCTCCTGTAGTTTTCCTGTGTCCTCCTGTAGTTTTTCCTAAAGGATTTATTTTGAAGGCTGAGTGTGTGAAAAGCCTCCAGAAGGTCACCTCAGACCTCCTAGGACCCATCCACACCATCCTACATCCTCCCAAGCTCCAAAACCGCCCTCTGACGCCACCTGTTCGCTGCCACACTCACACACAATAAATTAGATGCATGTTAAATTCACATAAAAACACATAAAAATCCAAAAATATGTTTTTTGCTTATTTACTTCCATAAATAGCATGATTAGATGTTGTTTAATTCCTTGAGTAGGTAATGGAATTTCTTTCATGGTTTTCATAGTGTTTTTGGCAAAAGTAGAATTAGCTTGTTAATTAGGGTTTACTAGGTTTTGCTTTACATTCCAGTCTTCTCCTTTCTGCAGTTAGAATAACATCTGTAGAGTAATATTTCTTCCCTTTCATCACACATAGAGATTCTTCTGAAATCTATAGAAGTTGGCTTGAGCTCCTAGTGATCTCGTGCTGACTGACCAAGTGACAACCTGCAGTGAGAACTAGTACTTAAGCATATAGCACCGACGCTTCCAAGTTTGTTACGAACTACCGGGTTGATAAAAGTAAAGTTGGTAGCCTAGGAGTTGCAACATTCTTGCTGTAATACTAGCGCTCACCATGTTGAAGGATTACTTGTCTTACATGAATTGTTATGGTTAATTAGTTTTCTCACCTAGACCGAGAATAGTAATTAGATAATGTTGTATAGTTCTTAGTTATTTGCATTCATGTTAATTCTCAATGTGAAACATTTAAAAAAGTCGAGATTGCTCCATTTTTATTTAAGAAATAAAAGGCTTGCATTATAGTGTTTTTTTGTCTTTTATATATCACATTAAGAGTTATTGAAATTTTAAATTATAATTATATATATAATATAAAATTAGTTATATTGTTTGCATTAGGGTTACACAATAGAAATATCATAATTCTTTCTTTATTATTTTGACTAGTTACACTAGGTTCTGGTTTTTTATTTTTTGTACTATATTTCTTATATAACTTGTATATTATTTATTGTAAATTAACATCTAATTTCTAAATATCGTATCATATTTTACTAATTATTCAATTTGTAGATTAGGTATATTAATGTAGAATAATAGCTTTAGCTTCATGTATATATTAAATTAAATAACTTTAGGATTCCCCAAGCTCTTTTCTTCACAAGAGGAAGAGATCCAAAGGCCAACAAGGCTTTTCAACCCATCGGGAGTGGCTACTCAAATGACTTGGGCTATCTAAAGAGCCTCAGTTAGGGTCACATCCCCTTTGTTGACAAATGGTCCAAAAGCCCACGTTAATAGGGCACTGCTTCTTAGAGCTCTTAAGGTTTTAAGAATACAAAATTCCTTCAAAAGGGAAAAAAAATAGTATCTTCTCAGAACCAAAATTTCATCTCAGAGCAATTCTATGAATCTACCAATCAAGATGAAAGATTTCTTATGTCACTAGATACTTTTGCACCTAAAAATAAAAATAGGACTACTATAGCTGCTCGGGAAACACTAGTTGTTGGAAATAAACCTGAAATTATTGTTGCTAAGAATATGCCAAACAAAAAGTATTGCCTTGATTCTTTATAGGATTTTGAGAGCTATGTGTTGAAGGCATTACTTGTTCAAAATGGCTTTGCGTTTGTCAAAGCTAAGGAAATAACTATAATTTTGTTGCATCTTGGGTGGGTCAATGCAATTCCAGATAGATTTGTACACAAGATGGTCTAGGTGAGGAGCGATGTAGTGGTACCATGGTAGAGAGATCTGGCATAATGTGTTTGAAACATAACAATTATGATATTATACAATCTTGTGGAACAAATCAGAAAGAATTTTCATCAGTGATGCACTCTGGGCAGAATGAAGATGCTTTTGCTTCTAAAGTAGGTGTACATGATAGGAGACTCCTTGATAGGCACCATTCGAATGAATCCTCTTTAAAAATTTGGGAAGTGTCTGCACAAGGCAGGGAAAGAGTCGCTCAAACTCATTGAACATCTCCTCTTGGGGATGGATTACGTGAGGCAACATGAATTTCACAATCAATATATTGACGCACATTAATAATTAAAAAATTTCGCAAGCCATTGCAGGTGTCTTCCCATCCTCAGCTCCATCTTTATCACTTGAATGGTCCATCATGAACCTTCACGAAAAAAAATAAGAAGCATAGTTTTTCTATAAGAAAGTACATCAAGTTATAGTGACATTATTCAGGTTTCTTTTTAATGAAAAAGAAGAAGCTTAGTTTTTCTATAAGAAAGTACATCAAGTTATAGTGACATTATTCAGGTTTTTTTTTAATGAAAAAGAAGGATAAAGTGGTTGTTGTAAAAAATAATTCTTTTCATTAAGTTCTTCACCTTATGTTGCAAATTGCAAATCTTATGTAACAAAGTTTGTGGATACCTTCTTATCATTGTAAAATGTATCAATTTTTTTTATGCCTGCTCATCCCATTCAAATTATGTTTATCACTTGTCAAAATGTTGTCACCATTCAAAAGGATGAAGGTATATCTTTCGGGCCTCCCCCAATACATATTCATGGTGTCGAGTCCACACACCCATACAATGTTTAAGTCGGGGCCTATATGAGTAAAAAAACAACTCTGATATATATACGATGTTTTGCATTATGCCATAACATATGTGGGATATATTTGTTTTTTATCCTAGAAAATAGAGCTCATATTTTCAAAAACTTCATAAACTTGATGACAAAGAATTAAAAAGGTGGGAATGTTCACACACTTGGAGTGCTATTGTGATAATTCCTTTGATACCTGTGTTCAAGGAAACACTTTGATTTTATCAACATCGTCAGGTAGTACTGCCTATTCATTGGTTGAAATAGGCTCCATGAATATGCTATTGTTCATGTGCAAGTCCATCTCAACAATATAAGACAAGCATGGGCCTCATTTAATGGTGAAAATAGGAAACAACGAAATGCATGAGATGCACTTATTTGTAACATGGTTCCATGTCCTGTGCTAATAACATGTGAGATGAACTCCACACACATTTTTTGTGCAATATTCATGAAGTTATACGTTGGATTTTGATGATAAATCAGTCATTTGATAGGTTCAAGAATACATAAGTTGTTGCATTTTCATAAATGACTAATAATTTGACAGTGTCTCCTCACCATTAAAAATGGAGTAAATAAATGTGCATAAACACACTGGCATTACACTTATGCATTAAATAATGGATATTTAAATTAAGTTTAGACTAAGATAGTTTCCAAACAAATAAAGAAAATGCAACCACCAAAATTTCATCCGACGACCAATCGAAGAGGATCTAGACCATCCATTTCCCATAAGATATCTATAAAAATCAAGCAACCACTTCGAACAAGGGATTCCTTCCTTTTCATACCCATATGTTGCTCATTTTGTGTTACTTTTCATACCCAGATGTTGCTCATTTTGTGAGTGAGGGCTTGTGCAGTAGTGATGTTTCTTTCTTTTATTTTCAGTTCCTTGTTTGTGCAATTGATTCTTTGCTTGTATGACACCATTGTTGGTTTGCATGTTGCCTCTTCTAGAATGTATCCTAGAACCTAAATGCAAAGCTCTATTGTTTAACATTCAAGAAAGGGTAAATATCTTTATTTTGCATCTCTTTCATTGTTTCTATCATTAAAGTTGGTATTAATTAAGTGATGATTTCACATGATATAGTCTTCTTGTTCCTGTTGATTGATTTAAAATTGATTGTGTATCACAATCTCATTCTCATGCATATTGCATCTCATCATATATGTACTTAGATGTTGAAAGCATAATAAAGAGTGTCTTTTGTTGGTCATATCAGTCTATGTCCCTTTTAATGATGTTTAAATTTTACTTTTAATTTTCTTTGTAACAATATGTTATTTCATTTCTTTTTACTATTGTAAGTTCTGTAATATATGTGTTTTATTTGAGATGTTGGATCTACGCTTTTTACTTTGTTTTATTGTCCTTTACACTAACCTTAACTTTGTAAATACTTTGTTAATCACCATATTAACTTTAGGTTATATATATATATATATAACTTAGCTTCCTTTATTTGTAGCTGCACTTCTTTAATTTTGTTTTAATGTTGTATATAATTTGTTTTTCTTTAGGATTAACAAGTGTTTAATGGCTATAATATGTCTTAATGTTTAGTTATTGTTTAAATAAATATTTTTTTCACTAACTACTTAATCACAAATCCTATATAAATGATTAATATTTCAACTTTATAACATATATACATAAACAATAATTAAACTATATATTAAAATAAAAAAAATAATATTTGGAATATGCCTCCACATATTTGGTTAATCATTAAGTATTCAAATATTTAATTATACATAGGAGGAGGTAAGATGCTTTTAATGGTTTTTGCATAACGGATATTGTGGTCAATTTCTTTTCTTTAATTATAAGTTAAATGTAGCTGAGGCTCTACAGTTCATTAAGGCCCAAAAAATCTTAGAGAACTAATTAGTTTGTTGCTTCTGTAAATAATTTGGTATTTAGGGTTACTGTAGTTAGTATTTTGTTTCTTTTGTCAGGATTGTGGGTTGCAAGACTCTTCCCATTCATCTACAATTCCTTTGATAAGTGAGAAGGTCGAATTGTGCCACTTTTTGCGTGAGTTCAACCTCTATTCATTTAGCTATAAACTCTGGAATAGCGTTTCCGATACTTCTCGTCAGCCACCAAGAAGTTCAAGATGTTGATGTAGTGTCAAAGTGACACTTCCATTTCCAAAACATCAACATAAACTGGTGACCATACTAGGGAGTAATTAAGTTCGCTCTCATTGATTTTCACTTTGTAAAGCATGCACAACTAATTCCAAGTCTTAGTCAAATTCTTGCCTTGGCATATTTGCCCCATATTTTTCGACCTTCCTTTTGAGTCTTCCCATGACCATGTTAACAAATTCATTATTTTTTTCCAATCAATGGGATTTTATCTCCTTACTATCTCTCGCTTACTTTTTCTCATGCTTTTTGGAGAGACAGAAGATTGGAATCCTAATCTTGTTGGCATTGCTCTTTTTGAGAAATTCATAGTGGTTTTCCTTACTTTTTGCATTTTAAGTTATGTTGTGGTTTTTGTGAGAGTACCCATGATCCTTCAACTTTCCAGATTCTCTCTGAGGGGAAGAGACAATACAAGCTAGAGAAGGAAAACCATGTCTCTTCCTATGGATGGTAGTATACATGTTTTGAAATTGTGACTCCTAATCCATGTGGAGAGGTTGTTTCTAATCCCTACATGATTGAACCATAAACCTTATGTCATGTGTATCCATTCGATGGCTTTCTCTTTCAAGGATATCCTAAACCTCACATATTTTATGATGAGCATGAATCTAAAGCTAGTTTTGAACTTCTTTATCCTAGTGACAATGTTATTTATGACAAGTATGATGAACATTATTAGAACTTTGATTGTCAAGAGTCTTTTCATGATATGGAAGATAATACATCCTTTAATGAACTCCTTGAAGAAGTCCTTTCTTATGAAGAGTTGAGTCTTAATTGTGAAAACCATTTTTATGACATGGACAATGATGAATTGTTCTTTAACAAACTTGAAGGAGAAGTCCCCTCTTTAAATATTGGAAACACTCCCTCCTCTCATGATATAGACAACGAGACATTCTTTAATGAAGTTGAGAAGGAATATTTTTTTTTGGTTTTTGGGGATGCTTCTTTAATTTGATCAGTTGAATGTGAAACATTCAAGTCTAGAACATTTCATGCATTCATTCCCCCTTTGGTTTGTGAGGAAAAGTATGACCAAGACCACATCGATACATCTCTTGATATGATCCTTGGGCTCATTGTGCACAGACCTTTATATCTTAATAATATGGTTTGTGAATGTAATGCACCCTTATTGGTTGGCACACCATGCATTGTGTTCAACAATACTTTTGGATTCTCGTTAAGCCATTGTCATTGCCACTCACACTGGATGGTTGGTAGGGAAATCACCCTTCCCTGATTTCCATCCAACAAGTCATTAATCTTGCATGTAATATTCAAGATGCATTCCTCTATGCTCAGTGTCATCCCGTATGATCATCAGGTAGCCTTGAATCCTTAATCTTGTACATAAATAAAACCACTTAACATAAAATAAAATAAAATAACATAATACATAAAAGACATTTTTTTTGGCTTTGTATTGACGATTTTGTTTTATTTCAACATCACGTCATGCTCTGCTTTCTCTTTATGTTATGTTGATCACTCTGATTCACAATTTTTGAGCTCATTCTAGTTTAGTTTTGTTTTTTATCGCACATTTGGCTTGCCTATCTAATCCAGATCTTTGGGGGAGGCCCCCAAGATCTAAAAAATTGAAATGTTAGAAGAAAATGAAAACACACAGTAAGAAAAATCATAAGAAACTTTTTATTAAAATAGAGAATAACTGTAAAAGCTACATTGTGGTGGACAATCTGTCCTTTTATAAAATGCAACTTGTTACTTATAGCCTTTTTTGGTTACAATACCACAAGTAAATTCCATGGGTGGGTAAATATCATGGGTGAATGAATACCATTGGTGGATGTCACTTACAATAACATGGGTAAATTCCATGTGTGGATTAATACCATGGGATGATGAATACCGAGGGTGGATGCCACTAACAATACCATGGGTGGATAAATACGATGGGAGGATTCCACTGACAATAACATGGGTAGATACCATGGGTGGATGCCATTTTCCATTCGGGTCATTGTTTATGTTTGCAGATATTATCACTTTTATTTTCTTTCAGTTCACTTTTTCCTTATGCCATTAAGAATTGAGGAGAATTCCCGCCCCTCATCCACATTCCTTGCTATTATGAGGAAAGGTGAACATGTGTTGAGTTTGGATGAGTTGATGGTGAGAAAGAAGACATATTTGTGCATTACTTATCACTAACATACCGATTTTTTTATGAGAATAAGGAAAACAATAAAATCTTAAATGCCTCCCACACTCATTTTTATAGAGTTCACTAGAACTGACTCCAATATGCTCATGTAAAAGGCCTTTCTTGAAAGTAATGCCAATCACAATAGTGGATTTTTTTGCCTCCCCCTTCTTTCTTTTTGAGTGAATTGGTTTGCCTTGTGCGTCCCCTGAAGATTTGTCTTTTTCTGCACTGACAACTTTTCTTCTCACCCATTTGTTCCGCTTGTTTCATTCCCTCTACATTCTTGGTTCCCCCTTTTCAGTTTCTTGGTATCACCAACGTCTTTCTAAATTCTAGTTCACATATTGCCAACCACCTTGTGGAGTCAATTCTAGTTCACATACTGCCAACCACCCTATGGAGTCACCAATGTTGATGCACATCAATGATTGAAAAATTACACAAGTCATTGAAGGTGTCTTCCCATCCTTAGCTCCATGTTTATCACATGAATGGTCCATCATAAACCTTCACTGTAAAAAAAAAAAACAAAAAAACTTAGTTTCTCTTCTACTAGAAAGTTCAAGTTGGAGTGACATTATTCAAGTTCTTTTATCAAAAGGGGGATAAATATATAGGTGTTATAAAGGGGGATAAATATAAGGGGGATAATTTTTTTTTTTTTGTGCTTCCTCGACCCATTAACATTATTTTTATAACTTATCAAAATGTTGTCGCCATTCAAAAGGATGCATTACTTTCATGCCTCCTCCAATACATATTCATGGTGGTGGGTCTACACATTCATATAATGTTTATGTTTAAGGCAAGGCCTAGAGAATGCCTTGTAATTTGTCATCATCGGCTAGGTGAAAAAATGAATCTAGCATATATATGATGATTTACATTATCCCATGACATATGTGGGATATATTTGTTTTTTATCCTTGAAAATATAGCTCATCGTTTCAAATACTCGGGGATAAGGAATTAAAGGTGCGATAATTTTCACACACTGCCTACTTAATTCGAGGAATGAACATTAAGCATAAGAAGAATGCTAGGAGTGTACTCTTGCGATGAACAGTCCAGATTGGCTGACGATCAGTTTTTCCTGGAGGTATTTGTCCTAATGGCATTATTTAGGACTTGTATTGTTATCATAGATCAGGAAACCCTGTTGATAAGACACATAAACCTAAACTAAGAATTTGATGAGAGAACAAAAGAAATTGAATTTAGTCTTCATGAATTTATGGAACCCAGTCGTATAATTTATTCAAGTTGAAAGAGAGTGCAATAAAGATGGGGGCACCACAATGGACCATCAAAGTGGTAAGATGCAAATGTTTTGAAAGCCTGTTGGGTTGATGGGGATGGAGTATGCACTGAGTGAGAATGCCATTAAACCTTCAGTAGAACTGTCATATGTTTTTCCAGAATTAGAAAAGAGTTCATCATCGAATGCCTTAGACTCTTTTCTAGACTCTCAATTTTCTCGGTCAACATTTCTTGCAATAAATTTCAAAGCACAGTTTTTTTATCCATACAAAATTTCTGCAGTCCAAGCCTAAAACAATGTGCTTCTGAAGGCTGCTTTGACTATTTTTAAGACATCCCCAACTAGTCTGGAGCATTTATTATTAGTATTTCCAGATGCAGAGGCTACGAAGGTCCTATTGAAATTAGACTGCCTAAATGGCATCCGAAAGACTTACCATATTAATTGCAACTATCAACTTGATATTCAATGTTTGGCCCTTGACAAGGCCATTTTTCCTAGCCATCGAGTCATAAAGCCTTGCTAGGCAATTTTCAGTCTTCACTTAAAGAAATAACTATTATTACAGCTGAATCAACTTCAACGAAGTCAGAAATTGATAGCACTATATAGGGATTTCCTAGGAACAATTATGAGGAGACCTATTACACCGTATTATGCCGTTGCTTGCAGTGCCATGTTCTTTGAAATGGAAAAAATGACAAAAGATTGATTTAAAAATCCTATTTTGATTTTTCATGAAGTCATTACTGATCGGGAAATGTTTTTTTTTTTTTACTTACTTTGAGTGCTACTGTGATAATTCCTTTGATCCCTGTGTTCAAGGAAATGCTTTGATTTTATCAACAACATCAGGTAGTATCGCCTATTCATTGGCTGCAATAGGCTCCATGAATATGCTATTGTTCATGTGCAAGGCCTTTTCAATAATATAAGACAAGCATGGGCCTCATTTAATGGTGAAAATAGGAAACAACTAAAGGCAGGAGATGCACTTATTTGTAACATGGCTCCATGGTCTGTGCCAACTGCATGTGAGATGAACTCCACAAATGATTTTTTGCGCAGTATTCATGAAGGTCTACATCAAATTTTGATAATAAATTAGTCATTTGATACGTTTAAGAATACATAAGTTGCTACATTTGCATAAATGGCTAATAATTTGGCAGTGTCTCCAGACTATTAAAAATGGAATAAATACATGTATATAAACACACAAAAATTACACATGTATTAAATAATGGAGTTTTGAATTAAGTTTAGTCTAAGACAATTGCCAAAGGGAAAAAACGAATGTAACCACCAAACTTTCATTCGACAACCAATCGAGGAGGATCGAGACCATCCATTTGCCACAGGAGGTCAATAGAAAACAAGTAGCCACTTTGAAAAAGGGATTCCTTCCTTTTCATACCTAGATACGGCCTATTTTGTGAGTGAGGGCATGCCTAGTGTGAGGTTTCTTTATTTTATTTTCAATTCTTTTTTCGTGCAATTGAATCTCTACTTGCATGACATCATTGCTGGTTTTTGGGTTACCTCTTCCATAGTGTTTCCTAGAATGTGAATGCATAGCTCTATTGGTTAACAACTGGGCAAAGGTAAAGATATTTATTTTTCATCTCTTTCACTGTTTCTATCATTAAAGTTGGTACTATTACATGACGATTTTGTAGGATATAGTCTTCTTGTTCCCTGTTGATTGATTTAAATTCGACTATGTATCACCTTCTCATTCTCATGCATATTCCATCCCATCAGAGATGTACTTAGATGTTGAAAGCATAATAAAGAGTTTGCTTTGCCAGTTTGATTTTTTTTTTTTTTTTGTAACAATGTGTTATTTCATTTCTTTTTATTATTGTAAGTTTTGTAATATATGTGTTTTATTTGAGATGTTGTGTAAATTCTATGCTTTTTACTTTTTTTTACTGTCCTTTACACTAACCCTAACTTTGTAAATCATCATCTCTTTCTTCCTCTGAAATTCTTTCTTTCCTTTTGGATGGCAGTTGTTTCTCAAGATTCTCAAGTTTTTCAGTCAATCTTCTTCTTGCCGTAAACTGAACTGGATCTAACTGTGCTAGATCAGCTTTGACTGCTGCAATCTTTGCTTGTATCTCTCCTGAGGAATTCAAACTGAACATTTTAATATCAGGAATGAATGTTTCATCAGAATCAGATGATTCTGAATCAATTGTTAATTTCCCGATTTCAGGAATTTCACTATCTGAAGATTCTGAAGAAGAACTTGAAACTTCAAAATATTCTCCATCAGAGTGGGATATGAGATCCCAATCTTGTGGATCATGTATTGTAGAAAAGATATTCATTACCTTCATCTGCTTTTTATCTTTTCTTTCTCTACAAGCGTTAGCATAATGACCTTCTTTACCACAAATAAAACACACACCTTTTTTAGAAGGTTTTGATCTTTTCCTAAACACTACCCTTCGTCCTTTAAATGACCTTTTGGAAGGAAAGCATTTTTTCTTTTTAGGAAAGTATTTATCAGCCTTGCAGGAGCAAGAGTTATCAAACTTTGCCTTTTTAGAAACCTTTCTTTCACTTTTCTTGTGACAACCAAAATTATAGGTTTCTTTGAAATTATTGCAAAGCTTTGTGCTAAAGTGCATCTGTTTTGAAAAATTCTTCTTGGCTTTGCTCTTTGCACATTCTTTCTGCGATATTGTGACAATCAATTGGTGAATAGCTGCAAATGATTGTCCTTCCAAATTTACTTTATGATCTGCTATGTACTCGTTAATTAGATCAGGGATTTTACCAAGCATAGACTGGATGTAATATCTCAGATAGGCAACATTATGTGGATCACTAGCCTGATACAGAAGTTTTTGCATAACACAAAAATACTCTTGCAAGTAATCAATGTCGCATAACTTCTGGGAGAGAAATAGTTGTGAATGATGGGCTGAATCTTCAGGGACTAATCCAACAAATTCATGTTTTAAAGCTTCAAACAGTGCTCTTAATGGATCAGTACTATGTTCAACTATTTGATCTTTCTCTTCCTCTGCAAGCCTTTCCCACCATTGCTTTAGTATGCCAGTAAAAGACCATACAATCTGAGTAACTACATCAGACCATGATACTTTGGCTTCAGCTTTCCTCTGTAATGCCCAAGCATGGACATTATGCAAAACAACAATTACTTCATTATAATCAAGGCAATCAATATTTACTAACAATGAATTTCCATATCTTCTGGAAGCAGGATTGTCTAGCCTTATAGGTATAGATTGCAGATTTTCAGTATATCTGCTGAACGGGCTGGATGCTGATGCCTCATGTGCATTGGTATCACCAGCACCTCTTTTTCCTTTGTTGGAATGGAAAAAAGAATCACTTCTGTCTCTTTTAGAACTTGATTCACCTTGTGTTTGCTCACGAGTTACTCCTGACATGGCCATTATTGAAGGAGCAGATGGTTGGCCATTTTGTTTCATCAAAGATCTAAGGCTGACATAGTTCTTTGGTAGTCTTAGACTTTCAACAGAAGGAAGATCAGCTAGTCTATTCTTCATCAAATCTGTCTTTTCTCTAGCTAGATTGATTCCTTTCTTGATCTTCTCAAGTCTGGCTCTATCTATATTCTCTATCCCTTTAAAAAAGATTTGCTTTGATTCATCAGAATTGGAGGAGAATTTCAGCTTTGAAATTAAGACATCTACTTCTCTATAATGAGGTGGAGAGCAGGAGTGGGGAGTGCATTTGTAAGATGTTCCAAAGACTTGGAGATGATACCCATGTTTGACTGAATATTATTTAACTTTTGTGTGTGTGCATCTTGGATTCCCAATGTCTCAATATAACCAGTATGCATCTTTTTGATGTGCTCTTTTATTTCTAAAACATCTCGGGCTATATCATCAATATTCTGAAGCATACAAACTATTTGGTAGTTTGTATAATTATGCAGCTTTTCATTTTCATTCTGATCTGGATCAGAAGTTGCTCTCATAGATAACCATTGGAAATCTGCTTTCTTCGTTCCATTGCTAAATGTCCTTCTAGAATTTCCAGATTCTAAAATATCTTTCTGGTATTTTTGCAGTAACTTCTGACTGAGCTCTAGGAAGTGAGAAACTTTTGATATCAGGTATAAAGACTTCAGAGCTAGGGGATTCATTAGTCTGGAATGTAGAAGATGAAGATGGAACACAGAACTGACAATCATCAGGTTTATGAGAGGTGGATTTTCTATGATCCTCTCTTGGAGCAGAATGTCTTGATGATAAGCTTCTGGGAACAGGGGGTATATGTGGATTCCTACCACCCAAAATTGTAGACCTAGGTAAGGATGAAATAGATCTAGTAAGTGAAGGAGTGGTAAATTTAAGACCAGAGGATTCGTCAGGATGATGGACGAGAGACAATTTCGGAGGAACTTTAGATGTTTGCAGTTGAGGATATTTCTGTGAAAGTGGAATATAAGTACTATTCCATTCATCTGGAAGAGTACATTCTGCAAAACCAATCTGTAGGGGAGCAGTGTTACCAAGGCCAACAATAACACCTTCTTTTAAAGCTCTACCAACTAACTTTGGATTCAGAGGAGGCATGGAGGTGGAGACAAATCTCAGGCATATGGAGGCATGGAGCTGAGCAATCTGTGACTGTGGGGCAACGTCAAAACCATAAAACTGAATATAAGCATTCAAGAATTCATTGATATAAGGGTCTATCAATGAAACTTGATACCTAGGGATAACTGATGACCAAACAGGGCCATTATTGAGGGGACTTTGGAATCCTCCCAATAAAGCGTCGTCGAAGTTATTCATTCTTGTATCAAGGACACATGTCAAGCATGAAGTATTTAGACCAGGACGGACTAGAGGATTAATTCCAAATTGTATGATACCGATATGGATATATCTATAACCATTTTCTAAACCCCATTTGATATTTTCTGGCTGTATTAGTGGGATTTGATATACAGACTGGCCAGTGGAAATAGGAATATTCACAGATGTAAATCTAAATAACTGAGCAGCTCGAAACTGGAAAACAAGCATTTTATAAAGCTTATCAATATCAATCTCTGGCAATGTCCAATTAGGCTGTGGTTCAAATTCTTGTACTAATACTTTTTCATCATAGAGAACATCTTCATTTCTGGTTTTATTTAAAAACTTATTCATAAAAGACCATCGATTCTTATGAGCTATCTTTCTGTCTTCGGGCTTCTGAAGAGAAAACTCATTCATATAACCAGCCATTGAAAGAAAGTATGAGTAAGCACCTGAACAGAGGAGAATCAAAGCTTTTGTGCACTAGGAAAGCAAACACGGCAGTCCTTCGCCTTCACAGCTCTCTACCAGCGCCTTATCGCAAACTTAGACTCGTGGACAGTAGCTCAGACAAATACTACTTAATCGAAGAACCAGACAATTTAAAACAGCTCTTGGACAAAGAACCAGATGGCTCTGATACCATAAATACAAAGAACCAGATACAAAGAACCAGATGTGCAGCAAAGATGTGCAAAGATATATTTGCTTCTCAAATAATTACAGAATCCAGATATGAGACTAGCGCTCCATGATGCAAGCAGATCGAAAAAACTTCTCGCAGATGCAGAGCAGGGAGATCTCGTCCCGTCTAAACTCAAAGAACTCAAACTCACAATACAGACTATAGAGTTAAACTCCGTGGTGCAAGAAGATCGAGAAAACTTCTCGCAGATGCAGAGCAGGGAGACTTCACTCAGACTACAACACTACTCAGACTCTCTCAAAACTCTCAAGACTCCAATGCCCCTAATGAGCTTACAATGCTAGTATTTATAATATCCTAGCAGGTCATCCGGTGAAAGGTTTTACCGGGAACTTGAAACCAAAAGAATCAAACTTTCGCTAGAACATCATGCAAGATGTCTATCACGAAAGGACTTTGTACAAAAGTAATGAATAGTTCTAAAGATTCAGGCAAGTGGGGACAACCACTTGTTATCTCGTCCCTTGGAGGCTAAGCCATATAGGGACCGAATCATGACATCTCTGAAGTGAAAATATGGCCGGAATCTAGGACATCGACTCTTATACAAAAGTAATTACATAGTGGAGATTTTATCCGGACTAAATCCCACGGAAACCAAAGAGCAGTATATGTACAAATAAAGCAAGATATGAAAGGATTTCATTTGATTGATCCTTTCAATCAGTCACTGTTAGCCCTATCGTCATAATCATGTGCATGAGTATCTGGAACAGCTGGATTATTATGGCCAAGTCTGATTTGGTCTTGTTCTATCAATTCCTCAATTAGTTCTTCATTATTTGGAGCCAACACTTCGTATGGGACAGATTCATCTAGCCAATATGGTGCTGCATCTCTGGTGCAACAAAAGAATGGGAATGTGAACATGAATGTTGGCCTGTCATGTGGATCCACTGATATCAATCCTCTGAATCTGACAGAAAGCTTAAAGGACTCATCTTCTTCATTAGGAATGACAATTGTGTGTTTGTGGATGAATTCGAACTCTAAGACGTAATCATTCTGGACAGCTACATGCATTTCCCAATGGAAGATTCTGACAAACTCAGCAAAAGTCCTATCAAAAATGCTTTTAGCTCTAGGCAAATATCTAAACATGAATAGCTTAAACCATGGAATCCACCAATTGTTAGAGGGATCTATAGCTTGAGCATAAAATATGACCTTAACCGAACCATGTATCCTAGCTCTTTGGTGAATAGAAAAGTAGTCTGACCATGTCCAGTCAGTATTTTGAATACACCCAAAATAAATAGGATTTGGTTCCCTAGACAATGCATAATAAACACGCCATGGCCTAATCCTATATGGTAACTCTTTTGTATATGACCATCTAGACTCCTCAGAATCAAACCATTTTTGCAAAATGATTTGTCTTAAGCATAATGGCAAGACTCAGACCTGTTTTGATAGACATTCTAGACAAAACTCATAATGACAGTTACTACAGACTGTAACATACTTAACTCTTTTAGACTCGACATGACTGAACTGACTTGTAGAAGCTTCGTGCTGATTAAGTGGTCTGAACATCTTGATCTCCTTGGTTTCTTGAGCACCTTCTCTGGTAAGCATGTCAGCAAGATAATTTTCTGCACCAGATTTGTAAACAATATCAAAATCAAAACCTTCTAGCCATAGTGCCCATCTTAGTACTCTGGTACTACCTTGTTCTAACAATCTTTTGTTTGCCAACATCTGTTTCATATGCTTTAGATCTGTTCTGACAATAAATTTAACACTTTTCAAGAACAAGTGAAATCTCTTTATTCCTCTCTTTACTGCAAGTATTTCTTTATGAGAAGAAGGATACTTTTTCTCTATATCATCAAAAGATCCTGAGGAATAGGCATAAACCAATTCTTTTCTTCCATGCTTTTGTAACAAAACTGCAGCCCAAGTGTGATAAGAAGCATCTGTTTCAAGTATAAAAGGAAGATTAGTATCAGGAAGCTTGAGTTTTGGCAAATCATTAAGCTTACTCTTAATACTAATTACTGTTGCTGTCATTTCATCTGTCCAACTGACACCTTTCTTCTTTAGTCTGTTCTGCAGTATATTTGTATCCTCTGATTGTTTAGCATAAAATTTTCTTATATAATTCAGACATCCAAGAAATCTCTGCAGGGTCTTTACATCGGCAATTATATCAGGAAACTTTAATAGATGGGTTAGCACATGTGGCTGAAGTTCTACATGTCCTTTTTCTATGTGTAAACCCAAGTAATCAATCTTGACTTTTCCAATCTGAAACTTCTCTTCTGAATCTGAAAGTACTAATCCATGCTTATATACAAGTTGGTAGAATTGTTCTAAATGGATCTTGTGCATATTTACATCTCTGCTAAATACAAGCAAATCATCAATATATACAATAATGTACTCTACCCCTCCAAAAATGTCTTCCATCCTTTTTTGGAATTCAGATGGAGCATTTTTCAAACCAAAGGGCATCACAGTCCATTGATATTGGCCATGAGGAACAGTGAAGGCTGTTTTATACCTGTCAGCAGGAATAATACCAATCTGCCAAAATCCACTTTTAAGATCAAACTTGCTAAACACATTAGCATTAGCAATCTTAGCAAGTAACAATTCTTTGTTAGGCAGAGGATATCAAATAGGAAGAAGAGCATCATTCAAAGCCTTATAATTAATCACAAGCCTTTTCTTGCCTCTTTTCTGCTCACTATGCTTATTGACATAAAAAGCCGGGCAGGCCCAAGGGCTCTTGCAGGATTCAATAAGCTTTTGTTCTAACAATTGTTCAATTTCTGCTTTGCATAATTCTTGCTCTTTTGGACTCATATGATTTGCACTGGCTTTTTGTGGCCTAGGAATATATCCTTCTCGGTAAGGTAGTGCAACAAAATACTTTTCTCTTGCCCAAAAGGCATCTGGCCTACTGGAAGTACAATCTGCACGAAGTTTATCAGAAATTTGTTGCAAAGTTTTGGGACCATGTAACTCTGCATTTTTTACGATCTTATTAATCTTGGTCAGATCTTGCAGACTATACTGGAGAGGATCCTGATCTTCAGGCTGCACATTAATTTTGTAATCACTGGAAGCAGGGACTGTGATAGGACCAGCAGTGGTGGAGAATATAACATAATCTTGTCCAAAAGTGACTGGCAAATATTTCTTCAGAAAATCTTGTCCTAACAGAACATCAGCACCAGTATCAAAACTATACAAAGTGACAAAAACCTGGACATCATTCAAGAAAATAGGAAATTCAGGAGCTATGTGACTTATTTCCATTAAATCACCAGTGATAGCCCTGAATTGGAGTTTAGTAGGCTGCCAATAATAATGAGGAATGGCTTTATATTTGCAGCAGCTACTCATAGCACCAGAATCTATTTGAGCATCCAAAGTATACGGTTTAATGCTAGGGACTTTAATTCTTATTGGAATAACTACTCTATCTCCGATGCCCATAACATTAAAAAGCTCAACATTTTTCTTTGGGGATATCTCTTCAATAACTGGCACATTTTTCATCAGTAGGCTGGTTAATTTGGAATTACAATCATCATAATCAGAAATAAGTATTTGAAGTTTGGAAGACAACTGTATCATTTCTGACCTTGTATGATGAATGGAAGATTCCAAATCTGTGATCTTCTTTTTAAGAGCATCAATTTGATTCATACCTGGAGATACTGAAATCTGCAAAGGTCTGAACATTGAATCGAACTCTTTCTCGATGAAGTCATCATCATCTCTTTCTTCCTCTGAAAATATTTCTTTCCTTTTGGATGGCAGTTGTTTCTCAAGATTCTCAAGTTTTTTAGTCAATCTTCTTCTTGCCGTAAACTGAACTGGATCTAACTGTTCTAGATCAGCTTTGACTGCTGCAATCTTTGCTTGTATCTCTCCTGAGGAATTCAAACTGAACATTTTATTATCAGGAATGAATGTTTCATCAGAATCAGATGATTCTGAATCAATTGTTAATTTCCTGATTTCAGGAATTTCACTATCTGAAGATTCTGAAGAAGAACTTGAAACTTCAAAATATTCTCCATCAGAGTGGGATATGAGATCCCAATCTTGTGGATCATGTATTGTAGAAAAGATATTCATTATCTTCATCTGCTTTTTATCTTTTCTTTCTCTGCAAGCGTTAGCATAATGACCTTCTTTACCACAAATAAAACACACACCTTTTTTAGAAGGTTTTGATCTTTTCCTAAATACTACCCTTCGTCCTTTAAATGATCTTTTGGAAGGAAAGTATTTTTTCTTTTTAGGAAAGTATTTATCAGCCTTGCAGGAGCAAGAGTTATCAAACTTTGCCTTTTTAGAAACCTTTCTTTCACTTTTCTTGTGACAACCAAAATTATAGGTTTCTTTGAAATTATTGCAAAGCTTTGTGCTAAAGTGCATCTGTTTTGAAAAATTCTTCTTGGCTTTACTCTCTGCACATTCTTTCTGCAATATTGTGACAATCAATTGGTGAATAGCTGCAAATGATTGTCCTTCCAAATTTACTTTATCATCTGCTATGTACTGGTTAATTAGATCAGGGATTTTACCAGGCATAGACTGGATGTAATATCTCAGATAGGCAACATTATGTGGATCAATAGCCTGATACAGAAGTTTTTGCATAACACAAAAATACTCTTGCAAGTAATCAATGTCGCATAACTTCTGGGAGAGAAATAGATGTGAATGATGGGCTGAATCTTCAGGGACTAATCCAACAAATTCATGTTTTAAAGCTTCAAACGGTGCTCTTAATGGATCAGTACAATGTTCAACTATTTGATCTTTCTCTTCCTCTGCAAGCCTTTCCCACCATTGCTTTAGTATGCCAGTAAAAGACCATACAATCTGAGTAACTACATCAGACCATGATACTTTGGCTTCAGCTTTCCTCTGTAATGCCCAAGCATGGACATTATGCAAAACAACAATTACTTCATTATAATCAAGGCAATCAATATTTACTAACAATGAATTTCCATATCCTCTGGAAGCAGGATTGTCTAGCCTTATAGGTATAGATTGCAGATTTTCAGTATATCTGCTGAACGGGCTGGATGCTGATGCTTCATGTGCATTGGTATCACCAGCACCTCTTTTTCCTTTGTTGGAATGGAAAAAAGAATCACTTATGTCTCTTTTAGAACTTGATTCACCTTGTGTTTGCTCACCAGTTACTCCTGACATGGCCATTATTGAAGGAGCAGATGGTTGGCCATTTTGTTTCATCAAAGAACTAAGGCTGACATAGTTCTTTGGTAGTCTTAGACTTTCAACAGAAGGAAGATCAGCTAGTCTATTCTTCATCAACTCTGTCTTTTCTCTAGCTAGATTGATTCCTTTCTTGATCTTCTCAAGTCTGGCTCTATCTATATTCTCTATCCCTTTAAAAAAGATTTGCTTTGATTCATCAGAATTGGAGGAGAATTTCAGCTTTGAACTTAAGACATCTACTTCTCTATAATGAGGTGGAGAAGCAGGAGTGGGGAGTGCATTTGTAAGATGTTCCAAAGACTTGGAGATGATACCCATGTTTGACTGAATATTATTTAACTTTTGTGTGTGTGCATCTTGGATTCCCAATGTCTCAATATAACCAGTATGCATCTTTTTGATGTGCTCTTTTATTTCTAAAACATCTCGGGCTATATCATCAATATTCTGAAGCATACAAACTATTTGGTAGTTTGTATAATTATGCAGCTTTTCATTTTCATTCTGATCTGGATCAGAAGTTGCTCTCATAGATAACCATTGGAAATCTGCTTTCTTCGTTCCATTGCTAAATGTCCTTCTAGAATTTCCAGATTCTAAATATCTTTCTGGTATTTTTGCAATAACTTCTGACTGAGCTCTAGGAAGTGAGAAACTTTTGATATCAGGTATAAAGACTTCAGAGCTAGGGGATTCATCAGTCTGGAATGTAGAAGATGAAGATGGAACACGGAACTGACAATCATCAGGTTTATGAGAGGTGGATTTTCTATGATCCTCTCTTGGAGCAGAATGTCTTGATGATAAGCTTCTGGGAACAAGGGGTATATGTGGATTCCTACCACCCAAAATTGAAGATCTAGGGAAGGATGACATAGATCTAGTAAGTGAAGGAGTGGTAAATTTAAGACCAGAGGATCCGTCAGGATGATGGACGAGAGACAATTTCGGAGGAACTTTAGATGTTTGCAGTTGAGGATATTTCTGTGAAAGTGGAATATAAGTACTATTCCATTCATTTGGAAGAGTACATTCTGCAAAACCAATCTGTAGGGGAGCAGTGTTACCAGGGCCAACAATAACACCTTCTTTTAAAGCTCTACCAGCTAACTTTGGATTCAGAGGAGGCATGGAGGTGGAGACAAATCTCAGGCATATGGAGGCGTGGAGCTGAGCAATCTGTGACTGTGGGGCAACGTCAAAACCATAAAACTGAATATAAGCATTCAAGAATTCATTGATATAAGGGTCTGTCAATGAAACTTGATACCTAGGGATAACTGATGACCAAACAGGGCCATTATTGAGGGGACTTTGGAATCCTCCCAATAAAGCGTCGTCGAAGTTATTCATTCTTGTATCAAGGACACATGTCAAGCATGAAGTATTTAGACCAGGACGGACTAGAGGATTAATTCCAAATTGTATGATACCGATATGGATATATCTATAACCATTTTCTAAACCCCATTTGATATTTTCTGGCCGTATTAGTGGGATTTGATATACAGACTGGCCAGTGGAAATAGGAATATTTACAGATGTAAATCTAAATAACTGAGCAGCTCGAAACTGGAAAACAGGCATTTTATAAAGCTTATCAATATCAATCTCTGGCAATGTCCAATTAGGCTGTGGTTCAAATTCTTGTACTAATACTTTTTCATCATAGAGAACATCTTCATTTCTGGTTTTATTAAAAAACTTATTCATAAAAGACCATCGTTTCTTATGAGCTATCTTTCTGTCTTCGGGCTTCTGAAGAGAAAACTCATTCATATAACCAACCATTGAAAGAAAGTATGAGTAAGCACCTGAACAGAGGAGAATCAAAGCTTTTGTGCACCAGGAAAGCAAACACGGCAGTCCTTCGCCTTCACAGCTCCAAAGAACCAGATACAAAGAACCAGATGTGCAGCAAAGATGTGCAAAGATATATTTTCTTCTCAGATAATTACAAAATCCAGATATGAGACTAGCGCTCCGTGATGCAAGAAGATCGAGAAAACTTCTCGCAGATGCAGAGCAGGGAGATCTCGTCCCGTCTAAACTCAAAGAACTCAAACTCACAATACAGACTATAGAGTTAAACTCCGTGGTGCAAGCAGATCGAGAAAACTTCTCGCAGATGCAGAGCAGGGAGACTTCACTCAGACTACAACACTACTCAGACTCTCTCAAAACTCTCAAGACTCCAATGCCCCTAATGAGCTTACAATGCTAGTATTTATAATATCCTAGCAGGTCATCCGGTGAAATTTTTTACCGGGAACTTGAAACCAAAAGAATCAAACTTTCGCTAGAACATCATGCAAGATGTCTATCACGAAAGGACTTTGTACAAAAGTAATGAATAGTTCTAAAGATTCGGGCAAGTGGGGACAACCACTTGTTATCTCGTCCCTTGGAGGCTAAGCCATATGGGGACCGAATCATGACATTTCTGAAGTGAAAAGATGGCCGGAATCTAGGACATCGGCTCTTATACAAAAGTAATTACACAGTGGAGATTTTATCTGGACTAAATCCCACGGAAACCAAAGAATAGTAGGATAAAGTAATTACACAGTGGAGATTTTATTCGGACTAAATCCCACGGAAACCAAAGAGCAGCATATGTACAAATAAAGCAAGATATGAAAGGATTTCATTTGATTGATCCTTTCAATCAGTCGTTGTTAGCCCTATCGTCATAATCATGTGCATGAGTATCTGGAACAGCTGGATTATTATGGCCAAGTCTGATTTGGTCTTGTTCTATCAATTCCTCAATAAGTTCTTCATTATTTGGAGCCAGCACTTCGTATGGGACAGATTCATCTAGCCAATATGGTGCTGCATCTCTGGTGCAACAAAAGAATGGGAATGTGAACATGAATGTTGGCCTGTCATGTGGATCCACTGATATCAATCCTCTGAATCTGACAGAAAGCTTAAAGGGCTCATCTTCTTCATTAGGAATGACAATTGTGTGTTTGTGGATGAATTCGAACTCTAAGACGTAATCATTCTGGACAGCTACATGCATTTCCCAATGGAAGATTCTGACAAACTCAGCAAAAGTCCTATCAAAAATGCTTTTAGCTCTAGGCAAATATCTAAACATGAATACCTTAAACCATGGAATCCACCAATTGTTAGAGGGATCTATAGCTTGAGCATAAAATATGACCTTAACCGAACCATGTATCCTAGCTCTTTGGTGAATAGAAAAGTAGTCTGACCTTGTCCAATCAGTATTTTGAATACACCCAAAATAAACAGGATCTGGTTCCCTAGACAATGCATAATAAACACGCCATGGCCTAGTCCTATATGGTAACTCTTTATTATATGACCATCTAGACTCCTCAGAATCAAACCATTTTTGCAAAATGATTTGTCTTAAGCATAATGGCAAGACTCAGACCTGTTTTGATAGACATTCTAGACAGAACTCATAATGACAGTTACTATAGACTGTAACATACTTAACTCTTTTAGACTCGACATGACTAGACTGACTTGTAGAAGCTTCGTGCTGATTAAGAGGCCTGAACATCTTGATCTCCTTGGTTTCTTAAGCACCTTCTCTGGTAAGCATGTCAGCAAGATAATTTTCTGCACCAGATTTGTAAACAATATCAAAATCAAAACCTTCTAGCCATAGTGCCCATCTTAGTACTCTGGTACTACCTTGTTCTAACAATGTTTTGTTTGCCAACATCTGTTTCATATGCTTTAGATCTGTTTTGACAATAAATTTAACACTTTTCAAGAACAAGTGAAATCTCTTTATTCCTCTCTTTACTGCAAGTATTTCTTTATGAGAAGAAGGATACTTTTTCTCTGTATCATCAAAAGATCCTGAGGAATAGGCACAAACCAATTCTTTTCTTCCATGCTTTTGTAACAAAACTGCAGCCCAAGTGTGATAAGAAGCATCTGTTTCAAGTATAAAAGGAAGATTAGTATCAGGAAGCTTGAGTTTTGGCAAATCATTAAGCTTACTCTTAATACTAATTACTGCTGCTGTCATTTCATCTGTCCAACTGACACCTTTTTTCTTTAGTCTGTTCTACAGTATATTTGTATCCTCTGATTGTTTAGCATAAAATTTTCTTATATAATTCAGACATCCAAGAAATCTCTGCAGGGTCTTTACATCGGCAATTATATCAGGAAACTTTAATAGATGGGTTAGCACATGTGGCTGAAGTTCTACATGTCCTTTTTCTATGTGTAAACCCAAGTAATCAATCTTGACTTTTCCAATCTGAAACTTCTCTTCTGAATCTGAAAGTACTAATCCATGCTTATATACAAGTTGGTAGAATTGTTCTAAATGGACCTTGTGCACATTTACATCTCTGCTAAATACAAGCAAATCATCAATATATACAATAATGTACTCTACCCCTCCAAAAATGTCTTCCATCCTTTTTTGGAATTCAGATGGAGCATTTTTCAAACCAAAGGGCATCACAGTCCATTGATATTGGCCATGAGGAACAGTGAAGGCTGTTTTATACCTGTCAGCAGGAATAATACCAATCTGCCAAAATCCACTTTTAAGATCAAACTTGCTAAACACATTAGCATTAGCAATCTTAGCAAGTAACAATTCTTTGTTAGGCAGAGGATATCGAATAGGAAGAAGAGCATCATTCAAAGCCTTATAATTAATCACAAGCCTTTTCTTGCCTCTTTTCTGCTCACTATGCTTATTGACATAAAAAGCCGGGCAGGCCCAAGGGCTCTTGCAGGATTCAATAAGCTTTTGTTCTAACAATTGTTCAATTTCTGCTTTGCATAATTCTTGCTCTTTTGGACTCATATGATTTGCACTGGCTTTTTGTGGCCTAGGAATATATCCTTCTCGGTAAGGTAGTGCAACAAAATACTTTTCTCTTGCCCAAAAGGCATCTGGCCTACTGGAAGTACAATCTGCACAAAGTTTATCAGAAATTTGTTGCAAAGTTTTGGGACCATGTAACTCTGCATTTTTTACGATCTTATTAATCTTGATCAGATCTTGTAGACTATACTGGAGAGGATCCTGATCTTCAGGCTGCACATTAATTTTGTAATCACTGGAAGCAGGGACTGTGATAGGACCAACAGTGGTGGAGAATATAACATAATCTTGTCCAAAAGTGACTGGCAAATATTTCTTCAGAAAATCTTGTCCTAACAGAACATCAGCACCAGTATCAAAACTATACAAAGTGACAAAAACTTGGACATCATTCAAGAAAATAGGAAATTCAGGAGCTATGTGACTTATTTCCATTAAATCACCAGTGATAGCCCTGAATTGGAGTTTAGTAGGATGCCAATAATAATGAGGAATGGCTTTATATTTGCAGCAGCTACTCATAGCACCAGAATCTATTTGAGCATCCAAAGTATACAGTTTAATGCTAGGGACTTTAATTCTTATTGGAATAACTACTCTATCTCCGATGCCCATAACATTAAAAAGCTCAACATTTTTCTTTGGGGATATCTCTTCAATAACTGGAACATTTTTCATCAGTAGGCAGGTTAATTTGGAATTACAATCATCATAATCAGAAATAAGTATTTGAAGTTTGGAAGACAACTGTATCATTTCTGACCTTGTATGACGAATTGAAGATTCCAAATCTGTGATCTTCTTTTTAAGAGCATCAATTTGATTCATACCTGGAGATATTGAAATCTGCAAATGTCTGAACATTGAATCGAACTCTTTCTCGATGAAGTCATCATCATCTCTTTCTTCCTCTGAAAATCTTTCTTTCCTTTTGGATGGCAGTTGTTTCTCAAGATTCTCAAGTTTTTCAGTCAATCTTCTTCTTGCCGTAAACTGAACTGGATCTAACTGTGCTAGATCAGCTTTGACTGTTGCAATCTGTTGGAAATAATACTGAGAGGGGGGGTGAATCAGTATTATCAGATTAATCAAACTTTTTAAATGCTCAGAAACATATACGCTACTTCAGTTAAGTTAACCAGCGTGTACACGCTACTGTGACGAAGTAAAACAGCGTATAAGAAGAAAACTCACAATTTAGTTAGCTTATTCTTCAATTAAGTGCATCAGGACATTATTCACCACATTAACAGTAAACATGTGCAGTATAACAGAACAGATAAAAAGCCACACACATGAACACCAAGATATAAGGTGGAAACCCAATGTGGGTGAAAACCACCTGCTGCAAGTTGTCTCTATCTTTCTTTAATATGAAACATCAGTTTACAATCTTTTGTACTGGTGCAGCCTTATACCAGTACGCAGGCTACAACCTGCAGAAGGCTACAACCTTCTCTCGTTCTCCAAACTTCCTTGGAAGGGAGCTCCAACCCCCTTTGCTCTTGTACTAGCCAAGATACTAGTACGTAGGTGCTGACCTACAATCTTCCTTCTTTCAGATATCACTTTTCATACATTTTCAGACTTGGATATTCCTAAAGCACAACATTGCAATCTGAAGACCATAAATCATTCAATTTCCACAACAGATCATTGAAGCATAAAACAACCAAACTTTGAATCACTGAACCACTGAACCCTGTCAATCACCAGTTACCAGAACACAGAGCAGACTGCAGAACTCTGCAATAACAGTCAGACCCTACTGTAAACCCAAAATCAAGCTTCAAAAGATATACGCTACTTCAATGAGCAAAACCCGCGTATACACGCGCTTTTACCGAAGCCAACCTGCGTACAGATCTAAAAATAACCTTTCTTAATTTGCAGCTGTACCAGACATTAGTTAGATCCAAACGTAACATTGCGACAATATGCAGATCTAGAAATACGCATAATCAACCATATCATGATAGTGCATTTCAAACCATTAGATCCCGATCTATCCTTAGATCTAGTCTTCCATCAACCGATGTGATCTCTCCTTGGCTTAGATCAAGCAACCCAGAACCTGCATATCAGATCTCTTTCTCTCTTAGATATTCAAGCCTTGTCGAAAAGATGATTTTGCCTAATGATCTTCTTCTCCTTATATAGTCTTAGGCCTAGCTCAATACCAAGAGCCAAAACCATAGTAACACAATACCATCAACTTCAAAACTAGGGATCGACACGCCCGTCGAGACACAATGGTCCGAAATCATAGGCACAACTTCCAAGGACTAACCACCATGGACCAAAGGAACCTTTCCACATACACGCGCTTTTTATGAATCGAACTAGCGTGTACACGCGACTTGGGCTTAACGAAACGGCGTGTATGAGCTTCCTTGGCATGCTGTACTGAGATCTGTCTTCTGATTAAGTTGCCATCACCTGTACCAACCTCTGAGCACCTGTACCATCCTCTGAGTGAGTTGCCATCAAGGACAACACTTGAATCATAATGCCAACAATCTCCCCCTTTGGACTTGATGGCAACCACCACACCAAGTCACTCTCCCCCTTTGACATCAAGGGCAAAGGGCTGTGCTCCCCCTGAGGACATGCTGATACCTCTGCTTGGCTGTGCTGACTCGTGCTCCCCCTGACAGTAGGCCAGATCTGAAAAAGATGTTCTTCAACAAGAACCAAGATTTATACACCATAAGGGACCTTCCTATCACCAAAAGACTCAATACATACATCCATACTCCCTACCAAGAGGGGACATATCAGAAACAACCAATTATATTACAGCATTCATCCCAGGCATAGTGGGGAAACCAACATAGGCCGTTACATGACCTTGACACCATAAAAGAGATATGACAAGAGAGATACATGACATAGAGACAACAGATCTAGACCAAGACTTAGGAAAGACACCAGCAGCATCTGATAAACATCTTGTTAGATCAGCAACCAGAATTTCTTTCTGAGCTCCTTCTCCTGAAACCAACAACCAAAACATCTGAATGCCAACAATGCTTTATGAGACTTTTGAGCTGCTCCCCCTGAACCTGTGCCTGTTGCACTCCCTGAAACTGTGCCTGAAGAATTCTGACATTCCTATTGCTGTTCAGAACTTCAGAGTTTTCCCTTGCTGTTCAGAACTTCATATACGCGTTTTATCCTGTATAAAACAGCGTATGTACGCGGATATTCTTTCTGCAACAAGCGTCCAGTATACACGCGACTTTCCTAGCATTAATCCGCGTGTATACGCTCATATCCCTTCCGTAACCTGCGTATACCAACTTTTCTGTAGAACAAACAAACTTCAACAACAGGATGAAGCATCAACTACTCCCAGCTTTTGTCTGAGATATTCAAAAGTTTCCCTGGGCAGTGGTTTTGTGAGAATATCAGCAACTTGCTCCTTAGAAGGAACATACTCCAACTTGACCTTCTGCTCAAGCACTTGTTCCCGAAGAAAATGGTACTTGATTGGTATGTGCTTGGTCTTTGAGTGCATGACAGGATTCTTTGAAATGCTGATTGCACTTGTATTATCACATAAGATAGAGACAGGTGGAGTGCAAGTGATTTGAAAGTCCTGCAAGGTCTGCATCATCCAAAGAAGTTGTGTGCAACAAGATGCTGCAGCCACATATTCTGCTTCAGCTGTAGATAAGGCAATCGAACTTTGTTTCTTGCTGAACCAAGATACTAATCTGGAACCCATGAAGAAAGCACCTCCACTTGTGCTTTTCCTATCATCCACACTTCCAGCCCAATCTGCATCTGTGTAAGCATGAAGAGTGAGATCAGTATTTCTAGGATACCATAAGCCATAGTTTTGGGTCCCTTGAAGATATTTGAAGATTCTTTTGACTGCCTGAAGATGAGTTTCCTTTGGGTTGGCTTGAAATCTTCCAACCATTCCTACTGCATGTGTAATATCTGGTCGAGTACCTGTCAAATAAAGCAAACTCCCAATCATGGATCTATAAGTGGGTTGGTGAACTGCTGCTGATTCATCATTTGCACTGAGGCTGCATCCTGTAACCATGGGTGTACATACTGGCTTTGACTCTTCCATGCCATACTTCTTCAAGATCTGCTTGAGGTATTTGGTTTGAGACAAGAAGATACCTCCTTCATTTTGTTGGATTTGCAATCCAAGAAAATATGTCAATTCTCCAAGAAGTGACATTTCGAATTCTTTCTGCATAACCAAGGCAAAGTTTTGACTCATGGTCTCTTCATTGCTGCCAAAAATAATATCATCTACATAAACAACAAGGATTAGCAATTTGTTATTTTCAACTTTTATATAGAGATTGCTATCTGCTGATCCTTTTGAAAAGCCTTGTTGGTGAAGATATTTGTCCAACCGATAGTACCAAGCCCTTGGAGCTTGTTTGAGCCCATAGAGTGCCTTTTTCAATCTGCATACAAGGTTTGGATCATTTCCAAGAATGAACCCATCTGGCTGCTCAATATATACTTCTTCTTCTAAGTCTCCATTCAGGAAGGCTGATTTCACGTCCATTTGAAATACCTTGAAGTTTTGAAAGCTTGAGAGAGCAAGGAACATTCGGATGGCCTCTAGTCTTGCCACAGGAGCAAAGGTCTCTTCAAAATCTATTCCTTCTTGCTGTGCATACCCTTTACAAACAAGTCTGGCCTTGTTTCTAATTACTTCTCCATTTTCATTTAACTTATTCTTGAAGACCCATTTTGTTCCTATTACATTCTTATCTTTTGGTCTAGGAACTAATTCCCAAGTGTTGTTCCTTTCGATTTGCTCAAGTTCTTCATCCATTGCTTTGACCCAACATTCATCTTTGCATGCTTCTTTCACATTTTGTGGTTCAATGGAGGAGAGTAGAGCCAAGTAGCTTGAAGCTTCTGCAAGTGTCCTTCTTGTTTGTACTCCTGCTTCTTTCTGCCCCACAATCTGAGTTTCTGGATGATTCTTTTGGACATATCTGGATGGAGTCTTCTCTTCTATTCTTGTCTGCTCCTCTGGTTCTTCTTGAGATTCTTCTTCTTCTTGAGGTTCTTCTTCTTCATCATTTCGCCTTTGAGAGTAACCTTCATCTTCTTCAATGTCTTCATGATGAACTTGCCTAGGAATATATCCCTTCTCATCAACCACTATATCAATACTGTCAACAATTCTGCCAAGTCTTTTATTGTAGCACTTGTATGCTTTGCTATGTGGAGAATAACCAAGAAGAATGCCCTCATCTGCTCTAGGTTCAAGTTTGCCAAGTTGCTCATCAGTATTCTTAATATAACATTTGCTCCCAAAGATTTTGAAATGCTTCACGGAAGGAGTTTTACCACTCCAAAGCTCATGAGGTGTTTGAGTGCTGTTTACTCGGACATTTGTTTTGTTAAGAATGATAACAGCAGCATGTGCAGCTTCACCCCAGAAGGTTGCAGGAGTACCTGATTCATCGAGCATAGCACGAGCCATTTGTTGGATAGTTCTGTTCATTCTTTCCACAACCCCATTTTGCTGAGGAGTTCTAGCTGTAGAGAATTCTCTTCTTATCCCATGTTCATCGCAGAAATCAAAAAATTCATTTGATGTGAACTCCCCACCTCTGTCAGATCTGAGGCACTTAATTTTGTGTCCTGATTCATTTTCAGCCAATGCTTTGAAGGATTTGAATTTTTCGAATGCTTCATCTTTGTGCTTCATAAGCCCTAACCAAACAAACCTTGAGAAATCATCAATGAATAATATCAGATATTCTTCTCCTCGAGGTGTCCTTTTCCTAAATGGACCACATACATCTGTATGGACTAGCTCAAGAGGCAAGCTAGCTGATCCTTCCTTTTCTGGAAAGTTAGTTCTGGTTTGCTTTCCAAACTGACAAGATTTGCATATGGTGTTGTCTGGAATTTTGATATCTGGAAGATCGCGAACTGCCTGATATTTGCATGCTTTTCTTATTTGTGAGAAGCTTAGATGTCCCAACCTTCGATGCCATAACCAGTGCTCTTCATCCTTGCTAAGATAGCATTGTTGTTGTCCTTCTTCAAATATGTACAGATTATTTGGAGTTCTTTTGCCTTTGAGAACTGTTTTACCTGTATCAAGATCACGAACAAGACATCCATTCGATCTGAAAATAACCTCGGTTTTTTGATCACACATCTGACTGACACTTAGAAGATTATGCTTCAATCCATCAACATACAAAACATTTCCAGCCTTGACCTTTTCTTTCAAAGGAGCAATACCTTTTCCTTTTATAGTTGCAGGAGTATCATTTCCAAAAGAAACTTTCTTTCCCTTTTCTAAAGTAGAATAAGATTCAAGTTTTTCTTTATCACCTGTCATATGTTTCGAACATCCACTGTCAATGTACCATAGATTTTCCTGTCCTTCTGCATAAAACGCTATCCCACATCTTTCTGTCTGAGGTTCTTTTATTCTCCATTTTTTGGTGCTCGTGGCTTGTTCCTTTTTCTCCTGAAACCTGCTCCTGCATTCAGATTCTTTATGACCAAAATTATTGCAAATAGAACATTCAACTTCATTTTCAAGAACCGAAAAGTTGTTATAGGTCCTCTTTGTAATCCCTGTCATACTTCTTTGTTTTTGAGCTTCCCTAGTCATGATTGTTTTATATGCAACACATTGAGCTGCTTTGTGACCAAAGTTATGGCAAGAAAAGCATTGTCCATTGAAGAAGCTTCTGCGGTTATTGAATCTACCAGCCAACTGATTGTAATTTCTATTTTCATCTATTCTTGTGCCAAACTGAGAAGATTTTACCTGTGGTTGGTTGTAGCTTTTGTTCACCCTTAAGAAGGATTGTCCCTGATAGTTTCTGTTTGTAATTCGTCCCTGCTTTACCTGATTATCTTCATTGTTCTTCTGCTCATTTCTTCTTGCTGCATCAAGATAACTCTTTGAGGTGGATGCTTGAGAGGTTTCTCCATTATAGCCCAAACCTGTCTTGTTTAGAGGAGACCGCTGCACATTGATAATCTCATCCAAAGTTTCAGATCCTTTGACAAACTTAAGATTAATAGCTTTTGTTTTCTCAATTTCTTTTCTGAGACCAACAATTTCACCTTCTAGTTTTTCAAGATGTTTTTCCTTTTCATCAATTTGAAATTGCAAAGTATCAATGATCACACTCTTTTCTTCTATGCATCTCTTGAGTCTAGTAATTTCATTATAGAGATTATCCACATCTACAGCATCCTCATAATCATCATCTTCAAATGCCATTAATAGCTTATATTTATTACCTTGTTCATCTTCATCACTGTTTGATAAGCCATCACTATCTTCATGGGTGTAGTAGCTTTTCTTATTTGCACTTTGTTTCTTATTCCATCTAGCAGGTTCTTTTCCTTTATCCTTATTAGGACATTTTGCAGCATAATGACCTACTCTTCCACAAGCAAAGCATTTGAAAGGTAGCTTACCTCTGAACCTTCCAGCACCCCTTTGAAGATTTCTGACAAAATTTGATTCTTCTTCCTCTTCTTCTGGAACATGGCTTGCTTCATAGTAATCTTCTTTTCTTGATGCCTTAAAAGCAGCTTCCCTTCTGTCTGATGGACCTCCCTTTCTCATTTCATAAGCAGTTAGAATTCCATGTAGCTGAGACATAGTGAGAACTTTGAGATTTTCCTTTTCTTCTATTGCAGATACTTTAGATTCAAACTTGGGGGATAATGATCTTAGAATCTTTTGAACTACTATAGTCTCTTTTATTTCTTCACCCAAATTTTTCATACAATTAACAATCTCATCTACCCGAAGAAAATAATTAGCCACACTTTCATCATTATACATCTTGAGGGTCTCATATTGAATCCTGAGAGTTTGAAGTTTAGCTTGCTTTACCTGTTCATCTCCTTCATAGCTAGTGATCATTTTGTCCCATATCTCTTTTGCTGATTTGAAGTGCATGACCTTCATGAATTCTGTTTGAGATATACTTCCTAATAGAGTACTGACTGCTTTTGCATTTGTTTCATATGCCTTTTTCTCAGCTGGATCTGTAGGAGTAGCTGAAGGAAAAACATAGCCTGTTTCTACAATGTCCCAAACTTCTGTACCAAGAGATTGAAGATATGCAGTAACTCTTACCTTCCAATAATTGAAATTTGTTCCATCAAAAACCGGTGGCCTGATTGATGCTTCTTTCTCGTAGTTGCTCATGATGAATGATCTTCCTTCAAGCGATCAAGCTTCTCTGAAGGACCTGCTCTGATACCAATTGTTGGAAATAATACTGAGAGGGGGGGTGAATCAGTATTATCAGATTAATCAAACTTTTTAAATGCTCAGAAACATATACGCTACTTCAGTTAAGTGAACCAGCGTGTACACGCTACTGTGACGAAGTAAAACAGCGTATAAGAAGAAAACTCACAATTTAGTTAGCTTATTCTTCAATTAAGTGCATCAGGACATTATTCACCACATTAACAGTAAACATGTGCAGTATAACAGAACAGATAAAAAGCCACACACATGAACACCAAGATATAAGGTGGAAACCCAATGTGGGTGAAAACCACCTGCTGCAAGTTGTCTCTATCTTTCTTTAATATGAAACATCAGTTTACAATCTTTTGTACTGGTGCAGCCTTATACCAATACGCAGGCTACAACCTGCAGAAGGCTACAACCTTCTCTCGTTCTCCAAACTTCCTTGGAAGGGAGCTCCAACCCCCTTTGCTCTTGTACTAGCCAAGATACTAGTACGTAGGTGCTGACCTACAATCTTCCTTCTTTCAGATATCACTTTTCATACATTTTCAGACTTGGATATTCCTGAAGCACAACATTACAATCTGAAGACCATAAATCATTCAATTTCCACAACAGATCATTGAAGCATAAAACAACCAAACTTTGAATCACTGAACCACTGAACCCTGTCAATCACCAGTTACCAGAACACAGAGCAGACTGCAGAACTCTGCAATAATAGTCAGACCCTACTGTAAACCCAAAATCAAGCTTCAAAAGATATACGCTACTTCAATGAGCAAAACCCGCGTATACACGCGCTTTTACCGAAGCCAACCTGCGTACAGATCTAAAAATAACCTTTCTTAATTTGCAGCTGTACCAGACATTAGTTAGATCCAAAACGTAACATTGCGACAATATGCAGATCTAGAAATACGCATAATCAACCATATCATGATAGTGCATTTCAAACCATTAGATCCCGATCTATCCTTAGATCTAGTCTTCCATCAACCGATGTGATCTCTCCTTGGCTTAGATCAAGCAACCCAGAACCTGCATATCAGATCTCTTTCTCTCTTAGATATTCAAGCCTTGTCGAAAAGATGATTTTGCCTAATGATCTTCTTCTCCTTATATAGTCTTAGGCCTAGCTCAATACCAAGAGCCAAAACCATAGTAACACAATACCATCAACTTCAAAACTAGGGATCGACACGCCCGTCGAGACACAATGGTCCGAAATCATAGGCACAACTTCCAAGGACTAACCACCATGGACCAAAGGAACCTTTCCACATACACGCGCTTTTTATGAATCGAACTAGCGTGTACACGCGACTTGGGCTTAACGAAACGGCGTGTATGAGCTTCCTTGGCATGCTGTACTGAGATCTGTCTTCTGATTAAGTTGCCATCACCTGTACCAACCTCTGAGCACCTGTACCATCCTCTGAGTGAGTTGCCATCAAGGACAACACTTGAATCATAATGCCAACACAATCTTTGCTTGTATCTCTCCTGAGGAATTCAAACTGAAAATTTTAATATCAGGAATGAATGTTTCATCAGAATCAGATGATTCTGAATCAATTGTTAATTTCCTGATTTCAGGAATTTCATTATCTGAAGATTCTGAAGAAGAACTTGAAACTTCAAAATATTCTCCATCAGAGTGGGATATGAGATCCCAATCTTGTGGATCATGTATTGTAGAAAAGATATTCATTATCTTCATCTACTTTTTATCTTTTCTTTCTCTGCAAGCGTTAGCATAATGACCTTCTTTACCACAAATAAAACACACACCTTTTTTAGAAGGTTTTGGTCTTTTCCTAAATACTACCCTTCGTCCTTTAAATGATCTTTTGGAAGGAAAGTATTTTTTCTTTTTAGGAAAGTATTTATCAGCCTTGGAGGAGCAAGAGTTATCAAACTTTGCCTTTTTAGAAACCTTTCTTTCACTTTTCTTGTGACAACCAAAATTATAGGTTTCTTTGAAATTATTGCAAAGCTTTGTGCTAAAGTGCATCTGTTTTGAAAAATTCTTCTTGGCTTTGCTCTCTGCACATTCTTTCTGCAATATTGTGACAATCAATTGGTGAATAGCTGCAAATGATTGTCCTTCCAAATTTACTTTATCATCTGCTATGTACTGGTTAATTAGATCAGGGATTTTACCAGGCATAGACTGGATGTAATATCTCAGATAGGGAACATTATGTGGATCACTAGCCTGATACAAAAGTTTTTGCATAACACAAAAATACTCTTGCAAGTAATCAATGTCGCATAACTTATGGGAGAGAAATAGTTGTGAATGATGGGCTGAATCTTCAGGGACTAATCCAACAAATTCATGTTTTAAAGCTTCAAACAGTGCTCTTAATGGATCAATACTATGTTCAATTATTTGATCTTTCTCTTCCTCTGCAAGCCTTTCCCACCATTGCTTTAGTATGCCAGTAAAAGACCGTACAATCTGAGTAACTACATCAGACCATGATACTTTGGCTTCAGCTTTCCTCTGTAATGCCCAAGCATGGACATTATGCAAAACATCAATTACTTCATTATAATCAAGGCAATCAATATTTACTAACAATGAATTTCCATATCCTCTGGAAGCAGGATTGTCTAGCCTTATAGGTATAGATTGCAGATTTTCAGTATATCTGCTAAACGGGCTGGATGCTGATGCCTCATGTGCATTGGTATCACCAGCACCTCTTTTTCCTTTGTTGGAATGGAAAAAAGAATCACTTCTGTCTCTTTTAGAACTTGATTCACCTTGTGTTTGCTCACGAGTTACTCCTGACATGGCCATTATTGAAGGAGCAGATGGTTGGCCATTTTGTTTCATCAAAGATCTAAGGCTGACATAGTTCTTCGGTAGTCTTATACTTTCAACAGAAGGAAGATCAACTAGTCTATTCTTCATCAACTCTGTCTTTTCTCTAGCTAGATTGATTCCTTTCTTGATCTTCTCAAGTCCGGCTCTATCTATATTTTCTATCCCTTTAAAAAAGATTTGCTTTGATTCATCAGAATTGGAGGAGAATTTCAGCTTTGAACTTAAGACATCTACTTCTCTATAATGAGGTGGAGAAGCAGGAGTGGGGAGTGCATTTGTAAGATGTTCCAAAGAATTGGAGATGATACCCATGTTTGACTGAATATTATTTAACTTTTGTGTGTGTGCATCTTGGATTCCCAATGTCTCAATATAACCAGTATGCATCTTTTTGATGTGCTCTTTTATTTCTAAAACATCTCGGGCTATATCATCAATATTATGAAGCATACAAACTATTTGGTAGTTTGTATAATTATGCAGCTTTTCATTTTCATTCTGATCTGGATCAGAAGTTGCTCTCATAGATAACCATTGGAAATCTGCTTTCTTCATTCCATTGCTAAATGTCCTTCTAGAATTTCCAGATTCTAAATATCTTTCTGGTATTTTTGCAGTAACTTCTGACTGAGCTCTAGGAAGTGAGAAACTTTTGATATCAGGTATAAAGACTTCAGAGCTAGGGGATTCATCAGTCTGGAATGTAGAAGATGAAGATGGAACACAGAATTGACAATCATCAGGTTTATGAGAGGTGGATTTTCTATGATCCTCTCTTGGAGCAGAATGTCTTGATGATAAGCTTCTGGGAACAGGGGGTATATGTGGATTCCTACCACCCAAAATTGTAGATCTAGGGAAGGATGACATAGATCTAGTAAGTGAAGGAGTGGTAAATTTAAGACCAGAGGATCCGTCAGGATGATGGACGAGAGACAATTTCGGAGGAACTTTAGATGTTTGCAGTTGAGGATATTTCTGTGAAAGTGGAATATAAGTACTATTCCATTCATCTGGAAGAGTACATTCTGCAAAACCAATCTGTAGGTGAGCAGTGTTACCAGGGCCAACAATAACACCTTCTTTTAAAGCTCTACCAGCTAACTTTGGATTCAGAGGAGGCATGGAGGTGGAGACAAATCTCAGGCATATGGAGGCATGGAGCTGAGCAATCTGTGACTGTGGGGCAACGTCAAAACCATAAAACTGAATATAAGCATTCAAGAATTCATTGATATAAGGGTCTGTCAATGAAACTTGATACCTAGGGATAACTGATGACCAAACAGGGCCATTATTGAGGGGACTTTGGAATCCTCCCAATAAAGCGTCGTCGAAGTTATTCATTCTTGTATCAAGGACACATGTCAAGCATGAAGTATTTAGACCATGACAGACTAGAGGATTAATTCCAAATTGTATGATACCGATATGGATATATCTATAACCATTTTCTAAACCCCATTTTATATTTTCTGGTTGTATTAGTGGGATTTGATATACAGACTGGCCAGTGGAAATAGGAATATTTACAGATGTAAATCTAAATAACTGAGCAGCTCGAAACTGGAAAACAGGCATTTTATAAAGCTTATCAATATCAATCTCTGGCAATGTCCAATTAGGTTGTGGTTCAAATTCTTGTACTAATACTTTTTCATCATAGAGAACATCTTCATTTCTGGTTTTATTTAAAAACTTATTCATAAAAGACCATCGATTCTTATGAGCTATCTTTCTGTCTTCGGGCTTCTGAAGAGAAAACTCATTCATATAACCAGTCATTGAAAGAAAGTATGAGTAAGCACCTGAACAGAGGAGAATCAAAGCTTTTGTGCACCAGGAAAGCAAACATGGCAGTCCTTCGCCTTCACAGCTCTCTACCAGCGCCTTATCGCAAACTTAGACTCGTGGACAGTAGCTCATACAAATACTACTTAATGGAAGAACTAGACAATTTAAAACAGCTCTTGGACAAAGAACCAGATGGCTCTGATACCATAAATACAAAGAACCAGATACAAAGAACCAGATGTGCAGCAAAACTGTGCAAAGATATATTTGCTTCTCAGATAATTATATATATATATATATATATATATATATATATATATGAAAACTTGACTAAACTGAGAGGGGGTGAATTAGTTTAGTCCATTCATGGACATTAAAATTCTTTTCATTAAACTCATTAACTGAAACATTACATGAGCAACTTAACAAATAATGACCAACATATTGAACATGTGAACAACAAGTAATAAGAAAACCAAAACATCACACTAGCACATAATAACAACACATATTGACACCAGATATAAGTGGAAACCCATAAAGGGAGAAAACCACGATTTTATTATTGTTGTGATGCAAAGGCAAGCTCCTACTCCTTATTACATCTAATTTTTTGTAGGCTTCAACCTACAGGAGGCTACTACCTCAATATTTCTGCAAGCTACAACATGCAAGGAAGCTCCAACTCCCATATCTTTTCTACAGGCTACAACCCACAAGAGGCTCCTACCTTAACCAACTCCAACTAGATATTTATCAAGCCACAACTTGAAAGGAGACTATAATCCTTTGATACAAACAAGAAACAACAATGCGCTGGTTTACCTGGTCATAAATTTTTCATATCTCCATCTTCATTTATGCATATTATTTCATTCAAATCTTCTTCACATAAGATTGATATGTTCTAGGTAACTAATGCATAACACCTCAATTAGCTCTCACACATTCTCCAACTCTCTAACCTCATTTTGCTTCCAAAACCAACATATTTTATAAAGAAAGTTTGATCGTTGTTTGTATTCCACATAAGAATATGAAGTGAATAGACTTGACTCTTTACCTTCCACTCATTCCTTTCCAAGCTCTTCATATTTAGAATATTAGAACATAAATAAGTGCTCCACCACATTATTTCAGCCATCTATAATGATTAGGTACACCAATATCAACATAATTCCAAAAGTAACATATAGAGATAACATATGACTATGTAGTTGAGCATTCATTCCTCATGATCAATACGAACATTTTCCATTAGTGCATCACAATAATCTCTCCAACATCTTTGACTTTGCCTTGGATTTGCATCATAATATCTTCGGGTCATTGGCTCAACAACCTTTTATTTATTGTCATGGAGTCTTTGTTGAAAAGTGTGCAACAAGAAATGTAAAAATAAAAATGGCTAAAAATAGCAGTTTGGCCAGTGTGGAATTTTGGCCACCTTGGGTGAGAGGTGAAACTGCTAAAAATAACATTTTTAAAAAATAGCATTTCTGCGTCCCTTCCTATTTATAGTAGTCCCTGGTCTATCTATAGGAAGTAAATTCGAATTTGGTATTACCAGCAGTTTGGAATATTAATTAATTAATTCTCCATGAGTTAATTAGTTAAGGAAAAGCAAACTTGAAGTCTTTGTGAGAACATGCAATTATTTCTCCACTAATTGGGGAATGTGTCCTTGATTTGCTCCACTCATTGAGGAATTAAGGATGAGTTATATATTGAGAGGATTAGTTGACTTAGTTTAACTTAGTCAAGTTCAGTTAGATTGATTTAACAAGTTGTTAAATTAATGAGATACAGTTTGTTGATGCTTGCATGCATGTGAACACTGTTATTTTCATATAACTATGTATTCACTCATGGATAACTGATGCATGTCAGTTCTGTCAGAGACCCAGTTGAGATCAGATGTGGGGCAGTGTACTCTCAGATGCTAGGATATTTCTAGTAAGTATTCCCTGCATGGGGAAGGAAGCTTCTTCCTTATATGACTGCGTAGTTGGACCTGAGGTGATAGCAGGTATGATCAGGCCAATTTACATGTGTTTTGTAATTGGACCCCAATCAAAACTGCGCAAGGAAATAGGAGCTTGGACCTGAGATGCAACTTTTATATATAGGGCTAGGTAGTCCATGAGCTACATCATCAGAGTACAGAGAGAGCAGGATAGCTTTTGAGCTGATTCTTTTTGTATGTTGTTGAGGATTTCCACTTGACTGATAATACAGAGATGGGGTTTTAGGCTGGTGCTTTCCCCAGGTTATATTTTCTATGTTATGGTTGATTACTTCTCATTCTCAGTTATATCTGTTCATGCTTGATGTTGCTCATGTTCAATAAAGCTTCTGCAAAGTTTATGGTAGATGTAGATCTAGTATTATGCTTTAGTACATTGCATATATCAGTTTGATCTGTAGGTGAAATTTCTACATGATATCAGTGAGCTAGTTGATTTGCAAAGAAAATTCTACATGGTATCGGAGCACAGGTGATCAAGGAAGAACAATATACAAGAAGGAATTCAAAGTTTATTATTTGGGATATAGATCTCAAGTTCTTATCACATCTATTTCACTAATGGCGTTCTATGATTTGAGGCTTGAGTATGCCCTTGATGGTAGCTCAAACTATAGAGCTTGGAAGGATCGCATGGAGGCAGTATTGGAAGATAACGGCCTTAAGGACTTCATTGATCAAGAAGTCCCTAAGCTTACTGATGCTACTCAACTGGCGGAATGGAAGAAGTGTGTGGCTAGAGCTAGGAGAATTCTCTTGGAGGGAGTGCGAGATCACATTGTCTCGAGCCTTCATGGGAAGGAGACTCCGTTTGCAATGTGGAAAACATTGAAAGATTTATATCAAAATAGCAGTGATCAGAGGAAGCTGGCACCGAAGGACAAACTGCGAAATATCGAGTGTGAGACGATCTCTATGTATTTGACCAAGCTCATCACATGTAGGGATGAGCTTGCAAGTGTAGGGGTCCTGACAGATGATGATGATATGGTGAGTCTAGCACTCCTTGGCCTTCCTAAGAGCCAACATAGCTACCAGGTGTTATAGACATTTTTGGGCACTGCAACCCCAATCATAAATGTCCATAAACCAAGGGCTCCTAAGTCCCTAAAGGTGTTGTTCCAACCCCTAAAAGAACAAGGTCAACTGATTATAGCATCTCCCAGAAGTTCTCCATGAGAAACTACTCAGAACTGGTCAAAACTGGACCATTTCACCTGCTCCATAAGCAAAGTGCGTTGCATCCCACCTAAATACACACAGTAGGTGTGATGCATGTCAAAAAGCCCTTCTATGGGGTGCGATGGGTGAGAAGGGACAAATGGCAGGGTCAATCCGCAAGGTGGAGGAGCATGGAATCTTCCAGAAACCTCTCCTGTGACACTTGCCTCTCTGAATTCGACCAGGGATGAGTAAGAGATTATCAATCTCCAAGTGAAATCAAGAACTATCAGAGGAAAGTCACTAATCAAATCTCAAAAGCTGACTCACCTCCCTTGCAGACATCTATATATGGATCCCTCATCCCAGAGATCTAGAGGCTGGAATTTTGTATCTTGTAAGGAAGTGTTGTTGGTTTCTTGGTGCAAAATCATAGTGTTGGGTGATCTAAGCTTTTCATGAGGTGAAGAAGGGCTTTCTTGCTGAGAGGATGATGCTGGGTCAGAACAATTGGTTGTAATCCTCTTTGCTCTTTCTTGATTATCAATAAAGCTATTCAAGTTTTCCTCCACATTCTTGTATGATTGATGATTTATGCATTTGTGTGGTCATTGTACATCTGATCCTATATTGTTTATGATAATAGATCTATGTTCTTGGATAGTGTTATGCTGCTTTGATTCTACAGGTACTCTTTGAAGCTGGGTAGACAAGGAAGCGAGTGGCAAAGACCTACCAGAAGAGAGAGGAATCGAGCAAGGAACCAAGCGCAAGACAGAGGTTGGTCTCCTTATTCTTCTCTTATCTATTTCTCATAAAGGAAAACGAAAGTAGTTTTTAGTGTGTTTGTTTCTAAGGTAGCTACCAGCCTTAGTGGGATTAGCAGCTCTGCATAGACACTATTCCCGATAACAAAATGGCGACTCCGTTGGGGAGCAAGTAGATTGTTTGTTCATCTACATTTGTTTACTTTATAAACTTACAGATGGAGCCTGAAGTCAAGCCAACTAGCCTTCGAACTGCATTTGCTATGCAAGTGCAAAGTAGATCAACGCTGCTTCAGTCAATCTCCGGGTTTTGTTTATGAATTAAACGATTGATTTACAAGCTCTCTAATTTCCCTCATGGTGGCTCTAGTAACCTCCTTAGATCTACCCCTGCGATTGATTTACTGAATACCACTTGCTCGGCCTAAATCCCTGAACTGAACTGCAAACTGTGACCCGGAATCCAATCAAAGTCTCGTCCCTGGTCTAGCGCACTGTCTGTTCTGTGAACTTCAAATGCAGCGCACTTCCCGAGTGTAGTGGGTGTGTTGCATTTCAGTTTCACTGTGTTACAGGTGCACTGATCAGATAAGGCCTTGTTCCTAAATTTTGGTTTCTGTGTTCACTCTTTTCAGCTCTATTCACGAGTTTTGCTGCCTGTAGTCAGTACACCTCTGTTTGAAACCCCTTTCCTTGCTGTTATTCCGCCTCCATTGTGCAAAGAACTGTAAATGTTTTTATGTATTTTCGAGTCATTTTCAGTTCTCCTTTACAAATAAGTAGCGTAATTGTACTGTCGTTTCTTGATTTGAAAGTGTCGCAAGTGTTGTTTTCAGTCATAGAAGAGAATCTGATTGTTCTTGATAGTCGATTACACTGTTACTCTTGTATTTGATCTGAATTAGTAGTTTTTTCTAGTGTCGAAAGCAAGTTTTCAATTCCAAATCGCAAAGTGTTGTCATTGTCCTCATTTTGTTTTGAAAAGAAACTTGTTAGTAATTATCGCATTGGAAAATAATTCAGATTTGCGCATAGATTTATTTTTATCATTCACACATTAAGAAGGCTGAAAACAAATACATGCATGTGCATTTGCATTTAGACTGTTTGTTGGTTTGATTTAGGACAGTGCATATAGTGTGTGCTCTATGCTCTTTGTTGAAAGAATGCCATCTCTCTTTCCTTAGTAGCTAGGATTTTCATTGCAGAAAGAAGATTAAACGACTGTTTATCATCTTAGATTGCATTTTAGGAATTGTACATCTACATCACGCGGTGAACCTGAAAGGAAAATTTCTTAAGCAAGATCAACCATAAAATAAATTTAATGAATCTAAAAACGCTTTGGAACCTAACGCACAACATCTAGAAGTCTAGGCTAGAGACGTATTCCGGCGTTGTAAAGCCTGGTAACTATCGTTTTCACTGTTGGTTGGGTGATTCCTCCACTTTGAGACGATAAGTACCAGTACAGACTTGTGCTCCCACGTACCATCGAGTATATTTTGGGAGACCACAATAGGCTTTATCCTTTATCCATAGGAAGCCGTGTCTGTCGTCCTATCGATCGCAATGCACTGACCACAGCATTCGGGAAGATTGACTACCGTTCCGTAAAAAGTATTCTGCAGTTTTGCGATTGGTTTGGTAATCCCTCTGTCTAGATTTCCAGAGCAGTGCCTTTCGTTCCTTTTCAGACTCCTTAATGGAAAAGGTCATCTGAGCACTTGTCACTTCAGGCTCATTAAAAATCGAAGGCGACTAGAGTCATCTTTTGTTTTTTCTCGACTCTTAAAAATTGAAAAAACAAGTTGTGTCAAAGCGTCTAAAAATTTATTTTAAACGGAATAATCATCACCTTTCCTACGTTGATCTTAAGTTGAGAAAAATGGAGTCCACCAACCAAGGAGTTCCCCTTGGAGGAAATCCTAGTCCCTTCTCCTCTTGGGGAGATGTTGGTGCACCCCATATGGCCACATTGTCTCTTCCAGGATTCACAATCGGCTTGCACGTATGGCTCTTCTCAACTTCTGTCGTTCAGAACACCTTAATTCCTGAACAATCAAGTCAGCAAGTAAACGATATTAGAGTTACCCCCCAACCCTCTACTTTGTCCAATTCTTCCTCTCCTCCTTCCTCTTCGCTTGATGAAGCTGGTAAAGCCCAAAATCAAGTAACTGAGAAGAATAAAGAGAAGAAGAAGAAGTAGCCAAAGGCGAAAAGGGGCAACTAAGCATCGTCTAGCAAAAATCCACACACTGCACCGACCAGGCCTAAATTGCCATGTGTCATTTGCAAAGGAGACCACTTTCATCAAGATTGTCCTTGCATCCCTCAGATCTTAAGGGATTGGTCTCCTCGTTTGCACAATCCGGTGTCGTCAACCTCTGATGATCATGTTGAAAGTACATCGTCAACTAGTGAAAGTGAAGCCCCTAGACAAGAAGGAAAATATAAATTTCCTTGTAAATTGTGTGAAGGCAATCACGCCGTCCACCATTGTCCCTTCTTAGACGAAGCTAAAAGAGTTTTGGACGACCGTCCGGTTTCACCGTTATGGCTTCCTCCTGGATACAAGAAAATCTTGCCGAGTCCGTCACTAGTTGAAAATCCGGCTGACATGCCCTTATGGTCAGCCGAAGCGTCTACCATTGAAGATAAACCATCTGAATCCATACCAGATGAAAGTCAAAAGGTCGAGGCGGCAGTTGACCCGGTCGTGCCTTCAGAGGATCAATCTTCAGATGATACAGTCACTAAAGAGAACAAGAATGACACCGTTCAAATTCTCTTCGTAAAAACAGACTCCGATGAACATGGGGGCAGTTTACCCATTCCTTTACCGCAGCAAGGAAGTTCGTCAGAGTCGTACCCAGCCATCTATTCGGTCCCACCTCCAAGCAACCTGGTTGTTTCCTTTGACTGGAATCTACTAGCCAAACCCCGTTTACCGGCTAATGTACCATTCCGAATCATCGCTCAAGTATATAGAATGGTTATAGCCGGTACCATCATAGATGAATGGGCTTTTGTGAGTATCCTTTCCTCAACTACTTGGAAAGCGCTTGGTTCGCCATTGCTTTTGCCTGAAATGAGAAATCTAACAGGCTTTGACAAAGGAACCAGTCGACCGTTAGGGATCCTTCCCGATGTGCCGATAACATTAAGAAGGAAAATTGTTCACATGAATGTAATGGTAGTCCAAGGACCCCTGAATTATAATCTACTCCTTGGACGAGACTATATTTATTGCATGGGAGCCATTGTCTCCTCACTCTTTAGAGTAATGTGTTTTCCGCACGAAGGAAGAGTGGTCAAACTTGTAGACCAACTTTCATTCCTTGGTTCACACGTAGCAAATAGTCATATACCAACCCTGAATGGTCTTTTCACGCAAGGAATGTCTCATCAATCCCTTGTTCGTCCTCCTGATGAGCGCGAGTGATTTGGAGGGCATGACTAAAACCCAGGGGGCATGCACCCTTGCCTGTTTCGATAGGAAAACTTTAGGTATAGGGTAGGTTTCTGTGAAGGATATCTGACTAGTCTGACACACCCGTCCATTTAGGAAAAGGGGATTTGGCTAGAATAATATTCCCTCGTCAAAGTTATGTGAGTGGAGGTGTCTGCGCCACTCACCTTGGTCTATTTCGGTAGACATCGCCGAAGAAGTGTTTTGTTTGTGGCACAAATAGAACAATCTTTGGTAACCTGAAAAAGGTAGGCCTTTCCCGATAAAACAAATGTTTTGTCTGCAAATTGAGGGGTAACCTGAAAAGGTAGGCCTTTCCTGATAAAACAAATGTTTTGTCTGCAAATTGAGGGGTAACCTTGAAACTCTATTTCACTATACCTGGGGGCATGCAAACCTTTTGGCATGCAAGCGAAGAGCGACCATTTATTTTTTAAATTTATAGGCCCTCTAACCCTTTAAACTCGTAGGATTGGTCGTTTCCTAACTTGCATAAAGAAAGGATGTGGGGCAAAGCTTTGAAATAATGTTGTTTTTATATATGAGACATCCTTATTATGCGACTGGATTAATCGAGCAGTTTTAACGCGAAATTCAAGCTCGTTAAAAAATAAACATAAGCAATGAGCAAGTGTTTCCCCCAGCGTTTAAGCTCATTAAAAAATGAACCAATTTCCAGTAAATAACCATCGTGAATGTATTACTTCAGCCTTTGAAGCCTTGGTCGTGTTCTCATCATCACCTCCACTCTGTATTGGCCGATCATTCACCTCCACTTGATTGTTTACCGCTTTTGAGTAACAGCTGTGAAGAGTGATCTTGTTAGCCATCCTTGTGACACTGCCGTGATTGGAAAATTCCAAACCTTACCTGGAATCAGCTGCTACCCGAATCTATCACTCGTTCCTCAAAAAACGAGTCTCCTTTAAGCTCTTTTCAACTGACTCGTAAAATATGAAAAGATTGCCGAGCCATTGGCCTCTCCAGCTCGTTAAAGTGACCGGAAGTGCTATCCCTCCTTTAGATTTTAATCTTTTTGGACCTGAGGGATTATTACACAAAAAAATCGAGCGCTTGTTTTGTTCGGCTCGTTAAAATCACCGAAAAGTCATCCCTTTTGTATTATTTTATACTTTTTCGGACTTAAGGGATTAGATGACGAAAAAGGATTTTTGGAGTTTCCTTTACGTCCCTTTTCAGACTCTCTAAAATTGAAAAGGATCGAGTTATCTTTGTCGTTAAACTTGTTAAAACCTAATAGCGACAAACTTGTCCATAACAAGACAAGAACGAGTTTCACTATCGGTAGGCTCGTTAAAACATAGCGATGGGTTTGCCCGAAGGGCAAATTATAGAACAAGCATATGTTATCCTCCTCAAGCGTGACAAAAATAAAAAGGTACTGGTCAGCAATGACTGGGGAAAAATTGGGAAGAAAACTTGAAGAAACTTTGTTGGTAGCAAGTCGCTCTTGAACATGACACTTTCACTCTGCATCCGAGTCGGGTTGGGTTGTTCCATTCACTGGTCACATCACCAGGGTTACATCAGACCATCCACATTTGGGGTTAATGCTACCAATCCATCATGTCACTGTCACCGATATGTTCAAGAGAAGTCGCTCAGAGAATTCACCTGTGTCTCACCCACTATAATACATTTTTGCTCCATTCTTTCATGACCGGCACCCTGAACCGTATGTCACCAGATTGTTTTCACCTCCATTAAAATCATTTGCTCTGTTCCATGTCATTGATGTGGGATTCACTAAGGCCCTCCTATGACAGATCGCTTCTTGTCGACATCAGCTCATTATCCAAGAAGTCGATCTAGGAACAACCCTTTCAGTACTTTGAAGCTTGCATGCCTCAATGGCAAGTTTCTCACTTCCGGCGACAGGTTTACATCAATGGCCTTCGACTGAAAGATTTTGCGTGGTGTTCGACGCCAAGTCCTTTATTCACACCATGTGAATTTTACTGTAGTACCTTGAGGATCATTAACATTATCGGTGAATCCTCTCACGCCTGTTAACAGCTTACATCATTGGCTGGTAATCAGGCGATGTCTTTCCATGTTCGACTCCAGAACATCTCTCACATGGATCGACTTGTACTTTGAGTGAAGATCGAACGAGATTGAAGACCCCAGATCTAGTTTCATCCATCTGGGCTACGATATATATTCAGGAAAATAAAGACATCAAATGTACGTCATTGCTGCATAGATAATCATCCAATCCAAGGGATGATGGCTCTACTAGAATCATTAGTCTACACTCAAACGATTGTCTGTCCTATGTACATGAAAATGAATTTATAAAGCTGAGCATGGGAATGCCCACCTAAGCTAGATCATGAAAATAATATGAAGATAATGTATTGTATTGTATCTTATTATAGGTCGCCTTCCAGCTCGAAAAAACTTCGGATCCTCATGATAAAGCATTTCACCCGACATCAAAAAGATTAACGACCTCATGCTTTAGGGGGCAACTGTTATAGACATTTTTGGGCACTGCAACCCCAAGCATAAATGTCCATAAACCAAGGGATCCTAAGTCCCTAAAGGTGTTGTTCCAACCCCTAAAAGAACAAGGTCAATTGATTACAGCATCTCCCAGAAGTTCTCCATGAAAAACTACTCAGAACCGGTCAAAACTGGACCATTTCACCTGCTCCATAGGCAAAGTGCGTTGCATCCCACCTAAATACACACAGTAGGTGTGATGCATGTCAAAAAGCCCTTCTATGGGGTGCGATGGGTGAGAAGGGACAAATGGCAGGGTCAATCCGCAAGGTGGAGGAGCATGGAATCTTCCAGAAACCTCTCCTGTGACACTTGCCTCTTTGAATTCGACCCGTGATGAGTAAGAGATCATCAATCTCCAAGTGGAATCAAGAACTATCAGAGGGAAGACACTAATCAAATCTCAAAAGCTGACTCACCTCCCTTGCAAACATCTATATATGGATCCCTCATTCCAGAGATCCAGAGGCTGGAATTTTGTATCTTGTAAGGAAGTGTTGTTGGTTTCTTGGTGCAAAATCATAGTGTTGGATGATCTAAGCTTTTCATTAGGTGAAGAAGGGCTTTCTTGCTGAGAGGATGATGTTGGGTCAAAGCAATTGGTTGTAATCCTCTTTGCTCTTTCTTGATTATCAATAAAGCTATTCAAGTTTTCCTCCACATTCTTGTATGATTGACGATTTACATTTGTGTGGTCATTGTACATCTGATCCTATATTGTTTATGATAATAGATCTATGTTCTTGGATAGTGTTATGCTGCTTTGATTCTAAAGGTACTCTTTGAAGCTGGGTAGACAAGGAAGCGAGTGGCAAAGACCTACCAGAAGAGAGAGGAATCGAGCAAGGAACCAAGTGCAAGACAGAGGTTGGTTTCCTTATTCTTCTCTTATCTATTTCTCATAAAGGAAAACGAAAGTAGTTTTTAGTGTGTTTGTTTCTAAGGTAGCTACCAGCCTTAGTGGGATTAGCATCTCTGCATAGACACTATTCCCGATAACACAAGGACTAGGTTATTGGAAGGGAGAAACTGCCAGATTGGGAACGGCTATGGTCAGATTTGATGCAGGAGGAGATCAGACAGAGCACTAAAGATGGTTCTTCATCCATCGAGGATGAGGAGAACTGTGCCTTAGTGAGTAAGGCAAAGAAGGGGAAGGAGAAGGTTTCTCTTTTTGAATCCAGTTCTTCTAATGGTGGGAAGAAGGTTGAAAAATCAAAAGTGCGATGCTTTCATTGTCATGAGGTGGGCCATTATGCTGCGAATTGTCCACAGAGGAAATCCAAGAAGGGATCCGGGGAAGGATCTGAAGGTGAGGCACTTGCTTCACAGTTTGAGTTGGATTTCACACTCTTCGCATGCATGGTTTCATCCATGGTGGGAAGTGGTTGGTTTCTTGATAGTGGATCTTCTTTCCACATGACTAGCGATAAGAATTTGTTCAATACTTTGGAGGAGCAAGATCTCTAGATACTTATAGTGATGGGTAATGATGAAAAGTACAATGTCTCAGGTGTAGGCATGGTTATTTTTCAGAGGGAGCATGGAGCTCGCCTTACCTTGACTGATGTCATGTATGTACTAGGACTGAAGAGAAAATTGGTGTCGATTGCGATGCTGGAAGACAGAGGCTATCATGTAGTCTTCAGTAAGGGAAAGGTTTTCCTTAGACACATCATCAATAGACAGGTGAAGTAGATTGGTTCACGGGTCAAGAACCTATATGCTCTTGAGGTTCAAGATGCATGCAAAGCCTTGAGCGGGAGAGTCTATTACCTCTCAACATGCAATGCTAGAGGAAGTCTCACACAATTGTGGAGGAGCCATGATTGGTGAAGCAACTTCAGGAGATTGTGGAGCAGCCACAACTGGAGAAGCTAAGAGGAGATCGAGTAGACACATCTACTCATGCATAGACCTCTAGTAGGGGGAAACTTCAAGCCAGGTGCGCTGAGGGATCACATGAAACCATACCTCCATGTGTTATAGACATATTTGGGCACTTCAACCCCAAACTTATATGTCGATAAACTAGGGTTCATGAACCCCTAAAAGAGTTGTTTCATACCCTAAAAGAACATGGTCATCTGATTACATCATTCCCCAAAAGTTCCACCTGAAAAACCATCCAGAAATGGCCTAAACTGAACCACACTAACTGCTACACTAGTCAGGTGCGATGCATACTGAGTGATACACTGCTTAGGTGTGATGCATACTGATTAGGCCTTCTATAGGGTGCGATGAGCGAGGATGGACAAATGTCCGAGACAATTTGCTAAGTGGATGCTCATGGGATCTTCTAGAAACTTCTCCTGTGACACTTTCCTCTCTGAATTCGCCCAGGGATGAGTAAGAGATCCAAGAAATCTCCAAGTGGAATCAATTGTAACAAGTGGAATGACACTATTCAAAACCCCAGAGATGACTCACACACTTGCACACATCTATAAATGGATCCCTCATCTAAGAGATCTAGAGGGGGAATATTGTGAATTGCAAGGAAGTGTTGATAGTTTGTAATTGAGGAAAGAGCATTGTATTGTTGGTGTGATCTTGCTATTTCATGAGGTGAAGAGGGATTGATGCTGGAAGGATGATGCTGGATCAGATAATTGGGTTGTAATTCTCCCTTCTATTTAATAAAGTTCTTCAAGTTTTCTTCCATATGATCGTGCAATTGTGAATGTTATCATTTGTGAATGCTATTGTATGTTCATTATATATCTAATTTTGTAATGTTTATGATATAATAGATCAAGATGATTTGATGGTTCTTTGCTACTGTATTTCTACAGGTACTCTCCAAGAGGGATAAGTACGGGGAGGAGTTGCAAGCTCTGTCAAGTGGGAGAGAGATAAAGCAAGGGATTAAGCGAAAGTTCCAGGTTGGTTCCATTGTCTTTCTCTTATCTATTATACATAGAAGAAATCGTGAATTGCTTTAAACTGTTGTTTCTAGGGTAGCTGCCAAACCTAGAGGGCTAGTCGTTCGAAAAGACACTAGTTTTCCCAGAAACAAATTGGCGACTCCACTGGGGAGCGAATAGATGTTTGTTTGTTGTTATTGTTTGTTTTATAAACTATAGACAGAGCCTGAAGTTATCCAGGTAGCCTTCGAACTGCTCTTGCTCTGCAATTTCATAGTAGATGAATGCTGCTTCAGTCAATCTTTGGTTTAGTTTATGAATTAAACATTTGACTTACAAGCATTCTAGATGCCCTTTTGGTAGCTCAGTAACCTCTCAAGACATTCCTCTGTAATTTTCTCTTTATTTTCCATCATAGCTCAGCTTTACTCACTGAAAACAGCTGCACATCTGAGCCAAAACCCACTTCAGTTGCGCTCCCTGGCCCATCGCACTGTCTGTCACTGTAAACCAGTATGCATCGCACCTCTTGAGTGTGCTAAGTGTGATGCATCCCTGTTTCTGAGAAGCCCAGGTGCGATGACTGACTGAGCCTTTTTCCATTCTAGAAATTGGGGGTTTTTGTCCTTGTTTTCAGTTCTGTTTAGTTGTTTTTGCTGCTTATGAATAGTGCCTTATTACTGAAGCCTGCTTGCATCACATAGATCAGCCTCCATTGATTAGGATTAGTAGATGTTTTTATGTATTTTTTCATCATTTACAATCTTTTTTCGAAAAGTTGCTTAAATCGATCTGTCGCTTTGGTACAAAAAGTGTCGTAACTATCGTTTTGTGTCGAAAAGAGAAGTGTCGTGGATTCTTCCTTCCCTGGATAGTAGATTGAACTTTTCTTCATGTATTTGATTTGATTTGTTTTTATTCAAAGTGTCGAAAGCATTTTTTTAATTCAAAATTGAAAAGTGTCGTTTAGTCTTCCTTTCTCTTTTGAAGAAGAAATTGAAAATGTCATTTTGAAAGAAACATTTCAGATCTTTGTTGTATTCAATTTTCCTTTTTGGAATTTTCACATTAAGGAGAACGAAAAACAAATACATGCATTTGCATTTGCATTTAGTTTGTGTGCGAAAAATGAGTTAGGAAAATGCACTAGTGTGTGCTCTTTGCTCTTCGTTTGAAAGAATTGTAATCTTTTTTCCCTAGTAGCTAGGATTTTTATTGATCGAAATAAACAAAGAGTGTTTATCATTGTAGATTGCATTTTAGGAATTTCAAAATCATCATCACGTGGTGAATCATTGAAAGGAAAACTTTAAACAAGATCAAATTTAAAATGAATTTCAATGAACTTAACAATGCTTTGGAACTTAACGCAACACATCTAGAGGTCTAGGCTAGAGACGTGTTCTGGCGTCGTAAAAACTAGTAACTATCGTTTTCATCGAAGGTTGGGTGATTCCTCCTCCTTGATACAACAAGTGCTAGCACGGACTTGTGCTCCCCGTACCATCGTGTATATATTGGGAGACCACAATAGGCTTATATCCTTTATCCATAGGAAGCTGAGTCTTGTAGAAATTTTGAATAATTTAACACATATTCACAGAGATTATCCTGATCATACAATTATAAGCAGAACATGTATAATACATAATATCCTCTACGTTGATCATCAATTTACAGAAGCAAAAACATTCACAGGCGTACATAGAAGCATCAATCACACATATCAACACAGTATTTTCCCGGGGAAAGCATCTCGCTAAAAACCCCACACTATCTGTATATTATATTGATTGAATCATGTAACAATACATAGTACAATACTCCTCACAAGTACTCAGTACTATCTCCACATGCTACACATAATACAGCTTAGATCTGATTCCCAAATCTATTCCACTGCTTGCCTGCCTCTCCAGTTCAATACTTGCTCAAGAACTGATGAGAATGGCTTACCAAACTCGTATTTGACCTGCAAATAATCACTCACACTCTGTTGGACGTGAGAACAGGCTACAATTCTTGATATTGGCCAATTCATTGGCATACTCAATCCCTCTGATTGTGCAAATCATCATGCACAACTATAGTCAAAACTGATAGCAATCTGATCCTCTCACACTTGTCCCTGCTGAACTGAACATGCACTGACATGCAACTGAGTTAACTGATGTATTCTATAGTTGCATTATGAGTTAATAACTTGTGAATTAATTAATAACTAATTCACCCATCTCATCTCTAGTCTATTGATCAGTTAGACTAAATACAACTAGTTTAACAAGGCTAAACTGAACACAACTCCATCAACTACACCTCTAATCCACTAAACTCAACTCACTTGAGTTCTAACTGAAGTCTTGCATGAAAATATTAGTCATACCATAGGTAACCACGTATTTCCCTCTGGGATCTGCATGTACCACATCCGTAGCTCATCCTGAAGTGCTCCAAGAGAATAAGATCAAGTTTATAGTCCAAATATTATTATGAGACAATAATATTTGACTTTTCTATTTTTGACAGCCAGTCTAAAAATAGACTTTGATCACTCACACTGTGGTCACCCACACTGTGATCACTCATACTGTGATCACCCACACTGTGATCATCCACACTGTGATCACCCACACTGTGATCAAAAATAGAACTTGCGCCATAATTTGCCTGCGGGCCTACTTAGTGAAGGCGACTCCTTTCCACTAAGCTCCATCATCTTGTTGCATTCTCAACAAGCATTTCTTGTTGCACACTTTTCAACACTCCCTCTCAACAAGAAAGGCTTCCTCTCAAACCCGATCCTGTAACTCTGGAATGTTCTCCATGCAACACATCTGGCTGGTCCACTTGCTTTGTCATCAAAGTCTTTGACTGCTATTGCCTCTGTCGACTGAAACTCTACATCTCTGTGCTCTTCAGTATCTGACTGCTCTAGCCTCTGTCACTTTGATCTCTGACTGCATCCGTGCTGCTGCTGGTTCTATCTCCCAGCATTGCATCTGCACTGCACCTCCCAACTGACCTCCCGGTTGGGATAGAAACACCCTCTGATGCTGAAGCTCTACCTGCTGCTGACAAGTGCTCCCTCTCTGACATCTGCGCTACTACAACATCTCCATGCATCTTGCACCATTGCACACTTCTATGTGCCACATAGCACTGTGCAAAACACTTGTGCCTCTCGCATTGCTGCAGCCTGCTAGCTATGTGCTGTCCTGGGATTCCCTGCACTATCGCTCTCTCTGCCGCTCCATCCGCATCTGTCTCTACCCAATCAATCAGTTCCCGCTACTACACATTTGGGGCTCCCGTAGCAAGGTCTCATCCAAGAGGTTGGGTACCTCAAGGATCCTACCCCTCCTCCTTGGGATGATCAATCCACATCACCCCACCTCCTACCTAGAGGTATGGCTGCATGCGATCCCTCAGCCCACTTGGCTCGAAGTTTCCCCCTACTGGAGGTCTATGGATGAGTAGATGTCTCTACTCGATCTGCTCTTAGCTTCCCCTATTGTGGCTCCTCCACAACCTCCTGAAGCTGCTGCACCAATCGTGGCTCCTCCACAATCGTCTGAGACTTCTTTTGGCTCTGCATGTTGAGAGGTAATATATGCTCCCTCTCAACCACCAAGTCTCCATCAGTTGCCTTGCTGCTCAAGGCTTTGTATGCATCTTGAACCTCAAGAGCATACAGGTTCCTGACCCGTGAACCTATCTCATGACAACGAAAGCATCTCACCTTCGACTTGTCAACCTTCTTCCCATCACTGGAAGAACAAGATTCGGAAAGAGAAACCTTATCCTTCCCCTTCTTCACCTTACTCGCTAAGGCACAGTTCTCCTCATCCTGCATGGATGAAGAACCATCTCTGGTGCTTCGTCTAATCTCCTCCTGCACAAGATCCGACCAAAGTCTCTCCCATCCTAGCAGTTTCTCCCTTCCATTCACCGAGTCCTGGTAGCTATGCCAACTCTTAGGAAGGTCAAGGAGTGCTAGACTCACCATCCTCATCCAATAGTCACCCCCACACTTCCCAGCTCATCCTGGCATTGGGTGAACTTCGTAAGATACTGGGGCATACTGTCTCCATTCTCACACTGAATGTTTCTGAGTTTTATCTCTTGCTTTGGAATTAAATTCGAATTCCACCAGCTCAAAAACTCAACCACTTCCGATCTAGAATTCGTGAGAACAAAGTATTTCTTGTATAGAGATCGACTGTATGGGCATTCACCGGATATCTCACCTTCCAAAAGAAGGATGAATCCAGAGGCTACCTGGCCCGATTACAGACTCTGCCTGAAGAAATAAAATGTAAACACTTTCTGAATAGTAGATCAGATGATCAACAACACTGATATCATGTAGAACTTCTTCTACAAATCAGCTTGCTCCGATACCATGTAGAAATTTTGAATAATTTAACACATATTCACAGAGATTATCCTGATCATACAATTATAAGCGGAACATGTATAATACATAATCTCCTCTACGTTGATCATCAATTTACAGAAGCAGAAACATTTCACAGGCGTACATAGAAGCATCAATCACACATATCAACACAGTATTTTCCCGGGGAAAGCATCTCGCTAAAAACCCCACACTATCTGTATATTATATTGATTGAATCATGTAACAATACATAGTACAATACTCCTCACAAGTACTCAGTACTATCTCCACATGCTACACACAATACAGCTCAGATCTGATCCCCAAATCTATTCCACTGCTTGCCTGCCTCTCCAGCTCAATACCTGCTCAAGAACTGATTAGAATGGCTTACCAAACTCGTATTTGACCTGCAAATAATCACTAACACTCTGTTGGACGTGAGCACAGGCTACAATTCTTGATATTGGCCAATTCATTGGCATACTCAATCCCTCTGATTGTGCAAATCATCATGCACAGCTATAGTCACAACTGATAGCAATCTGATCCTCTCACACATGTCCCTGCTGAACTGAACATGCACTGACATGCAACTGAGTTAACAGATGTATTCTATAGTTGCATTATGAGTTAATAACTTGTGAATTAATTAATAACTAATTCACCCAACTCATCTCTAGTCTATTGATCAGTTAGACTAAATACAACTAGTTTAACAAGGCTAAACTGAACACAACTCCATCAACTGCACCTCCAGTCCACTAAGCTCAACTCTTTTGAGTTCTAACTGAAGTCCTGCATGCAAATATTAGTCATCCCATAGGTAACCACGTATTTCCCTCTGAGATCTGCATGTACCACATCCGTAGCTCATCATGAAGTGCTCCAAGAGAATAAGATCAAGTTTATAGTCCAAATATTATTATGAGACAATAATATTTGACTTTTCTATTTTTGACAGCCAGTCTAAAAATAGACTTTGATCACTCACACTGTGATCACTCACACTGTGGTCACCCACACTGTGATCACTCATACTGTGATCACCCACACTGTGATCATCCACACTGTGATCATCCACACTGTGATCAAAAATAGAACTTGCGCCATAATTTGCCTGCGGGCCTACTTAGTGAAGACGACTCCTTTCCACTAAGCTCCATCATCTTGTTGCATTCTCAACAAGAATTTCTTGTTGCACACTTTTCAACAAGTCTGCCACCTTATTGATCACAATGCACTAAACACAACATTCGGGAAGATTGACTGCTGTGCATAAGTCTTTGGTAATTTCTCTTTAGTTTATCACCAAGGTGTATTTTGCAGTTTTGCGATTGTTTTGGTAATCCCTCTGTCTAGATTTTCCAGAGTAGTCACTTTCGTTCCTTTTCGACTCTTTAAAAGAAAAGGTCCATCTGAACACTTGTCACTTCAGGCTCATTAAAAATCGAAGGGGACTAGAGTCATCTTTATCTTTTTCTCGACTCTTAAAAACTGAAAAAGCAAAGTTCTGTCAAAGCGTCATTAAAATTAATTAAATTTAGAATAACATCCATGTTCCTTAGTTTATCTTAGGTTGAGATATATAGAGTCCACCAATCAAGGAATCCCTTTTGAGGGGAATCCTAGTCCTTTTACTTCTTGGGGAAATATTGGTGCTCCTCATATGGCCACATTGTCCCTCCCGAGACTTACCATTGTCCTGCCAGTATGGCTGTTCTCAACCTCTATGGTTCAAAATATCGTGATTCCTTAGCAATCGAATCAACATCCAGTTGATACTGAAGTTGACCCTTTACCTTCTTCTTTGTTTGTTTCTCCCTCACCTTCTTCCTCTTTTCTTGATGAAATTAGTGACGCTAGTAACCAGGTGGCTGAGACGAAGAAGAAAGGGAAGGAGAAGAAGAAGAAGAAGCCAATTCAGCAAGGGAGCAACCATGCTTCATTTGGTGAAAATCCGCCCATTAAACCTCCTAAACCTAGATTTCCATGCATAATTTGTAGAGGAGACCATTTTCATCGAGATTGTCCTTGCTTTCCTCAGATCTTGAGAGAATGGTACCTCCATTCACACCACTCGGTGTCATCAACCTATGGTGATCATGTTGATAATACACCATCAACTAGTGATAATGGACAGAAGGGAAAGGTCAAAGTTCCATGTAGGTTATGTGAAGGTAATCATTCCCTTCACCGTTGTCCTTTTTTGGATGAAGCCAAAAGAGTGTTGGATAGCCATCTTGCTTCACCGCAGCGACTTCCATCTGGTTACCAGAAGCTCTCCCCAAGTCCTTTACTAGTTGAAAAAACGACTGACTTAAATCAACCGTCGGTGAAAACCACTATCTTTGAAAGTGAATCTTATGAGTCCATACCCGACCAGAATCAATAGGCTGAGGCTACAATTGACCCAGTTTTACCTTCAGAAAGTCATACCGAAGAGAGTGAGAACGATACTATTCAAATTCTTTTTGTTACTTCAGAATCCAATGAACTTGGGGGCAATCTACACGTTCCTTCACAACAGGTAGAAAATCCTTCGGTTATTGAAACTCAAGGGGTTAATTCAACTAGTTATTCAGTACCCCCTCTAAGCAGTCTAGTCACTCCCTTTGATTGGAATCGACTAGCAAGATCCCGCCTTCCTTCTTATGTACCTTTCCGGATCATAGTACAAGTTTACAAAATGATCATATCTGGCACTATCATAGATGAAGGGGCATCAGTGAGTATCCTTTCCTCAACTGCTTGGAAAGCGCTTGGTTCACCATCGCTTATGCCTGTTACACAGAATCTGTTAGGCTTTAACAAAGGAACCAGTAGACTATTAGGGATCCTTCCTAAGTTACCGATAACTTTGAGAAGGAAAACCATTCACCTGAACGTGATGGTAGTCCCAGGACCATTAGATTACAATCTACTCCTTGGACGTGACTATGTTTATAACATGGAGGCTATTGTTTCAACACTCTTCTGAGTGATGTGTTTCCCACATGAAGGCAAAATTGTCACCATTGACCAACTTTCATTTCCCGGTTCAAGCATAGCTCCAAGTCAATCATCATCCCTAAATGGTCCTTTTATATCAACGGTGTCTCTTGAACCTTCATTCCATCCACCTAATTTCCATGAGTAGTCTGGTGAATGTAACGAAGCTTAGGGGGCATGCACCCTTGTCTATTTTGCGGATGAACCCAGCTGAAAAGATAAGTTTCCCTGTAGGTTATGTGATTGGTCTGACACACCATTCACCTTTGTCTATTCTACAGATGAAGCCAAGGAAGTGTTTTTTCTATTCTACGGACGAAACTGTCCTACCTAACCTCAGTAAGTTTCCATATGGCTACTGGAGACTCTCCTTTTCATCATGCTGGGGGCATGCAAACCTTTTTTCAATTTCTTTTTAAATTTTAGTTTTGTCATTTCTAGCTTTTTAGTTTTGACTTTTCTAGCTTTTTAGCTTTGTCGTTTCTAGCTTTTTAGTTTTGAGCTTGTGTAGAAATAGAAACTAGTTCAAGCATATCTTTCCATTTTAAGCTTGTAAAAAAATGAAACTGAAACCGAGCATAGTTCCCCCACGGTTCAAGCTCGTTAAAAAATGAACCCACCTCCAGTAAATAACCTCTGTGATTTCCATGCTATCAACCTTTTGAGCCTTGGTTGTGTACCTCCCATCACCTCCATTCTTTTGGTCGATCATACGCTTCCACTCAGGAACAGCTGCAACGAGTGGTCTTGTTAGCCAACCTTTTCCTAGAAATGACCATGTTTTGAGAAGTTCCAAGCTTACCTGGAACCAGTTGCTACCCTACACACCACTTGTTCCTCAAAACCGAGTCCCCGTTAAACTCTTTTCAGACTTGTTAAATATGAAAATATTGTCGAGAAATTGGCCTTTATAGCTCGTTAAAGTGATTGGAAGTGCCATCCCTCCTGTATATTTTAATCTTTTTCAGACCCGAGGGATTATCTCACGAAAAAGTTCGAGCGCTTGTCTTTTTCGGCTCGTTAAAGTGATTGGAAAAGTCATCCCTTTTGTATTATTTTAATCTTTTTCAGACCTAAGGGATTATCTTACGAAAAAGAACTTCTGGAGTTTCCTTTTCATCCCTTTTCAAACTCTCTAAACATGAAAAGGATCGATTTATCCTTGTCGTTAAACTCGTTAAAACAATAGCGACAAACTTGTCCACCTAGACAAGAACGAGTTTCACTATTGCTAGAGTCGTTAAAACATAGTGATAGGTTTGCTCGAAGGGAAAATTATAGAACAAGCATATGTTATCCTCCTCAAGCTTGACAAAAATAAAGAGGTACTGGTCAGTAATGACTCGGGAAAAAGGGAAGAAAACTTGAAAACTTTATGGTAGCAGGTCGCTCTTGAACATGACACTTTCACTTCATCTCCGTGATTGAGTTGGGTTGGGTTATTCCATTCACTGGTCATCTCACCATTGGTCTTCCACACCATCCATTTTTGGGGTTAACGCTACCAATTCATCTCAGTGTCACCGATATGTTCAAGAGAAGTCATTCAGTCGAGAATTCACCATCCAGTTAATGTCTCATCCACTGCAATACCTTCATCTTTCATGACCGCCATTCCTGAACCTTGTGTCATCAGATCGTTTTCACCTCCAGAAAATCATTTGCTTCATTTCATGTCATAGATGTGGGATACATTAAGGCCCTCCTACGATAGGTCACTTCTTGTCGACATCAGCTCATTATCCAAGAAGTTGACTTAGAAACAACCCTTTCAATGCTTTGAAACTTTCTTGCCTCACTGGCAAGTTTCTCACTTCCAGCGACAGTTTGACATCAATGGCCTTCAAGCGAAAGAATTTGCGTGGTGTTCGACATTGGATCATATATTCACACCACGTGAATTGTACTGTAGTACCTTGAGGGTCATTATCATTATCGGTGATTCCTCTTGCGTCTATTAACAACTCACATTATTGGTTGGTAATCAGGCAATGTCTTTCCATGTTCGACTTCAGAACATATTTTCACATGGATCGACTTGTACATCGAGCGAAGATTGAATGAGTTTGAAGACCCCGGATCTAGTTTCATCCATTCGGGTTGTGATATATTCAGGGATATAAAAACATCAAATGTACAAAGACATTGCAAAGATGGTCATCCAAACCAAGGATGATGACTCTACATCTGAAGAATCACCAGTCTGCATCTGCTGATGACTATCTAATCTATGTACATGAAATGAATTTATAAAGCTGATCATGGGGATATCCGCCTCAGCTAGATCATGAAAATTATATTATGATGATGTATTTTATTGTATCTTACATAGGTCATGTTCCAGTTTCGAAATCTCGGATCCTCATGATAAAGCATTTCACCTGACATCAAGATTTATGACTTCATGCTTTAGGGGGCATCTGTTATAGACATATTTGGGAACTTAAACCCCAAAATTATATGTCGATAAACTAGGGCTCATCAACCCCTAAAAGAGTTGTTTCATACACTAAAAGAACATGTCATCTAATTACATCATTCCCCAAAAGTTCCACTTGAAAAACCATCCAGAAATGGCCTAAACTGAACCATATTGAATGCTACACTGGCCAGGTGTGATGTATACTGAGTGATACACTACTCAGGTGTGATTGATACTGATTAGGCCTTCTATAGGGTGCGATGAGCAAAGATGGACAAATGTTCGAGACAGTTTTCTAAGTGGATGCTCATGGGATCTTCTAGAAACTTCTCCTATGACACTTGCCTCTCTGAATTCGCCAAGGGATGAGTAAGAGATCCAAGAAATGTCCAAGTGGAATCAATTGTAACAATTGGAATGACACTATTCAAAACCCCAGAGATGACTCACACCCTTTCACACATCTATAAATGGATCCCTCATCTAAGAGATCCAGAGGGGGAATATTGTGAATTGCAAGGAAGTGCTGATAGTTTGTAATTGAGGAAAGAGCATTGTATTGTTGGTGTGATCTTGCTATTTCATGAGGTGAAGAGGGATTGATGCTGGGAGGATGATGCTGGATTAGACAACTGGGTTGTAATTCTCCCTTCTATTTAATAAAGTTCTTCAAGTTTTCTTCCATATGATTGTGCAATTGTGAATGTTATCATTTGTGAATGCTATTGTATGTTCATTATATATATGATTCTGTAATGTTTATGATATAATAGATCGAGATGCTTTCATGGTTCTTTGCTACTGTGTTTCTATAGGTACTCTCCAAGCAGGATAAGTACGGGGAGGAGTTCCAAGCTTTGTCAAGGGGGAGATAGATTAAGCAAGGGATTAAGCGGAAGTTCCAGGTTGGTTCCATTGTCTTTCTCTTATCTATTATACATAGAAGAAATCATGAACTGCTTTAAACTATTGTTTCTAGGGTAGCTGCCAAACCTAGAGGGCTAGTGTTCGAAAAGACACTAGTTTTCCCAGAAACACCAGGAAGGAGGTGGGGCGATGTGGAGTGATCGTCCCAAGGAGGGGGGGAAGGATCCTTGAGGTACCCAACCTCTTTGATTCGACTTTGCTACGGGAGCCCCGATGTGGAGTAGCAGGAACTGACTGATTGGGTAGAGACAGATGTGGATGGAACGACAGAGAGAGCTACAGTGCAGGGAATCCCAGGATAGCATAGAGCATGCAGGCTACAACAATGCGAGAGGCACAAGTGTGTTGCATAGTGCAGGGTAGCACAAAGAAGGGTGCAACAGTGTGAGATGCATGGAGATGTTGCAGTAGCGCAGAGGTCAGAGAGGGAGCACTTGTCAGTAGCAGGTAGAGCTTCAACATCAGAGTATGTTTCTAGCCCAACAGATTGGTCAGTTGGGAGTTTTTTTTGTTCCTAGTGTTGCTGGAGCAACCTCACTTGGTAGATGTGTTGCATGCAGAAAATTCCAGAGTTACAGAATCAGGTTTGAGAGGAAGCCTTTCTTGTTGAGAGGGAGTGTTGAAAAGTGTGCAACAAGAAATGTAAAAATAGAAATTGCTAAAAATAACAGTTTGGCCAGTGTGGAATTTTGGCCACCTTGGGTGAGAGCTGAAACTACTAAAAATAGCATCTTCTAAAAATATCATTTCTGGGTCCCTTCCTATTTATAGCAGTCCCTGGTCTATCTATAGGAAGTAAATTCGAATTTGGTCTTACTAGCAGTTAGGAATATTAATTAATTAATTCTCCATGAGTTAATTAGTTAAGGAAAAGAAAACTTGAAGTCTTGTGAGAACATGCAATTATTTCTCCACTAATTGGGGAATGTGTCCTTGATTTGCTCCACTGATTGAGGAATTAAGGATGAGTTCTATATTGAGAGGATCAGTTGACTTAGTTTAACTTAGTCAAGTTCAGTTAGATTAATTTAACAAGTTGTTAAATTAATGAGATACAGTTTGTTGATGCTTGCATGCATGTGACAACTGTTATTTTCAGATAACTGTGTATTCACTCATGGATAACTGATGCATGTCAGTTCTGTCAGAGACCCAGTTGAGATCAGATGTGGGACAATGTACTATCAGATGCTAGGATATTTCTAGTAAGTATTCCTTGCATGGGGAAGGAAGCTTCTTCCTTCTATGACTGCGTAGTTGGACCTGAGGTGACAACAGGTATGATCAGGCCAATTTACATGTGTTTTGTAATTGGAGCCCTATCAAAACTACACAAGGAAATAGGAGCTTGGACCTAAGGTGTAGCCTTTATATACATGGCTAGGTAGTCCATGAGCTACATCATCAAAGTACAGAGAGAGCAGGATAGCTTTTGAGTTGATTCTTTTTGTATGTTGTTGAGGATTTCCACTTGATTGATAATACAAAGATGGGGTTTTAGGCTGATGCTTTCCCTAGGTTATATCTTCTGTGTTATGGTTGATTACTTCTCTGTCGGGCGGATGAATCATTCTTGCAGACAAGACCGATCTCCCTAGTATCTAATGATATCTAGCAACAAGCAAACCAAACAAATTCTATCTTTCTCTAAATATGCAATTTATAAATAAAGGCCAACAGGTGTTTTAGGCCTACCTCAGGTCCAGTGCTAGTTTGTGGAAGCCACGCTCCGTTTGTCCAAATGAGCTCCCTTTTAAATAATCTGTTGAGATTGCAACAAGATGATGGAGCTTAGTGAAAAGAGTCGCCTTCACTAAGTGGGCCCGCAGGCTATGTTTGGCGCAAGTCTATTTTTAGACATATGGATCATGTCTATGGATTGCAAGTTGCTGTTTATGGATGATTGATCAAGTTGGGAAAAAATAGATGGACTTCTATTTTTGATGAAAGTGTGAGTGATCACAGTGTGAGTGATCAAAGTCTATTTTTAGACTGGCTGTCAAAAATAGAAAAGTCAAATATTATTATCTCACAATAATATTTGGACTATAAACTTAATCTTATTCTCTTGGAGCACTTCAGTTTGAGCTACAGAGGTGGCACATGCAGCTGTCAGAAGGAAATACGCTTTTCTTATGAGTCAGTTGAGTTGTTGCATGCATGACTTCAGTTAGAACTCAATCAGTTGAGTTTGGTGGAGTTGATTGTGGAGTTGATGGAGTTGTGTTCAGTTTAGCTTTGTTAAACTGGTTGTATTTAGTCTAACTGGCAAATAGACTAGAGATGAGTTGGGTTATTTAGTTATTAATAAATTCACAAGTTATTAACTTATAATACAACTAATGAATTCATCAGTTAACTCAGTTGCATGTCAGTGCATGTTCAGTTCAACAGGGACAGGTGGTAGAGAATCATATTGCTATCAGTTGTGACTATAGTTGTGCACCAGATCTTGCACAATCAAGGGATTGAGTATGCCAATGAGTTTGCTCACGTATTTGCCCACATTATAGCTTGTGCTCACGTCCAACAAAGAGTGAGTGACTATTTTGCAGGTGAAAAACGAGTTTGGTGAGCCATTCTCATCAGTTCTTGAGCAGGGATTGAGCAGTGGAGGCAGGCAAGCAGTGGAAGAGATTTGGAGATCAGATCTGAGCTGTATTGTGTGTAACAGAGGTGGAGATACTTGTGAGAAGTATTATGCTGTGTAATGTTACATGACTCAATCATTAATATACAGATAGTTGGGGTTTTTAGCGAGATGCTTTCCCCGGGATACATACAGTGTTAATGTGTGAATGCTCTTGATGTTTTATTGTTATTGATGCTGCTATATTGATGATCAACGTAGAGGAGCTTATGTATTGTGTATGTATTCCACAATAGTACATGATCAGGATAATCTCTGTTGAATATGTGTTAAATTATTCAAAATTTCTACATGGTATCAGAGCAAGCTAGATAATTGTAGAAAAAGTTTCTAAATGGTATCAGAGCTGTTGATCATCAGATCTACTATTAAGGAAGTGTTTACATTCTATTTCTCTAGGCAGAGCCTGTAATCAGGCCAGGTAGCCTATGGATTCATCCTTCCTTTGGAAGGTGAAATATCCGGTAAAAGCCCATACAGTCAATCTCTGTACGAGAAATATTTTGTTCTCACGAATTCTAGATCGGAAGCAGTTGAGTTGGTTGCTGGTGGAATTCGAATTTTCAGCAGTGTTTTCTTGGTGACAACGCAGCAATGTCTTTCAACGGATTGCGATTGTAGTATGGTCTTGAGGGCAGCTCAAACTATATTGCATGGAAGGACAGGATGGAGGCAGTATTGGATGATAACGGGCTGAAGGAGTTCATAGATACGGATATCCCAAAGCCTACTGATGCTGCTGAGGCGGAAGTTTGGCAAAAGAAGACCACAAAATGTCGAAGGATTCTGTTGGAGGGCGTGAAGGATCACATTGTGTCAAGCCTCCATGGAAAGGCTACTCCATATTTGATGTGGAAATCATTAACAGAATTATTCCAAAGCAAGAGCGATCAGAGGAAGCTGGCGCTCAAAGATAAACTCAAAAATATCAAATGCGAGAAGGGTGACAGTATTCCCAAGTATCTCACGAAGTTCACTCAGTGTCGAGATGAGCTGGGAAGTGTGGGGGTTACTGTCGATGATGAGGACTTGGTGAGCTTGGCTCTCCTTGGTCTTCCGAAGAGTTGGCATTCCTATCAGGACTCTGTCAATGGTCGGGAGAAGTTGCCAGGATGGGAAAGACTATGGTCAGATCTTGTGCAGGAGGAGATCAGGCGGAGTCCCAGGGACGGATCTTCGTCAAAGGGAGCTGATGAAGAGAATTGTGCTTTGGCTGCCAAAGAAAAGAAAGGGAAGAGCAAGAAAGCTTCTCAGTCTGGTGCGAAAGGCAAGAAGCAGGATATGTCCAAGGTGAAGTGTTTTCACTGTCACCAGCACGGACACTATGCCACAAATTGTCTGCAGAAGAAGAAGAACAAGCAAGCTGCTGGATCTGCAGGGGGAGAGGCCTTAGCTTCTCAGTTTGAGCTTGATTTTTCATTGATCGCATGCTTGGTTTCAAGTGTGATGGGATCAGTGTGGTTCTTGGACAGTGGTGCATCTTTTCACATGACAGGAGATAGATATTTGTTCTCTGATCTGGAGGACAAAGATCTTGGAGTGCACATCGAGATGGGCGATGATGGTAGATACAGTGCGACCGTTATCGGTACCATTTCCTTTGAGAGGGAGTCTGGTAAACCCTTTGTATTGAAGGAAGTCATGCATGTTCCAGGATTGAAGAAGAATCTCATCTCAGTGGCGATGTTAGAAGACAAGGGGTATGATGTTGTTTTCAGCGAGGGAAAGGCCTTCCTGCGCAGCAAGACAACTGGTGAGACCCGGAAGATAGGGGTTCGAGTGAGGAACCTTTATCAGTTGCATGTAGATGGATGCGCAGCAATGGCAGGCAAGGCAGAAGGATTGGTGAGCCGGGATGATGGCGAGTTGTGGCACAGGAGATTGGGTCACCTTCACCATGGAGCCTTGAAGATACTGCAGCAGATCACTACAGGGCTTCCTAAAGGCACACTTGTGCAGTCAGATCAGTGGAAGGGGTGTATTTTGGGGAAGTTTGTGAAAGCCACCTTTCACGAGAAGGATAGTCGCGCCACGACGATCCTTGAGAGAATTCACACAGACGTGTGTGGACCTTTCTCAGTTGCTTCGACAACAAAACACAGGTATTATGTGATTTTTGTTGATGATTTCTCTCGTAAGTGCTGGATCTTCTTCATGCAGAAGAAGAGCGAGACATATTCAAAGTTCTGTGAATTCAAAGCACTGGTCGAGAAGGAGTCGGGGAAGAAGGTGAAGGCTCTTAGGAGCGATAATGGTGGTGAATACATCTTGGACGAGTTCAAGGATTTCTGCAAGACAGAAGGGATTCGTAGAGAGCTCATAGCTCCCCATAACCCAAAGCAGAACGGGGTAGCTGAGCGGAAGAACAGAATGATTGTGGGTGTTGCACGGGAAATGTTGCATGATCAGGGCCTACCCCTTCACTTGTGGGCGGAAGCATGCAATACAACAATTTATGTGCAGAACCGTTGTCCTCATAGGATACTTGGCATGAGTACACCTGAGGAGACTTATTCTGGTAAGAAGCCTGATCTTTCTCATTTGAGGATTTTTGGTGCTAACGTTTACATGCATGTCACGAAGGATGCCAGGAAGAAGTTGGAGCCGACCGCAGAGGTTGGGATATTTGTGGGGTACACTGATACGCCCCACAACTATCATGTGTATTTGCCAGACAGTGGTAAAACTGTTGTGTGACGGGATATAAAATTTCAGGAGGAGAAAGCCATGAAGTGTTCGCTTGAGAGGGAGCTACACTTGCATGCAGATGAGGAGCTATTAGTTCTTAAGGATGAGCTTCAGGACGTGGATCAGCCACAGGACAAGGTTCATGGAGTGGAAGAGACCACTCATGCAACGCCAACCATCAGAGGGCGAAAGCGCTTGACCGAAGCTGAGCGACTGGCTCAAGATGCAGAGAAAGTTGTAGGACCACCTATAGTCCAACGTAGGCAGAGACAGTCACCTGATCGGTACACTGGATACATGGCTCTTATGAGCAAGTGTGTTGTGACTGAGCCATCCTCTTTCGAGGAAGCTGTGGAGGATCCCGCATGGGTAGACGCCATGGTGGAAGAGTATGATTCTATTGTCAGAAACAGTGCATGGGAGATTGTTCCTAGACCGGAAGGGAAATCAGTGGTGGGTTCGAGATGGATCTACAAAGTTAAGCAGGCAGCTGACGGGAGTGTGGAGAATTACAAGGCAAGATTTGTTGCCCAAGGCTTTTCACAGATTGAGGGGATCGATTATGAGGAGACCTTTGCACCTGTCGCAAGGTATTCTTCCATACAGACGATTCTTGCTCTCTCAGCGCAGATGGGATGGCACATTCATCAGATGGATGTGAAGACTGCGTTCCTCAACGGAGTCATTGAGGAGGAGGTGTACATTGAGCAACCCGAAGGCTTTGAAGTCTTCAGCAGCGAGTCGCATGTGTGCATGCTCAAGAGAGCGTTGTATGGGTTGAAGCAAGCACCACGTGCTTGGTACACACGGATAGACAGCTATTTCACAAGACTTGGATTCTCCAAGAGTGAGGCGGATCCGAACCTATACCAGATTGTGGTGGAGGGTAAGTTGCTTATCATTGTACTGTATGTTGATGATTTGATTCTAACGGGTGATGAGCTGTTGATACTGTCATGCAAGAAGGATCTTGCTACAGAGTTTGAGATGAAGGACTTGGGCCTCCTTCACTATTTCCTGGGATTGAAAATATGGCAGCGCAGTGGTGGACTGTTTGTTTCTCAGGGCAAGTATGCTCGGGAGATACTGGAGAAGTTCAACATGCATGGCTGCAAGCCTGTTGATACTCCTCTTCCTGGAGGTTGGAGGAAGGAGGATGCCACTTCGGGAGAAGAAGTGGATGCCACTGTTTATCGACAGTTGGTGGGGTAACTGATGTATTTGGTCAATACATGACCTGATATATGCTATGCAGTTAACCAGCTTTCACAAGCTATGGTTAAGCCTACCAAGCTCTTCTGGAAGGCGAGCAAGCATGTATTGCGCTACTTGAGAGGCACATTGGGATATGGTTTGTGGTACATATAGGAGGATGAGGTGAAGCTATGTGGCTTCACGGATGCAGATTGGGCAGGGAGCCCAACAGACAGAAAGAGCACATTAGGAGGGGTCTTCAGTATTGGATCGACAACAGTTTCTTGGTACAGCAGGAAACAGAGATCCGTGGCACTCAGTTCAGCGGAGGCCGAGTATATGGCAGCAAGTTTGGCTGCATGCAAGGCTATATGGATGAGGAAGATCCTAGTTGGTTTGTTTGGTTCTCATTTGGATCCTACTGTGATTTACTGTGATAGCCAGAGTTGCATTAAACTCTCGGCTAATCCTGTATTTCATGATAGATCTAAACATATTGACATCAGGTACCATCATATCAGAGATTGTGTGCAGCGGAGGATCATGTTACTTTCGTACATTCCAACGGAGGATCAGGATGTTGATATTCTGACGAAGGCTCTCACCAGGAGCAAATTCGAGTACCACCGAGGCAGGATAGGGGTTGCTGATAATCCATATCTTGTCGAGAGGAAGTGTTGAGATTGCAACAAGATGATGGAGCTTAGTGAAAAGAGTCGCCTTCACTAAGTGGGCCCGCAGGCTATTTTTGGCGCAAGTCTATTTTTAGACATATGGATCATGTCTATGGATTGCAGGTTGTTGTTTATGGATGATTGATCAAGTTGGGAAAAAATAGATGGACTTCTATTTTTGATGAAAGTGTTAGTGATCACAGTGTGAGTGATCAAAGTCTATTTTTAGACTGGCTGTCAAAAATAGAAAAGTCAAATATTATTATCTCACAATAATATTTGGACTATAAACTTAATCTTATTCTCTTGGAGCACTTTAGTTTGAGCTACAGAGGTGGCACATGCAGCTGTCAGAAGGAAATACGCTTTTCTTATGATTCAGTTGAGTTGTTGCATGCATGACTTCAGTTAGAACTCAATCAGTTGAGTTTGGTGGAGTTGACTATGGAGTTGATGGAGTTGTGTTCAGTTTAGATTTTTTAAACTGGTTGTATTTAGTCTAACTGGAAAATAGACTAGAGATGAGTTGGGTGAATTAGTTATTAATTAATTCACAAGTTATTAACTCATAATACAACTAATGAATACATCAGTTAACTCAGTTGCATGTCAGTGCATGTTCAGTTCAACAGGGACAGGTGGTAGAGAATCAGATTGCTATCAGTTGTGACTATAGTTGTGCACAAGATCTTGCACAATCAATGGATTGAGTATGCCAATGAGTTTGCTCACGTATTTGCCCACATTATAGCTTGCGCTCACGTCCAACAAAGAGTGAGTGACTATTTTGCAGGTGAAAAACGAGTTTGGTGAGCCATTCTCATCAGTTCTTGAGCAGGGATTGAGCAGTGGAGGCAGGCAAGCAGTGGAAGAGATTTGGAGATCAGATCTGAGCTGTAGTGTGTGTAACAGAGGTGGAGATACTTGTGAGAAGTATTATGCTATGTAATGTTACATGACTCAATCATTAATATACAAATAGTTGGGGTTTTTAGCGAGATGCTTTCCCCGGGATACATACTGTGTTAATGTGTGAATGCTCTTGATGTTTTATTGTTATTGATGCTGCTATATTGATGATCAACATAGAGGAGCTTATGTATTGTGTATGTATTCCACAATAGTACATGATCAGGATAATCTCTGTTGAATATGTGTTAAATTATTCAAAATTTCTACAGAATCTGCAAACACAAACAGGCACACACATCAAATACCACCTGCATAGCCAATATAATAAACCATATTTATCATGATGATCAAGGAATTCATGAAATAAACCATAGGAGACAATTTATTGAGAAAAATGAATCTGATTGTATTAACTTTAAACAAAGAAGAACTTTACAACCTTGGTGCCTTGATGTTGTACAAGCTCCTCCCAGGGTCCAGCAAGAATCTCCTCTACTTTGACAAGTTTCACTCTCTTCCCAATGAAGCCAAAAGGTATGTAATCTCTCCTCTCAAGCTTAACTAGGAAGTCTCAATTCCAACAGCATTTACCCTAAAAAATGTTCAGCTTTCAACCTCCCTAGCAACCAGCCCAATGCCTCAATTTATAGTGCAGAGGAGGGAAGTTACTAGGTCCACCTTCAAAGGGATAGAGTCCTCCTTCAAAGGGATAAGCTCCTCTCATCAAGGGGTTAGCTCCTTTAGTTATGGGATGCATGAACCACCTAGGAGCGAACCAACCACGTCAAGATTCCTTCTAGAAGTGTTCAGAATTAACCCAAAGTGAGTTTTTAAGAATAAACTTGCGCCTTTTTTACTTTCACAGGGGTCTGCACCCACTCCTTTAGAGACAGAGCGGGCAAGTCCACAGGTAACATGACCAAGGGGTGCGGGACCGTAGGTAATGGTAAGAGAAAGTGCGGAACCAGAGTTTTATAGATTTTCAAAGACTTTCTCTCATTTTTAAAGCTTGAAATGAAGAGCTGAGGTTTGAGACTTGCAAAGGAGGACAGTATGAGTGGTGATAGACTCACACTAACTGCAGAAAGTCATGGTGACAATATTTTGTGTAACATTCTCATTTTCAGTTATATCTATTCATGCTTGATGTTGCTCATGTTCAATAAAGCTTTCACAAAGTTTATGGTAGATGTAGATCTAGTATTATGCTTTAGTACATTGCATATATCAGTTTGATCTATAGGTGAAATTTCTACATGATATCAGTGAGCTAGCTGATTTGTAGAGAAAATTCTACAGTCTTGCCTTCCTTCGCTGTCATGTAGGCTTGCATTGCATTTGTTGCCATGTAGTCTTGCCTTCGCTTTGCTGTCACGGAGTCTTGCATTTTCCTTGCTATCATGGAGTTTTTCCTTTGCATTGCATCACAACATCTCACTCATTATATGCATACAACAATTAGCACATCAAACATACCCAAGCATCTTTGTTGTTTCTTTGCCCAAGCTGCTTTTTACTACTCCTTTTCCACGCTACTTCTTCTTTTCCTTGATCATAAGCATACATGCTTGTTGATGCTCCTTTGTTGTCACCTTCATCTTTTGTTGTTAAATATCCTTGCACCACACCTTGCTTCTCCTATTCCTTTTCTTCTCTTTTGTTGCTCATTTTTCCTCGTTTCCCTTGTGCTACTCCTTTGCCATTAATGAAAATAATGTTAGGTGTGTGTTATATTCTTTCCACGACTAGTCGCACGCATAGGGGGTCACATGGTGGGCTGGAGCTCCCCTTGTTCGTTGCATCGGTCACAATAGGGGGGGAAGAAACCCCCCTTGTCTGGGAGTTTAAAGGGGGTTGAGTGGGAGCTCCCCCTTTTCGTTGCATCAGACACAACACGGGGGTCATAGGGGGGAAGAAACCCCCCTTGTCGAGGGGTTTACAAGGGGGTGGTAGCTTCCCCTACACGGGGTCTAGTTTAACACCCCAAGAATTTTTTTCTATATATATGCAGACCCAAGTATGGGGGGCGGACCCAAAGATGGTGGGTGGACCTACACATGGTTTTATGCATGGGTTTTGCACATGGTTTTGGGCATGATGGTTTTCTTCCCATGGTATTTTGTAGATTCGGTTAAGGGAACTACATTATGCTCTAATCCAGGGTTAATGGATTGGGGTTTATGAATGCTTCATCATGTATATTTATGTATTGTAACATTGAAAATAACATAATGAAAAATCAATCTGGTAGTGCCAGTTTTGGGATCTAGGGGAGAATATCTATGTATTTGTTTTATGTTCTCACCATTGTATATTTTCTGTTTTAAGAATTCGTTTGTAAATCATTTTTGTACAGGGTTAAAACCTAGATTTGGTATCAGAGTTGTCTCAGCTTCAAGGGGATGCCTTTGTTGCTGAGGGGTTTTGCTTAGGCCTATTGTAGACCCCGTTGAGTGGGATATTTGTGGGATCGATTCTTGCGGTGAAAGAAGATGGAGAGCAGTGGAAAGATAGAGATTGAGAAATTTAATGGTCAGAGTTTTGAGTTGTGGAAGCTCAAGATGGAGGATCTGCTGGTGGATAAAGATGTGTGGATCGCGGTAGATCCGAGCGCTAAACCAATGGCAATGTTAGCAAAAGACTAGGCAAAGTTGTTAGGTCCCTATACTACTAATATAACCCCTTATTATTATTGGTGCAACCCCCTTATTATATTGTTGTGCCCATGTAGTACCCATATTGTTATTATTGTGCCCCACAGAAGCCCACTATTGTTATTGTTGTCCCCTTATATTATTATTGTTATGTCGGCTCTGATTATATTATGACCCCTTAGACTCCGATATATAGAAAGGAGGTCTTGTCATTTGGATCATCCAAGAATTGTTCATTTGTGCAATGTAAAGGAGGTTGTCCCCTCGAAGAGGCTAAGTTATAAGGTGTTTATCTCTCTTTTCTATCTTATTGTGAGCTGGTTTCATAACATTTGGTATCAGAGGTTTGGATTCTAGGGTTTCGCTGCTCCAAACATGTCATTGTGGAATTTTCGCTATAACTATTTTTTTGCGACGTTTCAGAAGCTAAGAAAAAAACCCATTTGAGAAGAAATCTCGATGAAGCTCGGATCTGAATTTCAAATCTTGTCTCACTATATTTTCGGAGATATGATCTGAGGCATTTCGGGTTTTTGAAAGCTACATAATTCCATCTCAAACAGGTCATCGTGGTATTTTCGCTATAATTATTTTTCTAGACATTTTAAGACTCTGAAATTAAAACCCATTTGAACCGAAAACTTGGTAAAGCTCGGGCTCGAATTTCAGATCTTGTTTTTCTATATTTACGAAGATACAGTCTAAGAAATTTAGGGTTTCTGCAGGCTCCCAAATTACATCCCAAATAGGTGACCTTTAGAAAATCATTATAACTTTCTCTTTGAGCATCAGATTGAAATTTTGTAAGAAGTTACAATAAGTGGATAGACTGTAGTTTTCAGTATATCGGTTTCAGGTCCTAAGGTTGAAATAATGACACGTGGCACTTCGTAGAAGCTCACTCTACTGAACTAGTCTATAATGAGGTCATCGTGGGAGATTTGACATAACTCTTCCTTGCAGAATCCAATCTTGATCAGACTTGTGGGGTTAGAAAGAGGACTTAGGGGGCTATTGCAAGACGCAATTTTATAATGTGGAAATCTGAAATTACAAAGTTACAATCATTTCAAGATTGAGCCCCTAAAATCAAGAAAAGGCGATATGAGGAAGTTTGATGGCAAGGATTTGGTAAATTGGATACTATAGATGGAGCAATATTTTGATCTACATGAGGTGAAACTGTTACAAAAGGTACGTATTGCATCTTCATATTTAGAACTGGATCAATTTTTATGGTATAAAGGGCTTTGTTCTCATAAACCACTTGTTACGTGGTCAATTTTCACGGAGGAAATGATAGCACATTATGAGGATACAAAGAGCAACACCTTCTTTAGCCAATTGATAAATCTCAAACAAAAGGGTTCAATGGCAGAGCACATTGAGGACTTTCAAAATGGAATATAAGGGTAAATGATATTCTAGAGAAGAAAAACATAAGTAGCTTCATCTATGCCATGGAAGCTTATATTGATGGTATGAAAGCATATTGGAAGGAAGACATGGAAGATTTGAAGACAGATATGGAAGGTTTGAAGGAAGGTGGGACAAAGTTGCTACAAGAAACACCTCCTAATGATGAAAAGGATCAAGAAACATTAAAAGAAGAGGATATACACCAGGAACCAACCCTAGAGAAAGAACAAATGAATCTGACCATATCTTGTATTGCAATGGCAGGAATTACCACTCCTCAAACTCTCAAGATAGAAGGACATATCAAGAAGAAGAAGGTTCAAGCAGTGAAATATCAAGAAGAAAAGTATCAAGAAACATCAAAAGAAAATGATACTCACCAGGAACCAACCCTAGAGAAAGAAGAAATGAATCTGACCATATCTTGTAATGCATTGGTTGGAATTACCACTCCTCAAACTATAAAGATAGAAGGACATATCAAGAAGAAAAAGGTAATAGTGTTGATTGATTCGGGTAGTACCCATAATTTTATTCATTGTAAGATAGCCAAGGAATTGAATTGATTCCTATATCTAGCACCAGAGTGTCAAGTGACGATTGTAAGTGGAGGAACCATAAATTGCTCTAGAAAGTGCCATAATATCAAGCTATCCATGGGAGAATATGGATTGAATAGCCCAATGCTTTCCATTCCAATGGGTGGTGTTGATGTTGTACTAGGAGTGTTATAGACATTTTGGGCATTGCAACCCCAATCATATATGTCCATAAACCAAGGGCTCCTGAGTCCCTAAAAGTGTTTTTTCATGCCTTAAAGGAACAAGGTCAGCTGATTACATCATCTCCCAGAAGTTCTCCATAGGAAACTGCTCAGAACTGGTTAAAACTGGACCATACAGGTTGCTCAGTGCTAAGGGTGAGATGCATCTCACCTTCCCAGTGTAAAAAGTGTGAAGCATACTGGAAATCCCTTCTGTAGGGTGCGATGGGTGAGAATGGACAAATGGTAGAGACAGTTTTCAAGGTGGATGATCATGGAATCTTCCAAAAACTTCTCTTGTGACACTTGCCTCTCTGAATTCGCCCAGGGATGAGTAAGAGACCATAAATCTCCAAGTGGAATCAAGAACTATCAAAGAGAAGACACTAATCAAAATCCTAGAAGCTGACTCACCTCCCTGCAATCATCTATATATGGATCCCTCATCCCAGAGATCCAGAGGCTGGAATTTTGAATCTTGTAAGGAAGTGTTTTTGGTTTCCTGGTGGAACATCATAGTGTTGGGTGATCTAAGCTTTTCATGAGGTGAAGAAGGGCTTTCATGCTGGGAGGATGACGTCGGGTCAGATCAATGGATTGTAATCCTCTCTTCTAATCTTTATATCAATAAAGCTATTCTCGTTTTCCTCCACATTCTTGTATGTCTGATAGTATATGCATTTGTGTGGTCAATATATATCTGGTCCTATATTGCTTATGATTGTAGATCTCTACACTTTGAAGGTATTATGCTACTTTGACTTTACAGGTGCTCTTTGAAGTGGAGTGGTCAAGGGAGAAGCGGCAAAGACCAGCCGGTGAGGAGAAGGAACAAGCAAAGAACCGAGCAAAGGATTGAGGTTGGTATTCTTTGATCTTCTCTTATCTACTTCTCATAAAGGAAAGCAAAAGTAACTTTAATCTGTTTGTTTCTAAGATAGCTACCCGTCTTAGTGGGACTAGCAGCTCTACATAGACATTAGATTTCCCGATAACAAAATGGCGACCATACTGGGGAGCGAATAACTTGTTTGCTTATCTGTATTTGTTTGCTTTATAAACTTACAGACAGAGCCTGAAGTTAAGCCAGCTAGCCTTTGAACTGCATTTGCTATGCAAGTGCAAAGTAGATCAATGCTATTTCAGTCTATCTCTGGGTTTTTTTTATAAACTGAACAATCGATTTGCAAAAATCCTAATTTCCCTAGTGGTGGCTCTAGTAGTCTCATTAGATTAGCCCCTGTGATTTCTATTTACTGAATATCATTAGCTCGGCCTAAATCCCTGAACTAAGCTACAAAATTTGACCAAGAACCAAGGTGAAGTCTCATCCCTGGAACATCACACTTTCTCCTCTTGGGAATCTGGATGCATCGCACCTCCCGTGTGTAGTAGGTGTGCTACATCACACTTTCCCTGTGTTGCAGGTGCGCTGATCAGATAAGACCTCTTTTGCTCTCAGATTTTGGTTTCTGTGTTCACTCTCTTCAGCTTTATTCAGGAGTTTTGCTGTCTGTGATCAGTATACCACTATGGAAACTCCCTTCCTTTGCATGATTCCGCCTCCATAGTACAAAGAATTGTGAATGTTTTTATGTATTGTGCGCCATTTACAGTTCTCTTTTACAAAAAGTAACGTAATCAAACTGTCGTCTTTTGATTTGGAAGTGTCGCAAGTGTCGTTTTCAGTCAAAGAAAAGAATTCTATTGTTCTTGATGGTCGATTATACAGTTACTCTTGTATTTGATTTGAATTAGTAGTTTTTCAAGTGTCAAAAGCAGTTTTCAATTCAAAGTCGCAAAGTGTCGTCATTATCTTCCTTTCGTTTTTGAAGAGAAATTTGTTAGTACTGTCGCTTTGAAAAGATAATTCAGATTTGTACTTAGCATTCTTCTTGTCATTCACACATTAAGAAGGCTGAAAACAAATACATGCATGTGCATTTGCATTTAGACTGCTTGTTGGTTTGATTTAGGACAGTGCATCTAGTGTGTGCTCTCTGCTCTATGTTGAAAGAATATCATCTCTCTTTCCTTAGTAGCTAGGATTTTCATTGAAAAAAGAAGATTAAACGATTGTTTATCATCTTAGATTGCATTTTAGGAATTGTATATCTACATCACGCGGTGAACCTGAAAGGAAAATTTCTTAAGAAAGATCAACTGTAAAATAAATTCAATGAACATAAAAACGCTTTGGAACCTAACACACAACATCTAGAAGTCTAGGCTAGAGACATATTCCGGTGTCGTAAAGCCTGGTAACTATTGCTTTCATTGTTGGTTGGGTGATTCCTCCTCTTTGAGACGACAAGCGCCAGTACGGACTCGTGCTCCCACGTACCGTCGAGTATATATTGGGAGACCATAATAGGCTATATCCTTTATCCATAGGAAGCTGTGTTTGTCGCCCTATCGATCGCAATGCACTGAACACAACATTCGGGAAGATTGACTGCCGTACCGTAAAAAGTATTCTGCAGTTTTGCGATTGGTTTGGTAATCCCTTTGTCTAGATTTCCAGAGTAATCTCTTTCGTTCCTTTTTAGACTCCTTAAAGGAAAAGGTCCATCTGAGCACTTGTCACTTCAGGCTCATTAAAAATTGACGGTGACTAGAATCATATTTTGTTTTTTCTCGACTCTTAAAAATTGAAAAACAAGTTGTGTCAAAGCGTCTAAAATTTATTTTAATTGGAACAATATCACTATTCTCGCGTTGGTCTTAGGTTGAGGAAAATGGAGTCCACCAACCAAGGATTTCCCCTTGGAGGAAATCCTAGTCCTTTCTCCTCTTGGGGAGATGTTGGTGCACCTCATATGGCCACATTGTCACTTCCAGGATTGATGATTGGCTTGCCAATATGGCTCTTCTCGACCTCCGTCATTCAGAACACTGTGATTCCTGAACAATCGAGTCAGCAACTAGATGATACTAAAGTTACCCCCCAACCTTCTACTTCGTCCGATTCTCCCTCTCCTCCTTCCTCTTCGCTTGATGAAGCTGGTAAAGCTAAAAATCAAGTAACTAAGAAGGAGAAGAAGGGGAAGGAGAAGAAAGAGAAGAAGAAGAAGGAGCCAAAGGCGAAAAGGGGTAACCAGGCATCGTCTAGTGAAAATCCACACACTGCACCGTCCAAGCCTAAATCTCCATGTGTCATTTGCAAAGGAGACCACTATCATCGATATTGTCCTTGCATCCCTCGGATCTTAAGGGACTGGTCTCCTCGTTTGCACAATCTGGTGTCATCAACCTCTGAAGATCATGTTGAAAGTACACCATCAACTAGTGAAAGTGAAGCATTTGGACAGAAAAGGAAATGTAAATTTCCTTGTAAATTGTGTGAAGGTGATCACGTCGTCCACCGTTGTCCCTTCCTAGACGAAGCTAAAAGAGTCTTGGATAACCGTCCTGCTTCACCGCTATGGCTTCCTCCTGGATACAAGAAACTCTTGCCGAGTCCATCACTAGTTGAAAATCTGATTGACACGCCATTGTGGTCGGTCGAAGCATCTATCATTGAAGATAAACCCGCTGAATCCATACCAGACGAAATTCAAAAGGTTGAGGCGGCAGTTGACCCGGTCTTGTCTTCAGAAGGTCCATCTTTAGATGATACAATCACCAAAGAGAATGAGAACGACACCGTTCAAATTCTTTTTGTAAACACAGACTCTGATGAACATGGGGGCAATCTACCCATTCCTTTACCGCAGGAAGGAAGTTCGTCAGAGTCATATCCGGCCATCTATTCGGTCCCACCTCCAAGAAACCTAGTTGTTTCCTTCGATTGGAATCTACTAGGCAGACCCCGTTTACCGGCTAATGTACCATTCCGAATCATTGTACAAGCTTACAAAATGGTCATGGTCGGTACCATCATAGATGAAGGGGCTTCTGTGAGTATCCTTTCCTCAACTGCTTGGAAAGCGCTTGGTTTACCATCGCTTCTGCCTGAGATGAGAAATTTGACAGGCTTCGACAAAGGAACCAGTCGACCGTTAGGGATCCTCCCCAATGTGCCTATAACGTTGAGAAGGAAAACCATTTATATGAACATAATGGTAGTCCAAGGACCTCTAGACTATAATCTACTCCTTGGGCGTGACTATTTTTATTGTATGGGAGCCACTGTCTCCTCACTCTTTCGAGTAATGTGTTTTCCGCATGAAAGCCAAGTGGTCCAGCTTGTAGACCAGCTTTTTTTCCCCGGCTCACACATAGCTAATAGTCAAATGCCATCCCTAAATGGTCCTTTCATGCAAGGAATGTCTCATCAATCTCCAGTTCGTCCACCTGAAGAACGCGAGTAATTCGGGGGGTCATAACTGAAACCCAGGGGGCATGTGCCCTGGTCTGCTCCGGTAGGAAAACTCTGGGTATAGAGTAGGTTTCAGCGAAGGATATATGACTGGTCTGACACCCATCCGTATGAGAGAATGGGATTAGAGTGGATAAGATACCTCCATTAGAAGGTATGCCTTTCCTGATAAAATAAATATTTTGTTTGGAAACTGAGGGGTAACCTATAAAAGGTAGGCCTTTCCTGACAAAGCAAATATTTTGTTTGCAAATTGAGGGGTAATCTCGAAACTCTACTTCACTATACATGGGGGCATGCAAACCTTTTTGCGTGCAAGTGAAGAACGATCATTTATTTTCTTAGTTTGTAGGTTCTCGAACCCTTTAAACTCGTAGGATTGGTCGTTCCTAGCTTACATAAAGGAAGGATACGGAGCAAAGCTTCGAAAGCTGCAAGCTCCATAAAAATGGAATCTATCGATGAGACATCCTTATTATACAAATGGCACGAGCAGTTTTTATGTGAAGTTCAAGCTCGTTAAAAATTAAACCTAAGAAATGAGCAAACGTTTCCCCCAGAGTTTAAGCTCATTAAAAAATGAACCAATTTCCTGTAAATAACCATTGTGAATGCATTATCATCAACTTTTGAGCCTTGGTCGTGTTCTCATCATCACCTCCACTCTGTTTTAGCCGATCATACGCCTCCATTTGATTGTTTACTTTTTTGGGGGAACAACTGCGAAGAGTGATCCTGTTAGCCATCCTTGTGACATTGACGTGATTGGAAAATTCCAAATCTTACCTGGAATCAGCTGCTACCTGAAATTATCACTTGTTCCTCAAAAAACGAGTCTCCTTTAAGCTCTTTCCGTCTAACTGGTAAAATATGAAAATATTGCCGAGCAGTTGGCCTCTCCAGCTCGTTAAGCTACCTGGAGTGCTATCCCTCCTCTAGATTTTAATCTTTTTGGACCTGAGGGATTATTACACAAAAAGATCGAGCACTTGTTTTGTTCGGCTCGTTAAAATTATCAAAAATTCATCCCTTTTGTATTGTTTTATACTTTTTTAGACTTAAGGGATTATATGACGAAAAAGGATTATTGGAGTTTCCTTTACGTCCCTTTCAGACTCTCTAAAATTGAAAAGGACTGAGTTATCTTTGTCGTTAAACTCGTTAAAACCAATAGCGACAAACTTGTCCATATAGACAAGAACGAGTTTCATTGTCACTAAGCTCGTTAAAACATAGCGACGGGTTTTCCCGAAGGGCAAATTATAGAACAAGCATATGTTATCCTCCTCAAGCTTGATAAAAATAAAGAGGTACTGGTCAGCAATGACTGGGGAAAAATTGGGAAGAAAACTTGAAGAAACTTTATTGGTAGCAAAGTCGCTCTTGAACATGACACTTTCACTCCATGTCTGAGTTGGGTTGGGTTATTCCATTCACCGGAATATCACCATTGGTCCATTGTACCATCCATCTTTGGGGTTAACGCTACCAATCCATTTCAAGTGTCGCCGATATGTTCAAGAGAAGTCGATCAGAGGATTCACCAACCCATCTTGTGTCTCATCCACTACAATACCTTTGCGCTTCATTCTTTCATGACCACCACCCTGAACCCTGTATCATCAGATCGTTTTCACCTCCAAAAATCATTTGCTCCATTCCATGTCATAGATGTGGGATTCATTAAGGCCCTCCTACGATGGGTCACTTCTTGTCGACATCAGCTCATTATCCAAGAAGTCGACCTAGGAACAACCATTTCAATACTTTGAAGCTTGCATGCTTCAATGGCAAGTTTCTCACTTTCGGCGACAGGTTTACATCAATGGCCTTTGACCGAAAGATTTTGCGTGGTGTTCGACGCCAAGTCCCATTTTCACACCACGCGAATTGTACTGTCGTACCTTGAGGGTCATCATCATTAATCAGTGATTCTTCTCACGCCTGTTAACAGCTTACATCATTGATTGGTAATTAGGCGATGTCTTTCCATGTTCGACTCCAGAACATTTTTTCACATGGATCGACTTGTACTTCGGGCGAAGATTGGACGAGTTTGAAGACTCCAGATCTAGTTTCATCTATCCGGGCTGCGATATATTCAGGAAAATAAAGACATCAAATGTACATCACTGCTGCACAGATGATCATCCGAATCAAAGGATGATGGCTCTATTAGAATCATCAGTCTGCCACATAGATGGTTGTCTGTCCTATGTACATGAAAATGAATTTATAAAGCTGAGCATGGGAATGCCCGCCTCAGCTAGATCATGAAAATATTATGAAGATACATGGTATTGTATCTTATTACAGGTCACCTTCCAGTTCGAAAAACCTCGGATCCTCATGATAAAGCATTTCACCCGACATCAAAAGATTAATGACCTCATGCTTTAGGGGGAAACTTGTTATCGGGAAATCTAGTGTCCACTCGAAGCTGCTAGTCCCACTAAGACTGGTAGCTATCTTAGAAACAAACAAACTAAAACTACTTTCATTTTCCTTTATGAGAAGTAGATGAGAGTGGAATGAAGGACACCAACCTCAGTCTTGCGCTTGGTTCCTTGCTTGGTTCCTCTCCCTTTCGACAGATCCTTACCGCTTCTCCTTCGTCTACCCAGCTTCAAAGAGCACCTGTGGAATCAAAGCAGCATAATACTATCGAAGAACAGAGATCTACAATCATAAACAATATAGGACCCGATATATATTGACCACACAAATGCATATATCATCAAACATACAAGAATGTGGAGGAAATCTTGAATAGCTTTTTTAATAATCAAGAGTAGCAAAGAGGATTACAACCAATTGTTCTGACCCAGCGTCATCCTCCAACATGAAAGCCCTTCTTTCACCTCATGAAAAGCTTAGATCACCCAACACTATGATATTCCAACAAGAAACCAACAGCGCTTCCTTACAAGATACAAAATTCCAACCTCTGGATCTTTGGGATGAGGGATCCATATATAGATGATTGCAGGGGGGTGAGTCAACTTCTGGGATTCTGATTAGTGTCCTCTCTTTGATAGTTCTTGATTCCACTTGGAGATTGATGATCTCTTACTCATCCCTAGGCGAATTCAGAGAGGCAAGTGTCACAGGAGAAGTTTCTGGAAGATTCCATGATCATCCACCTCGCAAACTGTCTCTGCCATTTTTCCACTCTCGCCCATCGCACCCCATAGAAGGGCTTTTCAGTATGCATCGCACCTCCTGTGTGCATTAGGTGGGATGCATCACACTTTGACCATGGAGCAGGTGAGATGGTCTAGTTTTGATCAGTTCTGAGCAGTTTTTCATGGAGAACTTTTGGGAGATGATGTAATCAGCTGACCTTGTCCTTTTAGGGTACAGAACAATACTTTTAGGGACTTAGGAGCCCTTGGTTTATGGACATGTTTGATTGGGGTTGCAGTGCCAAAAAATGTCTATAACACAACTATTATAGACATTTTTGGGCACTGCAACCCCAATCATATATGTCCATAAACCAAGGGCTCCTAAGTCCCTAAAATTGTTGTTTCATGCCCTAAAGGAACAAGGTCAGCTGATTACATCATCTCCCAGAAGTTCTCCACAGGAAACTGCTCAGAACTGGTCAAAACTGGACCATACAGGTTGCTCAGTGCTAAGGGTGTGATGCATCTCACCTGCCCAGTGTAAAAAGTGCGATGCATACTGGAAAGCCCTTCTGTAGGGTGCGATGGGCGAGAATGGACAAATGGCAGAGACAGTTTGTGAGGTGGATGATCATGGAATCTTCCAGAAACTTCTCTTGTGACACTTGCCTCTCTGAATTCACCCAAGGATGAGTAAGAGACCATCAATATCCAAGTGGAATCAAGAAATTTAAGAGAGAAGACATTAATCAAAATCCTAGAAGTTGACTAACCTCCCTGCAATCATCTATATATGGATCCCTCATTCCAGAGATCCAGAGGCTGGAATTTTGAATCTTGTAATGAAGTGCTGTTGGTTTCCTGGTGGAACATCATAGTGTTGGGTGATCTAAGCTTTTCATGAGGTGAAGAAGGGCTTTCATGCTGGGAGGATGATGCTGGGTCAGATCAATGGGTTGTAATCCTCTCTTCTAATCTTTATATCAATAAAGCTATTCTCATTTTCCTCCACATTCTTGTATGTCTAATAGTATATGCATTTGTGTGGTCAATATATATTTGGTCCTATATTGCTTATGATTGTAGATCTATGCACTTTGAAGGTATTATGTTGCTTTGACTTTACAGGTGCTCTTTGAAGCGGAGTGGTCAAGGGAGAAGCGGCAAAGACCGGTCGGTGAGGAGAAGGAACAAGCAAAGAACCAAGCGAAGGATTGAGGTTTGTATTCTTTGATCTTCTCCTATCTACTTCTCATAAAGGAAAGCGAAAGTAACTTTAATCTGTTTGTTTCTAAGATAGCTACCCTTATTAGTGGGACTAGTAGCTCTGCATAGACACTAGATTTCCCGATAACAAGGAGTCCAATGGCTACAATCCCATGGTACAATAGCTTTTAATTTCAAGAACTTTTCATAAAAGTTTCTTCGGAAGGAAAGGAAGTTGAATTAAGGGGTATCATAGGGAAACCAGGAAATATAATAAACTCTAATGGAATGACAAATCTTCTAAAGAAAGAATTACGAGGTTTAATTGCACAATTATGTTCGCTAATGGTTCCCACATCAAAATCATCTATTTCTCTAGATCTCCAAAAAGTCTTGGACAATCATTCCAAGGTATTTGAGACTCCCAAAGGTCTCCCACATATTCCTGATCATGATCATGCTATTCATTTGATTCCAGAAAGTGCTCCTCCAAACATCAGGCCTTACAGATATCCATATGCCCAAAGGAGTGAAATTGAACATATGGTTGCAGAAATGGTAGAGGTTGGTATAATTATCCAACCAAATTTGATAAACAAAGCAAGGGATGAATGGAAGAATGGCGAAGAAAGGTGGGAACTCATTCAAAAGTTGCCGAAGATCTTCGTTCCAAAATATTTCCAGAACTTGACAAGGAAGGAAAAATCATATTGGAACCTGAAGAATTTACAGAACTGAGAAGTCAATAGCTACGAAATTAATCAATTTCTGAGTATCTCATCAAGTGGAATAACTTACCCACTGAAGATTCCACATGGAAGGATGATAATTTTATACAGAAGCATCTAGAACTACTCAAGCGTTGAGGACAACACTTTTTGAAGGAGAGGGGCATGTTAGGTCCCTATACTACTAGTGTAACCCCTTATTATTATTAGTGCAACCCCCTTATTGTATTGGTGTGCCCCATAGAAGCCCACTATTGTTATTGTTGTGCCCTTACATTATTATTGTTATGTCGGCACTAACTATATTATGACCCCTTAGACTCCTATATACAGAAAGGAGGTCTTGTCATTTGGATCATCCAAGAATTGTTTATTTGTGTAATGTAAAGGAGGTTTCCCCCTCGAAGAGGTTGATTTCTAAGGCGTTTATCTCTCTTTTCTATCTTATTGTGAGTTGATTTCATAACAAAAGTTGGATCAGAAGGAAAAGAGCAAAATACGGTTGTGTCTCTCAGATTAAGTTTTGTTGAATGTGTCAAGGGAATCTATGATGAAGGATTTGTGGGTCAAGTTAGTGAATTTGTACCAATCTAATTCTCTAGTGAACAAATTGTTTTTGCAGAAAAAATTGTATAAATTGAGGATGAAGGATGGAGTATCAGTGACAGAGCATATAAATGCCTTTAATACGATGGTAAGACAGTTGTTACCTGTTGATATAAAAATTTCAGATGAAGATAAGTGCATCAGTTTGTTGTGTTCTCTACCAGATTCATGGGATAGTCTCGTTGTTGCAATAGGTAGCAATACAACTACCTTGAAGTTTGATAAAATAGTATGATTCTTGTTTTCGAAGGAGATGAGACAAAAAAATATGGAGAGCCAAAATGGAGATGCCTTATCTATACGAGGACGGTCCCAAAGCAAAAATATAAATAAGTACTTGAGCGGGAGACCTAAATCTAGAGGGATATCTAAATCTCCAGGAAAACCTATATAGGTATGTTGGAAATGTGGAAAGGAAGGGCACTACAAAAAGCACTGTAAATCTAAACCTCTTGAGAAAGGAAAGGGATCTGATGATTCTCTTTCTACAGAGGTGAAAACCACCTTAGATGAAGGTGGGGATGTGTACCTGGCTTCTTCTTCAAGTACACATGTAGATCATGAGTCATGGTTGATTGACTCAGGTGCATCCTTTCAATTCACTTCCCATAGGGAGTGATTCTACAAGTATGAGAAATATGATGGTGGTGATATATTATTAGGGGATGATAGGAAGGCCAGAATCATCGGACATAGAAAATTCAAGTTGAAGTTGCAACGTGGAAGGATTAGAACACTTCTTGGTGTTATGCATATTCCTGCATTGGCCAAAAATCTGATTTCTGTAAGAAAGATGGATGATGAAAGTATAAAAACAATGTTCAAGAAAGATACCTGCAAGATGGTTTGGGGAGCACTGGTATTGATGGGGGGAGTTTGGATTGGAACTCTATACAAGCTTCTGGGTAGCACTTTTATTGATGGGTGCAACGGTTTTGTGGTTCCTGAAAGTGGAGTAGAAAATCTAGTGGTCTCTAGAGAAAATACCATGCTATGGCATCAAAGCAAGGAAAATTTTAAGAACCCCCCCTAAATTTATATGTATAATAAATGGGTGAATCTCAATGGTATATAGGAAAAATGGAAGGCAATTTTATCAATAATATAATATGTATATATAATTTTTTGGCGAATCTCTCACCAGCCATGGCGAATATTTTACTCAATTTAAAATCTTGTAAGATCTTGGTGAGTCTTTCACTAAATAATAAAACTTTGTAAGGTCCTAGTGAATCTTAACGTTGTGAACTCTTAGAGAATTTTTTGAAAAAATATAAAACCATATATGGCAAGAGCCACATGGTGGCAATATCACTGTTTTTTTCACGTTGCCACGAAATGGAACTTGTTTATAAAATTATAAAAATGTCAACCAAGTCCCTTATAATATGCATGTAAGGTTATAACAGAGTCTGATGCATCTACTATGCTTGTCTCCATTCAAGTGTCATAGCTGCTATACTTAACATTGTGAATCACAACTCTCTCAGAACTCAACTCTATAGTGTAATTAAAACCTTTGGAAATTGAATCTGACAACTCTATAAAAAGGATTAGTGAAATAGAAGCTTTTGTGAATGAGCCCACTAATTATCACTGCCAAACAATCAATCCAGACTATGAAGTCTTCCATCTTGATCACAATCGTGCTCACAATCAAGGGATTGCGACCACCTAGCCTGACATAATGGCCATCATAGATTCCAATAATCAACAACCACCTTGCAAGGACATCCTAGCTCATGTCTCATGAATTTTGTTCATCAATCTTAACTAATATAAATCTTATAAAGATAATATTAGAATCCTCTCTGGATTCACTGCTAATACAAGGGTAAAGAAAATTTTATAGCTCAAGGCACTAGCCAATACCAACTTTGGTATTTGTGACCCCTTTGTGGGGATGCACCTACCCTGCCCTGTTGGGTTTATGCCTTGTAACATAGTTCAAGGATCACAAGACTTTCCAATCTTCCTACTCCATTAGACACACTTTATATGCTATACATAGTGAATGGAAAAGAAGCATAATAGAACACACAATTTCACAGAAGGAAGAAAAATCTTAGCCAGTTCAATATCAAAATCTTAACCACTGATTAATAAAGAATAACAAGTAGTGTAATGAATTGTTCCGAGTTATTTATTTACAAGCTGTAAAGAATGTAGTGGAATGGAAAATATTACTTAGGCAACCCTTCAATATTTTCTACTAATATGTCTGTGCATGTACATATGAAGTTAAGAGAATTGTTGAATACAAAGTTTCCTTTTCTCTTGCTTCCATTTTGACAAATCAACGTGAAATCAGTGTCACTTTGAATCTCCTTTCCTGTGTGGATGTTTTGACAAATCAATGTGAAATCAAAGTCACTTTGAATTTCCTTTCCTGCAAGGGATCACATCCACAGTTGATTAGTAAAACATAATCTACTATATAATATGTTGAAGAAACTGAATGCAATCTACAGTGGAAACGAGACCTCAATTCTTATTCTGAATTTGAATATCTCAGGACAACATAAGAGATAAAAATGCATATGGCCTTAGTAGCTAGAAAACAATTACTCCATCATTACAAGACCACCTAGATTTCGACACTTAATCTAAATATTAGCACTAGTTGTAGTGCTTATTTGCATTAACACCATGGAAAAGAAACAACAATGTTTCAAAGTACACTTACTAGAAAAGTTGTAACGTTTTGAGAATATTTAATGATAGCATCTAAACTTCATAGCTATGGTGGGGAAACTAGGGAACTCAAATATTGGAAGATATCTCATACCAAATCTGAAAAAAAAATAAAAAAGGGAAAAAATCAAAATCTATAAATCAAGCAATGAATTGTTTACAAATCAAATACAATTCCTTTAACTAACAGTTAAATTGTGGTGATATATTTAAATATTTAGTAAGAGAGTAACTTCAAACCATGGAATATTACCTTTGTCATTACTGTCATCCCTCAGTGACTGAGATTACAAATCAATACTTATGGAAAGATTGTAAGAAATTCTATGAAATAGTAAAGCATAACCTCTATTTTCAAGCAAAAAAATCAAGACATTGTTACATCAAGAGCCATAATTGATACATAATCAATGAATCGAGTCATTGTATGGCACAAGCTTGTTTCACAACCTCTATTTTCTCAATAACAAAATCAAGACATTGTATGTGGTTATTGCCAAAAGGAAACTGCATTCTAATTTGGAAGAGGATCTTATCAAAAGACATGGATTTATTCAAAGTTACAAAGCCTAATGGGTTACTGAAAAATAAGTTGGAATATGGGATCATGATACTTAAATTGAAAAAATATGCTTTCCTTTTAGAAACATTACAGTTATACAATGTTTTTTGAAAGCATTAGAATTTGAAATTGGGCATTTCTATCAAGACAAATTTTCATTAACAGAATGTACTTTCCTACCTGAAACGTCGTAGATATCCAAGAAAAACTTGAAAAGCATAAGAGAACTTAGCATAATGTACTTTCTTTCCTTCCTTAACATTCTTAAAGAGTTGAGGTTCCCCAAGTCATCAGGTAACTTTCGAAGGAAATGACAGTTAGTAATAGTGCAATTCACAACTGAAGATGTGTCACAAATACGAAGGGGCATCTCCTCCAAATCACAAAAGTGCTCCAAGTTAAAATCTAGCATTATTGGAAGCTTAATGCTCGACTGGTTGTTATTGAACCCAGACATTTTTCCATTCTTCACTAAAAGCTTAAAGATAGCTTCTCTAAGTTCTACATGACTTTACTATGCTCTTGAAGTGGGGGCACATGCAGGCTCTCCAAGTGAATAGTCTTAAACTAAGTGAAGATAAGGCCGATAGATCATTCAGTGTGGATCTCTTTAACCCATAATTGAATACCATGTCTCTCTTGAACCCATAATTGAATGCTATTAGGACTTTCAAATTTTTCATGGAACTCAAAAATGTTGGAAGAAAGTATTTGCTTCCAAAAAGAGTAAAACTAAAGCCTCTGCTTGAGGACAATTGATGTCACACCACTAACACTTCTCCATGGAATTTATATAGGTAAACCACAAATGCAGAATTCCATTAGAATATTGTGTTTATTGAATACACAAATGAAATCATTGCATTTCTTTAAAATATCTTTTGAAATCAAAATTACTGAAATTACATATCGATAACCTAGTGGGTGTAGGATAAAATTCACCCGTGTCATTCACAGAAAGCATGAGAAAAAACCTATTACTATATATAAAACCAAGAAAAATTCAAATTCATTACTTCTAGGGACCTCGTAACCACCCTGCCAATACACAAGTATGTTCCCATTTGCAGTTAGAAAAATTACACAAATTACAAATTGTTTACTCCAGCATATGTTGGAAAGTTATAGAAGGATGACTAGTGCAATCAATCCATTCCTTTTAGCCCTGGATTTGTTTCAGTTTAAAATAGAAGTATACAAATATACTTGTCCAATGTCTATGCTTTAACCATTCACCTTAAGATGTTTTTACAATATAATTTCCTAAGTCTATTTAATATCTTCATTATCATAAAAACCAACCTATATCCATCTTAACTCCACATCTGCCACTCTTAGGGGGATGAAATCTATTTATCCCTCTGAGCACTTGGTAGACCTAGAATTAAGATGGATCTAAGATGATAGAATTTCCCCTTTAAATAGTCTATGCTCACATGAATACCATGGTATTACCATGGGTCAATACCATGGCTCATCATAAACCTGGAGCTTAAAAATTACTATTAGTAATTTATAAAAATTAATAAAATTAATAGTTGAATTTTATTTTATTTTTTATTTTAAACAAGATAAAATGTTTAACATACATTAAATTACAACATCCATTTTTACTCTTGATCCACCAAGCCCCGAGAGGGATCAAATATTTTTTCACTCTATGCTAGTTTTCATATCATGATATTTGATACCTCTCGGGGGTTAGTAGATCCAGAGTAAAGATGGATCTATGCTGGTTTATTTCCCCCATTTAAATAGGCTACATTCCAGGTGAATACCATGGGTCAATACCATGTGCCATTTTTATTTTTATTAATACTAATATTAGGTTTAATAATGTTTTTTTTGCATGGTATTAATAACAATCTAGTCCATGGTATTTGTCCCATGGTATTTTTCCCATAGGTTTCACCTAAATATAACGCATTTTTTGAGTGTTCGTAAATATAAGGTGACTTATGGAGTAAGTATAAAAAAATGTTTTATTTGTTTACCATACCTCTCGTTGATTTATATTTTTATTAATTTATCATACCTCTTTTACAAATATGGTATTTGTCCCATAGGATTCACTTAAATAAAACCTCTTTCTTGAGCCTTCATAAATAGAACGAGGGTTATGTACTAAATATAAAAAGAGGTTTTATTTATTTACCATTCGTCTAGTTTATTTATATTTTTATTTATTTACCATACATTTTGAGTAAGTATAAAAAGAGGTTTTATTTATTTACCATACCTCCACTTTACTTATATTTTTATTTGTTTACACCCTTGCATGTATATACGGTGACTTATGGAGTAAATATAAAAAATGTTTTATTTATTTACCATACCTCTCATTTATTTATATTTTTATTAATTTACCATACCTCTTTCATAAATATGGTATTTGGCCCATAGGATTCACTTAAATAAAACCTATTCTTGAAAATGGGCGAATGGAAGGTTGTAACTCCTAGTTTCAAGGGCTAAATTTACCTTTTTTACCTTCTCCCTTAAAATAAGGTGGGCTATTTGAGGTGATTTGTAAAAATGTGCTAGGATACAAAATATTCGCCCACTAAAAATTTAAAACCCCTTAATTTCGCCAAAGGGCCAACATTCGCCTCTAAAATTTTCTATGCATCAAAGGCTTGGACATATTTGAGAGAAGGGCCTTTGAATACCTCATGGTAATGGTGTGATAGAAGGTATGTCTAATTTCTCTCTATATTTCGATTTCTGTGAACATTGTGTATATGGGAAGCAGAATCAGGTGAGTTTCCCCTCTGGTGCTAAGAGGGTGAAAGGGATAATAGAGCTTGTGAATAGTGATGTGTTTGGACCTGTGTTGGTTTCATCACTGGGTAAGTATGTGTACTATGTCTCATTTATAGATAACTTCTCAAGGAATACATGGATATATTTACTTAGGAATAAATCTGACCACCTTCTCCACAGGTTTGATAAGCAATCTCTCGAGCCAAGAGTTTATCAGGGACATATAAAGTTAGGATATGAGGGGCAGTAGAACTTCCAAATACCCTGACATAAGTAAACAATTGCTCTCCGAACCATCTCGCGATGGGGAGGATGTTTACCTCTGCTTCAGGAGAGCATCTCGGAGCATCTTTATCATACAACATTCTATACAAGGGTAGCATGATTCCATGACAAATCTGGTAGAAGTGTGGAGCGAACTTGGAGTCTCACAATTCTTTATGATAGACATGGCTGGGTAAGGGGTCTTGAGTTGTCCACTTCGAACCCATAATAGGAAACTTAGAAACATAACATATCACATCCATTACATACGCAGATAGGTAAAAAGGGGGATAAATTCTCTGAGCAACAGTTCTTTTGGACCGGTAATTTACAATGGCCGTGACTAGGTTATCAGACAATATTTTAGCCCAATCTACAATAGTGGCATTCGTGGCGGCATCTAATAACGGTAACCATTAAGATGAAAATTTGTTGATATCTGGTATTCCAAACAGTCTACAGAGCATGGCAGCAGCAAAGCAATATGGGGAGGTGAGAGAACCAGTACTATACATACCATGTTTATCTTTCTTCAGCAGTTCGTCTCTCCTTGACTAGTCTTTAGTGGTTTCTGCCAGGTCCTGATTTTCATTTGCAAATTTCTCCATAAATTGCTTGTTATAAGTTGCCAGTGACTCCGGTAAATGATACATGAGCTTTAAATCATGTGCAGCGAATGAACCGATAAGTCCTTGACCCTGAGTTTTAAACTGTCTATTTCTGATATCAAAGTTGCAAGTATCCACTTAACCACGTCTGTGTATGGGAGAATTTTGGGCCTTGCTGCTATCCGGTGCAAGAATGAGCAAGCTAGCTCTGTGATGGATGCCTCAGAAGAACTATGTGAGCTCGCAGTAGTAGTAACTTCCATTACTCTGGGATTCTCGTCTTCAAGCAGATTATACATGCCTTCCCACGTAGCAATTCCTGTGTCTCTGTTACAAGCCGTGTCTGTATAAAAGGGCGCCATTTCTTTCTCTTCTGAGCTCGGAGCTTTGCTTTTCTTTCCCATTTTATCTTGCGTATTGCTTTGTATTTTTTTCTGTTCTCTATTCCTGCAATTCACAAGTGAATTGAAAATGAATGACAAGGAAGGGTGATGGGAAAATTTTAAATGTTGAAGACGCATAAAGTATACCACCTTACGTGAGATGATTTTTCGATAAGCACGAACCCATATTCCATTAATAACTGGAAACTAACTCATTTATTAGCATTAAAGCGCATAACCAGGTGTCAATTTATGGAAAATACTTTTTTGAACCACATGCCCGAAAGATCTGTGATGAAGTGATTTTGCGATTTGCTTCGCAATATCACAGATCGCAACATCGCAGAATCATAACATCGCTGAGTTGATTGCTCGTGACATCCCATTATCGCATTGTCGCACATTGTATTGCCGCTTTATCGCAAAACTGCAATATCGCAATATCGCGTTATCACAGGAACATAATATATGACAATCTTTGTTAACTTGTTTTCTGCGAAATGCGATTTGCGATCGGCGTCATCGCATATCGGCAAATTGGAGTGTTTCAATGTAAGTTGTGCTTGATGTATGCGATGCGATGCTTGTTTATTATCGCATATCGCGATCTCGCAATGTTGGAATTCGGCTTGTAGGGTGGTATCCTGTCATCTTTTTGCGATGCGATATTTCCTAAGGAAAGATTTTGTCTTACCTTATCATAAAACTTAGATTTTTTAGATTTTGCAAGGGGGTTTCCTAGGCTTATGATGGTAAGTTTTATTCGAAAAGGAAATTTAAGCACTACTTTGATTTTTTAAAATTTTAAATAAGGGTCCCCACTTATTTAGTATTAGGAATAATACTAAATAAGAAGGGGGGTTGTTGCTGGCCACAACAACTCCATAGTTGTAGTTGGGTCTACAACAAAGGGTTTTAAGGTTGCGTTAAAGATTTTTTTTTTGAATAATCATAGATCAAGGAAAAATGGTAGCCCTAGAAGGCTCATCTTTTCTTTCTTTTGGGGTTGTAAATATAATTTTCAATTACTCAAATTTTAGGCAATGAACTAACCATGCTTTCTTATACGTCTGCCATGAATCAAATGGGTATATCTACTTTTGTATATGTTGTTTTTGAGAAGCGTAGAATTAGATAGTGACCTTGAGATATGCAATCTAGGGACCAAGTGGGTACAACCTCTTTCTTAAATGGTGATTTTGTGAAATTAGATGGCAACGAGAGGTGCAATAATGAATCTTGGTTACAAGGCCAAATGTCCAAGGTGGTCTATTTTGACATGGTCTCTGGGAAAAATGAAGAAATCTCTACCCTTTTAAAGAAAATTGCTTCAATATGTTACTTTATTTTATTTTATTGTATGGGATGGCTTGGAATCTTGGATAACTCTAATGAATCCTCAAATCCAGTTCCTAAAGTTTGATGTCCTAGATAAAGCTATTTGTAATTTATAGAACATGTAACTCAAAGTATTTTAGTATAATTCATTGTGTAATGATATGGCTAATTATGTTTAGTTTTATCCAATTTATAGAAGAATTGTATCAATGGATATATTTATTTCATATATTGTATAATTTAGATGATTATATGAGATTAAGAGGATAGAAATTTAGAAACTTACACAAAACAAATATAAATAGAGGGATGATACAAATCCTTTGAAACAACTCTAATTGTGCATTTTTTACCATTATTTTAAACTAACTATTCCCTGTAAAATTAGAGTTAAATTATGCTTATTTTTTATGGGAGGAGAGATGGCCAAATGGTAAAAGTTGAACAAAATGTTGTAAGTAAACATAAGTTCATCTAGCATAAACTTTTTTTAGTAATGTGTCTCACTCTCATCACCAATAATCTTGGCATGAGCATTGGAATTGTGTAAACAACAAGCATATCTTACAACAAATTCTCATATGAGAATCTTGGAGATGAACTTAATTCTAGAGTGACAGTGACCACATACTTGTTGGCAGTTCACAATGGTCTTGGGTGATAGTTGGCATTTCTATGAGTATCATGCCAAAGCTCAGTTGTATAGATTATTGGCCTTCCATAAATGTATTAGTTGGATCAAGTAATAATTGACACCCTTAATTATAGGTGTAGGTGTGTACACAATGCTTACATGGTGTACATAAAAATGGAACTTGACAAGAGATATAGCATATACTAGGATCATTATGTTTCTAGGAGACAGACTAGGTATTCCAACATTCAACAACGTGTGAATCCCCCCAGGATACGATTTAGTGGACAGTCTACACTTGCCATCGGCTGTTCATCGGGCCAACAGAGTTTGTTGATTTTTGGTGCAGGAGCATCCAACTCAACAATTTCATTATATTCTAGTTAACTTAGGGGGTCTTGTGTTTTCAAGGAAGTTGGATTCCTATGTATCAAATTAATGCAATTATTAATGTTTTTAATTAATTTTATGAGAGATATTAAGAATAAAAATTAATTAAGTATTGTGAGGCATATTTGTAAATGTTCTCGAATGTTGGAGAACATGAGAGAATTAGGATAGTTGAGAAATTGAGAGATTTGGAAATCAATTGTAAATCTTAGATTAGAAATTGGTTTCATGGTTTGTGGAACTAGAGAGGATTCTTAGGGATTAGTGGAGTCAAAATTAGACTTAGAGGATATTCAAGATTTAATTCAATAGATTAAGGATCTTAACCAGAATTGGTTAACATAACCTTTTGTATAAATGTAAGCCTAAAAGGCATAGAGAGAGTTAGTTAGTTAGAGTGAGAATTAGAATTAAGAGATTAGATAAGGTTTGACTGTAAGCCTACAAATAGGAAAGGAAAGACCATTGATATAGAAGATCAAGCCGAGAAGGAACTCATTGTGTAAATATTCATTTATTAATACAGAAGTGCAATTTCTGAGTTGTGTGGTATTGAGTAATTGAATTATAAATTGTGTGTGGATTAGAGTAATTTTACGTAACATAGGTTTGCAGGTGTGCAGAATCAGAGAAGAAGTGCAGAGAGGAGTGTTACGGGTTTACACATAGTCAATATTGGAGAAATTCTTCAATGTTATAGCGAAGGTATAACTGCAAGGTTTCCTAAAACTTAAGGATTTATGAAGGAAGTGTAAAGTGCGAAGAAATGAAGTAACAGAGTGGAGATCGAGATCAGAACAAGTGAAGACTGTAAGGTGAGAACAAATACACAGGCAGAAAGCCGAATGGGATTTTACACAGGAATAAACAAAAAAAAACGTAACATTGCATAGGAACCGTTGGGTCAGTTAGATCAATGGACGAGATTGTGTGAGATAGATGACTAGGATTAAGTCACGCAAAATAAATTCAAGATGAATGGCGGAGATTAAAACCACGTGTTAGCTTAATAGTGGCGCGGTCTTCATAGGCGGTAAGCAATATCTCGTGCGCCCTCAAAGCGGTAAACAGTATTCTATAATTTCACGCGATTAGCCTAAGTAGGTGACACGTAACTCCCGATGGAAAGGGAAAACCACTTTTCTCGTGTGCTCTCGACTTGATATCGGTCGTGTAAGAATCTACGCGAGATTGCACGATAGCCGTTAAATTGGATGGGTCACATTGACGGTGGAGATTGTCCAAGCTAGTTGGTGAGCAGACAACACGACAGTCGTTGGATCAAACGAGACAGATCAATGGTGGAGATTCAATGCGCTAGAAAAAGCATCAATATACATGCAAAGGGTTGTGGAATGGTGGAAAGGTAAGGTTTTAAGTATGGGTTATGAAATATTTCTATTATATGGGAATTATAATATAAATAAGCGGGATTAATGTTTTATGGTAAAGTTTGGTAGCTTCCGCTTAGATATTCAATTAAAAGACTTAAACTTTGGTTTAAGAAGGTTTCACCATTGATATTGGTGTTCATCTTGGGACATGACAGAGACATAGTGTGACATGCAATTTTATTTGCATATTGTGGGTATGTGCAGCTTAGGCTGCATCATTTGGTATCAGAGCTGAATAAGGAAATTTTGCGTGAAAAATTCTTTGAGAAAACTTAGAACAGAGTTATGTTTTAAAGGTGTGTATGCAGGCAAGAGGAGATCAGATTTTAAATCTAACAAATAGTAGGCACACAGAGATAAAGTGTAGCAGAATTTGCATATGCAAAGAAACAGAGAATAATCCATTCAAAGTGCAGGTGAATGGTAGAACAAGATCATGTAGAGGTCTTAAAGGTGAGATGATATGTTTTTGTTTTAATTTGGTTTGAATATTGGAGAGTTTGTGGTCTTTATATTGTCACACATGTAGTGGCATAAGAAGGTGAGAAGATTGCAGCAACCTAGAGCAAGGAGTGCTCAATTGGTCTAGAGGAAAGAACCAGAAAGATACCGAAAGACTGAGCTCAGAGGAGAGAAGCTTAGTGAGGTATCATGTAGCAAGGGGGACTTGTTAATGTAGAGGTTTTTTTGCAACTCACGAAAAGATCATAAAGGAAATTATACAGAGGATGTGGGTAGAATTGCTAAGGGATGAAGAAAGCTAGTAAGAATTTCTAAGTGGAAGAAGAGGTAGCCAGAACCTAGTATTTCATTGTGATTGAAATACAAGAGGACAGTTGTGTTCTTAAAAGGTGCAGCTGAGTTGAAGCCTAGAAGGAGCAGAGAGAAGTGCTCAAAGAGGTTCGAGAGAATAGAGAACCAAGTGCTTGCCAAAAGACCAAGTATAGAGGAAAGCTTGGTGAGGTAAGTGACAACAGGGAGGAATTGTTGTTGCAAAGGCTTTAATATAGTTCATAGTAAGTGAGTGAGGAACTCATGAAGATAGAGGAGAAAATGACTATTAATAGTCATAACAGAGATAACAGAGGTTCTGAGAAAGACCACAACAGAAGAAAAGTGAAGAAAGAGGATGCCAAGGAAAATGGCATACAAAGACAATTAAGTGAAGAAGAATATGAGAGGGAGAAGGTTGAGATTGCAGTTCATCTTGAGTTATTGATGGAGATGTTGCAGATGAATAAGGATGACCAGAAGCATGGTTGTATCATGAGGAAGAAGGTAAAGTGGCAGAGGCTACAAGAGAAGAGAAATCAGCAGGTGAATATGCAGTTAGCAGAAGAGCCAATGAAGCTTGAATAGGTAATGAATGTTCAATTGAAGTCTGAAGAACTCAAAGAAGCTGAGTTGAGAATGGAAGTTTTCATTTGTGAAGCAAAACAGGGTGAAGTTATGGGTGAAGATGAAGACTGGAGATTTGTGGAAGATCTTATGAATTATTATGAGAATTCAACATAGCAAGGGGATATGATGATTGAAGCATCAAGTGAGACCACAAGGTCTCATGTTTTTAAAACTGATAATTTGTGTATGATTGCAGGTATTGCAGGAGAAAAGAAACTTTGTGAATATGTCTTTAGGATGGATGAAGATCTTGAACTAAAAGGTGATAAAGAAAATTTTGCAAAAGAGGAAGAATTTGACTGGTTACAATAGAAAGAGTCTATGGATGAGTTACTTAATGAGAGAAGGCAATCATTTAAAGTTGTCATAAATATGGAAGATCAGGATCTTATTCTGATTAAGAATGAAAGAATATTGTCTCAGAGAGGTAATCTAATGAATTTGATTAATGTTATTGATGAAGAGCAAATGCAGGAGAATATTAATGCAGATGATGGGGCAAGGATAGCTCTTGAATAAGGTTTACAAAGAGACAACAAGGCAAAGTGTATTGAAGAAGAAGGGGAGGCAGATTTGTCTCAAGACAAAGAAAAGACAATCACATAATTGAAGAAAGAAGAAGACCATGCAAAAGATCTAGCAAAGGGAGAAAGGACATCTGATGATTTGTCAATAACAAAGGAAGGTATGGAAAATTGTGTAGAATTTCCAAATTCTACTCCAATTGAAATTATTGAGTTATATGGAAAATTAGACTTTCAAAGAAGAAGGTTGGAAAAGCAGGGGATGTATACTCAGGATAAATTTATGAAAAAGGAAGACAAAGAAATTGTCATGAAAGACAATTATAAGGAAAAGAGAATGGTAATAAAAGTTCAGCAAATTGACATTACAAAAGGGCGAGTTCATTATTATGAACCAGAGCAAAGAAATATCATTGAAATAGATTATATGAAGGAGAGTTTGAATCAACATATTGATGTGTTAACAAAGGAATTGAAGGAAAACTCAGAGCAGTATGCTAAGATGTTGTCAGAAAGGGAAAAGGTAATGAGGCCTTATATTTTTAATTCTGATAATTGTTTTATGATTACAGGATTTGATGAAAATGAGACAGACATGTTTCAAGTTGAAGAGTCAGTTTTAGAACTGAAAAAGACTGGAAGTTGCCAGGTCAGACATGTTGATGAGGAAAAAGAAAAGCATGAAGATACCATGCTTGAAGAAGTTAAACTGATTGTCAAAATGAGTCAAAGAAGTGAAGGACAATTACTGAGGGTTGTCAAGGAAAAGAAAGGAAAATATGTTGGAATTGATGAACAGCATAGTGATGTATTTGAGAGGAATCAAGTACAAGGGGAATTGGAAGGCAATTTATTTTTTGAAAGTAAATTTACAGATATTGAACAGAGGTTGTTTTGTAAGCAACAAGAGGGTAAGGATGAAAGGGCGGTAGTAAGAATTTGAGAACTTCAAAGAGAAGACAGTGAACAGTAGTTTGAAGATGAGTGGACAAAGTACAACAACAAATGGCAAAGTAATTATCATTCAAAAGATAAATTGGACATAGAGATTGAAAGAATAATAAGATTGATGATGAAGGTGCCTCAGAAGAAAGCAACAGTAAGAATGCCAAGCAACAGCAAGAGGAAAACAACAACAGACTGTGAAAGCTTAGCTAGTGGGGCAAAGCAACATAAAGTGTGGAGACCTGGAGAACAGCAACAAACAACATCAACGAACAAAGACAAATTACAGAACAAAGTATGGGATCCAAGAGGACAAAGGTCAGAAGCACATGATCAAGAGATCATGATTATTTTAACCTTGGGAGTCTAATGTAGGGGCATCCAACCCAGCAATTTCATTATATTCTAGTTAACTTAGGGGGTCTTAAGAATAGGAATTAATTAACTATTGTGAGGCATATTTGTAAATGTTCTCGAATGTTGGAGAACATGAGAGAATTAGGATAGTTGAGAGATTTGGAAATCAATTGTAAATCTTATATTAGAAATTGGTTTCATGGTTTATGGAACTAGAAAGGATTCGTAGGGATTAGTTGAGTCAAAAGTGGACTTAGAGGATATTCAGGATTTAGTTCAACAGAATAAGGATCTGAACCAGAATTGGTTAACATAACCTTTTGTATAAATGTAAGCCTAAAATGCATAGAGAGAGTTGGTTAGTTAGAGTGAGAATTAGAGTTCAAAGATTAGATAGGGTTTGATTGTAAGCCTACAGGCAGGAAAGGAAAGGCCACTGATATAGAAGATCAAGCTGAGAAGGAACTCATTGTGTAAATATTCATTTATTAATACAGAAGCACAATTTCTGAGTTGTGTGGTATTGAGTAATTGAATTATAAATTGTGTGTGGATTAGAGTAATTCTATGTAACATAGGTTTGTAGGTGTGCAGAATCAGAGAAGAAGTGCAGAGAAGAGTGTTATGGGTTTACACATAGTCAATATTGGAGAAAACCTTCAATGTTACAGCGAAGGTATAACTGCAAGGTTTCCTAAAACTTAAGGATTTATGAAAGAAGTGTAAAGCACAAAGAAATGAAGTAACAGAGTGGAGATTGAGATCAAAACAAGTGAAGACCGTAAGGCGAGAACAAATACACAGGCAGAAAGCCGAATGGGCTTTTACACAGGAAGAAACAAAAAAAACGTAACAGTGAACAGAAACCGTTGGATCAGTTAGATCAACGGACGAGATAGTGTGAGATAGACGACTAGGATTAAGTTGCACAAAATAAAGTCGAGATGAATGGCAGAGAGTAAAACCACGTATTAGCTCAATAGTGACGCGGTATTCATAGGCGGTAAGCAGTATCTCGCGCGCCCTCAAAGCGGTAAACGGTCTTCCATAATTTCACGCGATTAGCCTAAGTAGGTGACACGTAGCATCCAATGGAAAGGGAAAACCACTTTTCTCGCGCGCTCTCAACCTGATATCGGTCGTGCAAAAATCTGCGTGAGATTGCACGATAGTTGTTTGATTGGATGGGTCACATCGACGGTGGAGATTGTCCGGGCTAGTTGGCGAGCGGACAACACAATAGCTGTTGGATCGGATGAGACAGATCAACAGTGGAGATTTAATGCGCTAGAGAAAACATCAATATACGTGCAAGGGGTTGTGGAATGACGGAAAGGTAAGGTTTTAAGTATGAGTTATGAAATATTTCTATTATATGGGAATTATAATAGAAATAAGCGGGATTAATGTTTTATGGTAAAGTTTGATAGCTTCCGCTTAGATATTCAATTAAAAGACTTAAACTTTGGTTTAAGAGGGTTTCACCATTGATATTGGTGTTCATCTTGGGACATGACAGAGACATAGTGTGACATGCAATTTTATTTGCACACTGTGGGTATGTGCGGCTTAGGCTGCATCAAGTTTCTTCAATGTTATTCATTCAACGTCAGATGTTAGGAGAAATCAGTTTGATCCTCAGAGCTATTAGCTCTTGGATCTTTTACACTAGGGCCAGATGTTGATTTACTTTATGCATTGTATCTGATCTTTTACACTAGGGCCAGATGTTGATTTACTTTATGCATTGTATCTTTTATAGGAGACCGTTTGGTTTACCCGCTTTGTCTATACATCAGTCCCTTTGACCTACTTTGTAGTCATTAGTTGAACATAAATATAATTATCTTATTTTATCACTATATAAAATTCTATTCTTTACATCTTTTGAGAGTATTGCTAATTTTAATAATGATTTTAAAATACGTGGAATTATGTTAATATTGTACAGTCTAATTATTCTAAAGGAAGTGCGCATTGAATTCATTTTTCATTTAAAAACACCATTTCATTATAATTTTGTAAAAAAATTTGCCTTAAAGAGATTTCGAAAATAACACGCCCATAAATAGAATGCTTAGCGTGTTTAAAGTTTTCCCAATAATATCGTTATTATTATCCATGATTGAATGAAATCAGATATAAATTAAAAAATTCATTAGAGGAGGTACGACCTTACACGTTGTTTATTTGCGCAAGCAGTGGGAATGGTTCAGCGGAGCCCGAAGAATTATTTTATTGGAGCGTTGGACTATTTTGGAACCTGTTCGGAGCAGCAGGGCCAAAAATCTGTCATTCTTACTCACAGCTCCTGAGAGTAGAAGCCAAGGATTTGTCTTTAACTGCAAAGCTTCGTACCAGGGTTCACTGATGGCTCGCCAAATCTTAATGTCAAGCGTTGAAATCGAAGGCTCTAGTGCAGGGCATAGCAGAGCGAGTGAATGAGATGGAATTTGGGCAGAAACATGGCGGGAATTGGGCAGAAAAATGGCATGGTCGGCGACCAGTGGGTTCCCTTTTCTGATTTCGAATCCTGATCAACAAAATTAACCACTTCCACCTAACTCGCTTATAGATTTCCAACCATGTTGACCAATGTTTTAAATTCCCGTGCTTTCAAACCTTAAAGCGATTCTGGTGTGAACTGCAGATTATTACAGTCGTGAAGATCGTGAATGTGCAAAGTTCGAGTCTCTTTCAGCTTGGAAATTGATTTGAAATATGCGCATACTGAGATTTCTTGTCAGTCCTATTTGGAAGATGACTGCAGAAACAAAAATGAAGGCGTGGGTTTCTGCAATAGTGGCGCGCAAACTTTCTGTCAGGGACGTGTTCCTCATCCTGCTTTTTATTGCAGGGATCGGATTGGCGCTATCGACTGTGTTGCATAAGGCTACAAATGCTTACAACCCCTTTTTTCCCCATTCAGTTTCTCAGGCGCTCACTCATTTCGTTCCACACACATTTACTCGTGACTCAGAGTCTTCCATGGGATCTGCTAAAAAATTGACTCTGGTAATTGCTACTCTGTCTGCTATTTCGGCACATATCAAATTCAATCTGTCATGTTTTTAATCTTTTGTATTTCTTGTGTACAGAAGATTTTAATGGCGCCTGCCCTAGCTCCTGTTCCTCCCCCTCCCCCACAAGATGAACTAGATTTAGTTTTGGCAAAAACTGCGAACCAAAACAGGACAGTGATAGTCACTGCCTTGAATGGGGCTTGGGCTGAGCCGAAAACCATGATTGATCTCTTCCTCGAGAGCTTCCGTGTGGGTGAAGGGACGCAGAATTTGCTGAACAATCTACTCATTGTTGCCTTGGATGCAAAGGCCTACAATCGCTGCCTCCAAATTCATCAGCACTGCTACTCTTTGAAGACAAGGGGTATTGATTTCTCTGCGGAGAAGCTGTTCATGTCTGAAGATTACTTAAAGATGATGTGGAGAAGGCTTGGCTTCTTGGGAGAAATTCTGAAACGCGGTTACAGTATTGTTTTTTCGGTAAGTAGTTAAAGAATGCTTGCAATTCTGTAGTCCTGTTTGTGGATTTTCTTTTGAGTTCTTCAGTTTTGAAGGATACGAACAGAAGCAAGACCATCTATCAAATTTTGTCTGGAAAGGCATAGCCTGATTCCAGGGATCAACATTGAAGGCTTCAAGGCCCTTCAATTGGTCATTTACTTGTCAATCAACAAAGGGGTTCTTATATTTTGCCTCTGTGAAGCCAAAGGTATTTTTACCTTTCAGTCAGAAACAGTTGCGCAAATAACCCTTCCACAGTGAGAATGTAGGTCCTTGTGAAACAGTGAGTTCAGTTTATGCTCTGACTTTGGCCTGCTCAAATTTAAAAAAAAATTGATTCATAAGCCTCCATACAAAGTAATACCTGTAAAATCTTTTGGTTTCAGGCAAGCATTGATGGTTACCACTGAAGTAATTAGTTGCCAGATAGTATAAGTTTCGTAAGGAGGGGAAAAGTTAAGACCATTCCTGTTAAAGTAGATTCCAATCTCCTCTTTTTAATCCCTGCTAGCTGATATACTTGGACCTCAAGTTTCCATTTTAACAGATCAACAGTAATTTCTCTATATCCCTTCAGGTGCTCTGGCAATTCCTGTTAGCAGTCAATCTGAATGTAACCATTACCCATGTTAGCAGACCTAGTAACCATCTGGGAGTTTTTGATGATGTTAGATTTAAATGACAGTGAAAGCTACATTCCCATCAAGTGATGGAGATTCTTTTGATAGTGCTGCAAGCAATACCCAGTCTGGACAATTCTTTAGCTTCCTCTAATGTGCCCTTTGCATGAAGACAAAACCTGCCATATCAGAGTCTCTTGGGGTTTTGACCGACAAACCATCGCAGAGTACCCTGGTATGGTTTTCAGAAAGGTACTAGGCCCCAGATTATATACTGGATGCCACCTCGACATCAATAAATTAATTGTTTGAAAGTCAATAAAATAGTGCGATCCGATACACAGCCCATTAGTGGCTACAGATGTTTTCATGGTCGGGACTCAAACCAGAAAAAGATTCGTTTTACTTTTGTCCACATCCATCCATCTTTGTACCGAAGTGCCCATATTCTACCAAAGAATCTCTTTTACTAATGCCGCAATAAGGAGGAAGTTGTCAAGGTGCCATTCGGCTGTTTCCTGAATCTTCTCATGTGCATGATTTTCTGTACTAAATTTAGCCCTGGCCCTCTTCATCTGATGCATCATGCTTAATTAATTTTCCTTTTTTTGATTTGTTGTTAAATTATACCAAACAAACCCAGATGCAGTTTGGAACATCCATCAAATCTGTGTTTGTATAACTGTAGTCTAAATGTCTAAGAAACATATTTCTTTCCTAAAGCATCAACTTTGCAACTTATGTAAGCATATCACAGTTGGGTTGGGGTTTTCTTTGGGTAACAAATTGAGGTTTGCCTGTTTTACTCTGCAGAAAATCATGTTTGCCATGATTTTGTTGTACAGGACACTGACATAATGTGGCTGCGAAATCCTCTAGTAAGACTGACAGAAGATGCAGACATCCAGATAACCTGCGACAAATACAACGGCAACCCTTGGGATGTAAAGAACGAAGCCAACACAGGGTTCATGTACGTCCGTTCAAATGAACGAACCATCAGCTTTTACAGATACTGGTATCTGTCAAGACGTTTTTATCCGGGCCAGAAAGAGCAGGACGTCTTAAATATTATCAAATTTAAGAGGCAGTTTGCTGGAAGCGGTATGAAATTTAAGTTCCTGGAAACCAAGCACTTTGGGGGATTCTGTCAGAGGAGCTCAGACTTAAATGATGTTTACACCATGCACGCTAACTGCTGCAAGGGTTTGAAGGCCAAGGTTATTGATCTGATAAATGCACTTGATGATTGGGTGAAATACAGAAACCCCACTATCAATTCATCCTTTCCCAATTTGGGAGGCTGGACACCTGCAAATGCATGTCAAAATTCCTGGTGGATTTAAACTATTTGTTTTGGTCAATCATTTTATATGGAGCAGAAGGGTATTCTATTTATTAAAAATGGCAGTACGGTATTCAGAAGGGTATTCTATTTATTAAAAATGGCAGTACGGTATTCAGAAGGGTATTCTATTTATTAAAAATGGCAGTACGGTATTCTATTTATTAAAAATGGCACTACATTGTTTATACTTATTTATTAAAGGGCAGTACAGGTTCAGATATACATTGTATATACATTATACCACGTGTATTCATATAACTTAGTGCTGTTCATTTAATGCACTGACAGAGCGTGTAGTATATTCATACCTCCAAGACCTCATAAATTCAATAAATCATAAGATACGCTCGATTTGTCCATAAGCGCACAGCGCTTGCCCAAGGAATTTTGGTGGCCACGCCTGTCAACCAGAGATATGTTGAAGCTGTGTTGTGGATTCAGAGACATTCACCACTTTCTGGAATTGGAATCCATGATTTATTGATTCTACCGAGGCGGAGGAAGGAATGGGCGGTGTAAAGTGGCTGGAATTTTAATAAAAGAAAATTCAAATTTTTTTGTAGAAGTAGTGTTTGAATCGTGTTTTTATAGTGTAAATAAATTCAGCACCATCAAAAATATCTAAAACATCTAAAATTTTGAAATTTAATAACCATAACTTAAATTTACAAAAACCCTTGTCAAATTTTCTCTAAATATAATTGGAATTTTGAATAACTCCTCGGCCTCCAACTACAGGAATTGGTATCGGTGTTTGGGTCGACAAATTATATCTTATTTTCCACCATTGGATATACCCAAAACAATGTTATTTTTCATTTCATTAATGGAGCTATCGCAATTCATTCCATTTTCAATGCCAGCACGAGTTTTATGGTTCGGGGTTCAATACTCGACGCATTGTGTAAAGCTTTTGATCGAGGTTTAAGCCACAAACATCAACATCAAAGATCATCAATGTCAAAGCTCGTGTCGGCATTCATCTTTTTTTGCCTCGTAATTAATTAAAATTGTTTTTCACTCCAGAAAGTGTTACCGACACATCAAAGTTATAAAATGAATTGATTAATTTAGAAATTATTTTAAAATAATATACATGGAGGTTACCATTATCATAAAAAAATTGCTTTTTACTCCAGAAAGTGTCACTGACACATCATAGTTATAAAAATAATTAATTATTATAAAAATAATTAATTAATTTAAAATAATATATATGGATGTGAGGATTATCGTAAAAAAATATCATTTAAGACTTGAGTCTCAGTGATTTATAATGTTATTAGACTCTTCCATGATTAACTTTTACCGATGAACGATGTGGGTGTTGTCGGTTCATTTGATAAAATTCTTAATTTCTCTTCTTAACTTGTTATATTATTTATATAACAAATTTTTAAACTACATTTTACTTTACTAAACGTTTTGTAATTTATATTTATTATTTTCATTATTTTAGTATTAAAATTTATTTTGTAAATTCAGAGTTCAATAATTTTTAATATTTAAGTATTAGGGGGTTTATGCAGTGCATTATATTAGATATCATTTTTAGGATTCAAGTAAGCAATTCATGTATGACTATTTCATGAGAGGCAGTTGTAACTGACTAATTTCTCATGATTTTTGAATAGTTCACTTAGCACTCATTGCATCCGGTGATAGACTAATTTCTCATGATTTTTGAATAATTCACTTAGCACTCATTGTATCGGGTAAATTCTCATGATTTTTGAATAGTTCACTTACTAATTTCTCATGATTTTTTAATAATTCACTTATCACTCATTGTATCGGGAGGGGTGGAGAAGTGAGATTGAAACTAGTGAAATGAATCACTCATTGTATCGGGAGGGGTGGAGAAGTGAGATTGAAACTAGTGGAATGAATCAGCAAGGGGTGGAGAAGTGAGATTGAAACTAGTGAAATGAATCAGCACTTCCAGGGCTTGCACCCAGTAACCAGGACTTCCCGGGAGGTCACCCATCCCAGATCGCCTCTGGCTCAAGCGCGCTTAACTGTGGAGTTTTCCCCACAATCAAGCCCACTTAGCTTGCTACCCCATTTGCAAAACCTTAGCAAGTATTGTGCCTCATGAACCATTCAAGAAGAGATCCCTTCACTCTTTTGAATTTAAGTATTAGGGGGTTTACATAGTGCATTATATTAGATATCATTTTTGGGATTCAACTGCGTTAAGTAAGTCATTCACGTATGACCATTTCCATGAGAGGTAGTCGTAACTGACTAATTTCTCATTATTTTTGAATAGTTCAAAAATCATGAGAAATTAGTCAGTTACGACTACCTCTCATGGAAATGGTCATACGTGAATGACTTACTTAACGCAGTTGAATCCCAAAAATGATATCTAATTTTTAATATTATTTTAAATTTATATCTTTTATGATGAATATATTTATTGAAAGTATTAGACGTTTCAAATTTTTATACACCAGTTATTTATAAAAATTTCAATCAAAATTATTAATTATATATATGAAATTTTAAAACTCATAATTCTTTAGTTATATTTATGTGGAGAAATATGCCTTTTATTTTTATAAAATTATTATATAAATACTTTAAAATTTATTAAATTGAAAAAATATGATATTATTAAGGTGTAAAATTTTATTTTTTTATTTAAAAATCTATATTTAAATAACTCTGAATTTTAGAGATATTTGATAAATTGTATTTTGATTTCTCTCCACACTTGTAAATTTAGAAATATAGATTTTAAGAGGAATTTAGACGGGTTTTTTTGTTTTGTTTTGTTTTTTATATACTTTTTCTCAAAATAATGATAAATTAGGGGAATTAAAAGTAACATTTCGTTTTCATATTACTTACTAATTGGGCTGCACTTTGGAAGATAAATCTAATAGGATTGTTAACAATATTAATCATATATATAACAAAAAACTATTCTAAACAATAATTTTTTATATGTTTATTAATTAAATTTAAATATGTGATTCTAAAATATAATGGTTGTGAATATGAATTATTATTATTTAAATTTATTTTAATGTGATATGAATCTTATGATTTTATTTAAATGTGATATGCATAGTATGATTTTTTTTATTAAAAATTTGTTGGTAGTTATATTAATAAAAACAAAATTATAGTGAGCTCGAGAGGCTTCTCTCCAAGTTTTTTGAGCATAGGAATAAAATCTTAAATCAAAATAAATAATTTGTTTCTTTAGGTCCGATAGACCAAACATCATCACCACCACCATCATCATCATTATAATATAACAAATTGTAGTGAATCAATTTATTATTTTTATTATTTGTTTCTTAATTGAATTGAAATTATGTTTTATTATTATTATTTTTTGATATAAGGTAATAATTTACTCATACTACAACATTTCCCATGCTAAATTGTAGAGGGCCATAATAGCAAGATGATTACTTGATTGAAGGCGAATTTTAATGAAGATATTTTTTATTCTATGAGATTATTTGGAGGAAAAGTCTCATGAATGTGCTATTTTAAGGTAATTTCATAGGACATGGCAATACAACTTCATTATAAGTTAATTCCATAGGGCATGGCAATACAATTTCATTATAAGTTAATTCCATAGGGCATGACAATACAACTTCATTTTAAGGTAATTCCTTAGGACATGGAAATGCAACTTCATTTCAAGGTAATTTCATTGGACATGATAATACAACTTCATAGGGTCATTTCTTAAGATATAACATGTTGTTTCATTCTAGGTATCTAGATTTTTTTTTGCATAATTAAGTGGCTCAACCATGTAAATTGAATGGTTGATAAATGATGATAAACATCAATTAATGATAACTATTATAACATGTACTTCATGATCCCCCTAACTCTGCGAATCTGATTGAATTCTCCTGTACTTCCTTTTGTGGCATGCAATATTCAAATGATGTTTAACCTTGTGTTGGTCTTGTGCCATCGTCAATGAAATGACGGGAGGGAATGCAATGTACAAGTATAGTGGGAGCCGCAACTCATTTTCATGTGAGCTGACATCATACCAAGGGGAAGCAAAACTCCCAGACACCCTCCTTGGGGTCACTTTATAATACATCTCACATTGGTGAGTTTAAAAAAATCATAAGAATTAACTAAGCTATAACTTTATTATTATTGTTATAAAAATAATTAATATATGAGTTAAACATATATTCACTTAAAAAACATGTAACCAAATTCTTAACCATGGAGATTTAACCCCACTTTACTATGGATATTCCTAACTTGTAAATAGACTTTATTACAATACCATGGATAATGAATACCATATGCCCAAAAACCCATAACTCATTTCATATGACACTAATTCATATGACATTTTTTTAATTAATTAAATGATCAAAAAAGGCATAACTACTTTGAAGATAAATCGCAACCTTTGATTTGTAACTACTAATAAAAATGTTCTAGAATTTTCTATGGAGGTTAAGTTCCTAGTATCCACCTAATAATTATTGATAACTAAATTAAAATTATGAAATCCTTATTCTATAATAAATACACCTATAGTTACAACATAAGTGTTTTTTTTAATAATATCATATATGTAAAAAAGCCACTTAATAAGAAAGCTAAATCAAAATTTATGTATCTTATTTTACTAGTAATTTCCCCTAAAGGTGCAAAGATACACGAAAGGAATTAAACATGCCTTTGATGCTACTGCAAAAATGTTGTAGCAAACGAAAGATAACCTCCTTAAGGGTGGAGGATGGAGGGGAGGAAATGTTTTCAAGCTTGCAATAGTCTCACACTTGACACTTGTGTCGATCCCTGTCTCACAGATGTTGCTCAAATGACCTAGCTAATTTTTTTCCCAAATCATACCACTATGCCAAAATCTTATATACATATTATATCCAAGCGATAACATATAAGGTAATAAGGAGAAACATAAACATAGGTCCTTGTGGGCACTAGCCCACAAAAGATGTAATTGGACAGAGGAAATGACTAAAGTCAACGTGTGTTGATAATGAGATTAAATAAAGAGAAAATGTAATTGCACAGAGGAAATGACTAAAGTCAATGTGTGTTGATAATGAGATTATATAAAGAGCAAATGTAATTGCTCAAAGGAAATGACTAAAGCCAATGTGTGTTGATAATGAGATTAAATAAAGAGCATCTTTCACTCGAGTTACCTTCAGATTTTCCAATCAATATAAAGAAGGGGGTTTGTTTTACAATTTTAGCTATCTCCTTTTAAAAAATTTAAATTAATTTGGAGCCATTTTCCTGGAGCCATTAGTTCCAATTTTAAATTAAATTTTGTCTAGCAAAGATTTGCTAGAATTGCAAATTTATGTGGTGTAGTTTACACAATCCAAGTGTCCAAGTAAAATATCAAGGCATTGCATCCATTTATGCATTCAAAAACACAGTTTTAAAAATGAAAAGTTACACATGCTATATGCATATATAGAACCAATATAAATCCATTTTGAAGAGGATTAAATCTCTTGAGATGCATACTTTTTTTCAAGTTTTGCACTCTAAAAGAGGCCCCATAGGCTATCTTTGGCCTTGTGGATGTTAAAATTTTATTTCTTTCTTTCTCATCTTTCGAAAAGTAATTACAACTGCCTTTGCAAAATTTGTGTAAGTCCCACAATAATGAGTGACCATGTAAGTTAACCGTAGTTAACAAGTCTATATGTCGCCATTCCTAAACAAAAAATACCCAATAATGTCTGAGGTTGAACACGATTTAAGGTGAGACTTTATCATAATTAGTTAAAGCAATTTTGTGTGGGAGTTATCTTAAGAATCCCCAAAGCCTAAATTTCTATAGGAACTTGACAAAAAATTTAGATATTTTCTATTATATCAAAAAATTAGTTAGGTTATGATCTAGCTGTAAATTGGTTGAAAAAAATCAAAATCAAGTCCCATTTAAATTTTCAATTAAACATTTTATATCATTCTACCTAAAAAATCCCTTAAACACCTAAAGAACATCTTTAAAAATACATAATTTAATGTAAATCTTATCATATTTATTAATATGCTAGCATTAAGAATATTGTAAAACCCACTATATCAAATCAAATTTAACTTAATTTAATTTATTAATTTCATTTAATTTTTATGACTTCAATAATTGATCTGTTTCCATGAGCCGACTTATTTATATTTTATTTTCAATGTCATATTATAGTGATGCATATTTATTTCTTATTTCTTAGTAATTTAAATATGTAATGTAATTGTAAAAGGCAAGGTTATCAAGTTTTTATTAATATAGAAATTTAAATGTGATTTTTTTTTAAATAATGCTAATTATAAGTGAATTTCATTAACTAGAAACTTTTTATAAATAACTTAACAAGTAATTGTATTTAAAAATTAAAAAAATTATAATATATCTTTTTAAATGGAAATATTTAGTTTAAATGAAAGTGAGTTATTTAATTGATGTGATAATTTTTCCATCACTTGAATGTGAACATTGTCAATAATTTTATTATTATGCTTTACTTTTCTTTAATAATGAGTGAGTAAACAATTTTCCCATTTTTAATGTGAAACAATAAGTAAACACTCCTCACTATTAATTTGAAGGAGTACCTACTATGTATATGATATGCATATATAGTTTGAAAATTTTTCACATTATTGAATTGTTTATTTTACATATATTTGTTTTGTATGTGGAATGGAGAATTATAAATCTCAATTTCATATTAACAAAGTGTCAGGCCATGAGGTAACTCCTTGAATGAATTGCATTTATGCATTAATATTACTTATGGATATATACATGAGGGAGTGACTCTTGGGCTTCACCTCCTGATGGCTCTTTATTTTCCATTGTTTACTATTTACATTATTTACAAGTGTTCACCCAATCCTAATGATTAGGTGTCAACATTCCCTCCCTTAATCTGAAGGGATGTTGGTGAGTCCAAGCATCGTTCTAAATCTTTCAAGATTTTCTCTTCCAAGCACTTTGGTGAAGATGTTTGCAATCTGCACATTAGTGGAACAATGGTGTAGATGGATTGCCCTGGCCTTAACATGATGTCGAATCAGATGGTATTTTGTATTGATGTGCTTCGTTCGATCATGGAACTTTGGGTTCTTGGCCAACTTTATTGTAGAGGTGTTGTCAATCATGACTGGAGTTGAATGTACTTTTTTTACCTGAAAGTCTTCCAGAATTTTCCTGAGCCACATAATTTCTTTTGTTGCCTTAGCTGCTGCCACATATTCTGCCTCTGTTGTGGAATCTGTTGGAACTGATTGTTTGCATGATCTCCAGGAGACAACTCTTGATCCAAGGCTCATAGCATAACCTGAAGTAGATACCCCAGTTTCTTTGTCTCCATCGAATTCTAAATTGGAGTATCCAATCAAGCTGGAGTCACCCACCTGTGTATCTTGAGTCCAAAGTCTTAAGTTCCCTTCAAGTACTTTAGAACTCTTTGTAGCAAACCAATGTCCCTCACAGGGATTTTACATAAACTTGGAGAGGATTCTAACAACAAACAAAATGTTTGGTCTGGTAGTAGTCAGGTAGTTGAGACTTCCTACAAGTTGTCTATAATTTGTTGCATCCTCAAATTATTTTCCTTCAATGGATGTGAGCTTTAAGTTTTGTTCCACTGGAGTAGTTAGAGGATTGCACTCAGCCATGCAAAACCTGTTCAACATATCTCCAATGTACTTCTTTTGAGAGAGGAATATAGACTTCAGATATTGAGTTACTTCAATTCCAAGATAGTAGTGAACATAGCCCAAGTCAGTCATTTCAAAATATTTCCTCAATTCCTTCTTTATGGATGCAATGTAGCTTTCATTGTTCCCTGTCATCAAAAGATCATATACATATACCAGAAGATACACAATTGTTTTGCCAACGTTCTTGATAAACAAAGTTGCATCATCAAGATTATAATGTTTGAAGTTGAGTTTCAGAAGATGCTCAATTAAATTTTCATGCCAAAATCACGGTGTTTGCTTGAGGCCATACAAGGATTTCACAAGTTTGCATACTTTATGTTCATGTCCCTTCACAGAAAATCCTTGAGGTTGGGACATAAAAACATTCTCTTTAAAATCTTCATTCAAGAAATAAATTTTTACATCCATTTGATGGACTTTCCAACCGTTCTGAGCTGCTAAGGCAAAGTGTCCAGCTGGTAGCCCATTTTATTGTGGTGGAAAAAGTCTCCTCATAATAGACCCCTTCCTTCTATGCAAAACATTTTTCCACAAGCCTAACTTTGTGCTTGTCAAGCAAGCTATCAACTTTATACATGTTCTTGTAGACCCACTTGCAGCCAATTGGTTTGGTTCCCAATGGAGGATCAACCAGCTTCCAAGTTCCATTATTTATCAAGGCATCATACTCCTTCTGCATCACTTCTTTCCATTCATTGTGAGAAGTGGCTTCTTTGAAGGAAGTTGGTTCAAATCCAGTTCAGAATCATAAGAAACATCCATATCAATAGGGGAATCATAATCATCTACATCACCTCTATTTTACCTAGTTGAATTTCTTGTTCTTGTCTTTCCAACCTCCTCAAGATGAACACTTTCAAGTTTCTTTGTTAGCCACTTTGGGGGGCCTTTATGAGATGGTCCAGGCTACTCAGTTGATTAAGTTGGGACTAAATAAAGATTGAGTCTCCCAATTCTATCAATCACATCACTCAAAGTATCATCAATGGTTAGAGTTGCATGTGGGGGAGTGAGTGTTTCAGAAGAAGATTCCACAGATTGATCCAGTAGAAGATGTGGAATCTGATTATCGAATTCTTGAAATGATTTTGCATGTCCGAATCTATCCAAGCGATCAAGTTGTCACTCAATAACATTGTCAACTTTGGAAAATTCAAGAAAGTTACATCTCTATATATAACAAAATTTTTATTAACTTCATCATAGAGGCGATATGCTTTGGAGGCATTTGAATACCCCAAGAAGATACACTTACCACTCCTTGCACCAAGTTTGTTTCTATGTACCTTTGGTATCAAGGCATAACAAGTGGAACCAAAGACCCCGAGATGCTTTACAGAAGGAATGTGGCCATACCACATTTTATAAGGAGTCTTGTTTCTAATATAGATGGACATCTATTATTTACATATACAACACATAGAGTTGCATTAGCCCAAAACATCAATTTTACATTCTTGAAAAGCATCATGGAACGTATCATATTTAAGATTGTCCTATTCATTCTTTCAACTACTCTGTTCTGTTGGGGATTATAAGGCACAATTGTTTGATGTTTGATCCTCTGTTGGCGAAGATAGTTTTCAAATTCATTTTAAGTGTATTATTTTCCATTATGAGTGTGAATATAGCCAATATGAGATTCTGCATCATTTTCAATCCATGCATGAAATTTCATGAATGTTTGAAAAGCATTAGATTTGTTCTTCAATAAATAAACCCAACACGTTTTGGTGTAGTCATCAATAAATGTCATCATATATTTATTTCTATTTGCAAAAGGAACAGGCATTGGACCGCATAAATTTGAATGAATGAGTTCAAATTTTCTATGTGCTTTGGAATGTGAATCATGAAAAGACTGTTTTCTATGCTTTCCTAGAATGCAAGCATCACATTGTTTAAGTTTCCTAGGAATTGTAGGCAAATCAGTAACACCATTTGTATTCAACAAGCAAAGGTTGTCATAGTTCAAGTGTCCAAATCTAGCATGCCATAATATACTTGATGGAAATGTCCCTTCTTCATAATGAGAACTGTATGAGAAATTTTGTGCACCAGCATAGGTACCTTGCAGCTTGATAAGGCTTTCTTCTTCTATCCCCATCATGACAAGTGAGTGATCTAATGCTTTTATCACCTCAACCTTGCCATCAAACATATGAATGGAGTGTCCTTTTTAGTGGATGTAGACCAAGGACAAGAAGTTTTGCCTCAACTGTGGGAGAGATAAAACATCATGCAGAAGAAAGTTTGGAAGACCGGGCAATTTGAGCTTGATTGTGCCAAGCCCTGATGGCCTAAGTTTTGATTTGTTTGCAAAGTATATTGCTCCATCAACAGTGTCAGTAAATTCTTCAAAATAATCTTTTCTAAAAGCCATGTGGCAATTTTCTCCTAAATCAAGCAACCAATCATTTTTCCAAGAAGCAAGTGAAGCATTAAATAAGTCTTCATTTACTCCAATATTACATTGTGCCACAACATAGTGAGTGAATTCAAGTGCTTTACCTTTCTCTTTGTCATTGGTTTTACCTTTGGCTTGATTTATTTCCTGCTCAATTTTGTCCCAAGGAAACTTGCATGTGGATGCATCATGTGATCCATCTCTATTGCAACGTATGCAATGAAGATCAGACTTTTGTCCTTGAGAGTGTCTGCCCTCCCTGCCTTTGAAATTTCTTCTTCCTCTTCCTCTTCGACCACCTCTTCCTCTGGAAGAATCTTGAGCATGATTCTTCTCTCTATGTGCAAGACATGCAACTTCTTCATTAGACTCAGGAACTGTCTTCTTTCCAAAATATTTCTCTCTCTCAACAAATTTATTTACAAGGGAGTCAAAGGTAATTTCTTTGAGGTTTCCATTTGCTTGCAATGACTCAAGATAATTTGAATAAGTGGGATAAAGTGCCTTGACAAAAGCTATCAGAGGAATGTCTAGTTCAACATTAGTGACTTTGATATCATGCATAATATATTTTACTTATGATGCAAGAGCAAGATGATCATCACTTTGTAATTCAAGGTTGAATAATTTAATCATCAATTAGACAACTTCAAGCGCAGAGTGTGAGTAATAGAGTTCCTTCAATTTTTGTAAGGCTTCAAAAGAATTTGAAAATGGTGAAATATGGTGAATCAGCTCTTCATTTATAGATGCTGCAATCAAGGCATATGCCTTGTTGTTCTTGTTTTCCCAAATAGTGAATTCCTTGTCTGAGGTAGGATTTGCTAGTTCATTGTCTCCTTCTCCTACACAAAATCCTTTCCACAGCTCATTGAAATGAGAGTGTGTTTGATCTTTCGAGACCACTCAGGATAGTTCTCGTTGAGAACCACTCCCACAATAGATATCAATGCGTGCATTTTAAAATATGGGTACTGTAAAAAAATACTTATGTTGCCAATGTATAAAATTTGCACTCCTGGTGGTAAAAAAAAGGCAGTTCTGGTGTAAAATTGTAAAAAAAAAAATTCACACTGATATGTAGGACAAAGGTAATATTTTAGGGAGTTATTACTTGGGGGAGGTGGTATGAAGGGAGGGTATTATATGGGGGGGGGGGGGTGGTCAACGTATGGTGGGAATGAAGTTGTATTAACCGAGTTGAGCAGTATTATGAAGGAGAAACGTTTAGCTATATATGGAGCAACGTATGGGAGGAGTATGAGGTGCCAAGTGGTATTATGAAGGAGCAGTGTTCAACTGTATATGGAGCAACGTATGGGAGGGTATGAGGTGCTACATGTGCCTCACCAGGACCAATCTGACAAACAAGGGAATTGATCATCAATCCGTGGATACAAGTTTTTAAAATACGTTAACACGGGTTTGCATTTATTTTCAGCGTCCATACATATCCCATCCAACACATAATATAAAGCACCAGAATTATATGTACTAGCACCAATAGAATGCATACCAAACATACACATGCATATTAGCATATGCAGGAAGCTAACACACAGTCAATGGAACTCACTGCATACCATACGCAACAGTCCACAACCTTCGCACATGAACTCACAAAATTACTCACATACCATTAACATAATGTGGGATTACATCACAAGACTTCACCAGAATTTCATACATAGTCATACCATTTCAACACATATAATTCCGCCCAATTTAACACAGATGTAATTGTAGGTTCAATGCAACTATATGCATAGGTCTCAATGAACTATTACACACCATTCAACACAGAGATACCACAAGCAAGAACGTCCAGTGCTCAAATAAACTCCAAGGGATTTGAATTGACAGAATATGGCAGAGAACAAAGGGACAAAATAATGGCAGATATGATAGACTGCAAAAATGGCAGAAGGGAGTTAGAAGGGCAAAAAGGGATGCCAAAAATGGGGTTGGCTCTGATACCATGTTAGGCCAGGAGGTAACTCCTCAAATGAATTGCATTTATTCATTAAGATTACTCATGGTTATATACATGAGGGAGTGACTCTTGGGCTTCACCTCTTGATGGCTCTTTATTTTCCATTATTTACTATTTACATTATTTACAAGTGTTCACCCAATCCCAATGATTAGGTGTCAATACAAAGGAGATATATATATATATATATATATATATATATATATAACAACGGTTAAGAGTATGTAAATCTCAATCATTGATTTGTGTATACTACTATGAAAATTATAGAATATATCATGGAGGTTAAATCCTTATCATCCACCTAATAATGATTGATAATTAAATTAAAATTCTCAAAACCATTCCAAAATATACACGTTTATCTAAATACTTAAATTTTCTATTTTTAAAATTAATGAAAATTTTGTTAAATTTCTCATCATGTAATAAAATGTCTACTTTTTAAAAATATATTAATTTAGTTTAATTTAATTGTCAAATGCTTTTTATTTCAACTTAAGGTGGATGAGGATCTGGACTTTTCTTCTTTTTTTAATTAAGGGCCTAGATTGATTATCAAGGGAATATGCTCAACATATGCATAGTCTTAATGTTAGATTTGTGCCATGTAGCTCCCCAACCACCAGTTTTCTAGGGATTTGTGATTATTCTAATTCTAATAAGTTCCTAATTATTATTTATAACATTCATTTATTTATAAGCAAATTTTATTTAACAAAATGGTCCATTACTTTTAATGAATTTAAAAAATTAGATTCGTCTCCCCACCCACCAATTTCCTAGGGATATGAGATTATTCCAATTTTAATAAGTTCCTCCATAATAAATTATTCATTATTATTTATAACATTCATTTATATATAAACAACTTTTATTTAGGAAAATAATCCATTTTACAATAAAATATAATTCTTTTTTTCGTTAAGTTAAAATTTACCCTGTAAAAACAACATAAAGACAAATGTTAAATAAAAAAAAATAAATAAACAAATAAAAAAATACCAAACCTAACCAATTTGAAAAAAAAGCTCCTTCAATGTAAATATAACATTTAACTTCCACCTGTTATTTAACCAATTCGCTGCCTTTGTTATGCTATCGAATCTTGGATAAGTAGGTCCCACTGTAGGTGCTATCCAACCTTGTGATGTATAGGTGTTCCCACTATAATTGTTTATATTATGTTATTTTCAATGTATGTAATTGTGTTATCCAACCTTGTGATGTATAGGTGTTCCCACTATAATTGTTTATATTATGTTATTTTCAATGTATGTAATTGTGCTATCCAACCTTGTGATGTATAGGTGTTCCCACTATAATTGTTTATATTATGTTATTTTCAATGTATGTAACTGTAATGCATGTGCGTGTTTAAGAATGTAATAATTTAAGAGTAAGTTTCTTTGGTAGAAGTAGTTCCTCATCACTAGGTAAGCTTTAGTCTTTGAGTTTCTCGAGAAATAATCCTAGTTAATAACACTCCCATGTTACTAATAAGGTATAATGTTCTAAAGTCTTTAAGTCTTCTTTCAATTACTATTCCTAATTAATAGGTAAGTTTAAGATTTTGACACTTGTAAATGTTACGATTAATCATCTAGAATCTCAAACGTTCACGTGATTTCTTTAACCTTGTAACTTCGGAGTTAGGGAATAACATATTCAAGGATATTTTTCCTCAAACATTAAATAAACATATGAACTACACGTTGAAATCAATGCAACTTAGTAGCACACGCAAGGATTTCAATGAACCATCAAAATACACATAAAGATCCCATGTTGAAATCAAAATCTCATACACGGGTGCCAAATAAAATGTCATAAAGGTGTGCCAATTGTGGGTGGGGTTCTCATGGCCCCGGGAGAAAACATTTAAGTGCATTTAGCCTAGGAATTACATCAAACAAAAACAACCTAGCATAAGCTTGTTCACTCCTCCGAGGGGGGGCTTGAGTTGTTGGCTCTCTCCATATATCTAAGTTGATCAGTATGGGGGACTCATTAAGTGTAATCTGACATGTGGTGCTAGATTCTAAATTCGTTAATTGGTTAGTTATTGAGTAACATTAATTTTCACAAATGTTGCAAAGAATTTTAATGGAAAGTTACTATTGCATTTGCTAAGAATAAAAAAAAATGGATTATTATGTCAATGTTGCTATTAAGGAAAATGAGGGTAAAAAAAAAAGGGACTATAATGCCAATCTTGCCATTAAGGAAAATGAGGGTTTCATTAGGGCTTAATGGTAAGCTTTATTAACAACCAATTCCTTGACGATGTGTGACTCATCACTTTATGTCAAATCATAATTTAAGGTGCACTAGCTCTCATGCAATGATATGAGTAGGAAAACATTCACCCTAGAGTGATTTGGTGGCCTTATGACTCCATATTCATGCTAAGTTAGGGCTATAATTATGATGCCCCTATCCTACATAGTTAAAGTGGGATGAATAAGTTGGGGATGGATGGTAATTGGTAATAATAGCTCTTAGTTCGACATCAAGGGGTCTTCTTGGCTTGTGTTTGCATGTAATTTTGTTGAAATTGATAGATATTGGTTGTGGGGAAGGATCAAGCTTTGCTTGCCTAATCACTATCTCTTAGGCTACAAGTATCCCTCCCTATTGAATTGATTTTTGTTACTATATTATTTTTTTACCTTATCTTTGTGTGTAGGATTGCTAGTGGCTACCTCAATGGTGGTTTTGAACTTAAGGTTGAATAAAGTTTCACGATCTATTTTTGCTTACCTCTTGGTTGGTTCATCGTGCCATCATGGTCTACTATCCTAGATAAGTTTTGACTCTATGTTTTGTCCATGAGGGGAGTCATTTAGCCTCCTTAGTAGAATTTTTGTATGACTATCCCATTCCACCCACACTTATAACTTAATTGTCTTGAAATGTAGATAATATTGGAGAGATATTATGGGAATTCTTGAACATTTGTGGGTTCTCGTGTGTAAAAAAGACACCAAGATTGAGGAAAATAGAGCTTCTTTCCTTTCTCTCACGTGTTAGCTGCAAGCCCAAAAAATCCATGCTAGAAATCCCATGTTGAAATCAATATAATGTAATCACAAACATGAAAACTCTCTGTTGAAACCAATGCAATGCAACACAACACAAACTTAAGTAATGTATGTTGAAAACAATGCCTTGTAAAAAAAAATTAAGATATATGCATTGAAATCAATGCATTACCAAGGAAAACTTACAATTGCATTGAAAAATGCTTCTACAACCTAGTATGGTAGAGATGTTGTCACTTAGTTAATACTTCCAACATCATATGTTGACGTCAAAAAATATATTACTGATAACAAATATATCTATATATATATATATATATATATAGAGAGAGAGAGAGAGAGAGAGAGAGAGAGAGACCATGGATATGATATTTACATAGAAATATTGTTATAGTATAAAGATAATCTTTTAACAATAATTGAAATTGTGCTTTTACATATATATCTTTATAAGTTGTGGGCTTTGAGTTGTATAGAGTGGAGTGAGACTACAATTATCCTATATTTGCCTTAAATTATTAAAAGATCACACCTCAAGTGATTTGATCCCTTTCAATGTTTGATAAATCTTGGACTAAGATAGATCTATATTACTCCTGACAACAAATGACATATAGGTTAATAAAAAAAGGGAAATATACTCTCACTGTCGAAGGAGGGTCTATGTCATTAGAGAATTCCCCAACCATTACTTGTGGGATCAAAATAAATGATTGGATTGAGTTCCTTTTGTTGTCTTGTACTAACTCTACAAATTTCTATTCGTTCAAAGTTGGTTAGAAGGATAGTAAGAAAATTTTCAAATCAATGAACATTGAGAACATAAGGTAGGGGCTATCAATCATTAAGACTTGATTTAGGTTCCAAGTATTATAATATCCAGGGAATTATTAGAAGCGTATTATTAAGCACTGTATCCTAATGTTTCCAAATTGAGTGAGAGGGCAATCCTAGAACCATAAGGTCATCTCCAAATCAATGTTGGGTGTATCCATTAGAGAAGATGATTTTAAAATTTCACGATATTTCTCTTGTGGTGTAATCAAAAGATATTGATAGTGGGTGAAGAGGCACATGAAAATTTAAATTCATCCTATCATGTCATTTATTAATTTGTAAATAAGGGACTTATTTTGCATTCAATATACCAACATGATACCCTACAGAAATATATTTTGGTCTCTATTCCTAGTCTTATATAAAAATATCCATCTTTTGAATGAATTATAAGGCTTCTATTCCTAGTACAATTCTAAATGCAAAATACTCTTGTCACTATCCTCCAATGGCATAAAAGGACGGTTCTAGTTGCAATGACACGTTTCTAGGAGAAATTCCTTCACTTATAGGAGATATTGTGAAGTGGAACCACAATAGGTCTACTTGGAATCAACTTAGCCTAGCCTATTAGTTAACCAATATACCAACACTTCAGCCAAATGAGCAAATAGTTTCTCAATTGGAACATAGGGAAACATTACAAAATAGTGATATATAAATGTGATTAGATGAAGATTACCATTGTAATGACATACACTCCTTAACTATGAACCAGCTTTAATAAAGTATAGAAAGAAGTTCCCTTCAACTTCTTGCAAATATGAGTTGAATGATGAAGCATTAAGTTCTAATTGTGCAATAAATGGCTAAAACTCAAACAAATTATGCTAATACAGTTGTACTTGTGTGCATAGGTAGTAAACACCGAAATAAACATATCCATTATCAAGAAAACATACACATATCACCCCAAGGACTATCAATGTTGTCTTTCAAATATTATTGGTTAAAAACAAGGCAATGGAAATATGAATATGCAAATGCTTCTAAATTGAAGTAGCAAAATATTGATGTTGTTGACAACAAGAGTTTCACACATCCTTTCACTTCATAATATTCCAACAACTTGGAACATATAAAGGCATTCAATTGGTTTTGGGACAGACTTACTTCCATATATCATGTGTGCACATTCAAGCTTTCTCACTTAAACACTAATATATATATGAGGCAACTTCAAAGTGCATGGGGGGTGAGACAAATACAAGTAATGTCAAGACATTAAAGCATGATAAGCCTAAACAATTTGCACCCGTAAGATGAAAAATTTTGGAGCAACTACAACAAAGGAGGAATGTAGGATAAAATTATATAAGATGGAATTTCTCCTTGACCAAGGTTACATATATTGGATAAAATGTGATTAAACTATTTCTTAATGACATATGCTATGTCATTCATTGCTACTCGCCAATGTACCAATGTTGTTCCCCAAGGAAACATCCATACTCTACATGTCAAAATAACCCTCTAACCAACTCATATAACATACGTATGGTAAAACCCTCAAATGTTTTGAGTCAATGGATTGCTAGGTTGTGTAAAACCATTGGATTCACAACTTTTAATAGAGTATTAACCATCTTTTCTTTCCAATTGCCTTAGAGTCTCAATTTTATTGTTCCTAAATAATACAATTAGAGGCACAAATGAATATTTGCAACTATGATATTAATACAACATTTCATCTCAAATAGCAAAGTAAAATGAATGATGTGTAATTCAACACTATTGGTGTTCGTTAATTGCTAATAGAGAATGAAAAATTTGAGTGAAATTACAGAACTATAGTGAGGATTTCATCCTTAAAATCATTAATCTAACTATAGGTATCATATTTAACATGGATGAAAACACCAATGAGTCATACACACAAAATTTAACACAACACAGAGAAATTCATAAAACATGACCCAATTTTAACTTATAAACCCAAATAGAAAAACTAACTTTGAATAGTTTCTTAGTCTCTATTTCAACAATATCCAATTATAATGCAACTCATGGATCTATGAGAATCTAATTTACACAACTCCTCTTGTTTTCATTCTATACTTTAGGCTAAATGACCCTTTGAGAGTCAAGTTACAAGAATATATAAGAGAGTTGGGGCAATAAGAAGGCCAAAAATCCTTTCTATTTCATTGTCCATTCTTATTGTTCTTCTTTATTCCCTCTCATTTCCTTTTCCTTTTAAATTTAGTTTAGTTTATTTTTTATTTTTTATTACATTTATTTTCTTTAATGCTATCTTGTATTTTTCTTTTCTATCTTCAATAATTATTGACTCCAAACTTAGGTATCGAGTCTTACAAGCATTTGTCTTGTTTGGACACATCTGAAATCATCTATTATGCACTACCATCCATACATTTTCCATTTTTATATTGGGGAGAATTCATGAGAAAATTTATTTTCATATGTGATGAGCCCCAATTTTGGTACAAATTGGGCTCATTTTGGCCTATTATACTTGCTCAAACCATTCATTTTTTATTGCTTATGCATGCATTTCTTAGTTTGTTCATGTTGTTTGTAGGAAGAAGGGTAGGCACTCTATCTACGTGACTAATGCATTATGATTCCAGGTTTTGGCATAAAAAGGGAGCAAAAGACAACGAAAAAGGAGACAAGAAGACAACGAGGTGGCACTGCTGGTTTTTAGGAGAGGATGTCCACGGTCTTGGGGACATTCCTCGTGATTCTCACCAAGAACTCCGAGCTCCAATCCATCTCCCCTCCGAGCTTAGAAGCAGCCAGCTGTTCTACAGGAACAGCAGTTACAACTGTTCTACAGGAACAGCACTTATGACTGTCCTACAGGATCAGCAGTTAAACTCTAGTTGGACAGCCGAGCTCCTAAAATCAAGGACACTTGTTGGATCACTGTTTTGCATAAGTATAGAGGCCGTAGCCTTTGATAGGTTGTTGAAACTTTCGCATTACTATTGTAATTTTGGAGCACAGCTCGGTGTTAGTTCTTGTTGTAAGCCAGTTTTGGCATAACATCAGATTATGAATAAAGAAGGCAGCTGTTGATCTAGCTCTGAGTTTTCTTAAGGAGACTATAGCTCTCAGGTTAGGGTCCAACCTGAGAGCCATAGATCCCCTCTGCTGTAGTGTTGTTTGCATCTCGTTTCGGCACTCTGAGTTTTCATTTTCACATGCAAATTGAATTACAGGTTGTTGAATTAGTCTTTTTCATGGGCAATGATAGGACTGGTTTATGGTTGAATTGCTTTCGGTTGTTTAGTTAGATTAGCAGGTTGACAATACATTGGAGCTCCAGCAAAACAAAAAGGTTGAGGAAGTCTCCACTGCCATCTCCGTTTGGAGATTGGAGTGCAGCCTATACCAGCCACAAAAATACGCATTTCTTTATTTCATGATTGCTGCAAACACAGTCACGTTACGTTAGATGCTTCCACATGATTCACACCTGCACCACACTCCTTCATCACAGCTTCATGCACATTCTCCTTCGCGTTTTGGATTGCTGTTCATTGAATTTACAAGCACAGGTAGTTTAGGTTAATGCATTTTTGGTTTGGTGACAATCATAAGCATTTGTTTCACTTACACTGCTCTCTCTCGTTCCATTACTTTCTCCTCCATCTTGATCACGCATGCAAACACATCTTTGACCCTTGCTCCGCTCTGTTATCTCCCAAAGTCTTTCACTCCTCACGTACTTCCATTCTCTAGCCCTTTCGTTGACCTAGCCCTCTATCTTCCAACCTACTACCTACATTCACTCCCTATCCCCATTCCTCCACCTCTACAGCCATCACCAGCCTCATTCCTACCTTACACATCTCCCCCTACCATTTCATCACTCCTCCATCACACCAAACACTCACGGTAGGTCATCCTGTAGCCATTTGTAGACATCCTGTAGAAACCAGAGTATCCTGTAGGATCCCCTGCATACATCCTGTAGGAGGCCACTCACTTGGTTGCCGAGCTTCTGAATGTGAGGGACCTCTGTGGATGGATGCTAAGGATCCCTAGGGACCTCTCCTAGCCTCCCCAACCTGTCCCATGCTTTCCTTCCTTCTCCATCCCATCTGCACAACCAAACCCTAGTTAGCACAAAATCACAATCATTCCATTCACTTAAAGGAAAAATACAAAAACATGTCTTTTATGATGCAAGCAGCTTAGATCCATGCATTTTCACTTATTAGAGGTAACAACAGCATTGGTAGAGGTTTCATTCACATTCTTTGCATTATAGAGGTTAGACTAGTTAAATTAGGGTTTCCTAGGTTTACATGCTTTGATTTGCTTTCAGTCCATTTTGTCAAGTAGAGTAGTTTTCCTTCGAGAATAGATTTCGTCCATCAATTAGCAAGCTTCTTCTAAGAGCCTATAGAAGTTGGCTTGAGCCCTAGCGGACTTGTGCCAGCTGACCAAGTGACAACTGTGGCAAGAGCTAGTACTTGTGCATATAGCACCGTCGCTTCCAAGTTTGTACGAACTACCGGGTTGATAAAATGAGAGACAGGAAGCCCCAGGAGTTGTAGCATTATTGCTACAATACTGGAGCTCACCATCTTTTTGGCGCCGTTGGCATTCTCGAAAAGGAGGCAGCAGCGGCACTGGCTGCCCTCAGCACACCTCCAAAACCGAAAGAGAAAAGGGAGAGGGAGACCCCTCTACCATCGGAAGCCAGGAGAAGCAAGAGGATGACCACGGGCAAGCCACAGCCTCCACCCAGCAGCCAAACCACTTCAGGGGATGTCCCTACTTCACCCAGTGCAAGGACCCCCTCTAAAACATCAGCCACCCCCGAGAAAGGAAGCCCAAAAATAACTTCCTGGACACGAAAAATAAGCCAGTCGCCTTCTGAAGCCCGGCTCAAGGAAATGAAAAAGGGAGAAGAAGCGCTACCCTCGTCACCACCAGGGGCAGAGAAGGCAGGGCCATCAAAAGCAGAAAAGAAAGAGCCTGTTCCGGTCCCGAGTCCTCGGCCAAGGACAAGGAGCAGGAGCAAGGTTGCTCAAGGATGAGCAAATGGTTCAGCTGGGGGGTGATGATGAGCCCCAATTTTGGTACAAATTGGGCTCATTTTGGCCTATTATACTTGCTCAAACCATTCATTTTTTATTGCTTATGCATGCATTTCTTAGTTTGTTCATGTTGTTTGTAGGAAGAAGGGTAGGCACTCTATCTACGTGACTAATGCATTATGATTCCAGGTTTTGGCATAAAAAGGGAGCAAAAGACAACGAAAAAGGAGACAAGAAGACAACGAGGTGGCACTGCTGGTTTTTAGGAGAGGATGTCCACGGTCTTGGGGACATTCCTCGTGATTCTCACCAAGAACTCCGAGCTCCAATCCATCTCCCCTCCGAGCTTAGAAGCAGCCAGCTGTTCTACAGGAACAGCAGTTACAACTGTTCTATAGGAACAGCACTTATGACTGTCCTACAGGATCAGCAGTTAAACTCTAGTTGGACAGCCGAGCTCCTAAAATCAAGGACACTTGTTGGATCACTGTTTTGCATAAGTATAGAGGCCGTAGCCTTTGATAGGTTGTTGAAACTTTCGCATTACTATTGTAATTTTGGAGCACAGCTCGGTGTTAGTTCTTGTTGTAAGCCAGTTTTGGCATAACATCAGATTATGAATAAAGAAGGCAGCTTTTGATCTAGCTCTGAGTTTTCTTAAGGAGACTATAGCTCTCAGGTTAGGGCCCAACCTGAGAGCCATAGATCCCCTCTGCTGTAGTGTTGTTTGCATTTCGTTTCAGCACTCTGAGTTTTCATTTTCACATGCAAATTGAATTACAGGTTGTTGAATTAGTCTTTTTCATGAGCATAGATAGGACTGGTTTATGGTTGAATTGCTTTCGGTTGTTTAGTTAGATTAGCAGGTTGATAATACATTGGAGCTCCAGCAAAAAAGGTTGAGGAAGTCTCCACTGCCATCTCCGTTTGGAGATTGGAGTGCAGCCTATACCAGCCACAAAAATGCGCATTTCTTTATTTCATGATTGCTGCAAACACAGTCACGTTACGTTAGATGCTTCCACATGATTCACACCTGCACCACACTCCTTCATCACAGCTTCATGCACATTCTCCTTCGCGTTTTGGATTGTTGTTCATTGAATTTACAAGCACAGGTAGTTTAGGTTAATGCATTTTTGGTTTGGTGACAATCATAAGCATTTGTTTCACTTACACTGCTCTCTCTCGTTCCATTACTTTCTCCTCCATCTTGATCACGCATGCAAACACATCTTTGACCCCTGCTCCGCTCTGTTATCTCCCAAAGTCTTTCACTCCTCACGTACTTCCATTCTCTAGCCCTTTCGTTGACCTAGCCCTCTATCTTCCAACCTACTACCTACATTCACTCCCTATCCCCATTCCTCCACCTCTACAGCCATCACCAGCCTCATTCCTACCTTACACATCTCCCCCTACCATTTCATCACTCCTCCATCACGCCAAACACTCACGGTAGGTCATCCTGTAGCCATTTGTAGACATCCTGTAGAAACCAGAGTATCCTGTAGGATCCCCTGCAGACATCCTGTAGGAGGCCACTCACTCGGTTGCCGAGCTTCTGAATGTGAGGGACCTCTGTGGATGGATGCTAAGGATCCCTAGGGACCTCTCCTAGCCTCCCCAACCTGTCCCATGCTTTCCTTCCTTCTCCATCCCATCTGCACAACCAAACCCTAGTTAGCACAAAATCACAATCATTCCATTCACTTAAAGGAAAAATACAAAAACATGTCTTTTATGATGCAAGCAGCTTAGATCCATGCATTTTCACTTATTAGAGGTAACAGCAGCATTGGTAGAGGTTTCATTCACATTCTTTGCATTATAGAGGTTAGACTAGTTAAATTAGGGTTTCCTAGGTTTACATGCTTTGATTTGCTTTCAGTCCATTTTGTCAAGTAGAGTAGTTTTCCTTCGAGAATAGCTTTCGTCCATCAATTAGCAAGCTTCTTCTGAGAGCCTATAGAAGTTGGCTTGAGCCCTAGCGGACTTGTGCCAGCTGACCAAGTGACAGCTGCGGCAAGAGCTAGTACTTGTGCATATAGCACCGTCGCTTCCAAGTTTGTACGAACTACCGGGTTGATAAAATGAGAGACAGGAAGCCCCAGGAGTTGTAGCATTATTGCTACAATACTGGAGCTCACCAATATGCATGTTTAACCATACCTTCCAACCTTCTCGTGACACATGGTAAAGAGTAGGTTCACCATTACACTGTAGACAAAGAGACCCATCACTAAGAAAATTAGCACTTGGTGACAACTCATTCATGAGCAAGTTTTGATAGGGGGAATAGTGTCAAAGGCTAGATAAATCTTAGATTATCACTATTAGTGTGAAACTTGGCAGATAATGCTAAAAGTCTTGTGAAATCCATTTCAACAAGAAAATGTTTTGGAAGGTAGATGTTGTATTTCTATAGTCAAGGCACCTTGATATAAGAAACTAACATGTGGCATTGCAATGATAATATCTTGGGTGATCCAATAGATGATGTCTCATTTTGGGATGAGGAAGTGAACCTTTTGTGGCATTAGTGACACATTTCCAAAATTAAATAACGGCCTCTAAATATTAAGGAGATCAACAATCCGTTTTTGTTGGTTTTCCTTCACAAACCATCATGACATCAAATGATCGATGGCACACATTTTATATTAGGGCCAAGATGCGTACCATGAGGAGATTCACCCAAGGAATTTGGAAAACCTTCATACCATGAACAATTATTGACCCAAGCTCCACTTTGGACTTGCGTTAAATGACATGAAAATATTGCATGAGAAATCTAGAAGCCTAATGATGTTTTCTATGAAATAATGCAATAAACATTAAAAATGATAATTTCAATAATATTAATCCTATAAAAAGTTAATAAACGAATAAAATCCTCTTTAACAAGATGATATCCAACTTCAAGATATTCGAAAGCACAAATATGAAATGAGTAAAATGCATAAAATCCTCTTTAACAATATAATCTCTAATGACGAGATATTCAAAGCACAAATATGAAATGGGTATTCAAATGACTCTCCTTGATTGATAAATAGGATATAAAGAGGGCATGATATATAATTCACTCTAGGTCAATATTACCATAACTAATAAACTATTAATGAATAAGGTTTAGGACCCTAACAAATGGTTTTTCCATCACCATTTGTGACTGACGATCTTTTTTTGTGATTTCTTAGCTTCCCATATAACTTATTATGGAGGAATCCTCTTGAACTTGATTACATATTATGTAATGGTTCTATTTTGAAGAGGAAATGAATGTTTATATATAACTCTTCATTCAATATTTAATTTTCTTTGTTTCTTTAATTTTAGAAGCTCAATTTGAGTGGGAATAGTTTGTACTCTTCATTGAATATTTAATTTTCTTTCTTTAATTTTAGAAGTTCAATTTGTGTTGGAATAGTTTGTCTAACTTCCATTTTTACGAAGGACATGTGGAAAATACTATGAATGCATAAAGAAGGGAAATCTACCTCATAATCCACTTTTCCAATCTTATGAAGGATTAAATAGATTTTATAAAATTTTGGAGCTAGTTTTTATTTTTTCTTTTGTTTAAGAGAAGCTTGCTTGTATGAATGGAGTTGAAAATATACCCAATCCTCCACCATGAAGTGTCTTTCATTGTGATTTTGATCTACTTGCTACTTCATCTAGTTCTTGGCCATTTGAAGGTTTTCTTTAATTATTTTCAAAGTTTGATGAGTTTTTGACAATGTGTGAATCTATCGCTGGTACTTTGGAATGATCTTTCAAAAAAGAGGTGATACTAGGAGCTCAATATCCATAAATATCTTGACATCAAGATATTTAAGTAGTTGTATGTTTGGTTGTATTATACCACCACTTTGTTAGAGGAGCCACATGACCATTAAGATTGTTCATTTGAAGGATATCAACAATGGTAAACCTCCTAACGTTAATTGACTATTTTTTTTTTCACCATTTTTGTTTTGATGATATGTTGAAATCACAGTTAACTTGTTCCCATTGTCCATAAATCCTTCCAAAAATTTCTTGTGTCTTTAGATCTCTATCAATAATGATTACCCTAAGAAATACATGAAGCCTATGAATTTCTTTTTGAAAACATCGATCACTTGTCTTGCAGCATATATAATTCTCATTACACAAACAAAAACATATTTTGTGACTTTATTCATGACCACAAAAATGACGTCCTTACCTCCATATTTTGGAAATCTTGTAATGAAATCCATTAATATCTCTTTTCATATTTGACTAGGTATGTGTAAGATTTGAAGTAACCCTAGAGTATTAACAATACTTTTTGTTGTTTGGAACACTTGATATTCTCTTACAAATTTCAAATATTCTTCTTCATTCCTTCCCCACAAAATAATTTTTTTATCATTCAATATCCTGAAGGAGTCCTCAATATCCTGTCATAGGAGAGCTATGATATTCCCTTAATATTTGTTGGTTCAACTTTGATTGAGGAGATATAAATATTTTATCTTGACACCAAAGCTTGTCTTTCTTCAAATCCTAATGTTTTATAGACATCATATTTTTTGCGTAGTAATATTATCTTCTTGCCATTCACGAGCCTCTTTGTGTGACATAATAATCACAATGATAATGTTATATAAAATAGATGCTTCTTCTATTCTTGAGAAGGTATATGCTACTAAATTATACTTCCCTTTCTTTTATATTATGTCAAAATGAAACTTTTGTATTTGTATTTTAATTATCCATTTTTGTTTATCTTCTAAAGACAACCTTTGCTCTAAAAAGTATTTTAGGATGGTGCGATCCATCTTGACTTAAAATGCCTTCCAATAAAATAATGTCAAAAAGATCCATAAATAGTAGGTTGAAGGCCCATTCATCAACCTATAAGAATAAATTTGTCAATTTCTACATTCACAAGTATGTTGAGTTCATGGCTCTAGAATGTATGGCTTTATGTCAATCTAGTTCCAAGGTTTGATTTGTTGTATTCAAATAGTTATAGTAATTTAACCCCAACAAAACAAACAAACAATTCAAATAGTTATAATAATATATACATGAACAAAACAAACAACACAAATATCATAAATGGAACTGTTGAGTCTTGAAAATGTCATTCATTTCCATTTCACTTTCACTATTATGTCCATTATATCACCTCCATTTCATCTCCATTTCACTACTATGTCACCACATTCATCCCACTTTCATTATCATTGGGCCACCTTTATGTTTTTCCAATCTTTATTATTTCTAAGCCTTTTAAGTGAATTTGTGGTTAAACATTAGAAAATAATGTGCATATGCTTATACCTAACAAATGGGTTGAGGTTGTTGATATGTGTAGGTTGAAAGGAGGCTTCTAGAAGACCCTTATGTGGCACCCCAAGGCCAAATTCGAATTTGAGTGGAAAGAATCATGGGATCATGAGGATATGTGTCACATCTCCTAATTGTATTGTAACTCTAAAAAGACATGTGTCTTATCAGTTCCTATTCTGATTAGGACTCTAGAGGTAGAGGGAGAGATTCATGGACTATCATTAATGAGATGGCTCTCATCTTTTTGTATAAATAGGAGATCTCTCTCCTTCATTTGTTAGTCCTTTTTAGTCTTTTTAGTTTCTAGTTCTCAAGTTTGTAGTTCTTCCTTGATGGCTTTTGAAAGCTTTGGAGGACTTTGTTGTACTTTGTACTTTTGAAGAAATTGAATAAAGCTTTGATGTTCTCAACATGGAAGGAGATGTGAAGTAGATGTCATGGAGCATATTAGGATGTAAGGTAGAGTAGATTTCATTTTGTAAATATTGCTTTGTAGAATGTAAGGTAGATTAGATTTTTCATTCATGCAATTTTAATTCATGCAAGTGTGTTTAATTTTGCTTTGATTTCATGACTGGTGGCGTGTGTGATCATCTTGTCTATGTTGCTGACCTTTATTTTTCTGTAGTTTGATTTTCATTAGTATCATTTCTTTAACTTGCACTCTACTTTTTCTCTTAGATATCAAGTTGTTCATCTATTGATGGTTCTTTTTCCATAATCAAATAACTTTATTGGAGCCAAAATATCATTTAGTACACCTTGGTTTAGTTTGCTTTAAGACTCACATTGCTGACTTGTTCATAACTGTTCTCACATGATAAATCTAGCTGAAAGGCAAAAAGGTTAAGAAAAGGTTAAAGTAGTGTGATTTGTCTCCTTTATGTAGTGTCACTTAGATTTCATTTTCATTTTAAATCAGCAGCAGAGATACTGGGCCGATGTCATTAGTCCTTTATTTGATGTCTTTATTTTCCTTTAAGCATTTGATTTCATAGGTGGTAGGGGGCCCCTGCCTTGTATAGTTGTCATTTTATTTTTGCATTTTATTTCACCATGTATATTAGCTGTACATAAATTGCTTTCAAGTTGATTGTAGATTAGTGATGCACATAGCCTTTTAATGAACTAATGACGTGATAGAATCATCTTGTCCTTTTGCTGAAGCAGCAAGGATACTGGGTCTCATAGTCATTCTCTCATTATTTGATTATTGCATTTTATTTCGATTGAACTAGTTGCATTAAACACTTTAGAAAAGCAACAAGAACAAAACCCCAAAAACAACATAAACTATAAAACAACGAAGTAAGAGAAAGGTTAACTAAGCACAAATGGTGCACCACACTTCATCAGTTTACGATACCCGGATTGATAATTTATGTAGAGCAATTTAAGACATTAAATTGACTAAACAGGAACTCTCTTTACACACATTCTAGTCATGAAAATTTGGAGCCTACTAAATGTATATGAAACTACTTGACCTTATTTTAGAATTTCCATCCAATGCTTATCATGAGAAAACTTATACACTATTATGAATAATTATGTGTTTGCAATATCAATTGATGGTTAAGATATATATTTTTTACTTAAACAGAAACTAATACAAATTTTCTTGATCATGCTATTTAAAGGTGCATTTTAACTCCAATGAAGTGTGCCATCTTCATGCTTCACTTCTATAAAATAAGGCCTAGCAATAACTCCATTGCAATTCTTTTTGGAAGCATTTCCATTCTATGTGAACTAATAATATAAGAGGTAGTGATTTTAACCCATTAAATTTCTATTTAGTACCTTTCTTTTAAATCTCGAAATTGACCAAAAAAAATCTAATGAACCATTAAATATTTTTTTTTGTAAGCTTCATAAATATAATTCTATTACTGATAACTAGTGTTACATTGATAACTTCTTTGTACCAAAAACACTCTGGGATCCCATATTCCCAATAGTGAAGACAAAATTGACTATTCCTATCAGTAAAGACCTTAGATACCGAAATTAACTTCCTAGAGGTTGGTTCAAAAAACTTACAAAGGACCAAGCTAGGCATACATGGCTTGTTTAAAGGTATTATGAGCATGGCTATGCCCACTACCAAATAAATAGTTATATTGCATGTGTGTGTTTTGAGTAAACCATACAAAAGAGCTAGCGTTTGAAAATGGCATACTAGGAGTAACCTGTTTGCAAAAGGAGATGCAAAAAAAAATGAAAAACTGTTATATGATATGACAACTCGAGAGAGTGGATTGCAATTGCCTTGGGGAAAGATCACTGCTGGGGCATTGATGACTGTTGGTGCTTCATGCTATGTATCAGATCCATAATCTGAGTTAGACACCACAAAATTCTCTACCCGTGTTAATCTAGCCACAAAGTCATCCATATTGTATCTAATGTCCCAGAGAATTCACTTGATTTCCTCCTTACCTACAAATAACTGATAACTGTAGATTTGTTTATCACAGATGACCATGTGAAGTAAGGTTTCTAGCTGACGGTGCACAATCATTGGGTGAAGGAAATGGATCCTCCAATTTCTGAATTTTCTTAGATCAGGAGTCCACCTGAAGGTGGTGCTGCCGATCTCAGAGCCAAAAAAATATAGTCGGTCACCAAACTCCGTTTCCTCTAAGTGAAGAATTTCATTCCTCATTTCAAGGGGAATCAAATCGAAGTGTTAAGCCATTGAGTCCCAACTAAAGAGACGTTGACAATGAGAGGAAGATGTGCCTGAAGCGCCACCATGACGACTGGGTAGACGTTGCCTAGGGGGCCATGTATTGACATGGAGTACTACTATGGACTAACAGATGGGCGAACGAGAGACAACAACAACCAACAAGCAATGTTACAGAAGCGGTGGGATGAAGGAGAGTGAGGGCATCATCGACCATAGAAAAGAAGAGTGACCCGTAATTCCAAGAAGCGTATGTCCCAAAATAGTGAAACTCAAAATGGCTTGCACACAAGGAAAATTTTAAGGATGGAAATTTATCTTAAAGTTTATAAACCTTGGCGAATCTCACTAGTCCATGATATGAAATGTGTGTGTTTGGCAATATTTCCATAAAGATATTCAAATTTCTAATAATTTTATATAGCTATATAAAAGTTTGGTGATTTTTAAGTTAAAATAGTTTTATACCATAAAATTTGTGCGAAAATTTCCTAAAAAAATGGAAATTAACGAATAATTATTTTTGGAAAAAGCACGGAAAACTAGCCCACCTGCGAATATTAGCCCCTAAAATTTGCCATACTTGCACATTCAAATTTCCACAGGAGCAGAGGAAAAAAATAAATTGGAGCTAGGAAAATCAGGTTAGCTTTGACCAGAACACAACTTGTGAGTATATTAAAACTAGATTGAAAATGTACATGGGTACTAGACACCAAAGACCAATATAGGGCAACTGAAGGAAATACCCGTGGAGTCAGTGATTTGGGGTGAAAAAGTGGGTAACACAACAACCAACTCAAAAAAGGGACCTATTGTTGCATTGTGAAGAAAAAACACAAAGAACATTGAAATCTACAGGGACCAGAGAGGCTACAAAAGAGTGATGACACACATAAACTATCATATTCCAAATTGAAAATTTACACCAAATAACATAAACATCTACAAGGAACAACAACCATAAAAAATTACCGAACATGCATATCAAAACACCAGGAAAATAAAGTAGAACAATTGAGCCATTTTATTAATCTCGAGAATGATGAGTATAATGAGTAAGGAAAATGGAACCTGGTTTTGCTACTACAAACTATGAAAAACCCAAATGAGACAACTCTAATTTGGAGGAAATATTGGCCCAAACTAGTACTATGCACTACCCAGAAAATTACTAATGTTGCTGCTAGAATGAGAGTGAAGATCATGATTTGAAGAATATGTGATCCTGCCTCTTGAAAGCACACTCTGATACTGCCTAGAGCCTAAGCATCCACCTGCAAGAGAGGTCATACACTTGTTAGATATATTCCCATGAAACCCTTAAGTGACTCGCCCAACATGTGTCATGTATCACCTTAAGTGTTAACTCAAGGGTGGACCATGCATTACCACTATAGCAACCCATGCACTCCCCAAACCCGTACCTATTAGCTCGTGCCCTAACCCACTGCCACCGCTGAGGAGTCTCTCGCCTTGCGCATTGAGTCCCATCCAAATATTTCATGTGAGCTCCCTGCTCCCTTCTTCTCGTGCCCAAAGTGTCAAGGGACAACAACGAAATCATATATGTCTGCAAGCGATGTAAAAGAGGAATATGCATGTAAGTCCCCATGGACAACATTAAGTGGTGCTCATCTTCTTCCTCGTCGATCCTAGGTGGAGTACACCCAAAGGTATGCCTAATGTCCCCATCCATCAGTCTCCTAGGAGGAAATTCTCCAAGAGTCTGTTGTGCCACAGCATATGCCATTGCATACCACCAAGTATCCCTATACTCTTCGACATGCCACCATACACAAAAACCTATCCATGTACACCACTGGCTTTCCTTTCCTGTTGTTGTATCACCGTGTATCGTCGGATGCCCCATATGTACCAATGCGCCTCTCACTCCACTAACAAATCCAATGTGGTGTGAGTCACTACCCCTACTCCATGGTGTAAATCCATACACAACAAACCACTGCTCAACATTGTATACTCTAACACTCCACTGCACTCCATGATCTAAGGCTGAGACAGTACACGTTAGCTCACACCCTAGCGGTATCACCACCTCAATTGTCACATCACCATACCCTCTGGTGCCTGGGCCTCGCCTCCAAATCCTCCTTGAGAGACATGAGAGATGAGTCCCCCTATGTACTAGTGGTGATGCCACCACTGTATTGCTCCTTCGTGACCATTGTACCCACATAACTAGGGAGAACCCTCGACCCCATACAAGGTACTGTCTAATGCCTTGCTAATGCCACCTCCTTCGACAATCTCTTGCCAAAGTTTGTGGATCATCCTATGACCTTGTGCAAAACTAGCATACCCAGATGACTCGTGGAGTCCCCTCATAATCTGACTGGCCCCTAGTGCTGACTGAAACTTCCCTAGTAAATAGTGTGCTTGACCATTAGATCAACTATGCCACTGATGCAATATTCAATATGCGTATCGGGTAAATGGTAGGTAGTCCCACCTGGATCCCAATGCCAGTCTGGGCTTATGATATCTCCAATGTATGGAAACTCCTGTTGAGCTTCACCCTGGTCTACTATCATCTCCATAATCCTAGTCCACTCCACCGGGTACCAACTTAGAATCTATTGCCATCCAACCCCAAGAGAGGGATCAAATGCATGAACTCTTGTACACAGAACAAACAGTCCAATTTGACACAGTGTCATGCTCAACTCATGTCGCTTAGTCCTGCTAACCTATCCATCCCCTCAGGTATGTCTAGACAACAATTCCTCCCTCAATCTAATGCGTAAGGGTGGGTGATGAACACTGTAGATCCCGTCAGTGTGCCTCTAAAGCAAACTACGTTGAAATCCCAATGTGTGGCCTCTATGTTGCCCCTCATCAATGGCTAGCCCAAAGGATGGTTGCGCATCCTCCTTCGTCATGGACTCAACATGAGTCTCCGACTGCTCCTCCATAAACAACCCAACACACAAGACATTCTCAATAGTCAGTTGTAGGTGATCGTCGTCCGACAACTCTATCATAGATATGGATGCCTATGAACCTATCAGCTCCTCAATAATGGTGGAGATGTCTCCCTACACCTCATCAACTTGTGGTGCATTTCTATCACCTGAGAACTCAATCACAACCTTAGATACCTCATCAATGGATACCTCAACAACAGATGGCATCTCACCAACGGGTGTATGCTCAATTGTCTCCTTGCTAACCATGGCCCCTTTAACTACTCTTTCATCTTCTACCTTAATCCTCCTCATCATCCTTGCATAAATCCACTGAATTACCACTGCTTTGTGCATGTCTCTTAGTTCACAAAACTCCCAAAAATAGAGGGAATCTGAATGCCATGTCCCAATGATTGATATGCCCTCTAATTTGTTGCAAATAACTCCACATGAGTTGTAATCATGTCTTTCCATCTTGATGCATTATCGAAAATTTTGGGCATAATGGATTTGTTGTATAATTGAAAATGGTATTGATTCCCAATTGTTGAATGAATCAACTGCTTCCCCACATCAATCATAATTTGTTGCATCATAATCACCTCATTCAAGGCTATTACCATGTTGTTTCATTTTAACCTTTCTTTGGACCCGATGATATCTTAGTTTTTTATTATTATTATTATTATAATTTGGTCTTGTCATAGAATGAAGAGTTTCCCACAAGCTGGGCCAATATGATGTCTCTGATACCACTGTAATATTCCAAATTGAAAATTTACAACAAATAACATAAACATCTACAAGGAACAACAACCATAAACAAATACCGCACATGCATATCAAAACACTAGGAAAATAAAGTAGAACAATTGAGCCATTTTATTAATCTCGAGAATGATGAGTACAATGAGTAAGGAAAATGGAACCTGGTCTTGCTACTGCAATCTATGCAAAACCTAGGTTAGACAACTATGATTTGGAGGAAATACTTGCCCAAACTGGTACTATGCACTACCCAAGAAATTACTATTGCTGCTGCTAGAATGAGACTGAAGATTATGCTTTGAAGAATGCCTTGGTCACCTTGAAATTGTAGCCATGAGCTCCACTCCTCATACCCAAAAATTCCCAGAAGGGGTTTGGCATAACTCCAAGTCAAAACTAAACCCACAAAGTGATGCAAATTTACCAGTTAATCAACAATATGCACTGCTATAAGAATGAGGATTTCAGACTTGAATATTGCCCAATTTTTTCCGTAAATTTAGTCATAGACTCCTCTCAATAAACCCAAAAAAACCCAAAAAGGGTTTGGGCTATATCTATCGACCCCTCGTAACCCCCAACAAGTGTGAATTGCCCAATCTGGCCAAAAAATGCCCCACATTTTTGATACTACTGATTATGCCCAAATCTACCACAAAAAAATTATCCAAGCTCCAACTAAATTCTCCACTGAGAAATACCTCCTATCTCCCACCCTTATCTCCCCCGACTCCATTTCTCTAAATCCCTGCACAACACTTGGTTAATAGCTTTTGCACCCTTGCCAAAATATAGAAAAATTGACCCAGGTAATAGCCTCCAATCTAGCTCGGCAAATCACTGTCCAAACTTGAGTCTAACAATAAGAAAATTCCCTACAAAATCTCAGATCCTTTAACCCATGCTTTCTCCCACAATGTGCTCCATAAAATACCCTTGTGCCCAAGAAAAATGCACTACTGAATAAACTCCTGCAATGATGTCTGATGGAAGCTCTGAATTGAGCTCCCCAAATTGCCTCACTAGGGAGACACTCAAAGTTCTCCAAATTGGGGGTTGAATTCCGCTTGGAATTCTTAGTGCTAAACAACACTCTGAGCTTTGTGCTAAACAACTCTAAGAGATGATGAAATATGAAGTGTAATAGTCAAAAGATGATTAGAAAATGAGTCCATCCTCCTTTTATAATGGAGTTGTCTTTAGTGCGACTTTTTGGACTTTCCGATGCCGGAATCCGGTGGAAAAATTTGAGGTGAAATATTGATTTGTGTTATTTAAACTAGTTTTTTGACCGTATATATGGACTCAGCACCCTGGAAAACCCCTAGGGCACTTCGATTGCATAGGATTACCTATTAAGCTTGTGATTTCAATAAATTCCTGTCGGACTTTAGAGAAATTACACTGGAAAAACCCACCGTAAAAACTTCCAAAAAGTCGCACTAAAGACAACTCCTTTTATAATTTCTTCCCATACTCCTAGGCTCCCTTTTTAATTATTATTTTATTGGTGGGGGCCATTTTCCACTAAGTGACTTTTTCCTCCATTTTAATAAAATAATCATTTGTCGCCAATCTCCATTAAAATAATACTTGCCATGTTTCTCCAAAATAATATTTGCCCCTTTTACTTAATATTACCAAAATTGGGCAAAATTCCCATGCTCACAAAATTGGGGATATTACATAAACTAGTAGATTGAAGACAAGAAATAAATTGTGATGCCAGGTAATGCATAGACATACCTTCCTTGTAAGCTTTAACCTCCCACCTTGGCATCTAGGAGTAGGAAAACACTTGGAAACCTTCCGCTTTTCCTTAAACAATGCTTAAAATTCGCCACCCTGAGATAATGCCCATATATTTATAAAGGGGCTAAAACATGAGGGGATCGAACGGGTGGGAGAGAAAGGATGAATGTGAAAAAACCAGAGAAGGACAAGTGTGTGTCATGATACACATGTTAACAGAGTCATTAAAAACCCAAATCATGCACTCCTAGGTGCGATGTGCCTTTCTTATGTTAGGGTCACTGTTCTCCGTAACCAATCCTCCCTGGGATAGTGAAGCCATAATTAATTGTGATGGGCAGAAGCAGTAAACAAAGGGAATGTTGTACTAAGGCCCCTCTACCACCAAATGCCCACATTTAAAGTGATATGTTGAGGGTAGGTGAGTGTGAGCACAAAGACGGTGAGGACGCCATGCATGGATGGGATTGGGACAGGTAGAGAGCTTGGCTCTCATTGCCATACCTACCTTTTCCTTCACCATCCTAGTTGTGAGCATACCAACCCAAGAGCCTTAATACGACCCCCATGGGAGACAATCATTAAAATATTATGACCACAGCGAATCAATCAATACTCTTCCCATAAAGTCTAATTTGAGGGTTTGGAATTTATCCATAATGTGGATGTGGCCAATCTAGGCCATGTAGAGTTTAGATTTATATTTATTAGTAGTGGGTTGTGGAAGAAGAAGAATGCTAATGAGTTGACCCACAGGGACAGTGGGGTGCTCAAGTATTGAAGATGTTTTGGGATGACCCATATTGTGAGAAATAGAACGGAGGTTTGGAGGAGAGATTTCATAAATATATTGTTTTGAAAGTTTTTTTGATTTTTCTAGTATTTTTATGTTGTTTTTGAGTTACATATTCTAAAGTTAGTGGCGCTGAATTATAATTAGAGTCATATCAAGATTTTGTGGTTGTTGTTTTTTGTTTTTAACATAGTGGAAAAATTCAAATCAGTAGTGGAGACAACCATCCCTGATAAATTTCATTATCATCCTCGGTATAATTTTTGATAAATTTCATTTTATCAAAATCCTCTGTAATTTTTGATAAATTTCATTTTATATGTGCTTGGAGATTTCACAGTTATTCATGTTGATAATATTTTTCTGGAATAGAACTGTGTAGAGGATTAGTCGATCCAATATTTTGAGTGGACACTCCACCCATCTAAAGTAGAAAGCTAAACTTGATATAATTTTTTGATAAATCTACAATTATTCATGTTGATAATATTTTTCTAGAATAAAACTATGTTATTCTGAAAATATATTAACAAACTTCATTTTATCATCATACTTGGTATACATTTTAATAAATTTATTATAATTTGTATTATATATAATTTTAAATAAATTTCATGATTTTTTTTTAAATTTATAATTATTATTATCTTTTATAAAATTTTAAATAAATTTATTAATTTTCACTATTATGAATTATTTTGCATTTATATAATTTAACAATTTAACTCAAATTGATAGATGATTTATTTGGGTTTAATTCGTTTAAAATAAATGATAAAAAAATATACATTTCAAATTTGTTTTTTAATTTATTTATTACTCAGCTTTTATATTCTTCCATGAAAGAAGCTATTATCTAGATTTTGATTTTGATAATAGAGATGTGATGAATAAAATAGTGAAATTACTATGTACAGATAAAGTCAGACATAGACTATAGCTGAATTTAAGGTCGAGCATGGCTGTGAAATTTTTTTCACATTTGTAAATAGTGCCCAAATAGCTTAAGGAGAGAATTTCTACAATATAACCTCGGCCCCGGTATATTGCCCCTGGTAATTTCATTAATAACCTATTGAATAACTAGAACATTTTTAACCATAGATTAATTCATTGGGACCAGAACTAATTATAGTCTAATGTTGACTTGAGGACATTTTGGCTTGTCGGTTACTCGTAACTTTTCCAATTATGATAATGACATTTTGGCTTCTCTGTCACTCCTAACTTTTCCCATTATTATAATGGGAAACATGACTGTGGTGGCCACAAATAATATCATGGGACTTCTCCAAGAGTTTCCATCAAAACCTCTAAAATAAATTTGATAGATTTGTTGTCTGGCTTACCCAGTAAGAAAGCAGTGGATATTGTAGTTGGTGTGTGAAAGGATAAGCTCTTAGTAAAATATATTTTTCTCTCATTTCCACTGACATGGTGTCAATCATACTAATTGAAAATTGTCAAATCAAATCCCTTATGGATGACTGAATTGTAAAGCAATAGCTCAAGAAAAGGTTGTTTGCTAGATATGTTGAGGGAGTTACCCATGATAAACAGTATATGATCCTGCACACGCCTTTTAAGAATCTACAACAGTGGTTTGATATTATAAATGATATTTTATGAAAATAACTCAGGTTGAAGTATTAGAAAACATTTCAATAGAAAATATATAATATTATGTTTTCATTGTTTATATGGCACAATAACCATGGCAGATATTGCCACAATTTGGGAAAATCACGAGTTATTAGTTGCAAAAATATTAATAATGGAAAATAATCTAAATTCTTAGTTATAAAATTTATTAAAATTAAAGTTTATATATTGTTTTAGAAAGAGTGTTGTTATACTTGTTTTATTAGTTATAAATTTTGTTTTCATTTTATAAATTTTTTAATATTAAATTTATCAAAGCCATTTTTTTTTGAAATTTATTAACAAAGTTTTTATTAAATATAAATGAAATAGGTGGTAAACTAAAATAAATTATTTTTTATTGTTTTTTAGTTGAATAATTCGCTGGTCGATAAAGATTGGTGGATTTTTGAATGAATGATGTAGATTTAATGTGTCGGGAATATGTTTCCTCTGAGGCATTATCCACTACTAGAATATACACAACACAACGTGGGTTGAGTGAATGGGTCAACGACAAGCGTTGCAGATAGTATTTCTTGGACTCCATTGCCGACAACTCTGTTGTTTTCGGCCTATTGCTACAGACTATTACTGGTGCATATTTGTTAGCCAACATGAGTTCCACAGACTTCCTTACGTTCAACAAACAAAAGTCGAGAAGTGTGCTTCGAATATTGTTGTGGAACCTATGTGTGAAAATGACAAGTAATGTCAACCCGAGGTGTAACTAGAGACAAAATGCGTTCAAATAATAGACATAAACCTGGATTCGGGAACTCACCTGTTATTGTGCAAGCTAAACTATAACTTTCGTTAGTATTTCACCATAGTCGAGTATTCCAGCAGCAAGGAGAATCCTGGTACTAAATCTTAGTGGCGTTAATCCAAACACATAAATTAATGGCTAAAATTGTTAGAAAACCCTAACCATCTGATGCAAACAATGGAGTTCTGAACGTTCTTTACCTGCTGGTGGCTGAAGACTGCCTTGGACCTTCGGTGGGAGCTGGTGCCGTGTAGCTTGCAGAGGTCGGGCAGGCTCAAGTGCCAGAGCGAATGAGGGTTCTGTGCGACGGATGGGATAGGGTTTGGTTACCCTAACTTCCTGTTGCTGAATCACGACCATCATATCCATGATCCACTGTCTACAGTGGAGATTAGCCCTCATGCCAAACATTTGACCCACAATTGCTAGTTGCAATCTCTTACCTTCAAGAATGTTCCAAGACCTAAACTTTGGTTAAGGCTTAGGAATAGGCTTGTTATGTGACCGCTAAAATGTGAATAATAATATCATTCATCGCCGTGAGTATTTATGACCATTGTTTATTTTATAACCCAACCTGTTCCATGGACAGATGTTGCCTCGTTGATTAATAAATGAGTAGTGTATGTCAAATTTTATATACATAATTTTTTTTTACTTATATATTGCATTTATGTTGTTAAATTTCATGGATAGACCTGTTACAAAGATCTATAAGTGATAGTTCAAAATCATAGTGTGGCTGTTGAATAAGCCGCTAATTTGTAGTTAGAGATGGACTGACAACTCCAAAAATGTTTATAAGTGCAGCAAAATGAATGTCTTCATGAAACTATTCATGTGTGTTCATACCAGGTCTGAAAGGAAAGGAAAACATGAGGCAGGCATGGCATTGAAATTAACAAGGTTTCATAAGAATTTCAAGAGAGTTACTTGACCGGGTAATTGTTCCCATAGAATCAGGAAACCATAGAGTTGTTTTTCTTTTCCACCCTATCCAAAAAATGCTATTATCATGCTGCCTAAAGTCGTTTGCCAAATATTTTCAGCATTAACGTTGCATAACATAATTTCAAGATGATAGTGTCTGCTTTTCTTTTTCAATCATTAGATAGGGAAAACTAGTAGTGCCCACCAATGAAATGCAGTCTTTCAAATAAATGGAGAGGTGACGAGCACAATAATTAAAAGAAAAACAAAAATGTTTTTAATATCGATTATGCTTCAATAAAACAACCACACGTACTCACCCTTTTGGTGGGGGACAAAATGCCTTTAAATTGGATTGTGCATTAATAAAGAAGTCACATGTGTTTATAAAGCATGTATATTTTTAAAATGAAGATCATTTTTTTAATAGATTAATTCTGATATATTTGTGTTTCTTTTTATTTGGGGTAATTTTCAAAAAATTTCACAGGAATTTCTAGGAATTTTAAGTTTTAGTCATATAAATTAATTTATAGAAAATTGAGTGTGTCAATAATCTATTTATACATTGCAAAAACACATTTCAAATAATTTAAATTCGTAATTTTGTCAAAAATTATATTACCGGATTGTAGTTAAAAAGACAAAAACATCTGATATTAGACTACTCTAAATTAATGTAAATTTATTTTAAATTATTATTTAAATTAATGTAAATTTATTTTAGTTTTTAAATTTATTATACTTTAAAAGATTAAATCTCTTTATATTTATAAAAAATAAATTAATAATTTTTTAAAAAAATATTATGGGTCAACTTTAACTTGAAAAAAAAAGAATTATACATCTTATTGTAAAATGGACCATTTTGTTAAATAAAATTTGCTTATATATTAATTTCCCCATCTAATTAGAATATGAACTTATTAGAATTGGGATAATCTCAAATCCCTAGGAAATTGGTGGGGGGAGCCACATGGCACGAATCTAATTTAACTTGAGAAAAAAAAGGAATTACACATCTTATTGTAAAATGGACCATTTTGCTAAATAAAATTCACTTATATATTAATTTCCCCATCTAATTAGAATATGAACATATTAGAATTAGAATAATCTCAAATCCCTAGGAAATTGGTGGGCAAGGGAGCCACGTGGCACAAATATAATTTTTTAAATTTATTAAAAGTCAATGCAACCTAACAAACTCTGTAACACACTACAGTTGTTGATAAACATTAAGACTAAGCATATGTTGAGCATATTCCCTTGAGAATCAATCTAGGGCGTCAATTAAAAAAATAAAATAAAAATAAAAAGTCAAAAGATCCTCATCCACCTTAAGTTGGAAGTTGGATTAGGCATGAACTTTGATACATACCTAAAGTGATCACAAGGTATCGGTGATGTCCAAAAATTCTATGGTTAGTTGCAGATGACAAAGCCATTGACTTGGACTGGAAACATTGTGAATGAGACTTACGGTTAACCAACCCACAAAATCTTAGGCCATCTGATTAAAAAAACCCTAAGATCTCAGTAGTGGAGCTCATGTTAAATGTGAAAAGAGATTAACCTTTAAAAAAATTACATATCACGAACATTATTAAAATACTTTTTAATAATAATAATAATAATAATCCCTTGGGTTTAATATTATTCCCTTAGGTTTATAATATCAATCATGGTCAACTATCATCAATCATAGCCAACCATGGTCAACTATGGTTGAATGTCGCATTGTGACAAGGATTGTATCAATATGAAAATCAACCATGGTCAACCATGTTTATTTTAGTGTTTATAATATTTATCTTAGGGTTTATATACTTTGGGTTTATAATATTAGTCCCTTAGGTTTAATATTATTCCCTTGGGTTCATAGTCTCTTGGGGTTTTAGTATTAATCCCTTGGGTTTATTATTCTCTTCGGTTTATAATATCAATCCCTTGGGTTTATAATATAAATTATGGTCAATCATGGTCAATCATAGTCAACCATGGTTAACCATGGTCAAATGTCGCATTGTCACAAAAATTGTCTCCATGTGAAAATCATGGACAATCATGGTGAACCATGGTCGACCATGTTTTATATAATGAAACATGGTCAATCATGGTCAACCATGGCCAAACGTCGCATTGTGAAAATCTTGTCTTGATATGAAAAAACCATTATCAGCCATGGTTCAACGTCGCATTGTGACAAACATTATCTCGATATGAAAAACATCCATGGTCAACCATTGTCCAACATTCATAAGGATTGTCTCAATATGAAAATCAACCATGGTCAATCATGTTTATTTTAGTGTTTATAATATTTATCTTAGGGTTTATATACCTTGGGTTTATAATATTAGTCCCCTTGGTTTAATATTATTCCCTTGGTTTCATAATCCCTTGGGGTTTTGGTATTAATCCCTTAGGTTTATTATTCTCTTTGGTTTATAATATCAATCGCTTGGGTTTATAATTCTCTTAGGTTTATAATATCAATCATGGTCAACTATCATCAATCATAGCCAACCATGGTCAACCATGGTTGAATGTCGCAATGTGACAAGGATTGTCTCAATATGAAAATCAACCATGGTCAACCATGTTTATTTTAGTGTTTGGAATATTTATCTTAGGGTTTATATACCTTGGGTTTATAATATTTGTCCCTTGGGTTTAATATTATTCCCTTTATTTCATAATCCCTTGGGGTTTTAGTATTAATCACTTGGGTTTATTATTCCCTTCAGTTTATAATATAAATCCATTAGCTCTAGTTTTCCTTGCGTTTACAATATCAATCATGTTCAATCATACTCAACCATGGTTAATCATGGTCAACCATGTTCAAATGTCGCATTGTGACAAAAATTGTCTCCATGTGAAAATCATGGACAATCATGGACAATTATGGTCAACCATGGTCAGCCATGGTTGATCATGGTCAACCATGGTTAGCCATGGTTGATCATGGTCAACCATGTTTTATATAATCAAACATGGTCAAACATGGTCAATCATGGTCGAACGTAGAATTGTGACAAATATTTTCTCGATATGAAAAACATCCATGGTCAACCATGGTACAACGTTCCATTGTGACAAAGATTGTCTCCATACGAAAAACATCCATGGTCAACCATGGTCTAATGTTGCATTGTGATAAGGATTGTCTCAATATGAAAATCAACCATGGTCAAACATATTTATTTTAGTGTTTATAATATTTATCTTAGGATAATACCTTAGGTTTATAATATTAGTCCCCCGGGTTTAATATTTTTCCCTTGGGTTCATAATCCCTTGGGGTTTTAGTATTAATCCCCTAGGTTTATTATTCCCTTGTGTTTATAATATTAATCATGGTCAACCGTGGTCTAACATCACATTTTGATAAGGATTGTCTCCATATGAAAATCAACCATGGCCTACCATGTTTATTTTAGTGTTTACAATATTTATCTTAGGGTTTATATACCTCTGATTTATAATATTAGTCCCTTGGGTTTAATATTATTCCCTTGGGTTCATAATCCCTTGGATTTTTAGTATTAATCCCTTCGGTTTATAATATCAATCCCTTGTGTTTATTATTCCCTTGGCTTTATAATATCAATTATGGTAAAACATGATCAATCATAGCCAACCATGATCAACCATGGTCAATCATAGAATCAAACATGGTCAAACATCGCAATGTGATAAATATTGTCTTGATATGAAAATCATCCATGGTCAACCATCGTCCAAAGTTGCATTGTGACAAATATTGTCTCGATATGAAAAACATCCATGGTCAACCATGGTCCAACGTCACATTTTGATAAGGATTGTCTCAATATGAAAATCAACCATGGTCAACTATGTTTATTTTAGTGTTTATAATATTTATCTTAGGGTTTATATACTTTGGATTTATAATATTAGTCCCTTGGGTTTATAATATAAATTATGGTCAACCATGGTCAACCATAGTCAACCATGGTTAACCATGGTCAACCATGGTCAAATGTCGCATTGTCACAAAAATTGTCTCCATGTGAAAATCATGGACAATCATGGTGAACCATGGTCAGCCATGGTTGATCATGGTCGACCATGTTTGATAGAATGAAACATGGTCAATCATGGTCAACCATGGTTGAACGTCACATTGTGACAAAGATTGTCTCAATATGAAAAACATCCATGGTCAACCATGGTTCGACGTCGCATTGTGACAAATATTATCTCGATATGAAAAACATCCATGGTCAACAATGGTCCATTGTCACATTGTCATAAGGATTGTCTCAATATGAAAATCAACCATGGTCAATCATGTTTATTTTAGTGTTTATAATATTTATCGTAGGGTTTATATAGCTTGGGTTTATAATATTAGTCCCTTGTGTTTAATATTATTCCCTTGGTTTCATGATTCCTTGGGGTTTTAATATTAATCCCTTGGGGTTTTGGTATTAATCCCTTAGGTTTATAATATCATTTTCTTGGGTTTATTATTCTCTTAGGTTTATAATATCAATCATGGTCAACTATCATCAATCATAAGCAACAATGGTCAACCATGGTCGAATATCGAAATGTGACAAGGATTGTCTCAATATGAAAATAAACCATGGTCAACCATGTTTATTTTATGGTTTGTAATATTCATCTTAGGGTTTATATACATTGGGTTTATAATATTAGTCCCTTGGGTTTAATATTATTCCCTTCGTTTCATAATCCCTTGGGGTTTTAGTATTAATCCCTTGGGTTTATTATTCCCTTCGATTTATAATATAAATCCCTTAGGTTTAGTATTCCCTTGGGTTTATAATATCAATCATGGTCAATCATACTCAACCATGGTCAACCATGGTCAAATGTTGCATTGTGACAAAAATTGTCTCCATGTGAAAATCATGGACAATTATGGTGAGAAATGGTTGATCATAGTCAACCATGTTTTATAGAATCAAACATGGTCAATCATGGTCGAATGCAACATTTTGACAAATATTGTCTTGATATGAAAAACATCCATGGTCAACCATGGTCCAACATTGCATTGTGACAAAGATTGTCTCGATATGAAAAACATACATGGTCAACCATGGTCAAACATTGCATTGTGATAAGGATTGTCTCAATATGAAAATCAACCATGATCAACCATATTTATTTTAGTGTTTATAATATTTATCTTAGGGTAATACCTTAGGTTTATAATATTAGTCCCCTGGGTTTAATATTATTCCCTTGGGTTCATAATCCCTTGGGGTTTTAGTATTAATCCCTTGGGTTTATTATTCCCTTGTGTTTATAATATCAATCCCTTGGGTTTATTATTCCCTTATGTTTATAGTATCAATCCCTTGGGCTTATTATTCCTTTGGGTTTATAATATCAATCATGGTCAACTGTAGTCTAACGTTGCATTTTGATAAGGATTGTCTCTATATGAAAATAAACCATGGTCAACCATGTTTATTTTAGTTTTTACAATATTTATCTTAGGGTTTATATACCTCTGGTTTATAATATTAGTCCCTTGGGTTTAATATTATTACCTTGGGTTTATAATCCCTTGGCTTTTTAGTATTAATCCCTTGGGTTTATAATATCAATCCCTTGATTTTATAATATCAATCATGGTTAACCATGATCAACCATGGTCAAACGTGGTCAATCATAGAATAAAAAATGGTCAATCATGGTCGAATGTTGCATTGTGACAAATATTATCTCGATATGAAAAACATTCATGGTCAACCACGACCCAACGTTGCATTGTGACAAAGATTGTCTCGATATGAAAAACATCCATGGTCAACCATGGTCCAACGTCGCATTGTGATAAGGATTGTCTCAATATGAAAATCAACCATGGTCAACCATGTTTATTTTAGTGTTTATAATATTTATCTTAGGGTAAATACCTTAGGTTTATAATATTAGTCCCCTAGGTTTAATATTATTCCCTTGGGTTCATAATCCCTTGGGGTTTTATTATTAATCCATTAGGTTTATTATTTCCTTGTGTTTATAATATCAATCCCTTGGGTTTATAATATCGATCATGGTCACCATGGTCAATCATAGCCAACCATGGTCAAATGTCGCATTGTGACAAAGATTGTCTCAATATGAAAATCAATCATGGTCAAGCATGGTTCAATGTCGCATTGTGACAAAGACTGTCTCGTTTGTAGTATTTATCTTAAGGTTTATATACCTTGGGTTTATAATATTAATCCATTAAGTTTAATATTACTCCATTGGGTTTAAAATGCCTTGGGTTTTTATTATTATTCCCTTGGGTTTATTAAATTGTGTTTAATTATTTTTTATAATATTTGCTTATGTGTGCTATTATTTATTTCTAAAATTATTTTAAATTGTTATTCATTAATTTATTATTATATAATATTATTAATATTATATAATATTAATATTATAAATTTATAATGTAAGTATGTGTGCTATTATTTATTTCTAAAATTATTTTAATTTGTTATTCATTAATTTATCTTTATTTTTTATTTTTATTTTATATATATATATATATATATATATATATATATATATATATATATATCTAAAGCTTGGCAAGATTTTCTCATTTTCGATTTTACATGTCCATTATTCACCCCGCAACGGGGAAGGGTAGTACAAGATTCAATCCCAAGATCTTTGATTCGATGAGACTTCATTCCACGACCATCGCCACTAGAGCTACCCCAGGCAGACTATTATTATATAATATTATGAATATGTAATATTAATAATATTATATTATATTATTAGTAATATTGATACCGGTTGATATATGCCTATAGGCGTTTATTAACCACATTTATATTAATATAAATGTGGTTGTGTTAGTTATACAACATTTGGGGTTATGCAATAAAATACAATGCAAAGAAGTTAATGATTGTTTTTTTATTTCAGCTTTTGTTTTGGTGATGCTCCTTTGATTTTAATAATTATTTTTGTTTTGGTGATATTACTTTTGATTTTAATAAGGGTTATGCAATAAAATACAATGAAAAGAATTTAATGATTGTGTTTTAATTTGAACTTTTGTTTTGGTGATGCTCTTCTGATTTTAATAATTATTTTTGTTTTGGTGATGTTACTTTTGATTTTAATAAAATATTTGCATATCTTTAATCTATTTGTTCCATTTGTTTATATTTTTTTTATCAAAATAACAATTTTCTTTTTTTGAAATACACTAGATGTCAATTTTTCACATAATAATATTGTGTTTCTAATAAATTTTAAATCTTTTATTCAAATTTTTTAGGAAATAACTATATTTCTTTTTTATATTCAACCTTCATAAAAATACATTAGATGCCAATTTTCATTCATGTTTATCAAAACAATATATTTCTAAATAAATTTTATTTATCAACTTAGATCCATCTTAATTCAAGATGTAGAGGGATCAAATCCCTTGAGGTGCAAACTTCTTTTTTGAGTGATAAACTTGAGGAAAGGTTTGCACTTGAGGAAATATTTACACCTTGATATATTTGATCACATACAATGGGTTGTCAAGGCCTAGAACCCAAAAATTGTCAATGTTAAATTAACTCTATAACCTCTACTATAATAACGATATTTATAAACATTAGTTTGTGATAAATTTTCAACTTAATTTAATTTTTATGTAACTTTAATAAGTCAAATTGTTTATATTACAACATTTCTTCCATACTAAATGATTGGAGAATGCCTCTAGATGCAATTAGCAATTACACTTTATTCATTATTATCTATAAACATATACTTTTTTAACAATAAATATCTTAACTTATTCATTATATTTAATTTATATAAAACAAACTATATTTAAACTTTCTAATCAAATACAATAATTCAATCTCCTATGCTAAAATATCAAAATATTATGCAACTAGCTTTGAAAGTCTTTTTCCAACCTATGTCAACATGAGATGCTTTTGAAATTTTAAGAAAAATTATTGGATGTATTAAGAACGTGGAAAACATTTTTCCACCTACGTCATGCTTTTGAAATTTTAAGAAAAAATTATTGGGTGTATTACTTTTGTATTGAGTATATATATTGTGTAATTTAATAAGATTATTTTTTAATTTTAAGTTTATTTTAAATTTAATTATAAATTTTAATTTAAAATTAAAATAAATTTATCATTTTAAAAATTTGTAAAGCATTTCCCAACAAGATTTTTCCTGAACAAAATCAACTTAAAAATCCTCAACTATCTCATAAAAGCCGCCTTAGATCCTTATGTAAAGGACGCCGGGTCACATAACCACATCACTGTACATTTCTCAACTTAAAGCGTACATAAAGAATCTATTCTCCACATAATACTTCCAAACTTGAATGAACATGAAATCTAAGGAATTTGTCCGGTCAATAAAGCAAGTACAGGAATAGGATAAGCTTAGGAAACTTGAAGTGAAATACGATAGAGACTCACGGTTTATAAGGAGAAAGGATTAAAGACAGAAAACAAAAGAATACATAGATTTATCAATTAAATTCAAGAGCCCATTTTAATATGGAAGCTTTTTTTTTTTTTTGGTATGATTCGGTTAGTTATTTCTATTAATAATAAGAAAGAGTATTACAAAGTTAGCAGATTTGTTCCCATGACTAAAAGATTCACGAAGGAGGTCAGTGCCTCAAACAAGTATATAAAAAAACCATCAAAATTCTAAATTAGACAATAAAATACTAGACTTAACCATGAGCAGAGAGCATAATTGCAATTATATCCACTAGTGCTTTAAAGCATTACATGGCTATTGATGCTGACAAGAAAACGAGCAAAATAGACCTCAAAAGAAATAGCTATTCCCCTGTGCCTTAAAAAAAAAAGAGATGCGATTGCTGGAATAAAAGAAAGACCTTCAAAGGTCTGGAGAAAGAAACACAATAATATCAGAAAGAGCATACCACCATGCCAAATGTCATTGCAGGAATAACAAATGCAAAACCCATTAAAAACTTTAATATGAGATAATAAATGGAAAGTGGGCCAACGAGTTCACCTGTGGATAGATGGTTGTCAGAGATGAAACATTTAGTGGCGGGATGACAACAGGAGCATCGTTCTCCTTTGCTAACTCAATCTATGAATTGGAGACTAGAAAATTTTCCACCCTTGCTAATCTGGTCTGAAGGTCATAAAGGCTGAACAAGATTTTTCGAAGAATCCTTTTAATATCTTCATGACTTGCAAACACTCTTTAGTTGTCTACCTGCTTTTCCCGAAGAACCATGTGAAGTAGAGTCTCCATCTGCTGATGCAATGTTCTGGTATGTAGAAAATGAAGTCAACACTTCCTGAATCTTCCTAGATCTGGGATCTGTTATCACTCCACAGTGTCCCAAGGCTGAGAAAGGAGATCGACGAAGGTAACCTCAGACCACTTAGGGTTCAGTAGCTAGCCCTGCTAAACCAGAGAGGGCTCTCTCTATAAAGCTCACAACCAAATATGACTGGAGTGGGAAAAATATATTAGGCTAGATATTTCAGCTCATGTAAGGTTTTTAAATTTAGGGTTTTGCTGGATGAAGCATGAGTCAAGGAACCAAGGCTAGGGTTTTAGGAAAAACTCAGTTGCAGAAATACAAAGGAGAAAGGTAGGTATGTCTCAATGGAACTTCGAGGCTTTGTCAGTGTAGTGTAGGGTTGAAAAACATAGGTTCAAAATGAGCATGGCAAGCATGAGTTCATTCATCAGAAGATAGATAACATAAAGATGAAATTCCTATCAAAACAGAGCTTAAACTTTAAGAATTTTGTTCATCAAACTCATAGGAAGATCATTGAAAGCATAGACATGGAAAGAAGATACATTAAACATTCATAAAAGTGAATCACAGAAGAAAAACACTACCACAAGATCATACCACATGAATTCCTGAATAATAGCTACAACTGGCTTGTATTACTGCAAAGTGATCAAGTACAAAGGCTCCAAAAGACTCTCAAGCATCCAACCCTCTATATGGCTTAGATTGGGTTACATATAGACAAAAAATTACATCCCCCTATCTCAGGGGTCAAATTCCTCAGTATAGAATCAATTTACAAAAACCTCTCTAACCAAACCTAATGGCTAGGGAGGTTAAAACAAACTCCCAAATTGGCCTAAAACTGATTCATTTGACCATGGAAACCTTTACAAGCATGAATCTACTCAATTTTTACTCTAACAAACATAATTACACCCTAATACATCATTACAACACCATAAATGAGAAATTACATAGAGAAACCTCGAACTTGACTGAGAAAAGTAAAAAAAAAATAACTTCTAGGCAAAAACATAGCGAATTGCTTGAAAACGTAGCGTGTCTGTAGAAAACGTAGCATGCTACTTGCAAAAGGCTTTTGGAGGGGTTCCCGAGATTCAAATCAAGATTTGAAAAATGATGGATAAATCTCTGCTTGTCTACTACACCATAGAATCTTCAAGCATTGAAAAAGATTGCTTCTAGACCTCCAAAAACCATTTCTCCCACAACTACTCCAAAAACGTAGCGTGCCTTTGAAAATCATGGCAGAAAGGTGTTTTTTGGTACTTTTTTACTTTTTGACCTAGCAAAAGCTGCTGACATGGATCTTTCGTTCCATAACTTTATTGTGCAGGTCACAAGGAATCCAAAAATGCAAATTTTTCATGATTTGAAGGCCTCCAGCAAAAACGTAGCATGGGGCACGCTACCTTTTTGGACCAAAAACTGTGTAAAATTTGTTGAAAATGGCAACAAGAAATGCTAAAAATAGAAGTGCTAAAAATAGCAGTTTGGGTATCAGTGTTAGATTGAGCAACAGGGAATGAAAAATGGAAGTGCTAAAAATAGAATTGTTATTTTTAGCAGTTCAGTATGGAGTCCTATTTTAGTCAGTTCCTGGACTAGAAATAGGAAGTAAAATTCGAATTTGATATTAACAACAGTTTGTAAATTAATTAATTAATTCATCTTGAGTTAATTAGTTAAGGAAAATCAAACTTGAAGTCTATGTGGGGACATGCAACAATTTATCTATTAATTGAGGAATTAATCCATCAGTTAAAGAGATAAGGATGAGTTCTAATTTGAGTAGTAATTAGTTGGCTCAGTTAATTGAGTCAAGTCTAGTTATATTTGATTTAAATAGTTTGTTTAAATTAAGTAAGTTCAGTTAGTTAATGCATGCTTGCATATAATTGTTGCACTTCAGATTACTGAAGATTCTCTCATGAATAACTCATGCATGTCAGTTCAGACAGAGACCCAGTTGAGATCAGAGAAGGGATAGTGTACTATCAGTTGGATGAATATTTTTCCTATAAAGGAAGCTCATCCATGATGAGGATTTATCTCCTTTAGGACTGCGCAGTTAGATCAGAGGTTGGTGAGTGTGTGAAGAGGAAAATTCACACATGTGGTTGCACTGGACCCCAATCAAAATTGCGCAAAGAAATAGGAGGATTGGTGGGCAGATCAAGAGGTTTGAGAGAGGCCTTTGACTGTCTATGGGCAGAAAAGTTATTGCAGAGAGAGCAAGATAGCTTTTGAGCAGATTCTTTTTCTAATACTGGCTATATTTCCACTTGTATGATAATACAGAGTTGGGGTTTTAGGTTGAGGCTTTCCCTGGGTAAATTCTTATGTGTTATGTGTGATTGATTTCTCCATATCAGTTATATGTGTTCTTATTGATGTTGCTCATGTTTGATTAAGCTTCCGCTAAATTGTTTGTAGAAGTAGATCAAGTGTTTTGCTTTAGTACATTGCATTACCAGGTGATCTACAGTGGGAATTTCTACAAAATTTCTGGGTTTTCTGCAAAAATAGGCCTCAAAGACGGAGCAATACCTCTCTAACCATTAAAATCTTTGCAAAACTGGAAGAAATTTTTGTAGATAAGGATGTTTTGAAGAAAAACCTCTCTCAGGTTTTGGAAATGCATTTGCATTTTCTTGGAATCCGTGCCACAAAATCATGGCTAAAATAGAAATTAACTTGAAAAATTTCAATTTTCTGAAATATGTCTCCAAGAAAGTTTCATATCTCCCAATATATGATACCTGTGTAAAAAATGAAGGAGGTTTTTTTTCCCGGTCTACGATTGACCAAATTCTCTTTCACTTTTGTCAAATTCATCTTCCTTACTTCAGAAACTGATTTTGAAGTAAGACTGTCCCTATGTGTGGCAAATGACCTCAAAATCCTAAAAATTATGCCAATCACATCTGCTGATAGGATGAAGTATATCCCTGATATTATGGATTTTCCTCTTTTCAATTTGGTAGCAAAGAGGCTTGTCAACTTGGCATGGTAGCCCACTTGCTGAATTTGCTCACAAAACCCAAAACAACCCAACTTTGGAAACATTGTCTGGAAAATGCTGAAGACCCCAATTCTTTGGTGTCAAGTGGCTCAAACCTTGATACTTTACCTCCTTTTTTGTATGGCTTATTTCCTCCCTTCATTGTTTACAATTGCAAAGCAAAACCCTAGTGTAAGAGATGGGAAAAAAAGTGTTTTACTTGGGAAAACAAGGGATTAGGGTTAGTGTCTTGAGGTGAGGGGATAAAGGGGTTAGGGAGGAGATATCTTAGTAGGAAAAATTTGGGAGGTATGGAGGTGTGCTGGGAAGCTTAGGGAAGTGAAAAATCAGATAGGGAGGGAAGGGATGAGTGGTAGGAATTAAAACACAGTCCAAACCCTAATTTTTGCCAAAAACATAGCGTGGAAATTAGTATTTACTTTAGCAATTAGGGGAATGAGTGGGGAGGGATTAGGAAAGATAGGGAAGGTGTATTTAAGTGTGGGGAAAGGCAGAATGTATAGGGGATCTAGTTTTACTATGTGCAAATCAAACCATGGAGTTAAATAAGAAAACGTAGCGTGGAAACCCTAGGAGAGAGTTCCACACCCAAAAACAGAAAAATCCGATTACTGGAGGTGGTGATTGCTTTGAAATTACTTGTATTGAGCAGGAGAGTCCTTCACTTGATGTAGAGAGTGCTGGGAGATGTTCCTTTGCCTCACATTGATGAAAACACAGTGTTCTGCAGAAAACACAGCGTTCTGCAGAAAACGTAGCGAGAGGGCAGAAAACACAGCGAAATGGTACAAAACGTAGCCAGAGGGTTCAAAATGCACTTTGAGATTAGGAATTGATGTTGAGCTTGCTTGGAAGGATTTCAATGACCAATTGGAGCTCTATACAAATGAGATGAGCGAAATAAATGCTTGAAAGTTCCTTTAAAACTCAAAAGCACCTTTTTTGGCATATGTCATGACATGGCATCATACCTCATTGATTGGAGCAATATCTTTATGAACTGAAGTATTACCTTTACCTTTATTACATTTGCTCCCTAAGATGCTAACTCCCTTTATATGAGGATTCAAGACAATGAAAATAACCCTTTTTACTTAAAACTGACATGGTGATGACAAAACAGGTTAAGAACCAGACCAAGACCCATATGGTGACATTTTAACTGATTCATGAATTGTAACACCCGAATGATGACATGACCATGATAAATGATGATAACCATGAATACTGAAGGGAGTAGCACTGACCTAGAAACACCAACCAATGATCAAATTTTTATTTGAAAACTCATTTGAAACCATAAAAATTTGACCTAAATCCCTAGCAAAAAACTTTGAAAGAGCATATTTGATCACTGGTGACTGGCAGGACTAACAAACACTAAGATTGGCTCTAGCTGGGGATGGAAAATCCTTTAGGAGGTTCAATAACACAATAGACCGAGTAGTATGATCTATTGGGCATGCAGTCAAAAACAAAAAGACCAAACTCAAAACTGAATACTGGCCGACAAACTGAACTGACTTAACTCTAAAACTGACTACTGACTAAACTTACTTATGACAACAGGTCATCGAGATCTTAGGGCTTTCAGCTCGGGCTTCAAGTAAAGATGACAACCGCCCACCTGCTGAAGATATATATATATATATATATATATATATATATATATATATATATATATATATATATATACACACACACACACACAATCATGCAATGTGATCCCTCCAGTGTAACCAATCCAGCAAATGGCTACTTATTTGAATCATGCTCACACTTTCCTTGAGCAGGTAGAAAAAACAAAAGATAGGAAAAATCCAAGTGTTCACCGAAGATGTGCTCATGATCCATAAATATAAGAAAAATCATTTTCTCATATGGCTACAACAAATTGGCAAGAGGGTCTTCAAACAAATGTACATTGAGATTTATCTCATCCAACAGATTGTAATTTTTCTCTAGGTGGTCTTTATACCATGATATATATATATATATATATATATATATATATATATATATATATATATATATATATATATATCTATATTTTGGTAGGTAAACACCCACGGGGGATTTGAACCAGTGACTTATTGCAAGGAGTGCCTTAACAGTGCACCCATTCACCGTCAATCCAAAGCCACGTGGGCCCATGAATATAAACTTTCATTTTCATCCTTACTCATGCAATTCTGACTTGTAATTTTCCTGATATGACTGTAAATTTTCGGATGAGCTTTGTAATGAGACTCCCACTTTGAAAGTTTTTGCAGTTTTTTCATTGTTGTCGTAGCTAATATGTATAGGCTGAGTGCTATATTTGAGTTGTTGTAACTGAACTTCTTCCTCACAAAAACTTGCTGCTGATTGCCTTGAAGAGTCAGCCTCTATTTCAACAACATAATTATCATCATACTGATCATACTTAGGTAACTCATCATTATAAGGAATGACATCAAGCATACACATTAGATCAACATATTGCTTCTCCACGGGTTGATCTACAAATCCATTTTCATGACTGTCCATAAATGAATACATAAAACAAGCATTTTCTAATCTTCGGTAACTGGGATTAGCAACAAAATAGTTATGGCCAACAACCTCCTCTTCTTCTGCAACAAGTGGGACATGGTGCCTTTGAACGACAATTTCATCTCTCATGGTGATATTTCGCATCATTTCCTCCATTGTACTTACCAAAATGTCAAGCTTCACTTTTGAAGATGTCAGGTACTCCTTCTCTATGTTCTCCCTCGCTTCTTCCTTCAACTTTGACCTTTTGACCAACATATTAGCTTCCACAACTATTGCATTGTCTTGCATTTCTTCGAGTGTTGTAGTGTTCCTTTCTCTCAATTGAAACACCATTTTCGGATCAAAGGCATCCGGGTAGTGTAAGAGAGCTAAACCGAGAGGTGGTTTTATATCAGTAGGCATTGAATGGTATACTTGATTGAATCTAGCTGAAAAGTGTTGAACTGTTTCTCCTTGTTGTCTTTTCAAATGATTATATTCTTATAAAATTAGAAAATGATTCCTCTTGATCACCCATTTATCAAGAAGGACCTGCACAAATTGATGGAAATTGAAAATGCTTGCAGTCGGTAATTTCTTGAACCATTTCTTGGCTTCACCTTGCAAAGACAAAGCAAAAATCCTGATACTGACATCATCTTCTTCAACCTCAAAAAGGTCGATAAAATTTTCAAAACTCTGAATGTGTTTTTCAGCAGTGATGTTACCATATTCTCCATCAAACATGGGAATATATTTGTAATAATTTTTAGGGAAATCATGGAGTATAGGAGGTAAGCTGAGTGGCTTGAATCTATATGGAATTTTACAAGGTATAGGAGTATGTACAGAAGCTATAGGATTATTCTTGATCTCTTGAGGCTCATTAAGTTGAAGATGATCATCATAAGATTCGGAAAAAGGATCTTGGCCAAGATCAAAATTTGTATTCACAATCTTCAAAGGAAAGAAATCAAATGTAGGTTTGTGATATTTTCTTGAATACAATATACTTTGGAAAACCTTCTTGACATTCTCAGGAAAAGAGAAGAAATAATTTACAATAAAGCATATTATATCTTGGATGAAATTCCAACTTGAATGCTTGATCTTCCCATACTGTCCTTTCATTTTTCTATTGGTAAGGTTCATCCTCTAGTGGAATATTTAAATTAAATTTGAAACTGATTTGGAGTTGCCAGGTGAATGATTTCATCCTTCCTATGTTTGACCGCTATCCATCATCAACAATCAGATCTGATCCTTGTTGTTCTTTCCCAGGGAAGATATGATCTTGCATTCCCCAACAACGACGCCAAAATGTTATAACTCCATAGTGTCCCAAGGATGAGAAAGGAGATCAATGGACATAGGTTCAACAGCTAGCCCTGCTAAACTGGAGAGGGCTCTCTCTATAAATCTCACAACCAAATATGGCTGGAGTGGGAAAAATATATTATGCTAGATATTTAAGCTCATGTAAGGTTTTGAAATTTAGGGTTTTGCTGGATGAAGCATGAGTCAAGGAACCAAGGCTAGGGTTTTAGGAAAAACTCAGTTGCAGAAATACAAAGGAGCAAGGTAGGTATGTCTCAATGGAACTTCGAGGCTTTGTTAGTGTAGTGTAGGGTTGAAAAACATAAGTTCCAAATGAGCATGGAAAGCATGAGTTCATTCATTAGAAGATAGATAACATAAAGATGGAATTTCTATCAAAACAAAGCTTAAACTTTAAGAATTTTGTTCATCAAACTCATAGGAATATCATTGAAAGCATAGACATGGAAAGAAGATACATTAAACATTCATAAAAGTGAATCACATAAGAAAAATACTGGCACAATATCATACCACATGAAGTCCTGAATAATAGCTGCAACTAGCATGTATTACTGCAAAGTGATCAAGTACAAAGGCTCCAAAAGACTCTCAAGCATCCAACCCTCTCTATGGCTTAGATTGGGTTACATATAGACCAAAAATTACATCCCCATCTCTCAGGGGTTGAATTCCTCAGTATAGAATCAGTTTACACAAATCTCTCTAACCAAACCTAATGACTAGGGAGGTTAAAACAAACTCCCAAATTGGCCTAAAACTGATTCATTTGACCATGGAAACCTTTACAAGCATGAATCTACTCAATTTTTACTTTAACAAACATAATTACACCCCAATACATCATTACAACACCATAAATGAGAAATTACATCAAGAAACCTCGAACTTGATTAAGAAAACTAAAAAAAAAAAAACTTCCACACAAAAACGTAGCGAATTCCCTGAAAACGTAGCTTGTTTGCAGAAAAAGTAGCGTGCTTCTTGAAAAAGGATTTTGGAGGGGTTACTTAGCTCCAAATCAAGATATGAAAAAACCTGGAGAAATATCTGCTTGTCTACTACACCATAGAATCATCAGAAAGGTGTTTTTTTGGTACTTTTTGACTTTTTGACCTAGCAAAAGCTACTGACATGGATCTCCGGTTACATAAATTTAATTTTCAGGTCATAAGGAATCCAAAAATGTAAAATTTTCATGATTTGGAGGTCTCCATAAAAAACGTAGCATGGGGCACGCTACCATTTTGGACAAAAACTATGTAAAATTTCTGGGTTTTCTGCAAAAATAAACCTCAAAGATAGAGAAATATATCTCTAACCATGAAACATTTTTCACAACTGGGAGAGGTTTTTGTAGATAAGGATGTTTTGAAGAAAACATCTCTCATGTTTTGGAAATTCATTTTCATTTTCTCAGAATCCGTGCCACAAAATAATGACTAAAACAAGAAATTAACTTGGAAAATTTTGATTTTCTGAAATATGTCTCCAAGAAAGTTGCATATCTCCCAATATATAATACTTGTGTAACAACTGAAGGAGGTTTTTGTTCCTTGGTCCATGGTTGACAAAAACCGCTTTCACTTTTGTCAAATTCATCTTCCTTACTTTAGAAACGTTTTTGAAGTAAGACTCTCCCTATGTATGGAAAATGACCTCAAAATCCTAAAAATTATGCCAATCACAACTGCTAATATGATGAAATCTATCAATGATATTTTGGCTTTTCCTCTTTTCAAGTTGGTGGCAAAGAGACTTGTCAACTTGGCATGGTAGCCCACTTGTTGAATTTGCTCACAAAACCCTAAACAACCCACCTTTTGGAAACATTGTCTCGCAAATGCTGAAGACGTCAATTATTTGGTGTCAAGTGGCTCAAAACTTGATACGTGACCTAATTTTTTGTATGGATTCTTTCCTCCCTCCATTATTTACAATTGCAAAGGAAAACCCTTGTCTAAGACATGGGAAAAACAAAGTTTTACTTGGGAAAATAGGGGATTAGGGTTAGTGTCCTCAAGTGAGGGGATAAAGGGGTTAGGGAGGAGATATCTTAGTAGGAAAAATTTGGGAAGTATGGAGGTGTGTTGGGAAGTGAAAAATCAGATAGGGAGTGAAGGGATGAGTCATAGGAATTAAAACACAGTCCTAACCCTAATTTCTGCCAAAAACATAGCACAGAAATTAGGATTTACTTTAGGAATTAGGGGAATGAGTGGGGAGGGATTAGAAAAGATAAGGAAGGTGTATTTAAGTGTGGTAAAGGTAGAATATATAGGGAATCTAGTTTTATTATGTGAAAATCAAACCATGGAGTTAAATAGGAAAACATAGCGTGGAAACCCTAGGAGAGAGTTCCACACCCAAAAACTGAAACATTCAATTACTGGAGGTGGTGATTGCTTTGAACTTACTTGTATTGAGCAGGAGTTGCCTTAAATTGTTGTAGAGAGATCTGGGAGATGTTCCTTTGCCTCAAACTGATGAAAACATAGCGTTCTGCAGAAAACGCAACGTGGAGCACAAAATGTGTAGAGAGGGCAGAAACGCAGCGAAATGGCACAAAACGCAATGAGAGGGTTTGAAATGAACTTTGAGAGTAGGAATCAATGTTGAGCTTGCTTGGAAGGATTTCAATGACAAATTGGAGCTCTATACAAATGAGATGAGTGAAATAAATGATTGAAAGATCCTTTAAAACTCAAAAACACCTTTTTTGGCATATGTCATGACATGGCATCATACCTCATTGATTGGAGAAATGTCTTTATGAACTGAAGCATTACCATTACCTTGATTAGATTTTCTCCCTAAGATGCTAACTCCCTTTATATGAGGACTCAAGACAATAAACATAGTTCTTTTTACTTAAAAATGACATGGTGATGACAAAACATGTGAAGATCTAGACCAAAACCCATATGATGAAATTTTAACTGATTCATGACCTATAACACCTGAATAATGACATGACCATGATAAATGATGATAACCATGAATATTGAAGGGAGTAGCACTGACCTAGACACACCAACCAATGATCAAATTTATTTGAAAACTCATTTGAAACCATACAAATTTGACCTAAATCCCTAGAAAAAAACTTTGAAAGAGCATATTTGATCACTGGTGACTGGCAGGACTGACGAACACTAACAAGATCTATGTGAGGCGATCTCAAACAACCTATGAATCATAAAAATAATACCTTTCGCCGAATTCTTTTAACTCTGGGAGGAGAATATCTTTCCAAACTTATGGAGGAATGGAGTCAAAATAATTCACCATAGACTCCCACCCAAAGAGTCGCTGACGTGATGAAAACAACCTGTCATTCCTCCTCTGCAACTTGGCATTCTCTACTGAGGATCCATAAGAATAGAGGGACAATAGAAATGCATAGTAGATAAATGACCTTAAGATAGATGTGAACAAGACAAGGGATTAACGTTAATAATGGATGCAATGAACCCTACTACCAAGGTATCATCCAAAAATATGTAAGGAGTGGTGGGAAAAATTTACCACCCAGATGTCCACCCAAGCTGAAAAAAGAAAGGATCCCAAGAACACGACACCTCCCCAAACTCAATGAGAAAAGAAATTATAACTTGAGAAAACTCACAGAAGGCAATATTGATTGACTTGAGTGTATTAGGTTAGGAGGCCAAATTTCCCTATTAAAAGCATATAGAAAATGAACCCGGGTACCATATCTCACACACCAAGACTGAGTAAGGAAATTTCTGCTGGGACTGAGCCTTGAAACAATGAAGTCATGATGCAGGAGCATTTCACTTCTAAGTAAAAATGTATTTTGACTAGACCGAGGGGTTTTCATTTACCAAAGGAGTTGGTTCCCTAATTGAGAGTAATTATTTATTTAATTGTATTTTCCTATGTTTTCATGAGAAGTGTATATAAGTATTGAAATGAGAAATATTGTAACTGGATCTCTTCTAAATGAGAGATATCGAAAAGTATCTAGGAGAGTAGGAGAGATTGTAGGGAAGTTAGATCTTTAGAAAGATTTGTGGATCTAGAATCCTATAATAGGGATTTGTTGAAATAATTGTGGATTTGAATTTGATTCAGTATCCTATTTGTACAAAAGTGTGTAATTATAGAACTGTTAGCTCTGCTATGTAGCACTGACTTTCTAAGTTCAGAAAGGATCATGGTCTGTTTGGGTATGTTCAAAGGGAGGCTCACATTGGTCACTTCTTCCTTTCTTCCTTCATCTCGCTCACCTCAAAACCCTCCTCATTCCCTAAATAAACCTTCCGAAACTCGACAAAGCCCCTTTTGGCCTCAGTCCCAAGCGCAAAACCCCAAAGCCCCTCATAAAACCCTACCATACGCCCTTGCGTGCTCATAGAACCTCTCATCGCTTTCCCGCCATTGATCTTCCCTGCTGATCCAACGGCTCCGGTCACACCCGATAAAGGCGACCCGCTCTACCACTCCCCACCGTCAGATCATCTCCGCTAAGATCTGACGATCTTCGCTCTCATCGCGCCAACAACTTAAACAAACGTTAGCGTATGATGAGAGCAGTTTTTCTCTCTCATCCACTGCAACGTGTCGATTGCTAAATGGAATCGCGTGACCCTGGGCTTTTACCACTTTACGCCTGAAAGTGGTGCGATGAATACCATTACCGCTCGACCAATCCGCCCTGCCCATTAAACGTTTGTGCAGCTCCATAGCCCAATGACCGTTCGATCTGTCCATTGAAGATCCAACGGCCCTAACTCACCCTGCTCTCACCTCGGGCGATAGCCTCCGTCGAGCCACCTCCGCCATCCATTTCCTCGATTCGACGACCATTCTTCCTGTTCACCCAAATCATTCACCTACCCATGCATTCCACGTCCTCGACCATTCTGTTTGCCTGAAGAAGGAGGTGACCGTCTTGCCAGAATTAGTCACATTCAGACCCCCAACCACCATATTTAACAGAAAGCATGGCCGAAAGGAGAAAAGGACAAGCACGACTCTGTAATTGAATTTATCAGTTATGGAATCCACAGGTACGAGCAGTCCAACAGCCTAAAAGGACAACACAACACCTGAATTCAAATTCACCCACTGAAGCAAGCAAACACGTTCAGAGACTCCATCAGGTAGTTAAATGTGGTTGGTGGTCAATTATGACCCCTCCATACCTAAATGGCCAAGTGCCATAGCACTGTAAACTTATAAATATCCAGAAGCAAGATGTAATCAATGTTGGCATTTGATGTAAGGTTCAACTTCTGGAGACTGTAGATATTTTGTCACTTGCAGCATCTCATCTTCATTTTCAGCTAATACAAGCTTCTTTTGCTATTAACTGCTCACTTTCCATTTTCCTCTGTTCCAAGCTTGTACCTGATATGTTGTGTTCTTGATCTCTTGATGTTTAGCACTAGATAACTGTCATCTTATCTCTGTGTTAGAATCTTGTATGCATCATTGAATAGGTTGCCCCGGTTTCTTTTTATCTAATGCAGGAGAGCTGTCATCCTGTCTTTGCATTAGTAGATTAGATTTATAGGTTTCTTTACTAGTTGCAGTTGGCCATCACATGGTCTTGTGCATCTGCTGGTGTGGTTAGTATTCTCTATATTCACCTAATATATAAACTGTGAGCATTGGTAGTCTAAAGCCTTGTAGTCTAAGGGTGTTCACGCATGTCTGGAGTGAAACAAAGTAGAAGTGGTTATCTGGTTTGAACCAAACCATCATTCCTTTCGTTAAACCTGCAAAAATAGTTGAATTTATATGTTACCAGGCATCTTCGAGCTACAACCTAGGAGAGTTTCTTGGAACCCTAACATAAATGGCACCGTTGCTGGGGAGAGGATATTGAAGCTCAGCTTCCCTGGGAGAATGACATAGATCCAGCTTTGATGATAGACAAAGTCTGGACACATTTTTGGTTGTAATCATCTATATGGTGACTCTACTGGAGGACCAACCTTTTGGCGACTCCACATTACAGTTCTAGCTCAATTTGTGAGACATACTTGGAGAAATCCCCAGAAATCACCAGCTAACCCAGTGCCTGACCCTGAGAAGATTGTCAAGCAAAGCAAGATATCATGAAAAGGAGCATCGGGATCAGGTAAGCCTAGACAATCTTATGTATCTCTATAATAAAGGCTTGTAACTAAGCATGTACATGTTGAAAATATAGAGCCTAGCAGTATCAGTGAAGAAATAATCTCATAGATTCATAAAGCTCCTTGTCCAATAAGTTCCTCTTTGGATCTCAGTCCAAAGAAAACCTCCCCTATAGTCCATCAGTTTCCTTCAGTGCTGTCATTCATTTCTCAGCTCCCTACCTTCCAAACTGCCAGTACCCTCCCATCTACCTTAGTCATGGTAGGCCCTCAAGCACCCACCAAAATGGAAAGAATCATAGTTGCTAGGTATGGACCCCTGGTCCTGCCTATTCCTTTGAATGCCATGCCTGCAGGAGAATATTAGAAATACATGCCTAAGTTCACTGGTATAGAGGGAGTAACAGTTGATGAACACCTTGAGTCCTTCTATAGCTACGCTGATAATCTAGATATTAATTAAGATGATGTGTGGATGAGGGTATTTGTCCAAAGCCTTGATGGAGAGGCTAGAAAGTGGTTCAGAGAGCTGAACCCTAGGTCTATAGTAGACATTGAGGCCTTAGATGATGTGTTCCTAAAGCATTGGGGGGATAAGAAAGATATGCTCTACTATCATACTGAGTTTGGGAACTTACAGAGGGAAAATGGTGAGTTGTTGTTTGATTTCAATAAGAGATTTAACTGCATGTACAGCAGGATACCAGCTGAAGTGAAACCCACCCCTACCTCTGCTAAGCTCACCTATGCCAATGCCTTCGATTCTTATTTCTGTTTACTATTGAGGGAGAGAAGATGTGCTTCTTTGGCTGATATGCAAGATGCAACCCTGGAAGTAGAATCAAACATCATGGCTGCAAAAAAGCTCGAAGGTAATGCTGATAGAAGAAGACAGAGGGGTGAGCCCTCATCATCCTCAGATCCTAAGATCGATAAAATGGCCAGGATGATAGAGTCATTAGCCTCTGAAGTTTCCAAATTAAAGGTTGAGCAGCATTCAGGGAAAGGATGGGCTCCTAATACCTTTGCTCTTCCAAATCCAAATCCATATAGAAGAGCAAATGAGCAGTTGTAGATTTTGCAAAGAAACAAAGATGCCAATGAAGACCAAAGGGTGAAGACCCTTTTTCAGAATATAGTCATGGAAGAAGAGTAGTTTGAAGAAGATGATGAGATCCATGGTATGGAAGACAAGGGCAGTGCCCCTTTTTTAACCAAAGCTGCCTATGAGAAGTCATTATTCAAAGGCCAGATCAACCAAGAGTGGGACAGAGGAGTTGTTCTGCAAACTGAAGATCAACAGAGATATAATCCGAGGTCTTTGATGGATAATGTCCAAGTAGCTCTTGCTCATAAATTTTTTGTCCCTGCAGAACAACAAGCTAATAAGTAGAAGCAACCAACAACAGATCCCATCATCCTAAAAGTTCCAACCATAGAGGTAAGAGGCCTTGGCAGGTCCCCTTCTTCTTTCAGTTTTCAATCATAAAGTCAGAAGCCAAGAATACCCATGCCTCTGATTGAACCAGTGAAGAATGAATCCCTCAAGAAATCTATCCTTGAATATCTTGCGCCTAAAACCATCCAAGCTTCCACTGACTATGTGAATTTGCAAAATGACCAACCAGTTGTTATTCTCAGCCCAGTGATCAAGAAAGGTGAAGTCATCTCCCCATCATCTTATGTTCCTCTGTCTGTTCAAGATAAAATCCCTCACAATTGCCCCCTAGGCACTGGAGCCAGCCATAATTCAATGCCAAAGGCTGACCTGGATACTGAAGCTTGCCCAGTTGGCCTCCACATAGCATGAAAAGGCAGTTTTCCAGATCACAGAGGAAGAAGGCCCACAAATTTGGGACACCTTCTTTGATGGGGCTTGTTCTAAGAAAGCTACAGGAGCAGGTGAAGTCTTTGTGTCCCCCACACAAGAATACATTGATTCACCATTTATATTAATTGTTTAGGCCACAAATGACACAGTCGGGTACATAGCAACCCTTATTATTTAGCAGGTGTACAAAAGCTTCCATGAAAAACATCTAAGCATGAGAACATACAGAGAGGGGGTGAAATATAAACCATCTCTACCTGATAAGGTCAAATGCCCTAAACTTTTTGAGGTAGGTGATCAAATCAACAGGCTTTTTCAAGTCTTTGATGAATTGGCTGACATGCACACTGACCAAGAGAAAGAAACCTTTCATAGAAAGGTAAAAAGGGTCAATTTTCAGTATGGTGACTGTTTTCTCTAATGTGATGCACTGAAGAAAAGGCAGGGAGATCCTGGTAAATAAAATGCTCTATGGACATGATCATTCGTCATCGCTCAGGTCCAGGGGAACAATACTTTCATGCTACAGAGTTTGGAAGGAGAAATAGTTTTTGATGGCCCAGTCAATGGGTGGTTTTTGAAGATTTATGTTGTTTAAGGCCTTTAGGCCTCAACATTGTAAATATGTTCTTTTTACAAGTTTTAGTGTAGGCTTAATTAGACTCCATGCCCAATGGAACACTAGGAAATGTTGTTGGTCTTGTTTTTGTATGAAACGCAGTGGTCTACAGTTCTTGAAACCTCACAGGGAGGATTTCATCCCCAGAAGGAGCCAGTGTTAGCTCTGCTATGCAGCGCTGACTTTCTAAGGTCAGAAAGGATCGTGGTCTATTTGGGTATGTTCAAAGGGAGGCTGACATTGGTCACTTCTTCCTTTCTTCCTTCATCTCGCTCACCTTAAAACCCTCCTCATTTCCTGAATAAGCCTTTCGAAACTCGACAAAGACCCTTTTGGCCTCAGCCTCAAGTGCAAAACCCCAAAGCCCTCATAAAACCCTACCATATGCCCTCACGTGCTCATAGAACCTCTCATCGCTTTCCTGCCGTTGATCTTCCCCGCTGATCCAATGGCTCCCATTGCACCTGATAAAGGTGACCCGCTCTACCACTCCCCACCGTCAGATCATCTCTGCTAAGATCTGACGGTCTTCGCTCTCATCGCGCCAGCAACTTAATCGAACGTTAGCACGCGATGAGAGTGGTTTTTCTCTCTCATCCACTGCTACATGTCGATTGCTAAATGGAATCGCGCGACCCCGGGCTTTTACCACTTTACGCCCAAAAGCGGTGCGATGAATACCATTACTGCTTGACCAATCCGCCCTGCCCATTAAACGTCCATGCAGCTTCGTAGACCGATGACCATCCGATCTGTCCGCTGAAGATCCAACGACCCTAACTCACCCCACTCTCACCTCGGCCCATAGCCTTCGTCGAGCCACCTCCGCCGTCCATTTCCTTGATCCTATGGCCATTCTTCCCGTTCACCCAAATCATTCACCTACCCATGCAGTCCACGTCCTCGACCATTCTATTTGCCCGAAGAAGGAGGTGGCTGCCTTGCCAGAATCAGTCACAGTCAGACTCCCAACCACCATATTTAATAGAAAGCATGGCCGAAAGGAGAAAAGGACAAGCACGACTCTGTAAATGAATTTATCAGTTATGGAATCCACAGGTATGACCACTCCAACAGCCTAAAAGGATAGCGCAGCAACTGAATAGATTAGATTCACCCACTGAAGCAAGAAAACACGTTCAGAGACTCCATCAGGTAGTTAAATGCGGTTAGTGGTCAATTATGACCCCTCCATACCTAAATGGCCAAGTGCCATAGCATTGTAAACTTATAAATATCCAGAAGCAAGATGTAATCAGTGTTGGCATTTGATGTAAGGTTCAACTTCTGGAGACTGTAGATATTTTGTCACTTGCAGCGTCTCATCTTCATTTTTAGCTAATACAAGCTTCTTTTGTTGTTAACTGCTCACTTTCCATTTTCCTCTGTTCCAAGCTTGTACCTGATATGTTGTGTTCTTGATCTCTTGATGTTTAGCACTAGATAACTGTCATCTTATCTCTGTGTTAGAATCTTGTATGCATCATTGAATAGGTTGCCCAGGTTTCTTTCTATCTAATGCAGGAGAGTTGTCATCCTGTCTTTGCATTAGTAGATTAGATTTATAGGTTTCTTTACTAGTTGCAGCCGGCCATCACATGGTCTTGTGCATCTACTGGTGTGGTTAGTATTCTCCATATTCACCTAATATCTAAACTGTGAGCATTGGTAGTCTAAAGCCTTGTAGTCTAAGGGTGTTCACGCATGTCTGGAGTGAAACAAAGTAAAAGTGGTTATCTGGCTTGAACCAAACCATCATTCCTTCCATTAAACCTGCAACAATATTTGAATTTATATGTTACCAGGCATCTCCGAGCTACAACCTAGGAGAGTTTCTTGGAACCCTAACAAGAACAACAATAGGAAAGGGTAGAGGTGTGAGAAAGGAGAGGATCAAAAGGATTGAGGAAGCCAAATATGGCTTCAGTGCCATGTAATGTAAATTTGGCCATAAGGGCCCATTGTAAATATGTTTTTTTCTTTTAATTAATATGAGGAAGGAAGCACTCTGTTCATGTGTCCTTAGTGGATCTGTGTGATGAGCACCAGTATTGCAGCAAGGATGCTGTAACTCCTGGGCTACCATATTTATTTATCAACCTGGGGTTCATACAAACTTGGAGGTGACAATGTTGTATGCACAAGTAAAAGTGATGGTTCTGCCTATTGTCATTGTTTAGTTGGTGAGAGACCACTGGGATTCCAAGCCAGACTTCTATAGAGTCAGAAGAAGCTTGATTCTTTGATGGAAGAAAGGAAAATCTACTCTAAGAGATTTACTCTACTGCAGTAATAAAAAAAAACAACATGTAATGCTAAACCACACAGTACCCTAATTAACCATTTAAGAAGCTATGATAAGAAAAATTGCTAAATCAACACTAAAAAAATGCTACTACCTAAGTTGCAGAAGTAAAAAGCATCAAACAATACTAATATGCAAGCAAAGAAACTAAACTAAATCTGTTTTCACTTTTTTTGGTTTTTTAAGGCAAAATCAAGTATGCAAACTAATTGTTCTGGTGGATGTGACAGGTGGATGGAAGGTGTTTGAGGATGGCTAGAAGGTTTATGAAGTGGTTGGATGTGGAGGGGTCCTAGGAGGCTAGATTCACTCAATGTATCTAGGGGAATTTCAATGAAAAATGATGAAAAACTAGTGAGGGTGATGGTGAAACAAGGGATGGATAAGGTGGATGAGGTGGAAGGTGGCTGTTGGTGATGAAGTCTTGGTCCCCTCCTGAAGTACCCGCTCTGCATAAAACATGCGTGTCTTCCAAAAAGAACTATGCAACACGATACATTTTTCATAAACTAGAACATGAATCAACTGCCTATATTATGCATGAAGAAAGTTGTTGAAGGGAATGAAAGCATGAGTGAGATCTTATTGCAGAAATGGAGATGGAAAAGGATGAAAACGAAATGTGCCTTGCAACATTAACCAACTACTGAATCAAAGACAACAAACTCCAAAGCTCATACAAGAACTAGAAATCTGTGTTTTTGGGGCTGCTGAAGGGTCCCTTCCTCAAGTCATGGTCCCAGAGGGAGGAAGTAAGGCCGAGACACATGTTGACAACCTTGTGGTGATCCTTTTTCCTTGCCAACCTGCTACTTGAAAGGAGGCACAAATGGAAGCAAACTATCACACAACCAGTCTGATCTACACTACTTGTAATGGAAATGCATCTACTAAGAAAACTAACAACTAAGTTATGTATCTACACTAAGCATACATGTACAATAAAGAGGAGCCTTGGTTGCTAGGGTTGGGCCCTAACCCAAGAGCTTCAACCCTACGAGTTAACTCAATGATGGCTAAAAAAAAAACTCATTCTTATTACCAAAACAATAGATTACATCAAAAGAACTGTCACAAGTCTTGTAGCTCGAAAAATAGAGTAGAGTTTTACAATAAAAAATTTGAATCCTACTGAGGTCCTAGGCCTCTCTACTTATGCATCCAAAGTCTCCAATGACTTCCTTAAAATTAGGGAGGCTCTGCTCCCAAACTCGAGACAAACTGGTGCTTTGTCTTTCACTTGCTCGGCTACCTTCTAGGCTCGGCTCCCAAACTTGAGATAAACTGGTGCATTGTCTTTCACTTGTTGGCATGTGTCTGAAAAATGACCATGTTATAGCGGTTTTGGGGTTTTGGAGGGCATCTTCAATGCATATCCTAATCAAACCATGGTGAGCCATTTGTTGGGAATTCCCCTCCTTCACTTTGATGCTTGAGTCTATGAGTGATTGAAGCAAGAAATATGGTATGCTGAGCCTCTAGTGAGGGGGTGTTTCTACTCCAAATCTTAATTCTTCAAGGATCTTGAAATGATAGCTATAGAAAACACTATATCTACCCTCACATGAGATTTTTTTGATTAGTTGGTAGCCTACCTCAATCCATGGATATGGCAGACTTTCCCTCCTTACTCCATTTTTGTCCTTAGTGGGTTCCTCACCTTCTAAAAAGAATTTTCTTTTCGAAGCCTGGCTACCTGCTTTGTCTTCTTTTCTCCATGGGACTCCTAGGGGAAGTGTGGTGACCCTGCTGATGAGATCAGGGGTGAGATCTATAGTGAGGCCCCTTATTACAATAGTGGCATGTATTCTGGTGTGTGGAGTGAGGGAGAGAGCAAATTCTTGAGCCACCTCATCATCATACCCTCTGAATTTTTCGAAAAACCCCATCCAATTATGTCTTGTGAAGATTTCAAGCACTTGGGGGTGTTGTTGGATTCTCACAGTGTTTGTGGGCTCTCTCCTATTAAACCCTCCTATAATATTGTTGGTGAAGCTTGAGGAGAAAATGAGAGGGTTGAAACAAATTTTTCAAATGCAGCAGCAAAACAGAGATGACTGTGTATTTAATTCCCTTTACAAAGTTGCTAAATTCACTCAAATTTAGAGTATCCTTGGTTAATTTACTTGCAAAGGGGAATGTCATTTTAGAGCCTACCTCTTTAGACTGGTTGCAGTGGCCAACTCTCATGATATCCCTTTTGAACTCTTCTCTGCCAATCCTGTAGACAGTCTCTGTGTATCCTGTAGACTGTATCCTGTAGGAATTCCTGTGCATGCTCCTGTAGGAATTCTTGTGCAGTGAACAATGGATCTTTGCTTCTGTTGGGTGGCCTGGGTTATGAGAGCGACTTGAGTGAGGGAGTTTCAAGGAGGTGAAATGCATGAATGCATGGGAATGATGTTTGATTTCCCCTTATGGTGATTCGGGGTAAGGTGGTGTGTTGGCAACAAAGGTATGTTGCCATTTTTGGACCGTTGGTCCCCACTACCACCTCATCATTTCCCACTCCTCGTAATCAACTCCCACCTCGTAGATCTGTAGTTTAACCACTTTTTGTCCTACTCCTTCTCTGTCTTTGAGTTGACTGCAGCCACGTGTGAGAGGACACCCGGTTGTGCATGTGCTAATTGAATGAAGGTGGCCAAGTTAACTGGCCACCTTTTCACTTATAAACCAACTATCTTGTAACCCTTACAATTTTTGACTACATGATTCATATGAGAGAGTGAGCAGGATATTTGCCTGTGGTTTCAATGCTATGCTAGAGTTTGTTGAAGACCAGAGGTGCTGCTGTGTATATTTCCTGCATGCCATTCTTCTTCCTCCTCTTGTTGTCTGCTAATGGTTTCTCTGTTTTTGTAGGTATCTGTGGTTGAAGATCTGATGCTGCTGCTTTGGAGATCCTGGATCAACCTGGTGAAGACTTGTTGCTAGTGTGATTGGCATTCTGTGGGATAGGCTGCTATAGGATTTCCTACAAGATGTCCTGTAGCTGCTTCTCCCTCAAAATTCTTTTATCATTTTTCTTGCTAGGGCTGTGAGGATGGTGACATGGATGGAAAGAAGGAGTGGGAGTGTGGAGAGTAAAGGATACTCAGGTGATGCTCTTTACTCCTCTCTGTTTCCTTTTTTCTTTGAAGACTGAAAAAATTGTTGAAACTGATCTTTTGTTTTTGAATGATGAGTGTAGGGATGATGATGGTGGATGAGGTGAGGTGCTAGATCATGGAGAGGGTGGATTTTAGGGACCTAACAAGTCCATCATTTTCCTTCGGATTGCTTCCTGTAGGATTTATGGGTCACTGTAATTCCTACAGGATCATCCTGTAGGTTTTCAGGGGATTGTTAGCGTGAGGTGTAGTGCTGACTTTTTTAAGGTCAAAGGGAAAATTCGATATGCTTTGTTGTTCGTAAAAGGGGTCCCACATGGGCCATTTCCTACTCCTTACCTTAATCCGCTCCCACTTTACCCTTTCTCTTTCCTAACTTAACCTTCGCGCCCCAACAAATTTCTTTTTGGCCTTAACCCCAAGTGCAATAGCCAAAATCCCCATAAAACCTCACCCATATGCCTTACGCGCCTATAACACATTTCCCGAAGACATCTATTACCTTCACCACATCTTAGCCATTGATCTTTCCCCGCCAATCCAATGGTACACATCCCATCTGCTACACCAACTTGTTCGACACTCCTCTGCCGTTAGATCATCCCCACCAAATCTAACGACTATTGTCCATATCGCGCGGACAATAAGCGCAAAGAGTACTCGCCCAATGAGGGCGGTTTTTCTTTTTCCCGCCAGTATGTGTCATCCCATGAATGGCATCGGGCGAGTTCTGACACTTACCGCTTACCGCCTGATGCCCACGCGATAAAAACCATTACCACTCAAATCAAACCACCCCGCACGTTACTGTCCACGCATCTCCGCCGCCCGATAACCGTCTGATCCGCCTGCCTGAAGATCCAATGGCCCGGACATATTCCGCTCACATTATGACCACTAGCCTCCACAAACGATCTCCACCACACAACTCCCTTGATCTGACGGCCACCATTCGTGATCACTCACCACCGTTCATCTGCCCATGCACTCCATACCCCATGTCCTATCTGCTACGCGAAGAAGAAGATGTCCGACACTGTCAGTCTAGTGACAGTTTGACCATGAAACCGAATTAAAATAAGAGCATGGCCAGGGGAGAAAAGGACACAACATGACTCAGCAACCAAATTAAATAGTCATGGAACTCCATTGCCATGATCAATCCGACTTCCTGGAGGATAGCACAATACCAGAACTGATCAGGTTTTCGTAGTGGAGAAAGCAACTACGTTCAAAGACGCTATCAGACAGTTAATGGTAGTTGGTGGTCAATTAAGACCCTCCATCCCTAAATGGCTAAGAGCCATTGTAATGATAGATTATAAATAGCCAGAAGAAATATGTAATCAGGGTTGGCAATTGTGTTTCAGTTCAACTTCTGGAGACTGTAGATATTCTGTACCTTGCAGCATCTCATCTTCATTTTCAGCAATGCAAGCTTCTTTTGCTGTTAATTGCTCAATGCCCATTTTTCCTCTGTTCTAAGCTTGTGCCTGAAGTTTTGTATTCATGATTTCTTCAACATCTAATAATAAATAATTGTCATCTTATCTTTGGATTAGAAAATTGAATGTATCAGTGAATAGGTCACCAGGTTTCTTCTGTATCTAATGCAAGATAACTATCATCTTATCTCTGCATTGATAGATTTGATTTGCAAGTTTATTTACTAGTTGTAGTTGGCCATCATACATTCTGTATGCATCTATTGGTGTGGTTAGTATTCTTTTTCTATTCACCTAATTCCAAAATTTTTGAGCATTGATGGTCTAAAGCCTTGTAGTCTGAGGGTGTTCATGCATGTTTGGAGTGAAAACAAAGTAGAAGTGGTTATCTGGCTTGAACCAAACCATCACCCATCCCAATAAGTTCCTAGAACCATATTGAAGATTATATGTTACTAGGCATCTCCGAGCTACAACCTAGGAGAGTTTCCTGGAGCCCTAACAGGGATCCTGTAGGAATATAGGGGATCCTGTAGAAAACACAGTCTTTGTATAAATCAAAGAATGGAGTGGAAAAATGAAAAAAATGAAGGAGGGGTGCATGGTAAGTAGTGAAGAAAATGAATATGTGAGTGGCAGGGATCTCCTTGGGATCCTCTTTTGCTCCTTGACTGACCTTCTTGCCCATCTGCAAATGGAAATTTCATGATATATATATATATCTATATATATATATATATATATATATATATATATATATATATATATATTTTTTTTTTTTTGAAAAACAACTAGGCTGCCTCAAAGAGGTTTTCACCCTAGCTGTTTGCCCTAGGCGCCTCAAGAAAGGTTTTAACCCAAGGATCTTCTTATTCTCTTTTTCTTTTTGTTCTTTTCTCTCTTTTTTTTTTTCATCACTAGGCCACCTCAAGAGGTTTCCAACCCAAGGATGGGACTGAGGTGCCTCATGGAGGTTTTCACATGAGTCCTTATTCTTTTTTCTTTTTTCTCAGTGATTTGATGAGGGAGGAGCTGGAACTTGCTCCACCATCATCATTGTTTTATTGATATCATCAATGAACTCTTGTTTTGATAAAGGTCTCTTTTACATTTTTCATCGGTGTCCATTAACAAGCAAAGGAATGGCTTCTTCATCTATGGTTCTAATTTGCACTGAACCATTATCATGGCATCTCTCCACAACATAAGGTCTGAATCATCTTGTCCTTAACTTTCCCTTGAAGTCTTTATACCTAGAATCATATAGAAATGCCCAATCGCCTTCCTAAAATTGCTTCTCCTTGATATTTTTATCATGCTAGATCTTCCTCTGAAGTTGAACTACCTCTGTATGTAGGAGGGACTGCATTCTGAATTCATCCTATCCATTCAATTGGAACAATCTCTCTTTTTGTGCACTACTGAGATCCAAATCTAGTTGGGCTATATTCAAATTCAATGGAAAACAAGGCCTTCTTCCCATAGACCAACTCATAGGGTGTGAATCTAGTGGTGGTCTTCCATGTGGTATTATAGGCCCAGGTGGCCTCAACTAGTCTTTCTGCCCAATCCTTCCTACTGCTGCTCACCACCTTGGTTAAGATGCCCTCCAGTGCTCTGTTGGTCACCTCCACTTGCCCATTAGCTTGTGGATGATAGGGAGTGGAGGTCCTATGCTTGATCTTGTGATGGTTGAGCAAGTCTTCAATCATGTTAGAGGTAAACTGGCTGCTTTGGTCTGTGATCAGCTCTCTAGGGTACCCAAATTTGTAGAATACATTCTCCCTTAGGAACTCAACCACCTTCTCTTCTATTGCTGCCTTAATTGCCTTGGTTTCAGCCCACTTAGTCAAATAATCAGTGCACACAATAATGCACTGTTTTTGCTTTGAAGGAGGGTTAATAGGCCCAATAAAGTCAATGCCCCACTAGTCAAATAGCTCGAAAGTCACTTGAGGCTATAGGGGCATTTCATCTCTTGGAGTAGGCTTTCCCATCCTCTAGCACCGATCACACTGACTAGTGTACTTTTTCACATCCTGATGAAGAGTGGGCCAATAATAGCCTGCTTGTAACACTTTGAATGTTGTCCTCTTTTCTGCGAAGTGAACTCCACAAGGCCCATCATGAAAAGTTAGAAGGATGTCAAAGACTTCCTCTTCCCTAACACACATTCTCAAGATTTGATCTGGGCCAAGTTTGAAAAGATTGCCCCGAATCCAAGTGAAGGGGGCGCTTTTTCTGACTATCTTTCTCTTTTCCTTGGTGTACAAGTTTGGTGGGAAATGTGCTGATACCAAATAGTTTGTTATATCAACAAACGATGGAGAGAGAACTGAAATAGCAAACAAGTTCTCATCCGGTAACTGCTCATCCACCATTCCTTCTTCACCTGCAGGCAAATTTACCCTAGATAAAAAGTCTGCAACCACAGTTTCCTTACCAAGCTTATCAACAATGGTTAGATCAAACTGCTGTAATAAAAGTAACCATCTTATAATTCGAGCATTCACATCTGGTTTGTTCATTAGATATTTGATTGTAGCATGGTCAGTTTGCACAAATGTTTAATAGCCTGTAATGTAATGCCTGAATTTTTTTAACGAATGCACAACAGCCGGGAGTTCCTTTTCAGTCACTGTATAATTTAGTTTAGCCTTTGATAATTTCTTACTGATAAAATAGATAGCATAAGGCAATTTTTCATCTATTTGACCTAGGGCTGCTCCTATGGCTTTGTGTGAGGCATCATCATGAATATGAAAGGGGAGGGCCTAGTTTGGGCCTCAGAGAATAGGTGCAGTGGTTAACTTATCCTTTAGGATGTCTAAGGCCTCTTGACATATTTTTGACCAGATAAACTCAGAATCTTTGGCCAAAAAACCAAATAAAGGAGAGACAAACTTGCTGAAGTCTTTTATGAACCTTTGGTAGTATCTAGCTAACCCTAGGAAACTTCTGAAATCTCTCTGCTTTTGAGGAGGTGGGACCCTTTGGATGATGGTTATTTTGTTTGGGTCTACCTGCAGTCCTTGCTGAGATATTGAATGACTTAGCACGGTCCCTGCAGTCATTAAGAATTCACATTTTTCAAGACTTAGAGATAGGTTCATTTCAATTCACTTGTACAGTACTTTGCCTAGGTTAGACATGGATTCTTGAAAATCATAGCCATAGGGTGTAAAATCATCCATATAAATCTCCACTGCATCATGGACTAATTCAGCGAAAATACTCAAGAATGCTCTCTGGAATGTGGTAGGAGCATTGCATAGGCCAAAAGGAAGGACCCTATAGGCAAAAGTACCCCAAGGACAGGTGAATGTGGTCTTATCTTGGTCTTCTGGGTAGATCTGGATTTGGTTGTACCCATTGAATCCATCTATAGGAAAGAGAAAATCCTTTTCCCTACCAGGCCGTCTAGCACTTGGTCAATGAAGGGTAGAGGAAAATGATCCTTCTTTGTGGCTTTTTTCAACTCCCTGTAATCGACATAAATCCTCCACTTACTATTTTTCTTGGGAACTAACACCAAAGGGGAGACCCACTCATTGTCGGAGATAGGGTAAATGAATCCTGCATCTAGCAATTTTTGCAGTTCTTCTTTGACTATATCTTTAAGAGCTAGATTCAGCCTCCTTTGTGGTTGCCGAACCGACTTGCAACCTTCTTTGATGTATATGTGGCGAGTACACACTGACGGGTGTACTCCATTTCCTTGTAACTCCAAGCGAAGGCTTCTAGATTTGCCTTTAACATGTTGCATAGCTTCTCCTCTTCGAGAGCAGAAAGAGATGGATTGGTTTTCAAGGTTTTCTCTAGGCCGAATTCTATGGTTTTGAAATGGAGTGGGATGGAATCGGCCAAGCATAAGTCAATCGGATGATTGTTCTGGGTTTCCTTTACTGCTTCTTCTAAAGGTAATGAACTGGGAGTTGGACTTTGGAGCAGGTGTTCAATTAAGTGATCCTCATCTTGCTGTCATCCTCCCATGGTTGCTTCCAAAGCATAAATTTCAGTGGAATAAAATTCATCTTCTTCCTCCTCCTCCAACCATAAAGGTAAATCATGCTCTAGAGAAGGTTGAGCGGGAGGGTATAGGGCTAACTGCTTGGACATATGCCCATTCTTGATGGTCATATTCCCAGCTCTGCAACTAATGTAAGCATTGACAGTGGCCAACCATGGCCTCCTAATGATGAGAGGATAACCAGTAAGCTTAGCCTTAGGCTGGAGAACTAGGAAATATGCAAGGTACTCCTAGGAGTCAATGGAGACCATCACATCCTCCACAATTCCCTCAGGGGTTACTGTGGAATGGTCTGCAAGTTGCAAAACTGTTGTGGTCTTCCTCACTGACCCTTGGAGGTTGAGCTTAAGCATGGTGTCCTTGGTCATCACATTAATGGCAGCCCCAAGATCGATCAGAGTGTGTGGGACAAGGGTTCCATTGATGTGCACATCTATTACAAGGCTTCGAGGGTCCAAATATTTTGGACATATTACTTGCCCCAGCATTAAGTCGGACAACTGCCCAATGACATTAATGGTAGGGGCATCCCTTTTTCGTGTCCTTGGATGCTTGAAGCATTTCTCCTCAATCAACTTATTGTAAATGGGAACATATTTTATTGCCTGGAGAAGGGGGATCTTTACACATAGATTTTTCAATTCTCCCAGAAGTTCAGTATCTACTGGGGTAGGCTGGAGTGGTTGGGCTAATCTATCAGGAAAGGGTGGATTTACTATAACGTTGCTTTCCTCTCTTTCTTCCTCAACCTCCCTAGGTGGAGGGGGAGGTTGGTTATCTAGTAGAATTCTCCCAGATCTCAGGTTAATCTCTTGGATTTCCACAACATAAGCTGGATATGATGTCTCCCCACTGTATACTTGCTGAGTCTGCCTATTGTTTGGGTTTGGATTTGGATGGGAAGGTATCTGGGGTTTCTTAGGTGGAGCAAAGTGTAGGAGCTTTGGTTGGGCAAGTGGTGGAGGCAATAGAGCTGGAGCATTGTTGTGTTGGGGCCTCCACCCCTGGAGTGGTGTATTCCACTGAGGTTGTGGCAGAGCATAAGGTTGAAATGACTGGATGACTAGCTAGGAATGATAATGAGATGCATAGGACCATGGAGGGGGTGTAGACTAGGAAGGATGAGTAGGGGGTCTCCAAGAAGGTATAGCTGTGGTTTGGTTGGGGTTGCAATATGTATGGGATGACCCTTGCATGCCCTGCTGGTATGGTGTAGGTCTAGGATGTCTCCTTTGGTTAATGTAGCAAAGCTGCTCAGTGACCCCTTCAGCTCCTTGATAAACATCTTTGAGTCCGGGTAAAGATGGGCACTTGTCTATGGAGTGGTTTTCCTCACAGACCGAGAAAATTTCAATAGATTTCAACAAACATTCATTCCTAGGATGTCTCTTGGTGCATCTAGGAAAGAAGATGACCAAGGCTCTCTCTGCTTCCTCCTGCTTCCTTTTAATGTTCATGGTGTCCAGTTGTAAGGCAAGGGTTTGCAGCATCTCACTTTTGAAATCTTCAAGCATGTTTCCAATTTCACCCTTGATGGATGAGTTGGAAGATGATGTACTGGCCATAGGTTGACTACCCCTACCCTTTTTCTTGGCTGCCCTAGAATGGTTTTTGAAGACAGTCTTGATATCCTCATAGGGTAATTGGTAGATATATCCTCCTGCTAACAAATGTAAGGTATCCAGAAGATCTTCTCTTACTCCCCTAAGCAAGAACAACCTTAGTGACTTAGGGTCAAGTTTGCACTTGGCCCTTTTGTATCTGAGCTGGAATTTTTCTTCATAGTCTTTTAAGGATTCATCATGGCCTATGGTCATCCTGAAAATTTCTTCTTTAGTATCCTTTGACCGACAGTAGTCCCGATATTTGTTCTTAAAGGCCTGCTACATCTGAGCCAAAGTTGTGATGCTATCTCCAGGTAAACCCATGAACCAACACAATGCTGCATCCTTGAGGGTAGATGGAAATAGTTTTAACTTTTTCTCATCATCAGTATAGTCATAGGTTCAGCATATAACAGAAAAATCAAACAAGAAAGTGTCGGGGTCCTCTATGGTCAAGCCATGGAAATGAGGTAGGGAAGAGGGGGTTATATTTTTCATCTTAGTGTCCCCATTGGTTTCCCTAATGGGGAATGCACCCTCAACTCTCTCTCTATTCCCCCTTTAATTTCGGTTTTCATCCATTCGCTCAGTAGGAATGGGTTACTCTTCTTCTTCTTCCCCTGTAGGTTCTTCAAATATGTCAAGTTGCTCACCTAAGGGTTCCTCTAGTTCAAAGCCACCGAAGAAGAGAGAAGGTTGGCTGTTGGATGCAGTGGGGGTATTTGGCAAAAATTTTCCTAAGTTGTCCCTATTCCTACGAGGCATGAAAGGAAATATTTTTGGGTTGGTTTTGTATTCTTTTTTTAAAACTTGGAAAGTACTTGTAGAAATGAAATTGCTGATTGAATGAAAATAACTGACAGAATGAAAATGCTACTTGCTGAATTGAAATCCTACTTGCTGAATGGAAAGGAAAACAAATAATGAAAATTGGAAGAAAGGAAACAACTAGATTACTTTTGCAGAAAAATACTAATGGCAGAATATTGAAGACAAGAAATAGAAGAAAAGAAAGCAGTATTCACATTCTACTCAGACACCTCCTCGGCAACGACGCCAAAAAGTGATGAGCGCTAGTATTGCAGCAAGGATGCTGCAACTCCTGGGCTACCAGCTTTACTTATCAACTTGGGGTTCGTACAAACTTGGAGGTGACAGTACTGTATGCACAAGTAAAAGTGATGGTTCTGCCTGTTGTCACTATTTAGCTGGCGAGAGACCACTAGGGTTGCAACTTGCAAGCCAAAATTCTATAGAGTCAAAAGAAGCTTGATTCTTTTATGGAAGAAGGGAAAATCTACTCTAAGAGAGTTACTCTACTGCAATAATGAAAAGAAAACAACATGTAATGCTAAACCACACCATACCATATTTAACCATTTAAGAAGATATGCTAAGCAGAATTGCTAAATCAACACTAAACAAATGCTACTATCTAAGTTGCAGAAGTAAAAAGCATCAAACAATACTAATGTTCAAGCAAAGAAACTAAACTAAATCTATTTTCCCTTTTTTTAGGCAAAATCAAGTATGAAAACTAATTGTTCTGGTGGATGGAAGGTGTTTGAGGATGGCTAGAAGGTTTATGAAGTGGTTGGATGGTGTGGAGGGGTCCTAGGAGGATGTTTTTGACTTCCTAGAGGTTTCCCATCAATTCAGCCTCAAAACAGGCCGTTTTAGGAAAACCTATAGGATGTACTAGAAACCTACGGGATGATCCTGTAGGAATTATAGGAAACCTACAGGATACAATCAAGAGATAATTGTGAGGTGTTGAAGGTGTTGGGAAGCTTAGGAAAGGTGTGTGATGGGTGGAATAGAGTGTTAGAAGGTCTAGGAGCACTAAGGAGCCAATATCCAAGATAAGAGATGGCTAGATTCACTCAATGTATCTAGGGGAATTTCAATGAAAAATTATGAAAAACTAGTGAGGGTGATGGTGAAACAAGGGATGGCTAAGGTGGATGAGGTGGAAGGTGGTTATTGGTGATGAAGTCTTGGTCTCCTCCTGAAGTACTTGCTCTGCATAAAACATGTGTGTCTTCCAAAAAGAACTATGCAACAAGATACATTTTTCACGAACTAGAAAAGCATGAATCAACTGCCTATATTATGCATGAAGAAATTTGTTGAAGGGAATGAAAGCATGAGTGAGATCTTATTGCAAAAATGGAGATGGAAAAGGATGACAATGAAATCTTCCTTGCAACATTAACCAACTACGAAATCAAAGACAACAAATTCCAAAGGTCATACAAGAACTAGAATCTGTGTTTTTGGGGCTGCTGAAGGGTCCCTTCCTCAAGTCATGGTCCCAGAGGGAGGAAGCGAGGCCAAGACACCTGCTGACAACCTTGTGGTGATTTTTTTTCCTTACTAACCCACTACTTGAAAGAAGGCACAAATGGAAGCAAACTATCACACAACCAATCTGATCTACACTATTTGTAATGGAAATGCTTCTACTAAGCAAACTAACAACTAAGCTATGAATCTACACTAAGCATACATGTACAATAAAGAGGAGCCTTGGCTGTTAGGTTTGGGCCGTAACCCAAGAGTTTCAGCCCTCTGAGTTAACTCAGTGCTGGCTCAAAAGAAAACTCATTCTTATTACCAAAACAACCGATTACATCAAAAGAACTGTCACAAGTCTTGCAGCTTGAAAAATATAGTAGAGTTTTACAATCAAAAATCCAAATCCTACTGAGGTCCTAGGCCTCTCTACTTATACATATGAAGTCTCCAACGAATTCCTTAAAATTAGGGAGGCTCAGCTCCCAAACTCGAGACAAATTGGTGCTTTGTCTTTCACTTGCTCGGCTGCCTTCTAGTCCTCATGATTTGGCTGTTTTCACTTCGAGCTGATGGAGGAATATTCAAATGGAGGGGTAGTAAATGAGGAGGATTTACCTCCTATAATTCCTCTCCCTTGTCCCATTCGAGTTTTGACCTTGGTATTTGCCAAAATTCCTTGCTTTTATCTTTTAATCCTGCATTAAATGCACATTAGACCACAAAGCAAAATATCCAACTCTAACTCATCTCATAAACAAAATATAATCAAAATTATGCAATAAGTTACGAGAATAGTTGGTTTGACTAAGCTAGGAGGTGAATTAAGGCCCATATAATTACCCAATGATGAGGCTCATCACTGTGTGTGAGAGGGGGGCAATATTTTCTTTTAATAATCGGTCCTTCTACAATCTTTATGTCCAAAACACATGCACTATAACACATGTGCAATTTTAAAATATCAGTTCCAAAGTTGTTTGTGGATTGGGCCAAGAGGAGCATTTAATATAAATAATATATATATGAGAGAGATTTTCGAAGGGTCGCGTGAGAAGGCATGACATAGGCCTATAAGAGGTCGTAAGTCCAAATACGTATAGAGAGACAAAGTTGCAAAACTTAACCAAATGTTGGTTATTTCCCAATTTCCTTTAATTGACAATGCCAGTCTTGAAGTTCCATTAAAAGACAGGGTCGAGAGACAAAATTGATAATACCGGGCTGGAGGTACCACCTCGGAAAGATGGGAGGGATGTTTAATGAATTAGGTAAGAGTTCGAAGCCTTAGTGGATCCTGCCCAAAGGCTCTATTCTGGTGGGATTTCGTGAATGCATTTTTCACAATGTTAGGTTACAGTGAGTGGGCCAAAGATTAAGTGGAGGACTTAAGTAGGACCCACTCAAAGGTCTCTACATGACGGTGTTTACAGATACATTTTTCGTAGATCCAGTCTATTGTGAGTGGGAAAACATGGAGTGTGGAGAAGGACATCAATAAAGAAAAGATAAGTTGAGTTGGGCTCGCACATCCATTCATGCCATCTTGGAATAGAAGTTCCCAAGGAAACTAAGAGAAACCTAAATAAAGGTCCGGAATGACGTAGATCCGTGTTCGTGTTGAAAAGTGGAGAATGAGTGCCAATAGGAAACATGGAAATGGGGCCATCTGATGTCTGAGATGTCCTAGGGGATATCGACAGTGCATGAATTATAAAAGGGTCAGGATCCAGGTTATATAGGAAGGTCGTATGAAGAACCTTCCTTATGTAGTGTCATCGAAAAGAGCTTAGCTCCGACGGTTATTAGATAAAGAAAAGGGAAAAGAAGACGTGTTGTATTAAAAAGGTCGATATTCATATAAAGGGTTTGTGTTGATAGTTTAAATGTGGAAACCTTTTGAATCCTCCCACTAACTAATTAAAGCATCCCAAGGTATTTTTGTAAAGGGATTTATGTCTCATAAGGTGATTGTGAACTAGGTTGAAGGAAGCGCCTTTTGGAGAAAGTATGGACACTATGGGATTTTAAAGCAGGCTCAAAATTCAACTTGCATCAAGTGGCATCAGAGTTGGAAAGATATGAAAATCTCAAATTACAGAGGTCAAAAGAAGGAGATGCAAGAGAAAAAAGAATCCACACAAGAAAAAAACAAGAAGCTTTAGAAGAAGGATCAAACCTGGAAGAGTTTGAATGAGATTGCAAGTTTGCTAAATTGCAGATTTATAGAGGTTTGGTAAGAAGAAATCATTTTGAATTTTAAATAGAAATTCAATTTCTTTTAAATGAAATAAAGATGAGTTAATTGCAGTAGAATGAAGTTTGAATGTTATATTACCAAGGGTTGAAGTGTAGAAAATGTTCCTGTGAAGAAATTTGATAATTTCAAAAGCAATTGGAGGGAGAAATGATAGGTAAAGTGACAAGTAGCCATGAAAGAAACATAGTGGTAGAGGTGGCAACAAACAAATTGTAACAAAAGGAGAGAAGGGAGAAAAAAGAGCTCTCAAAAGAAGGTTGTGACAACAAGATTGTAGCAAGGGTGCTTTAAAGAAACTTGAACTAGAAAGGATAGTGAGAAGAATTGCAACAACCTAGAGCAAGGAGTGCTCATTGGTTCTAGAAGAGAGGACCACGAAGGTGCCAAAAAAATAAGCTTAGAGGAGAAGAAGCTTGGTGAGGTATCGTGCGGAAAGAAGAGGAGAATATTTCTATTGCAGAGGTTGGTTGCAACTCACAATGGGCATGGAGAATCTCACAAAGGAAATGTTGAAGAAGATAATGGCAGACAATCGAAGAGGATGTCTAGAAGGAAGCCACAACAACAGGAAAAAGGATACCACAAGAAAGGTTACAAAGTAGAAGATGAGTGATGAATAAAGAGAGAAAGAGTTGGCTGAGATGAAAGTAGAACTCAATGAACTAAAGCAACAACTACAAGAAAAACTAAAACAATGGAAGAAAGGATTATTAACAAGATTGAAGAAATGTATTTATGTGGGAAGAAGAGTAAAGTGGTCGATCAAAGAGTTTAATGATAATAATATAATGCAATGAGTAGAGGAAGAGAAAACACACATAGTAGTTGAGTGTGAAGTCAAAGAATCCATTTGTAAACCTGAAAAAGGATCGATACTTGGAGAGGAAGATGATGATGAAGAGATTCTAGAAGCATCTTTTGAGATTGGACTGTCTCATGATTTTGGTTTTAATTATTTTTGTAAGTGTATATTTGCAGGTGAAACAAAAAAAATGGTAGGAGTGCCAGAAAGACAAAGACATAATCGTTTGAGACAACATATGTTAAGTAAGCTTGAGGATGAGTAGTGTCAGAGAATTTCCACAAGAAGGAAAAGCCATGAAAAGGTTCATGATGAAGCTATTCACTGGTGACGTAAAACTTAGAGGTATAATTGTTGAGAAGTGTATCAAGAAAGTCTCAATTTGACTTTTCCTTGGTCAAATTAAGAAAATTCAAATTTCCACATCTGCAGACAACTTGGAGGTCGTTAACATGCATGACATGGCTCTTGTTACTCATTTAGCTTAGTAAATTCAAATTAGAGGGCTTTGGGTTCAGTTAAGCATGTGTGATTACTAATTTGTAGCAATCAAGGCCAGTTATTTCCAGCTATATCCAGTTAAACTAGTTCTAAATGTTGATAGATCTAGTGGAAGGTCAGTCGTGCAAAAGGAAAACATTGTAACTGAGTGATCATCCAGTTAACTGATCAATCATCTCAAATATCTAGTGCATTCAAGGAATTCAAGTTCCTTAGTTGTGGTGGAGATTCCAAGGCAGTGTAACAAGTAGTTGTAAACTAGTTTGAGTGTACAGATGTTGCATGAAGTTAGGTGTTCAATCCTTTGGAATCACACAATAAATTGGAGGAAAATTCCTGAAAAATAGGGGCTCATTATTTAGGAATTGCACAAGGAAATAGGGGCTCAACCAGAGGCATAAATTAACTAACACTGGGTCAGAGCTTCTCAATGAGAAGAGAGATAGGTTATTCACCTGTATGTTGTGCTTAGAGCAGGAAATCAATTGTAATACATTCTCTATTCATCTGATTAATGTAAAGAGTCTTGAGGGGTTTTTCCCAGTTGGGTTCCCCTAGAAAAATATTGTTCATGTGTGGTTTTTCTTATTGCATGTTTGCGAATGTTGTTCTAAATTGTGAGTTGAATTTTGCAGAGCAGTAGAGTAGAATTGTGTCTCTTGATTTTAGATTAAACTTCTTGAGAAATTGAAATTTTATCACCATATTTATACATGGTATCAGAGTAGTATTCACATAAAAACAAGAATTTTGAAGTTGTTTCTCAGGAGGTTCGAATTTTCAGCTTAAGTGTAGCAGGATCTCTTCAGAGTTGGGAAAATGAACTTCAACGGACTTAGATTAGAGTATGCCTTGGAATACATATCGAATTTCATTACATGGAAGGATCACATGGAGACGATGCTTGATGATAATAGATTGATGGAATATGTTAAGATAGACATTCCAAAACCAAGATCAGTTGATGCCCAAAACCTAGCCCAATAGAAGAAAGATGTAGCCAAGGCGAGGAGAATTATCTTGGATGGAGTGTGAGATAACATTGTCTCAAATATCCATGGGAAAGAAACTTTTTTCACAATGTGGAAGGCACTGACAAAGCTATTCAAGAATAACAGTGACCATAGGGAACTGGTCCTCAAATATAAACTTCAAGAACTTAAGATGGAGAAGAATGACACTATTCTACAGTATCTCACCAAATTTACACAAGTTCATGATGAACTTGGAGGGCTTGGTTTGACTATTGTAGAAGATGACCTGATGAGCCTAACTCTTCTAGGCCTTCCTAAATCCTAGCACAGTTACCAGGACTCGGTGAATGGAAGGTAAAATTTATCAAATTGGGAAAGGTTGTGGTCTAATTTGTTTTAAGAAGTGTTTAGGAGAAGTAACCGAGATGGAACTTAATCCAAGGTAGAGGATGAATACAATTTTTCATTGGTTGGTAAGGGAAAGAAGGGCTAACGGAAAAAATCTCAAACCAAACCAGAATGTAGCCAAGGGGACAAGAAGAAGGACCTGTCCAAAAAAATGCTTCAATTGTCATGAATTTAGGCACTATGCTACAAAATTTCCACACAAAACTTCTAGCAAGAAGAACTCAGGAGGAGTAATAGGTGAAGCTTTGGCTTCACCGTTCGAGCTAGACTCCACCCTTATCGAATGCATAGCCAACACCATGATGGGGATTGTGTGGTACTTGGATTTAGGTGCCTCGTTCCACATGACAGGGTGTAGATATTTTTTCAGTGACCTGGAGGAGAAATATCTCTAGATGTAGGAATTTACAAGGTAAGTTCCTTAGACAGAACACCAAAGGACACCACTCACAAACAGATCACAGTTCAGAACACTAGTATTCTTGACGTGGTTAAAACCCTCAAAGAGGGAAATAGTCCACGGCCTGAGCCAACGCGGCCACTTCAAGAAATTTATTAATAAAAGAAATAAAATTTACATAAGCTTCTCTCATGAACGGTCACACTACAAATTACCCTCCATGCTCTTTAAATAGAGATCATGGACCAATCGGGTGTTAAGCCATGGATCAAGTGCCAGTAATACCGAGGAGAGAATGAACCGTTGGATCACTTCATGTCTAGAACAGATCGTGATTGTCGGATTGTAAGTTACAAAAGTACTTAGTAAAGAAACACACTTTACCTAACTCTACACTAGACCAAGTTATACTTAACTATTTCCTATGTGTCGGAATATCCTAACTCTAGATGCATATTGAGATTGGGAATGACGGAAGGTATAGTGCGACTGATATTGGTACAGTAACCTTTAAGAGGGAGTCAGTATCCCCTCTTCGACTCAAAGATGTCATGTTTGTTCTAGGCCTGAAGAAAAACTTCATATCTATAGCAGTTTTGGAAGACCGTGGTTATGATGTGATATTCAACAAAGGGAAAGAATTCTTGAGACACATAACCAATAGATAGGTGAAGAATATTGAGGTTCATGTGAAGAACCTATATGAAATTGATGTGGAATATTTTGCTGCATTAAGCAGTAAGGTAGAGAAAATGCATAGCCGTGATGTCGGTGAGCTTTGGCATAAGAGATTTGGCCATTATATCATAACGCCCTGAAGATTATGCAACAAATAGCCACTGGGATCCCTAAAGGATCACTTGAGCAACATGATGTCTGTAAGGGTTATACCTTGGGGAAGTATGTAAAATCCAAATTCCATGATCGAGACAACAAAGCACATGTAGTCTTGGAAGGAGTCCACTCTGATGTTTGTGGAGCCTTCTCGACAACCTCCACTGCCATAAATAAGTACAATGTTATTATTATTGAGAATTTATCAAGAAAGTGTTGGATCTTCTTCATGTGGAAGAAGGATGAGACATTCCCAAAGTTTTTAGAATTCAAGGCATTAGTTGAGAAAGCGATGTTGGGTATATGACCAAAGTCCCACATTGACTAGAGGTGGGGAGGATCATGGGTATATAAGGATGGATAAATATCTCCATTGGTATGAGGCCTTTTGGGGTAAAGCCCAAAAACAAATCCATGAGGGCTTAGGCCCAAATTGAAAAATATCATACCATTGTGGAGATATGTGGTGTCCAGAGTCCTTACAAGTGGTATCAGAGCCATGCCCCGAAGTTAGCCAAGTGGATGAATCCTCGGAATGCTGAACGAAGGTGGTGGGCCCCGGTAATATCACGATGGGATCTGTGGATGAGCTCGGTTAGACAGGCGGTGTGCTCCGGATTCTTCATGGACGTGTCCTGGTCCCAACACGGTGAAGAGGAGTTGACCTAGGATAGAGCAAGCTCTCGACGCGGGTGGTGCTTCCATGTAAGGCGTGTGCTTCCAACGCATTGTAGCGGAGAATCCTGGTTGGTAGAGAGTGGACAGATGGATAATCGTTTGAGGGGAGGCTTGATGGTCCTTTGTTCGAGGGGAGGATTGTTGGGTATATGACCAAAGTCCCACATTGACTAGAGGTGGGGAGGATCATGGGTATATAAGGATGGATAAATATCTCCATTGGTATGAGGCCTTTTGGGGTAAAGCCCAAAAACAAATCCATGAGGGCTTAGGCCCAAATTGGACAATATCATACCATTGTGGATATATGTGGTGTCTAGAGTCCTAACAAGCGACTAACAATAAAGTGAAGGCTCTCAGGAGTGACAATGGAGGTGAGTATGTTTCAAATGACTTCAAGGATTTATGTGCGAAAGAAGGCATTTGAAGAGAGCTAACAACACTCCACAACTCGTAGTAGAATGTGGTAGTTGAGAGAAAGAACTAGAGAATTGTTGGAGCTGCTAGATGCTACATGACCAATTCCTACCACTGCATTTGTGGGAAAAGGAATATAGCGCAACAATCTACTTGTAGAACCAGAGTCCTCATCGCATTCTTGGTATGATTACACTAGAGGAGGATTTCTTGTGGGGAAATTCGGATGCATCTCACTTCAGAATTTTTGGAGTCTCTGTTTAGTGCCATGTCTCTAAAGATTCAAGGAAGAAGCTTGAGCCAACAACAAAGTTGGTAGTTTTTGTGGATTAGACCAAAAATACACACAATCACCGTGTGTACTTACCTTCCCTCAAAATGATAGCTGTGAAAAGGGATGTAAAGTTTGACAGGGAGAAAGTGATGTGGTACTCTCTTGAGAGGGAGCTTCAGATCCCACTAGAAGAGGAGATTTTAGCTCTAAAGGAGGATCTTCAAGAGGAGCCTTAGGAAGCTTTGGAGAAACCATAAATGGAGGATCAAAGAGGAGGTAGAGTGGAGACATACACTCAATTAAAACCATCCAGGGAAGGTAGAAAAAGAACCAGGGAAGCTGATAGATTGGTGCAGGATGCGAGGGAGAATGTGAGAGCTCCTTCAAATTTGCGCAAGCAAAGGAGGTCACCTGAGTGGTACACTAACTACATGGCTCTAATCATTGAGCTTGTAGAGACTGAGCCATCCTCTTCAAGGAAGCAGTTGCACAACTAGTTTGGGTTGATGATATGCTGGAAGAATATCAATCCATGATGAAGAACAATGTTTGGGAAGTGGCCCCAAGACCGACTGATAAATTTGATGTGGGTTCAAGATGGATCTTCAAAGTTAAACATGCAATAGAAAAAATCATAGATAAATACAAGGCTAGATTTGTGGCCAAAGGATTCTCTCAAGTTGAGGTAATGGACTATGAGGAAACATTTGCCCTTGTAGCAAGGTATTCATCCATTAAATGAATTCTTGCATTAGTTGTGCAAGTGGGGTGGAAGATACACTATATGGATGTAAAAACAAAATTTCTCAATAGTGTTATTGAGGATGAGGTATACATTGAGAAACCAAAAGTTTTTGAGACATTTGATCAGGATTCTCATGTGTGTAGGCTCAAGCGAGCATTGTACGGTCTCAGACAGGCACCCTGAGCTTGGTACACCAGGATCGACAATTATCTCACTGGATTGGGATTCACCAAAATTGAAGCGAATGTGAACCTCTATCATATTTTGGTAGAAGGTAAATTTCTTATCATTGTTTTATATGTTGATGATTTAATATTAACAGGTGATGAGCAACTGATCATCTCTTGCAAGGAGGGCCTTGCAAGGGAATTTGAGATGAAGGACATGGGTCTCATGCACTACTTCCTCAAGTTGTAAGTATGGCAAGGCGATGGGGAATTGTTTGTGTCTCAAGGCAAGTATGCCAACGAGATACTGTAGAGATTTCGCATGCAGAGTTGTAAGCCCATGGAGACACCTCTAACAATAAATTGTAGGAAGGAGAATGCCAATTGGGGTGAAGAGGTTGATGCTACCATTTATCGACAACTAGTGATTTCGTTGATGTATCTTGTGAAAATACGACCATATATGTGCTATGAAACTGAGGCAAGCTATGGTTATGATGACCAAATTGTATTAGAAGGAAACAAAGCATGTCTTATGGTATCTCAGAGGTACTATCCAATATGGATTATGGTATAAACAAACAGAGGGAGTGACACTGTGTGGCTTCATAGATGTAGATTGGGCAGGGAGTCCATCCAATCAGAGTACATTAGATGGAATTTTTAGTGTTGGACCCACAATGGTTTATTGGTACAACAGGAAGCAAAGATCTATGGTGCTCAGCTCAGACTGTTTGGTAAGATGATGGATCCAACTATGATCTATTGTGATAATCAAGTTACATTAAGCTCTCTGAGAATATGGTATTTCACAATCTATCCAAACATATAGATATCTGATATCACCATTTACAGGACTGTGTGCAAAGGCAGATAATGTTTCCACAATACATTCCCATAAAGAAAGAAGATGATGACATCTTGACAAAGGCTTTGTCAAGAGGGAAGTTCAAATTCCACAGGTGAAGGATAAGGGTGGTTGAAAACCCCTTTCTTGCTAAGAGGGAGTGTTGAGAAGTGTAGAAAGAATGTCTCAATTTGACTTTTCCTTGGTCAAATTGAGAAAATTCGAATTTCCACATCAACAAACAACTTGGAGTTAGTTAACTTGTGTGACATGGCTCTTGGCACTTAGTTAGATCAATAAGTTCAAGTTAGAGGGCTTGGAGTTCAATTAAGAATGTGTGATTGCTAAGTTTTAGAAATCAAGGTTAGTTATTTCCAGTTATATTTAGTTAAACTAGTTCTAACTGTTGATATAACTAGTGGAAGGTCATTTGTGCAGAAGGACAATAGTCTAACTCAGTGATCATCCAGTTAACTGATCAGTTAGCTCAAAATATCTAGTGCATGCGAGGAATTCGAGTTCCTCAACTGTGGTGGAGATTCCAATGTAGTGTAACAAGTAGTTGTAAAGTAGTTTGAGTGTACATGTGTTGCAAGCAGTCAAGTGCTCAATCCTAGGGAATTGCACTATCAATTGTAGGAAAATTCCTAAAAAATAGGAGATAATTATTCAGGAATTGCGCAAGGAAATAGGGGCTCAAGCAGAGGCAATAATTGATTAAGTCTAGATCATAGCTTCTTAGTGAGAAAAGAGATAGGTTATTCACTTGCAGGTTGTGCTCAGAGGAGGCAATCAATTGTAAAAAATTCTCTATTCATATGATTAATACAAAGAGGCTTGAGGGTTTTTTCCTAGTTGGGCTCCCTAGAAAAATATTGTGCATGTGTGGTTTTTCTTATTGCATGTTTATGAATGTTGTTCTAAATTGCGAATTGAATTACGTAGAGCAGTAGAGTAGAATTGTGTCTCGTGATTTTAGATTAACCTTCTTGAGCAATTGCAATTCTATCACCATATTTTTGCAATAATTGATTGGGGTTGTTTCTTTTTGATAATTTTATATTTAATCATTCTTAAGGGAATTGGAGTTGTTTGCAATATGGGAAGAGAATAGTGGTATTCTTTACAGAATGTAAATAGTGAAGAAGAAGTTGGTCAGAACAATCCAACCCAAGAGGATGGCTCGATAGAAGCTATAAGAAGACATGGACAAGGAGACAAGTGGAAAAATTAAAGAGGAACACATGAGAAGACAAAAAACTTGTGCATTTGTTGAATTTGATTAGATAGGTCGAGGCTTACTTGAAGCTGGGTACAAAGTGAATAATTTTGAACAAAAATGGTTCCTTGATGTTTAAGAAGCTAAAAAAAAAGAAGAGAGATTTATTAACACTATGATGGACTGTGAAGAAAATATAGGTCAAATTGGAAGAGATGTAGTCGAGGAAACAAAAGAAGAACCACATGTTTTTAAATCTAACACTTGTTGTGTGTTTACAAGTTTGAAAGGTGAGAACTGAAAATCTAATGAAGTGCTTATGCAGGTAGAAGAAGAATTGAGACTCATAGAGAAGGTAGTTGTAATGGAGGAGTTATGTGAACATTTGTTTGTTAATTTAGAAGATGGTGAAGATGTTATAGTATAGGGAATTGAAGTATGGCAGACCTCGAGCTTTGTTATGAAGAAGTATGTAGCAACATCATCTGAAGAAACAAATGAAGACATGCTTAAGGGGAGTCTCATGCTTGCAGAAGGAATCACGAGTGAAGCTAAGATCAAACCTTTGGAGGAGTGGTTGACAGAAGAACTGAATGATGGATGTGCATGGAGGATGAGAATACAATCCAAAGTCATTTTGAGTTATATGAAGAACTAATTTCTTTGGAACATAGGATATAAATATAAAGAATTCACATACACATTGCAAGGACGAAAATGGAGGAGGAAGGATTTGTGTTAAAAAATTGTGAATAAAGAGCTGTTCGGTGTGAACAACAAAGATATGAAAAACTCATTGGTAAGAGTTTTGTAACTCTTATAAAAAATGAGGATGTGTAACAACCTAAGGACATGAATAGTAGTAATGGAGATCAGCCAAAGATAAAGGTTGACAAGGTGATTGATGAAGTATGTGAGCTTATGAGAAGACCATCTAAAAGGAGGAGGTACAACAAAAAGAGGAGGATTGGTAATAAGGAAGAACAACTGATAGAATAAATCTTCATCAGTAGAGCAAGTGGGCAGCAATAAAAAAGATATGGAAGCATAGAAAAGAAAATACAACAGGGAAACATCACAACAACTAGGGAATAGACCAGTTACAGATTAAAGTTTTTGATCCAGGAGAACCTTTAGAAACACATGAATGCACATGGTCAAGAGACCATTGTTAAGTTATGGTATGTTCTATGCTTATAACAGTTTACTTCTTTTTCTTATTATATTCCACTGATTAGCAATCACATGTACATAAAGTAAGTGCAGATAGAACATTAAACGATCGACAGAAAACAAACCAAGACAAGAGACACAAGATGTGGCGGCTAGCCAGGGACAAAGCCCACAATATGTGGGGAAACCCTTTGATCAAATCTTATTTTATCTTCAATAATTCAGCAGAGAGAAATAGTACAATAAATCTGATTCATATCATCAGTAGCAAACCCTAGATCAGCAGCGTCAGCATTAGCGGCTTCATTATCAAACAAGGGCAGACCATATCTCACAAACCGACCGTCGGATTGACTTCATTCCACCACCAAAAGTTTCGGCTTCCAGAGGAGGTTCAGATGAACCTACAGTGTAGTTCAGATAAAGAGATATTCTAGGCCACGCAAGTCAATCTTTACTTCTGCAGTTGCAGCTTCAGTTTCAGCAGTTTCCAGCTTCAAACTAGGGCAGTCGATATCTTGCAAACCGTTCGTTGGATTGACTTCATTCCACCACCAAAAGTTTCAGCTTCCAGAGGAGGTTCATATGAACCTACATCGTAGTTCCAAAGAGGAGATCTTCTAGGCCACGCAAGTCAATCTTTACTTCTGCAGTTGCAGCTTCAAATTCAACAGCTTCCGGCTTCACATGTGTGAGAGAGAGACCCATTTCAGCGCAGTAGAGAAGAGACTCATTTCCGCATAGTAGAGGGAGAGAGAGATGTGATGAGATGAGTGATTCCAAATGAGGAAAATTCCTCTTATATTTATACACAACGATGGTGGGTGAATAGATGCGACTGTTGGGCTTCTGAGCCTACATGAGTTGTAGGTCGGCTTGATAATAATTCCATAATCAAAATAAATTCATATCTCCATGAATACTTATCGGAATTGGATGATCTTTATATCAATCCTACACCCCTCGATGAGAGGAATCTAATAAAAATATTATCAGCCATGAATAAGATGACCCACATGAATTTTTTCCCTGGTTGCCAATTTTAACACTCCCTCTCAACCATGGAGAACTTCATCTGCAATCTGTCTATCGGTCGTTACTATTCATCCGTCAAATGCACTGCCCTATACAGCCTGACCCTTGCCCTGCTCTGCTCTATTCTGCCTGTTCTGCTTTGTCTTGTTCTACCCTGCACTGATCTGTACTGTTTTGCTCTGCTCTTGCATTGTTCTGTTCTGCTCTGCTTTTGTTCGAATTATGAAGAAGAAGAAATGATCGAGGATGTATCATACTGACTCAGAGTATGTACCACTGGTCCCAGACCAGTCTCAACCAACCCGAAGTTAGTGTCATAATGAGTACAACTCCACTGGTCCTAGACCAGTATCATCCTCCACTGACTCAAAGTCAGTCTCAGAGTGCGTACCACTGGTCCCAGACCAGTCTCAGCTGACCCGAAGTCAGCTTCATAGTAAGTACCACTCCTACCATTGGTCCTAGACTAGTATCGCAGTCTCAGAGAGTGTACCACTAGTCCCAGACCAGTCTCAACCGACCCGAAGGTAGCATCATAGTATGTATCACTCTCACTGGTCCCAGACCAGTACTGCACTGACACGAAGTCAGTCTCGGAGTATGTACTACTGGTCCCAGACCAGTCTCAACCAACCCGAAGTCAGCATCATAGTATGGTACAACTCCTACCACTGGTCCCAGACAAGTATCGCAGTCTCAGAGAGTGTACCACTGGTCCCAGACCGGTCTCAACCGACCCGAAGTCAGCATCATAATATGTACCACTCTCACTGGTCCCAAACCAGTACTGCACTGACATGAAGTCAGTCTCGGAGTATGTACCACTGGTCCCAGACCAGTATCATTGATCCCAGATCAATGGAGGTCATCCTAGCGTAGGGATTACGGTAGATACAACGATGCGTCCATCGGTACTACTATGGTCCCTAACTTCATTTCCCTGCTCATTGATCAGATGAGAGGTACTTCCCATGAGTCCCAGACTACATGGGTAGGATGCCTCAACAGGAAAACTAATCAATCCTATCCTCACAGGAGAACACATCAATCCCGCTACAATCGTCGTGGAGAACACATCAATCCAGGCTGCCATGGAGAACACATCAATCCAGGCCTCACAGGAGAACTAATCATCCTGCTACACAGGAGAGCGAATCATCCCGTTCCACAAGAGAGCGAATCATCTTGTCCCACAAGAGAGCGAATCATCTTGTTCCAATGTGCACCACCAGGGGAGGGTGAATCACCCTGTGGTCATATGTTGCTCCAGTAGGAACCGCAAGCCCTCAGAGCTCCCAGAGCTCAATGTATGCAACATGCAGGACCCTTGTACAAGGGTTTCTTGCCGACTCCAAGTCGTTTGGGAAAATCATAGATTAGATCTTTCCTCAGGGCTTTGACAAGGTGTATCAACCTGTACATCATCTTAATGTGATGGAGCTTCCTTGATCATCGACTTACCATATCCTAGATGATGTCTATCTGCTGGAGCAATTGACGAATACGGGATTCCTCAATAATCGAATCCCACCTCTGGTTGTCACAGAGAATCACAGTGGTATCCAATGTAAATCCAAATAGCTCACTGAAGAGCTTTCACAACCAGACTGCCTCGCATGAGGTTATGCTAGCAACAATATATCCTGCTTCGGTGGTGCTCAAAGCCACTGACTTCTGCTTCCTGCTCATCCAGGATATCGAAGCAGATCCCAAGGTGAAACAGTACCCGGAAGTGCTCTTATGGTCCACCACACTGCCTACCCAATCAACATCAGTATATCCAAGTAGTCTCACATCTCCAGTAGTGTATCTTAATCCATGAGAGATTGTGTCCTGAAGACATCTCAAAAGATTCCTGGCATCAATCCAGTGTGGCTCAACCAAATATGAGCTCACAATGCTAACTGCAAAACATATGTTCGGATGGAGGTTCACCAAGAACATCAATGCGAATGAGTTTTTGAAACTCAGAGGCATTTCCCAAGTCTGGTTCGACATCACTACCATATAACTTCTAAAAGTTAAGATCCTCGAGGTAGTCACAGGCTTGCAGTCCATCATACCGAATCTTTCCAATATATTTACCACATATTTTCCTTGAGATAGGAAAATTTCCCTTGGCTTCTGCCACACTTCAAGTCCTTGGTCCTTCATTTCAAATTCAGAATCCATCTCCCTCTTACATTTGTGAATGAGAGGGTTTGCACCTGTTAGAAAGAGGTCATCCACATACAACACCAGTATGAGAGGCTTGTCATCTTCAACCTTAAAGTAAAGGTTAGGATCAACTTCACTCCTAGTGAATCCCAGCTTCATCAAGTAGCTATCGATCCTCTCATACCATGCTCGGGGTGCTTGCTTCAGCCCATAGAGAGCCTTCTTCAACCTGCATTCATGAGATTTTCAATCATAAATCTCAAATCCTTCAAGTTGCTCCACATAGACCTCTTCTTTGATAGAACCATGCAAGAACGTGGTCTTAACATCCATCTGATGTAGGTTCCATCCTTGTGAAGCCACAAGGGCTATGATCAAGCGGATGGTCGTATATCTGGCAACAGGTGCAAATATCATAGTCTATACCTCCCTTCTGGGATAAACCACGAGCAACAAAATGAACCTTATACTTTTCCATACTTCCATTTGCTGCATGCTTTATCTTGTAAAGCCATTTTGAAGTAACAATTGTCTTGTCCAGGGTCTGGGAACTACTTCCCAGACATCATTCTCCATTATAGACTCATATTCTATGGTCATAGCATCCTTCCATAGTTAATGATTGATGACATCTGAGAATGATGAAGGTTAATTTTGTATGATCATGCTCATGATGGTCAGGTATCCCTGATACCTGTTAAGTTTCTTACTTTCATGGAAGGTTCCTCAAGGTGCAGCATGTCCTTTAGCATCATCAAGTATCCCCCTAAGCCATGAAGGCCTCTTCCTAGAAGATGAAGGCTCATGTGGATGAGGATCAATCGCATCCATGGGTTCTTCTACATCAGGCATTGATTCATCATCCTTTTCTTTCGGTTCCCTGGTGTCGGCTTCTTGAGAGCTACTCAAAGTCAGCAGATTGTCCACCTTGCTGAGAGCCATATCTTTGTCAAAGGTGACATCATGACTAGTCACGACTTCCCTTTGACCGGTGGTGAACATTTATTCAGGAGTTTAGGAACCCAATGCTTGATGAGGGCATCGATTTTGTACATATACGGCGGTGATTGTAGTTTCAGCCCATAGAAAATTTGGAAGTCTTTGATCATGTAGCATGGCCCGGACAGCTTCCATCATCATGTGGTTCTTCCTTCCCACCACACCATTCTGCTCAGGAGTATGTGGTGTAGTAGTCTCCCTCTTAATGCCAACCTCAGGTATGCTTGAGTAAACCAATTGTAATATATCGGAGGTCTTGCTTTTGCTTGAGGGGAATGGTCCCCTTTTGAGCTTTCCTTTGGCACATCCCTGACATACACCTTGTTTCTCTACTTGGAATTCGGGCATCCCTGTTACCATCTGTCTTACATCGGGTAGAGCTTTGTAATGAAGGTGGGCAAACCTCTGATGCCAAAGTTCGGACTAAAGAGTTGTGTCACAAGACATGACACCTAGCGGACTTCCATCGACCTGATATAATGAATCAACACTAAACCCAAGAGTAAAGGCATCTTTAACATTATTTTTCCATATACATACCTTGCCATTGTTGAAGGTTACCTTGTAGCCTCTGTCTTCCATTGCCAAGATGGACACTACGTTCCTTTTGAGGTCAGGTGCATTTAATACATCCTAAAATTTCTAGCCTTCTTGAATGCTTGCCCTCTTCCTTGATTCCCAGCTCTCCTCTTACCTTTGTTGTTGAATTTGTCATTCCTTTGATTGCCATAAGAGGGATTTCGAGTTGCACCACTGCATACTGTACCATGCTTCTCTAATCATGATTATCATCATGCTGCCCATGTCCATGATTTTATCCATCATAATGCTGCTCAAACTAGTGTGCATCATCATCATGCTATCCTATATGTCCATGATCTCATGTGCCCTTTATGTCCATAATCTCATTCCTCATGATGCTCATGATATCATACATAGTGACTTGATTTATCGCAAATGTAACATCGTCATTTTCTTCTAGCCTTAGGTCCAGCCTTTCCTTTTGATTTAGTCCCGGAATTATTTCTTTTCTTTGCATGAGAAGAAAAGGCAGCAGGAGGACCTTTAGGCATGGGCATTTCTTGCACTTCTTCCCTTGTTTCTTCTTGAATGCATCTAGCCATTAATTCCTCAAAACCAGGAATTACATTATAGTTCAAAAGAGTAGTCCAGTCTATCATAGATTTCCTTGGAGGTGTCCAGTTCAGAGATGTAGGCCACCAAGTGCTTGTCGATAGAGTCCCGGATGATCTTCTATTGTTTTGACTTCTCCATTTTTTCATTTGTTCCAGGCAGCAGCGGATGCATTTGATGGAGGCTCAACAATATTTCCTCTCACATGATCCAACACTCCTTGATTCTCAAGGGTTAGATCGATAGACATCTTCCATCCGTGATAGTCAGCTTTCTCACGGAGCTTGTCTTCAGCAGGAAAGAGTGTTGAGGACCCCATAGTTCTTTTAGGATAGCCTTGCCAATATTCTCTTCAATGATTGCTCTTGCTCTTGCTCGGGCTTTGTCTTCACCTCAACTCTGATCCCATGTTAAGTTATGGTATGTTCTATGCTTATAACAGTTTACTTCTTTTTCTTATTATATTCCACCGATTAGCAATCACATGTACATAAAGTAAGTGCAGATAAAGCATTAAACGATCGACAGAAAACAAACCAAGACAAGAGACACAAGATGTGGCGGCTAGCCAGGGACAAACCCCACAATGTGTGGGGAAACCCTTTGATCAAATCTTCTTTTATCGTCAATAATTCAGCAAAGAGAAATAGTACAATAAATCTGATTCATATCAGCAGTATCAAACCCTAGATCAACAGCGTCAGCATTAGCGGCTTCATTATCAAACGAGGGCAGACCATATCTCACAAACCGACCGTCGGATTGACTTCATTCCACCACCAAAAGTTTCGGCTTCCAGAGGAGGTTCAGATGAACCTACAGTGTAGTTCAGATGAGGAGATATTCTAGGCCACGCAAGTCAATCTTTACTTCTGCAGTTGCAGCTTCAGTTTCAGCAGTTTCCGGCTTCAAACTAGGGCAGTCGATATCTTGCAAACCGTTCGTCGGATTGACTTCATTCCACCACCAAAAGTTTCGGCTTCTAGAGGAGGTTCAGATGAACCTACAGTGAAGTTCCAAAGAGGAGATCTTCTAGGCCACGCAAGTCAATCTTTACTTCTGCAGTTGTAGCTTCAAATTCAATAGCTTCCAACTTCACATGTGTGAGAGAGAGACCCATTTCAGCGCAGTAGAGAAGAGACTCATTTCCGCGTAGTAGAGAGAGAGAGAGAGATGTGATGAGATGAGTGAGTCCAAATGAGGAAAAGTCCTATTATATTTATACACAACGATGGTGGGTGAATAGATGCCACTGTTGGGCTTCTGAGCCTACAGGAGTTGTAGGTCGGCTTGATAATAATTCCATGATCAAAATAAATTCATATCTCCATGAATACTTATTGGAATCGTATGATATTTATATCAATCCTACACCCCTCGACGAGAGGAATCTAATAAAAATATTATCAGCCATGAATAAGATGACCCACATGAAGTTTTTCCCTGGTTGCCAATTTTAACAACCATGATATTTTTTCTACCTTGGGAGTTTGATGCAGGAGCATTCCACTTCCAAGTCAAAATATATTTTGAATAGACCTAGGGGTTTTCATTTAACAAGGGAGTTGGTTCCCTAATTGAGAGTAATTATTTATTTAATTGTATTTTCCTAGGTTTTCATGAGAAGTGTATATAAGTATTGAATGAGGAATATTGTAACTAGATCTCTTCTAAATGAGAGATATCGAGAAGTATCTCGGAGATTTGGAGAGATTGTAGGGAAGTTAGATGTTTATAAATATTTGTGGAACTAGAATCCTAGAATAGGGATTTGTTGAAATAATTATGGATCTTAATTTTATTTTATTTATTTATTTTTTCGATATCCTATTTTTACAAAAGTGTGTAATTATAGAGAAATAATAGGAAAGGGTAGAGGTGTGAGAAAGGAGAGGAACAAGCGGCTCGAGGAGGCCAAATATGGCTTCAATGCCAAGAAAGGGCCATGTAATATAAATCTGGCCATAAGTGCCTATTGTAAATATGTTTTGTTCTTTTAATTAATACAAGGAAGAAAGACCTTTGTTCAAGTGTCCTAAGTGGATTTGTGTGCGAGAGGGGAGTGAGAGTTTCTTTTAATAACCAATACTTATACAATTTTTATGTCAAGAACACATACACTGTAACACATGCACAAATTTAAAATAATGGTTCCAAAGTTTTTTGTGGACTGGGGCAAGAGGAACATTTAATAAATATAAGAGAGATTATAAGGGGTTCATGTGAGAAGGCATATCATAGGCCTACATGAGGTTGTAAGGCCAAATATGCATAGGGAGACATAGGTGCGAAACTTAACCAAATTTTGGTTATTTCCCAATTTTCATCAATTGGAAGTGCCGGGACTAAAGTTCCATTAGCAGACAATGTCAAGAGACAAAATTAATAGTGTTGGGCCGAAGTTATCACCCTAAAAGGATGAGAGGAAAATTTAATGAATTAGGCGAGCTGACTGGACTGAGTAATGCACAAGTCAACCAATAGAAACATAGGAGCCAAAGTGAGCAAGGGCTCGAAGCCTTAGTCACCCTTGCCTGAAGGTTCTATTCCGACAAGATTTTGTGAATGCTCTTTTGACAATGCCAGGTTACAGTGAGTGGGACATAGATTATGTGGAGGACTTAAGTAAGACCCACCCGAAGTTATATACTCGACGGTGTTTGTGAGAAGGTAGACATGGTGTGTGGAGAAGCACGTCAATAAATAAAAGACAAGTGTAGTCAGGCCTGCACATCCATTCATGCCATCCTAGAAGAGAAGTCTCAGAGGAAACTAAGAGCATCCTAAAGAAGGGGTCGAGATGACGTAGATTCGATCTTGTGTTGGATTGGGGAGAACGAGTGCTAATAGGAAACATGGAAATGGGGCCATTCGATGTCTGATCTTTCTCGTCAGATCGCAGCAGTGCATAAAGTATAAAAGGGTCGGGATCTAGGTTATATAGGAAGGTTTTCTGAAGAACCTTTCCTTACACAGTGTCATAAAAAAGAGATTGGATTCAACAAATATTAGATAAAAAAAAAGAGGGAAAAACATGCGCGATGTATTAAAAAGGATGAGATTCATATAAAAGATCTGTGTTCATAATTTGATGTGGAATCATTTCAGATCCTCCCACTAACTACTTAAAGCCTCCCACTATATTTTTATAAAGGGATTTATATCTCATAAGGTGACTACAAACAAGGTTGAAGGAAGCACCTTTTTGGAGAAATTCTGGGATCTGTGGGATTTTAAAGCAGGCTTGAATTTGGTTTGCATCAAGTGGTTTCAACGTTGGAAAGATATGAAAATCTCAAATTATAGAGGTCAAAATAAGGAGATGCAAAAGAAAAAATAATCCACACTAGCAACAAACAAGAATCTTTAAAAGAAGGATCAAATATCAAAGAGTTTGAATGAGATAGTAGGTTTGTTGAATTGTAGATTTATAGAAGTTTGGTAAGAAGAAATAGTTTTGAATTTTAAATAGAAATTCAATTTCTTGTAAATGAAATAAGGATGAGTTAATCACAGTAGAATGAATTTTGAATGTAAGATTACCAAGGGTTGAAGTGTAGAAAATGGTACAATGAAGAAAGTTGATAATTGCTGAAGAAATCAGAGGGAGAAATGTCAGGTAAAGTGACAAGTAGCCATGCAAGAAACATAATGGCATAGGTAGACACAAACAAATTGTAACAGAAGGAGAGAAGGGAGCAAACAAAGCTCTCGAAAGAAGCTTGCTACAAAAAGATTGTAGCAGGGGAATTGTACAGAAACTTCAGCTAGAAAGGACAATGAGAAGACTTGCAATAACCTAGAGTGAGGAGTGCTCATTGGTTCCATAAGAGAGGACCATGAAGGTTCCGAAAGACTAAGCTTAGAGGAAAATAAGCTTGGTGAGGTATCATGTGGAAGGAAGAGGAGAAGCTTGCTACTGTACAGGTTGGTTGCAGCTTAGAGTGGACATGGAGAAGCTCACAGAGAAAATGTTGATGAAGATAATGGAAAATAGTCAAAGAGGAAGTCCATAAGGAAGCCACAACAACTAGAGAAGGGATACTAAAAAAAATGTTAAAAATCAGAAGATGAGTGATGAAGAAAGAGAGAAAGAGTTGGTTGAGATGAAAGCATAACTCAATGAACTAAAGTAGCGATTATGAGAACAAAGAAAACCCAGTCAAACTCTTCCACTATAGATTCAAATAAGATTGAGACAACCAAGACCCTGTTGACCAAAACATAAATTCTTTCCATCCACCAAATAAGCTTCCATGTGTTATCTTCTTTCCTTCAAGTCGGCATGAGCTTGATCCTTCAATATTTTTGGCCTTGCATTGCACTTATGAATTAGGTCTATAACATCGGCCTTGTATTTGCATTTGAGACATAATTTTTGACTTGCAAGAATATTTCCTTCCTTCGCTATATTAGTTTCTTCATAGAGATGAAAAAATACTTCCATTTTACCCCTTCACATGCATTTCCTTATGTCCAAATTGCAGATGATAATATTCTTTGACAATAGGTCAAATGGTAGGCTATTAATAGTAGTTTGAATCTCCACTTGAGTAAAACTTGTCAATTGTTTTGAGGTTGATTGGGAGGACTAGGTAGACAACTTGGCAGAGGAGGAGAATATACATAAGATTAATTTTTCTCTTCTTGACACAAAGAACCCAAGAAGGGTCTAGATATAATAATTATGCCAATAACTTAAGACATAAACCTATAAGCCTACAATGGAGTATCTTGACCTATTAGCCAATAAACCAAGCATGAAACCCATGCTTTAATAAGTCAATTTTATTTTATAATAATATATATTTTTTCTTTTTTATAATTATGAAGACCGACACTAGTTACATTCTTCAATAGATAGAAGCTATAAGAAGACAAGGATAAGGAGACAGGTGGAAAAATGAAAGAGGATCACATGGGAGGATATAAACTTTTTCATTTGTTGAAGATGATCAAAGAAATCAAGGCTTGCTTGAAGTTGGGTATGAAGTGGAAAATTTTGAACGAAAATGGTTCCTTGATGCTGAAGAAGCTAGAAACATAAAAGAGATATTTATTAACAGTTTGATGGACTATGAAGACAATACATATCAACTTGTAAGAGATGCAACCAAGGCACCAAAATAATAATCACATTTTTTAAAATCTAACACTTGGTGTGTGTTTGCAGGTTTCAAAGGTGAGAATCGAAAATCTAATGAAGTGTTTATGAAGGTAGAAGAGGAATTGAGACTCATATAGAAGGTAGCGATAATGGAGGAGTTATGTGAGCATTTGTTTGTTAATTTAGAAGATGATGAAGTTGTTATAGTAAAGGTAATTGAAGTAGGGAAGAACTTGAGCTTTTTTATGAAGAAGTATGGAACAACATTGTTTGAAGCAACAAATGAGGACATGCTTAAGAGGAGTCACATGCCTATAGAAGGAAGCACGAGTGAAGTTGAAATCGAACATTTGGAGGAATGGCTGAAAGAAGGCCTAAACAATGGATGTTGCATGGAGGATGAGGATACAATCGAAATTGATTTTTAGTTGTATGAAGAATTGAATTCCTTGGAACAGAGGATAGAAAACCAAATAATGAACATACAGATTACAAGGATAGAACTATAAGAGGAAGGATTTGTGTTAAAAAATAGTGAATAAAGAGTTGTCCAATTTGAGCAGCAAAGATACGAACAAATGATTTCTAATAGTTTTGAAACTCTTATAACAATGGAGGATGTGAAACAACCTAATTACAGGAATAGTAGTAGTGGAGATCAACCAAAGATAGAGGTTGAAAAGGTGATTGATGAAGTATGTGAGATGATGAGAAGACCATCTAAAAGGAGGAGGTACCAAAAACAGAGGAGGATAGGTAATATGGAATAGACGTTGACAGAAAAAATGCATCAACAAATCAAGTGGGAAGCAACGACACAAGATATGGAAGCGTGGAGAAGAAGAGACAAAATGACAACATCACCACATCTAAGAAATATACCAATTACAGATTAAATTTTTTGATCCAGGAGGACCTTCAACAACACATGAAAGCACATAGTCAAGAGACCATGATATTTTTTCTACCTTTGGAGTTTGATGCAAGAGATTTCCACTTCTAAGTCAAAATCTACTTTGACTAGACCTAGGGATTTACATTTACCATGGGAGTTGGTTCCCTAATTGAGAGTAATTATTTATTTAATTTTATTTTCCTATGCTTTCATGAGAAGTGTATATAAGCATTGAAATGAGGAATATTGTAACTGGATCTCTTCTAAATGAGAGATCTCAAGAAGTATCTAGGAGCATTGGGGAGATTGTAGAGAAGTTAGATCTTTACAAATATTTGTGGATCTAGAATCCTAGAATAGGGATTTGTTGAAATAATTGTGGATTTGAATTTGTTTAATTATCATATTTGTAAAAAAGTGTGTAATTATATAGCAACATTAGGAAAGGGTAGAGATGTGAGAAGTGAGAGGATCGAAAGGCTTTAAGAAGCTAAATATGGCTTCAGTGCCAAGAAAGGACCATGTAATATAACTTTGGCCAGAAGGGCCTATTGTAAATATTTTTTGTTCTTTTAATTAATACGAGGAAGGAAGCACTATGTTCAAGTGTCCTGAATGGATTTGTGTGTGAGAGGGGAGCGAGAGTTTTTTTTAATAACTAGTACTTCTACAATATTTATGCCCAAAACACTTACACTATAACACATGCACAATTTTAAAATAATGGTTCTAGAGTTGTTTGTGGAGCAACCCTAGATGAGAATTTAATATATATATATATATATATGAGAAAGATTGTAGGAGGGTTGCGTGATAAGTCATAACAAAGGCCTATAGGAGGTTGTAAGGTCGAATACATATAGAGAGACAAAGTTACATAACTTAACCAATTTTTGGTTATTTCCTAATTTCTGTCGATTGACAATGTTTGTCGTAAAGTTTCATTAACAGACAATGTTGAGAGACATAATTGATAGCGCAGGGCTATCACCTTAGAAACATGAGAGGAATGTTTAACGAATTAGGCAGGTTGACTGGACTGATTGACTTGCGATTTAATCAATATAAAAAGAGGAGCCAAAGCCAGCAAGGGATCGAAGCCTTAGTGGGCCATGCTTGAAGGTTCTATTTCGATGGGCTTTCGTGAATTATGTTTTCACAACCTTGGGTTACAATGAGTGGGCTAGAGATTAAGTGGAGGAATTAAGTAGGACCCACCTAGAGGTCTCTACATGACGGTGTTTGTAGATACATTTTCCATGGAGCTGGACTATTATGAGCAGGCGAACGTGACATGTGGAGAAGTGCATCAATAAATAAAAGACAAGTGGATTCAGGCCCGCACATCCATTCATGCCATCCATCAAGAACCAAACCATAGTTGCTGTGTTTCTGGGAAAACTAGTGTCTTTTTGATCTGCTAGTTCCACTAGGATTGGTAGCTATCCTAGAAACAAACAATCAAAGCAATTTTCGATTTCCTTTATGTATGATAGAAACGAGAGGAGCAAAGGGACCAACCTGGATCTTCCGCTTGACTCCTTGCTTGATTTCTCTCTCCCTTGATAGAGCTTGCACCTCTTCTCCTACTTATCTCACTCAATGAATACCTGTAGAGACAAAGTAACAAAACACCATCAAAGCATCTCGATCTATTATATCATAAACAATGCAGAATCAGAAATACATTGATCATACAATGGCATTCACAAATAACAACATTCACAAATACACGATTGTATGGAGGAAAACTAAAAGAACTTTATTAATAGTAGAAGGGAGAATTACAACCCAGCTGTCTAATCCAGCATCATCCTCCCAGCATCAAAGCCCTCTTCACCTCATGAAAAGCAAGATCACCCAACAATACAATGCATTTTCTCAAAGACAAACTATCAGCACTTCCTTACAAATTACAAAATTCCAGCCTCCTGATCTCTCAGATGAGGGATCCATTTATAGATGTCTACAAGGTTGTGAGTCATCTTTAGGTTTTTTATTAGTGTCATTCCACTTGTTGTTCTTGGTTCCACTTGGAGATTTCTTGGATCTCTTACT